>JAHLSL010000007.1:26544107-26629090 GCA_025920805.1 Petroica traversi
GGGGCAGGGAGGCCGGCAGGGCCCGCAGGGATGGCAGGCGGTGCCGCGGGCCAGTAATGCCGGCAGCGAGGAGGGAGGAACAGAAGAGCTGACTTGGCTGCCTCGCTGCTCTCTGCGAGCAGGCGAGCACAGACGTGTCCGTCTGCACCCTCGGGTTCGGCTGCTGCGCACCGAAAACCTGATCTCGTCATCTGAGCCCTGTTTCGGGACAATTTTCTGAGCAAACCCGCCATGACGCACATGATAGGCACCCCTGTAGGTTTGCAGGCTAAGTCAAAAGCTTACTCAGGTGCCCAGTGTTTTGACACTTGATACACAAGTTTATTTCTCCCATGTCACGGAAGAAACGGGTGGGTTAGTTCTGTCGAAAAAACTTTAATGCCAGACTAACTATCGGAGTCTTTTACCAGCAGATAGACCTTGCTGGTGCTGTTTCGAGCAGCAGTCAGAGCCCGCCGCTCTCCAGGCTTTGGTTCCAAGGGCCTGTGAGACTAAAATGGGCCAAGAAGCCACCGGAGCGTGGTTGGTTGCCCACCCTGGCTGGAGGCTGGTGAGCGGGGTCAGTGGGATCAGCACAGCGCCTCAGGCTGAGCCTCGGGGCTGCCCCCCTCCCTGCGGTGCCAGCCAGCCACCTGCAGTGACCGGGAATGCCTGTTCGTGGGTCCAGCAAACGCTGCAGATACCACAAAAGGCTCCGTTCCTCAAGGCTGGGATGCGTTATGCACCGTGAGTGCTGATTTACCAGTCCCCTGTAACATGATATCATCCAATGCTATGTAACAATCTATACCTCACGCAGGCTTTGCATTAGTTCCTGGCGCATAGGTTGATGAGTATGAAGTTCCCAGGAGGAGATAAGATGGAAGAAAATATTATTTAAAAAAGCATTTTGTTGTACTGATAAGTGTACCAAAATAAATGTGTAGTGAGACAAGTATATAAATTGGGGATTTTTATGTACAGCATGAAACAGCTTGAAAAACGACTTTTTTTAAAAGATGATTTTAGTCATCACGTGATTTATACAGTAAGTCAATGTAAAATAGAAGTGAGTAATTATGGGTAGATATGAAGGTGATGATATCTTCCTAAATACACTTTTGAAAAGTTAAGAAATGACAATCATATAAAACTTTTTGGCTAAGTAGATATGGAGAGGTAGTAAACACAATGTAGATTTTTCTGCACTGGAATAATTGCAAAAAACGTACATTAAAAAAAAAATCTTCAGTTAATTCTTTGACCATCACGGGCCAGCATTGTGAGACAGAATATTTGACTTGCCTTGGAAATGCTTATGGGGTACTTGAGTTTCCTTCTAGTTTATTCATGATGATATAAGCTGTAAATTTTTGAAAGTTTTTCTGCTCTTCAGAACATCCTAGGTGATCTAAAAGAGGGTGTCTTAGGTTGCAGCACTAACAGTCTTAGATGTGAAATTCTCATGAAACCTCAGAAATTTTTTAGGGGTTGGGACTTCTCTTTTTAGCTCATAAAGGTGATGGAGATCTGTTCCGAACTACTCGAGTTTAGCAGAGATTACTAAAGTGGATAAACCAATACTGCATAGTACATGAACATGTAGAAAATAACCAGACCTCGGAGGAGCGGTAAAAAAAGGCAGAACAAAGTTATTTGATTTATTGCCCAGAAAATAAAAAAAGAGGAAGGTAATTTTGTGATACATCACCTCTATATTTTCTGGGTTTGTATGATATATGTTTACTTTTTTATTATCACAAAAAAGAATAATTCAGCTAGTAGTTGTGAACACTCAGAAGATGCTTATTTGCAATACTTAGCAATGATACATGGAAAGTAAAGATCACATACATAAATTATTCTACTGCTTTGTAAAATGGTAAAGCCATATAATCTGTAGCTGTAATCAGACAGCTTTAGAACAAATATTCAAAGACTTGTAGAGATCTTTTCTAAGCCTTGCTAGAAGAGCTGCAAAGGGAGAAATTCTAAAGTCCTGTATTTTCAAAAAGGTCTGTTATTATTATTATTATTATTCTATTGTTGATACAATGTAACTGGGCTTTGGGTGTATGGTTCTATTCAATTCAGTTCTATAGCTTCCAAAAAAACCAAATTCCCACTTACAAGTCACCCTTTTTTGAAGTAGAAGTTCAAAATAATACTATAGGACCAAGGTCGGCTTCATTTACTAGTGCAACTGGAATTTTTGCTTCCACTTCATAATGACATCAGTAGTTTTTTGCACAAACAGAGTGGCATTTTGGTCCCATAATTAGTGAAATATATCAAAATTGAATTAATAAAGTGGGGTTTCAAAACAAATTTGCCTTTTACCCAAAAGTATGCTGTATTCAAATTATGTGAAATATCGTCTATGGGAAACTGTTGGCTTTCATTCACCTAATGGAATAGCTCTGGTGTAGTGCTCTTAAAAAGTTCTGCCATATGACAGTGGACAAAAGACAGTGCAGCATCTCTCAAGCTGCTTGCCCCAAGACATTCTGCTCTACTGTCACAGCAGCTCGAACAATAAAGTCCACCAAAGCTGCCTTTCATCTTGGGGGAGTACAGGCTAGTTTGTACAGAGAGCCTGCAAAGACTCAGTGTTTCTTTTTCACCCTTTTCTGCCTAGAAAGTTGAAAATAATGATAATGAATTAGTATAACTGGAGGAACCTGTCAGAGGATTGAAAAAAGCAATGCAGTATCCCTAATGATCTGGAATAGTTAATTAAGTTCTCTTATAAATGAGTTCCAAAAATAACTTACTTTCAGTAAGTTATTCTGAGAAACAGTCATTTTAGCATACCTGAGCTGCAGTGCCTCTTAGCAAAGGGCCAATTATCTGGTGATTGGCAGTTAAAGGTGAACTAATGAAGTTCTTAATTAAAAGATTTCCTATTATAATCACCCGTAAGTAACGGAATACTGCATATATAAAGCAGATATAATGTTATAAGAATATTTCCATTTTGAAACAAAGATTTTGAAAATCATCTCCACCTTTGCTTACCAGGTCCAGAACAGGAGTGTTGGAGTTTTCACGATTGTAGCTGGCAGCATGCCACTATTGGCCTTTTATTAGGGTGTCCTGCTCTGAAACTCCTACAGTCAGAGGTGTTTTCCTCATTTAACAGGTAGCAATTTTTTGCTGCTCTTAATACCCAAAGCTCTCTTTGTAATCCAGAAAAATGGTTTGAGATTCTACAGGAGAATATATCGGACTTTGAACTAAGAAACTGGCTGCAGAGTTCTCTTAGCTGTCCGTCATTGACAGCTTCCCTGAATTTTCACTTCACAGTAAGCAGGATATTTTCAATTTCTCTGTGAGATAAACTAGAATTATATTTTGAGAAAAAAAATCTGATTTGCCAGCATGAGATGCGCTGACATACTACTGTAATCTGAATAAAAGAAATTTCAGACAGCATCTCTCCCCGTTAGATGTAGCAGGATTCCAGGTCCTAGTGTCTACATTTCTACAACTCAACAGATGTAAAGGGTATTGCTCTGAATGCTGCATAACCACACTAACAGTTCATGATACCCTAGATATAAAAACCTGTTAAGATTAGCTTGAGCACCTTGTCATACTGATAATCTCTTTTTAGACTAAAATAGGCATACATTGACTTAAAGTTGATCTCCAGCCATTCACACAGACATGGCCCTGGTGATCAGTGCTGTACGTGAAGAATGACTTATTTGGCCTATGATATCCTTGCTCTTAAGTGCTCCATATTACAGCTAATACTATCATTCTTAGATCTGGTCAGACAAGGCTTGTCGTTTTCATAGGTAATTTCAGTTCTTTCTGCAGAACTATGAAATTCAACAACTTAGTTTTGTCCTTTGTATAGAGCTTTTTAGGACTCTGAGACCAGTATTCATTAACCACTATGACAAACAGAATTTAGCCTAAGGTAGCATTATATAGGTTCTTGATTAATAGATAATTGTCCGTATATGATGTCAGTTTTTCTAAGCTTTTGATGAACTTCATTAACCAATCTGCCATTCTTCAGAGTTGAAAGTGTAACATTAACCTTATAGGGTCATGCCTCTGTCAAAATGACCAGTGTTTCCATCAGGCTCTAGTGCAAGCTGAATTACCTTTCACTGACAAATTAAGTTTTTTCACTAGACTAGTTGAGTTTTCAGTGTTTGAAATTTTTACTCTGTTAGTAAAAACACTATCATTAATTACCACCAAGAGAAACTGTTGAGTGTGACTGGCAAAATCACTAATTTACCTTTTTTCTGTTCTACACGATCCATGAGATTTAAGTGTATTTTTCTCCACATGAAGACTTTAAGTACTTTCAAGACAACAAAAAAGGATGTCTGACACCTCCAGGTCACCAGAAGGCCTGTAAAAATACAAGAGTTTCTGTCCTACACATATATATTTTGATTGCCGTTAAAAAGTTACATGAGTATGTTATATTTAGAAGTTTAAAGCCCTTTTATATTCTCTTCACTTTTTCTCACTTCTTGAAAAAAAGGAGGGGTTTTAGCAATAGAGATTTTAATTTTTTGTGGAAATTTTAAATAACAAATTTGCAAGCTAATCTAATGATGTTTTGCAAAAATGTAGATCAGAGATGAGTTTATTATAAAGAAGTACATATTCAAGATTCGAAACCAAGTTCCTGTTATGTAACATGATCTATTTCCTGTGAAGCTGTATGAACTGCCAATGAAGACTGAAGACAGAAATTTTTAAGTGTTTCTGCATATTAGAGTCTATTAACCATTCTAGAGGGAAAGAAAGAGACTGGGCTCAATAATCCTTAAAATGTGTTCATCATCCAACAAATTTGAATCTAAAACTATAGGCTTTAATTTGTTGTGTTAGTCATCTATTGGCTGCAAGCACTCAGAAAAAAAGTGTTAGAGAAATTAATTACCTAGTTAATGAGGTTAAGCTACAGTATCTTCTCCATCATCATGAGCTAAACCACTGGGGTCTTTTAGGTAGAAATGACCAGGTTATTTTTACAGAGTCACAGAAATTTAGAGAAAAAGCTTTCAATGAAAAGAGCCTGAAAACTGAACTGTTGCAATGAAAATCGAAAAAAGAACTATGGTCTCTTATTGTAGTGGTATATAATTTGAGATCATTCCTCACTTACTAAATGGTTCTGCAGTTCATCATTGATTAAAAAATTTGAGAAGGTAAAAGCTGGTGAAGTTTCAGGGGAATAAGCAAACAGCAAGTTTTTTGGCCCATTTGTTTCATTGCAAAAATCCTCCTGAACCATAAAATATTTATAACAGAGCTGTAAGTAATAAAAAGGACTATTTTCTTTTCATTCCACTGTTCCTATTTGTTCAATTTTGCCAGTAAAAATAACATTAATAACTTTAACAATCAAAGCAGATTTTAATGTGCCACATTTAATACTCTTCATCTTGCAGTTAGATTTTTCAACAGAGAATTAATCTAGTAAGTATGGACCTGTTTCGACCTAATTAGCAAAGTAGTGAGCTTAATTTTGAATGATGCAGAGAAAGCATTTCATTGCTGAAAAGGAGCAGCAAATCAGTTTTACTTTCCAATGTCCCATTGAGCTGTATGACATCATGTGTAGTATAAACCACTTGACATAATCTGCCTCTGATTTTGAGTCCTGAAGGAAGGGTGGCTGTGACAGTGCCCTTTGAAATAACATTGAAGCTTCAGCTCCCATGTCAACATCATGCTCTAATCAGTGCAGTCTTTTTTGTCGCAGGGTCTTCCACCTTATAATTGACCCTGACATATGCTATTCACTCTACCCCTTGGCTTTGGCCATATAATTCCTGTCATGGTCAATTACTAGGTGATAGAGCCTGCAACCACAGGGACCATTGCTTAAAATCATTCCACACAGTAAGCCCTGAAGTGACCAAATTCACATCTATCTGGAGGGGAAGAGGGGATCTAGTCTTTGATAAAACTAATATTCTTTTCACTTCTATATAGGAAAATGTCAATTTTCATCATCCTATATGTTACTGAGACAAATGGTGACAGGGCTATTTCTGAAACAGGTTAAGGGAAAGTACAAAAGCCTTTACCAAACTCAACACACTCTGAAATGAGGAAATTGTCTGTATGAGCATACAGTATGCATAAAAATTAGCTTACACTACATTTGAAAGGCAGATGAGAGTTTAAGAGTGACAAGTGGGCAAGTGCTAAAAATAAGGGCATGTTACTTCCTTTCCAACACTGCTTTGTCTGTATGCTTTCTTTGATGTTGTTTAAGCTTTGAAGTAAAGAAATACTTTTCAAGAGTCTGAAAGGTACTTCTGATTACTATATTGATAAGAGCTGGTTTTGAACAAAATTATCTTCTAGTTTACCCATTGGTTCTATAATGCCTGAAAAATTGCTCAAAGACAAAAACCAGGACACCTGCTCTCTGGTCTTCATATAAGCATTCTGATTTTAAAACCAAACAGTTTTACAGTCATTGTATTTCTCCACTAGTGTTAAAAAACTCATTACAACTTCAGGACTATGGGCTGAGAGGAGTGAAATTTACCATCCATTTGCAGAGATTGAAAGGGAGTTTTGTGAACAACTGGTTCACTTCACAGATTCTCTGTCCACAGTCAACTATGTCACTAACCCAGAGGACTCTCCCTGGTTTTTGCTGTGTGAACATTAATTTCAATTTTCTAGGTGCCAGTGCCTATTTATTTGGGTTTGAGTTTTTTGGTTGGTGGGTTTGTGGGTTTTTAAAAAAAAAAAAAAATTGAAGGGAATTTTAATAATCCATATTCTTTCCAAGTCACAAATTTTTGTCTACAGGAATCTTCCACTGGTTTGTTTCACTGCTGACAATTTACTTAATTCTCTTATATGTAAGAACACAGCTCAGAAATTATCTATAAAAGACCTTTGCACATCTGCTGAGTTTTACAGGTAGTACAAGATATAATATTCTGAAAAATGTGATTTGGTTATATCTTTATTGCATCTCTTAGCCTGAATAGACAAAGCTCTAATTAACATTCATACAATTATCTAAGTCTTTAAATCCCATCTGTCTTAATGATGTATACATAGCATAGCAAGCCTGATAAATACCAAGCATATACAATGCAAATTATTTAATTTAAACTATAACACTGCTTACTGAGGCTCTTGTACATATTCTGTGGTTCAGTTGTATGGTTGTCATAAGACTTGAAAACCTTCCTCCTGAAGTATACAGTCCTGCATATATCTGAGAGCTGTAAGTTCAGCAACTGCTGTTAACTGTGTGCAATATCCAAACCAGTAAACTTTGGAAATGACTGATTTAGCTACATATTAATTACCTGGTGTGTAACCTACCTCAGGTGATTGCAAGACAAAAGCTAACCTTGACTGAACATACAAATAGATGGGAATACTAAATTTTCACACCTTCAGAAATAAAAAGAAAAAAAAAAGTGCTGTTCCTAATATGCATTCTTTTATCTACCCTGCATGTATCACGTGACATTCTAAACATTATTTCATAGAAGAATTAATTCAGCTTTCAGCAGTGTGCAGTCTGTGAAGCAAGGAGAATAACTCCTGGCTGCTTTATGGTCTAAAGCATGATTGAATATACTAACAGGACTCCATGAAGTACTCATTTCAATATATATAATGTATTTTTAAAATATTTCATCTCTATACAGGTCTCATCCTCTCAAGAACTGGAGCATCTCTATTCCACTTAAGAAGCTGAGGCAATAGAGCCCAAAAATTCTGAGACAGCACTAGTGATCTGAATCTTGAAATTTTATTCTCTGGTCAATAACTTGTTGATCGTTGCTCAGTCATTCCTTGTAGTTCAGCTGCTCTTTGTTTCAGTTTCTCTATAGGTAAATGACATAGCTATACCTTGCAGAGTATTTTGAGAATTATGGGAGTTTACAACTGAGTAAGTTATAAATCACTGTAGTGAGTATTTTTAAAATAGTCTTTTCATAAATCTTTTAGCTCAATTGCTCTAAAAATCATACTTATCACTTAGGTTATGGCAATTAAGGGAAATACTTTTTGTGTAATGAATTAGATAATTAATAGTTACATAATTTTATAAGATTAGCTTATTTTCAATTGTTATGTGCAGGTTCTTCGGGGGAAGTATTCAGGGACATCACAAGCAGTATTTAAATCTCACCACGGCAACTGATTTTTCTGTCCTCTATCAAATAACACATATTTGCAAAACTGCCAGATGGGGAGAGAAACTGCAGTGAGAAAATAATGGTGAGGTTTGTAGTACAGGAAAAAAAGGATCAGACATTAGATACATGACTTTAACAGCATGGAGAACTTGAAATGTATAACAAACTTCTTATATGGAAGCTTTTCATTGATCTCTATTCTGCAAGGATAGCAAAAGGAAAATGTGAAAGAAAATCATACAGCTAAAGCTGACACAAATCCTAACCAAACACAATTAATAAGGAGTATAAAAACAGTAAATATTTGGTTGATAAATCTTGTGGCAGTATGGGAGTCAGAAGGTTACTTTAAGCTTTGTATTAAAGATTTCTAATAGGGTATATCTAGTCTCTCCTCCTTCCATATGGATAAGATTGGTAAAAAACAGCTTTGAAAGATTTGATTCTCCCGGGCTCTTATGTACACTACAGCATTAAAAGCAAACATTTAAAGACAGAAAACTTGTGAAATCTTAGTGCATTTTTTAACCCATTTTCAGGCAGCATTAGATCAACAGCAGAAATAATTGCTGTCAGTTTGTACTTTTTGACCAATAATTCTCTGTATTTTCTGCAAGAAACTTGAGTGATGCAAATGACCTTATTTTTACAGCATGCTTTTATTAAATAGTTTATTATTTTGGCAGACTAATAAAGATTTTGGTATTTGCTTTTATTTGCAATAATATTACCACGACATAAAAAAGGATTTTATGTTCTTTTTGAGGAACAAGGAGGATAAAAGTGTTGATGGATAGTGCAACTAAGGCATCAGCAATGAGCTGGAAATGAGACGCATAAATATGAAAGCAGAGCTAAGAAAATAGAACTGCACCCTTGGCCTTTCTTAAAAGAACATGCACATGCCATGGTTCATTCATACAGTTACAGAAACTCCTTTTGTTTTCAGTGAGTCAGAGAAAATATGCAAAGACTAAAATATTACTAAGATTCTCAGTTGTTTGGCATATTTCTGTGGTTAAAGTAGTTGTGAAATGTTTCTAAACATTTAGAAAAAATGACTGTTGATGATGATTTTTAGAATGATGTATTTTCTTTAAAGTATAAATTTGTCCCTTTTTCTAGCTATGTCTTAGACAAAGGTGGTGAAGCAATATCAGTTTTCAGTTTTCCCTTTTTTGGCCTTCAAACAGACCTAATTCTTTAAAGATCAAAGAGCTGAGACCTCATATCCAGATCAGACAATCACACCAAGGTTTTCAAGACAAAATTATCAGTCCTGTAATAATTAAAAAAAAAAAACAAACAAAAGAGAAGGCTAGATAGAATGTAATAGAATTAATTGTATTTTATATTGTATTGGGAGTTTAGCTTTAGATTGAAAAAATTGTGACTATAGTATTCATTGTACATCTGAGCTCTTCAACAATGGATGGTGTTAGATGCAAGGGGTATTCAGCAGTAAGAAATGTATTGTTTCAAACAAATAATTGGATATGCCTTAGAAATAATAATGCTTGATTGAGGGGACTTAAGATTTGAATTTGCTTATAGTCACCCCTCAAAAAGACAGTCAAAGCAGAAAAATATGAACAGAACAAATACCACATGAGAAAAAGCTAATTGTTCCATTTGCCTTTTGTAAAAGGCAGCCAGTAAATGGGAATCATGAAGTATGAGTTTCTTAGAAGAATAAATCTAGCAATTAATTACATGTCAAGGCTTAAGAATCAAAAAACTGCTTATGCCCATTGCCAGTCATTCACTCCCTGTCAGTAGTAGTTCACATCTTTCCTGGGATGGCATCCAACCACAGTGGCATCTAAAATATAGCAGGCTATATTGTTACAGTTGGAGGTGAAATTGAAAGTTGCACCAAACAGAAGTGACAAATTCACATTGCTCAGTGTTGCCTAGCAATAAGAGATGAGTTTATTATGAACACTTGACTCTATATCCATCGCAAGGAGGCTTTGTATTCACACCAAAATGCCACTAGTCTTACAGGCAAAAGGGGCAAAAATAGGGTGGGCAGAAGGAGGGAACAGTCACAGTAGTTGTAAGAATGTTCTGTATTTCAAGATTTCTCTCTTTCTCAGGGGAACTGCTCAGGAAGGAAAAGGCAGAGCCTGCGTGCAGCTGAACTCTTTGAGATTGGCCAGGTAGCTTGTTACGGACCTTAATCATCCTTTTGAATGCCCTTAGTAGTGCTGTTTCATTAGTAATGGCTTGTAGTCCAGGCACTGCCAACACATGAAATCTTTACTGAATGTTCCCAATAACTGCTCAGTAGTTGTTTTCATTGTGCAGAGCTTTCCATTTGCTTCTCCTCTATTTTCATTCTTTTCTTTTTTTTTTTTTTTTTTTTTAAGGGAAAAGGGCAAGTCATCAGGGAGCTTTTCCCTCCTCAGACATCTTGCTGTTTTCTTTTTTAACCACTGTTTATATGGGAGAATGTTTATTTTTGTCTTGGACATTGTACTATGTCTCTCAATTAATTACCTAACTATTCACATTAATGTGAATAGTTTTAAAAAAAACAAATTTAGGTGTCCTTGAAGACCTTACTGGATACCCACCCACATATTTAGGCACATTATCAATTCTAAAAATCTACTCAATAGTTCCTATTAAGCCCCCCCTCCTCCAATAACTGATCTGTTTCTGTGTTTTTATGCCATCTGCATTTTTGACAACTGAATATTTTTGACAGCATGGTCCATTGTGCCCAAGTTCACATCATGGTTTTTTTCCTCTCTTTTTTTTAAAAACATCATATGACTACATATGTAATAAGAAAATGGGTTATATCACACATTTTGGTTTACAGATTTGGGTTCACAGTGGATTTTTTGAACTAACAAAAATTGTACAAGAAGTAATTCTATTATAAGAGTACATTTATAAGCATAATATATTGATTAAATGCTATGTAAAATACATTAAAATTACATAACAGTTGTGATTTTAAGAAGCTTTAGAAACAAAAAAAAATAAGGATGAAGTTTAGAGATTACGTAGTTAGGGTACAATAGAATGAAGGATAGACAAAAATTGCTCTCTCTTGTGAAATGTTTAATTAAAAATGCTAATGCAGAATTATCTCCTTAGCTTATACATTCACCTAGCAAAATTAACTGAACCTGTGAAAATTTGGGTGTATAATTTTTGTATTTTGTGTGCAAAACACAGCTATTGTCTCAAATTGTGGCTTAGGCAGTAAGTTCTGAAGGTACAAAACCGGGGTACTTCCATTTTGTAAATGTTTTTGTAAAAACCTTTAGTAACTTTGGTCCTTTCTTTATTTCAGACTCAACGTGTTACAAACAAACATATTCCACCTGTTACAACAATCTGGCATATTACTTCCTTGATACGTGATGATACAATACCTCTCAGGTTTGCTGAGTAGCAAAGAGAAATGTAAGCAAATGAAAAGGTTTTCCACTTTCACAGTTTTTTTCTGCTTGGGGTTCTGTTTGTCTGAGAACCGTATGAATAGAAGCCATATTTTATAGTATTTCTTTAACCTCTGCCATCTGGTGTAGGTTAGTTTTTCCACTGCCAACATATCCTAGAGGCCCCAGTACCAAAATGTTTAATTTCTAAGTAAACATTTGGACTTTATAAATCCAGTTTAAAAAAATAGAGCATTATTTTTTTAAACTTTATACCACATTTGCCACTACTGATGACATTAGTAAGCACACAGACAGGTATTTGGGTTTAAAGGCTTCTGGCCACTATTTCTCTGTAGCCAACCTCTAGAGATGTCAAGTCACCTGGCATCTTTAATCATCAAGTCGTGCTCAGTTATCAGGAAGGGACTTGAATATTCCCTACTGACCTAAAGTCTGAAGTGTCAAGGGATTTGCAACACCATAGCCAAAACTTTCCAAATCAAGTATGGTTTCAGGCAAATAATACTTACCCATGCCAAAGCTAGAGCTTTGGTGTTTTAATATTTTATATTTAAACCAAAGTTATTTCACTGCAACAAGAGAGGATTGTTGCTACAAAAGAATTGAGGCAAGTAACTAACCACTTAAGAAAACCAAAGAATGTAATAACCATATCTGTAGCAACTTCCTTATGTCTGAGGAAGAAAAAAACCACCAAAATCATATGTCAGAATTCTACTACTAAGAGGATAAAGTCCTTCCTAATCTTACAAAAGTATAGTGTTTCGCTTTGTAGTGGGCAGCAAATGATCAGATTTCAGTTTGAAAAAATGCAGTGCTGTTGGTTGTCCCAAGCTGATCTTTAGTCAGAGTGAAAAACTGAAAAATTCTTGTTTGTGCTGAGCATGGGCAGGCAGACTGAATTAATCTTAATCAGTATTTTTCAGAGGCAGACAGACACCAGGTAAAAGACACATGGATGATATGAGTACACAGCTTATAGAGGAGAACATTTAAAGCTGTGTATAGGCAAGTTCTGAAGGGTAAATATAAATAACTACGATCTTGTTAAATGACTTTGATTAAGAAAAGTTCTAGAAAAAATCTTAGGAATTTCCACTTCTTTGCATGCCCACCTGATTAAAAATTTGTATGTATGTGTTTTACCCTAAATTCTAAAATATCAAAGATAGCTTGGTTTACCAACTTCTCCTGAAGCATTGCCTAATCCTGAAGAGTATTCAGAAACATGTTTTTGGTGTGAAATGAGTTTTTAATGAAAATTCAGAAAAGGCCTTTACTTAATGTTTACTGAGTTTCAAATGAAACAAATCTTAAAAATAAAGAACAGTTAATTAATTAACAAATGGCTCTTTTTTGAGCACTGAACTGTTGTACAAAAGTTATGCCCATTTAAATGAATTAATTTAGAATTTGATTAGTGTAATCAGTGCAGTATTGAAGATTCAGGGTATTTGTTGAATTTAAATAATAATTGTCCTGAGGATAATAATAATTGTCCTGTTCTTGCTGAACAGTATGGATGAAGAGATATCACCTTTCAGCCAATCTGGGATGTGAAATTCTGTGTTGCTTTGCAAGACCACTAACTGCATTTGTTTTATTAAGCTGAGGTATAAACAGCAGCCTCTGGGGAGTGAACGTCCTCTCTCTACCACAGGGATACTGACTTCTTCTGCCTGGATGGACAACTGGTTAAACAGCCTTGGTATGAATCATCAGAACAGATAAATCAGTGGCCACACTGTGATCTGTTTAGTTGTCAGCAACTGATTTGGTTTCATTTAGTAATTTTCTAATTCTGGCTTGCTTTGAGACCATTTACACTTTTTCATTGTGCTTCTTAAATATTCTTGCATTGGAGTGGCAGCTTAGACATGCCCTGGAGGATTCACCTCAGTGTTTCTTTGTGGCCCTTATTAGCCCTATGAGCCAGTGCTCACATTTGTATTATGTCTGGAGTACCCTGTTCCTTCAGCACCTCTTACCAGACAGCTCACTCTCTTCACTTCTGATTCTCAATGAACTCTAACCTGGATATTCTGTGTTTGGCTAGGCATTTTAAGATTGGATTTAGCCTGAAGAAACCAGACCATCTTTTTATCTTCCCTCTTCTGCCGCAGTCTTTCCTGTAAACCTTTGGTCAATGTAAGTGAATTTTTCAAAGAACTGGAGATCACAATATTCATGCAGGTTTTGTGAACATAAAGGCCTGTGTGAGAACAAAAAAATCAAAAGTCAGAGCTCCAGTAAGGAAAATATTAGAGTTGGTAGTTACATGTTTGGCCATTCAGTAAACATGCAGCACAGCCTACCACAACACTTTTGCTGTTTTTCATATCAGTAGTAAAAATATATAGGAAGAATCTGGGAGTAATTTTCATTAAATTATATCTTTTGTCACTTCTGTCTTAAACTGGGTGTAAAATTGGTCCTAACTCACAATCTCCCCCAGAACAGGTGGAAGAGGAGGAACCTTAGACTAAATTCCAGCACACAGACTGAACTGATACCCAACTCCTGAGGGACAGGTTCTGGGCTCTGACTTTCTTCTCTGTATTTTCTACTTTATAGCAACCTTATCTTTTTTTCACTAACATGAATCCAATTTAGATTTGTCTGCAGCCAGTCTGCCTGCCAAGTGTGGGCTTAGGGTTTCACTTGGCAGCCCCTTGCCACTTTGGGTACTTTGTGATGCCATTCTGAGGCTTTAGGTGGTTTTGACATGATTGCATTATGATCAGTCCAATAACAAAGAAACTCTTGTGTTTAAATTCTCTATAGAAGTTAATTTACCTACAGATCCAAGGTGGTGGTGAAGTATGTGGATTTTTATCAGGTGTAAATTAGTTTAGTGATTTAGATTGTTATGTCTGCTGAGTACCCAAAATCTTCCCCAATAATTACTGGGTTTTTTTAATGTGATCTACATATAGCGTGTATATATTGCCTATTTTTATTAGGTGACATTTACAGAGAAAAAGAAGAGGTACCCTAAATATTATAAGTAACATATATCTGTTCAGCAACAATGAATAATAAACAATCTCTGGAACTTGGCTGAAGTTTAATTCAAAGGTTATAATGGATTTTGCAGAGTTTTGTTTATTGTACAATAAGTAGTCAAATAACATTCAGAAATTGAAAGTGTATTTTACTATAATACACATTTTCAAGCAGGTTTCTTGGCATGCATTTTGTTTGTACTGTGCTTGAAGTTGTTTATGGCATTAGTGGTTAGTGTGTTTGTGCATGTTTGCATTCTGTCTGTTTATGAAGTATTTCACTGGTACCCTTACACAGCATGTGGTCGGTCGAAGATTATTTTTGATAGTGTGTGTAGTCGTGCATTTTGGTGAAAGAATTTAAAGCAAGGTGGGTTAAACCCTGCTTATCTGTCATTACGTAAAGACAGACTTAAAGGTTGTACATCTTCACAGAACTTGGATACAAAAATACCTGCACCATTTCAAAGATGAAAGAGTGAGTTTGTGCCAATTTGTCCAACAATCATGGCAATTTGAGTTGCAAAAAGATAGGCCAATTCTATTAATAACTGGAACATTAGTATATTTTTATTATCATAGATGTCAAAAATAATTAACAGATGACTCATTATATTATAATAATATGTGTGTAACTGATTTTTGAAATTAACTATGGAATCAAAAACAAACCTCTAACAAGGATAATTTAAATCACTTCAGTCTCTAATTGACAGCTAAGTATAGACAATACTTTCAGAACCCAGACACAGGGCTGTGAAATTCATCTGTGAATTACACTGGGCTTAGCGTTTTAGTTGGTACTTTTCATGGTGTTTTGAAAGCATGGATTATTCAGCATGTATCTAATGGCATTACAGGAGTATTCCTTACAGAAAATGTAGATGCTGAGCGGCTCTAGACACTTACAGACATTAGTTTTATAAGGATTTTCTGAACGTTACAGAATAAAATAGTATTGCTTTATTTAGATGCCTAACTGCAATTTTAAGAGCATAATTCTTTGCATGGAGCTTGTCCTACAGTTCAGGAAACCCTTCTGTTGAAATTGCTGAGAATGTACATGAAACTTAAAGGAAACAGAGCTGGCTAGCAATTAATTCTTATGAAAATTCCACTTGTAAGTACTAATTCATTACTGTTGTTAATAAAGTTCTTCATGGTAGGAAACTCCATTGTATCAGCTCTGATTTTCTCTCTTTTGGGACAATTTACATTTTGCCATTGTGCTTCTTAAATCTTCATCTGTTGCAGTGGAGAATTTTTTCATACAGGTATCTTTTTCTTCCCACCAGAGTAATATTAGACAATTTTTAACACTTTTACATTTCTCAAGTGTGCATTTACTGTAGCTTAAAAACTATTTCATTAAGTTTGTCTGTCTTTGAATAAGAGAATAAAATTAATTAATCATTGAATATCATTTATGTTGTGTACAGATTTTTATCTACTTTCTGAACATAAAATGTTATGCAGCTGTATCATTTATAACACCATGCTGTGCTGCACAACTCTAGTTGCTTTTTTTGAATAGTACTGTAACATACAGTGAGACCTTTGTTTAAGAATAATTGTTTATGGGACTTCAAGTGAATTCAAAAGACGATAGGTAAAGGTGAAATTCAGACCCTCTTAGGTACTCTTCCTGTTTGTAATATGTCATACCTGTGTAATTCCTGAGAAGTCTAACTTCAAGCCGCAGAAAATAACATTTCTATCCCTTAAGACATAGAAGCCATTCATACAGAAATGAGAAGCAAAATGTGTACAGAAATGAACTTTAAATCTTATGACAGTAGCAGCAGGTTCATAGTGTCAGGAAGAAAAAAAATGATGAAAGGAAGCCAAGCCTGACAAACTGAATTGTGGCTCATCTGAATGTTATTGAACTTCATTTCACTAACAAAGCAGAGAGTTTTAAAAGGTAAAATTAGAAAAAATCCATTTTATCACTGTAATATACTAGTTTTAAGAGAAATTTGTATGTACTAGATAAATTCATAGATCTTGGCAACTATATAGATATTTTCAATATTTTAAATTTGGAGCAGAGAAGAGGATTTTATTAAAAGCTGTATGATCATACAAAGGACAAAATTTGGTAATAACTTTAAGGAAATGCATACAAATGCGTACAAAATCAGTGTAAAAATCCAAATAATTTTTCATATAATAAATAACATATTTCTGTGTATTAATATGCAATCATTTATGAAATGCTAATAATATAGAATATTTATTCTATATAAAGAGATTATATTCTTATATAAAGAGATTATACAAAGTATACATAGCTTATGGAAGAATGCACAATTTATACGTATACATATACATATATATATAAATATATATATACATATACATATGTACATATGTGTGTGTGTCTGTTTCCATATCCTATCTCTACATATATCCCATTTTTGAGATCATTTCTTTGTGTAAATCAGGAGTGATTTTTATAAAGTCAATGTTTAAAATGTGTAAGAGGTTATTGTCAAGTCCATTATATATAGTAAACACATATTATCATTTAAGAGATGAGCCAAGACAATACTCAACTACTCATTTTGGGCCGAGTCCAAATACTGGCTCATATGCCAACTATTTACCAGTATAATATTTAGATAATATTCTTCAGCAGGCATGCTTTTATGTTGTAAAGAGAGATCCATGTAACTTGGGTGTTCTTGAAAAGAGAACTTAACTTTAATGTTATTTTTGTGTTTTAAGCATGTTAGCCTTTATATCTTCCAATTTGTGCTTTCATTCCAGTGAGAGTACTGCTGGAACAGCAGCTTATCTTCCAGGAAAATTCAGCAGATCTTTTGGGACTTAACGTATGTAAGACATCAGGCACTGTCCAAGTAAGCACAATATTCACAACCCCCTGGAAAGCATTTTTAAACCCTGAGATAGAATTTTTGGTTTTGCAAACAATATTAAAATTATTGTCTAAAATTTTGCTTTTAATATATGTAAACATCCCAAGGGATTAAAAATGTGTTCCGCTTCATTATATATATTGGCTTCAGACATCATTACCCTCTAAAAAACACTTCAGTTCCAGGTGTGACTGTTTGCTGAATAAGAAGCTAAGCAGCTAGTTAATTATCCACTTAAAAAATAAAATTTTGTCCTTAAGACAAAAGGAGACGGGCACTTTTCATGACATTTTCAATGAACTGGAACTTCTTGCTTCAAATGATATTCCAAAAACTTGCTTTTTCTCTTGGAACCGGGTCAGAGTTTTTCTAGCCTTGATAGAATTGGCATCCTTTCTCCAAATCGAAATATGCCAGCCGTAGTACTTTTTCAGTAATACAGTTATCATGCAGAAAATCTTTGATAAGGCCACATATGCAATATTTGTGCTATAGAGATCCATGAACCTGCAAGGTTATGTGACTGTGAGTAACCCCTGCTGCCGTTTGATGTTACTAAGACTTCAGAAAGCTTGACCGTGAGACAGACTTCTTTTTTCCCCAAAGGCTCAACATGCTTTTTTTGTGCTACATTTTTCAGAAGAACTCTTTGTTTGAAGAAGCTGGGCAGGGTAAAGCTGGCAGACTGGAACACTGCCCTGATGTGTTGTGACAGACATGTAATCTGCCATTTGACCACTGGTTCACACATCAGTGTTAATGTGAATGTGACACCTCTCAGCATACTGTTAATCATGCATTACTCTTCTGTCTAAAATGTGGAGATGTGGAGTAGACTTTTATTCTTTTCAGAAGACTACACAAAAAACCCTAGTGAAATGAAATTTTACAGCCATAAAAAGCAAACTGATTGACAGCTGCAAATCATAGTCACAGCAACATTGATATATACATATTTATAGATCTCTAGATTTCAAAAGTAAAAAGGATCATTAGAAAGTCTGCTTAATCTAACGCACTCCCACTCCAAACATGCAAGGAGTCAAACATGTAGTCCTATGTTAAGTGTGAGGAAACCTAGAAGATGACCTTCTGTAGTCCAGAAATGAGATCACTTCGGCTTCTTTTCCTCACTAATACTTTTTCATCTCTTGGGTTTTGTTTCTTTTTCTCCTGGTGTTTCATCACCAAAGTGCCCAGGAGTTCATCTGCTTTCATTCAACTGAAATGCATGTACCAGATGGTGCAAATAGCCCAGTATATTTCAATCCTGTATCCATGTCAAAAAACAGGCAGACTGCTGCAGTTCTTGGTTGCTGCACCTCATGGTATCAAAGGCTGGTTAAGAAGAGTGACACTGCTTGACAATGAATAAGATTTTTCAGGTCTGGCAGGGAAGTTGCTTTGGAAGCTAAAATTCTGCTTCTACTCTGTAGGAGTTGCTTTTCATGATTAATTAATTGTGTTTATGCTAATCTACAAAGGATGTAAAGAAATATAAAAACAGAGTTACAGAAATGTGTCTAGGTAGGATACTTTATAGCAACTTTATAGTAACCATTTCATCACATGCATTTTAAGTACCTTACCTACTTGCTTGTTAGAATTATAATAGAAAGTGGCCTAAACCAGAAAGTTCTACATTGTACTTTTCACCATACTTTTACGGGAGGACCACTCAGATCTGTGTTTGCTATGTGAACAGCCTAGATCGCCAATGGCCGTAGGTCAATGAAGTTTGAAAGTATCTTGAGGGCTAGGCAGTGTGGCAAAGGTCACCAGCCACTTTCATCTGATAACACCTGATTAAATTTGGCCTCAAGACTTTCAAAATATCTCCATAGTAAAGCCTAAGATATGCAAAAGCCATAGCTCTAGAAAAATGATGATATGAGGATTCAAAGAGTAAACAGTTGTTTGTTTTGGAAAACAGAAACTGGAGATTGGAGTTGAAAGCTGTTTGTGACAAAAGTCGACATTCTCTCTGTTGGTTTTCTGACTCCTAAATGCTGTAACAGTTACACAGAGTACAAGAAGTCCTATTCCTTCTTCTGGCATGTTACTAATCCCACAAATATCAGGAAATTCACGTGATACATTTGAACAGCAATGTGATTCTTCCTCACCCTGTCCTCTGTCACACCTGCAAGAGTGTGTCTCTTTAAGCCCAGTAAAAGTATTCCTCTGTCTGTTTGACTTACCTGTGAATTTTTTTCTTAATGTTGTCTATAAGTTAGCAGATGAGAATTTTAAAACGTGCTGGAGAATTCTAGTTTGACTGCTTTTAGTGGTCCGTGGGACAATTTATAAGTGGCTCAGGAAGGGCACTCTTTTACCTGTTTAACCTGTCAAGCTCTAGGGCTTTTCCCTGTATTTTTTATTTTATTGACAATTCTTCATTGTTCTAAATGCCCAAACATTAATGGTTTTTTAACCACTAAAGAGACAGATACCTTACTTGAAATGCTCTCTTCCTTCCTGAACAAAGAATTTCAGGACAGAAAAGAGTACCACAGAATAGTTCATGCAGCTGAAGGAGCTGCCTTACCAGAAATTAATGTTCATTTTGCATTACAACATACAGTATTGGTATGCTTGTTGACAAATCTATATATGTGTATTTGTTTATATATGCAGATGCTCCAGTTTGCCTGCAGTCATGGTGTAGGTAGTTCTTCTCATGTGTGTTGTGGTTAGAGGATTATTATTTTAAGCAGAAGTCATACTGAAAAAAATTGTTTATTTAGGTAGAAGCCATCAAACAGGCCACGGCACCAATTTATATATCATGGAATAGTGTAAAAAATAAGTCAGGAGAGAAAGGTTATTTAATATGATAGATGGAAGTGACATGAAGACTAGTGGGATGAAGGTAATAAAAGAAAGTTTAGACTGTCTACCTGAAAAATTCTGGACAGCAAACTACTCGCACTAAACAACTGTATATTCTCTACAGGAAAACATTAACAGTCCAATTGCTTGAGATTTTTGAGAGGCCAAAGGAGCAGCAAAATACATGTTGGGTAAAAAGCTTGAATTGGCAGGTAGGTAGATTAGTTGACCTATTAGTTCTTTTCTATTGCAAACTTCTATGATTTTCTGTGGGGAAAATTCCTTTTCAACCCACGCTGGCAATCTGTTTATGTTCTGAAGTATGATGATTGACATCCCTTTTAACTTTTAACCTAGAGAATGTCTCTGCAAGTGTTATTCCTACATATAAATGTCTAATGCTTTTAATAAAAAAAAAAAGTCTCTCAATTAGGGGACTGTATCCATGTGCAAATGCAGAATGGAGATCACAACAGAGTCTGAGGTGTTATCGCGGCATGGGCAGCACTCCCACTCAGGAAGGATGGGGCGTTGAGAAGGAAAAGGGAGCATTTGGGGCTTTATAGACTACAGAAAGACTGAAGGCAAACAAGAGAAAAGTGGATAAAAACTGTCAGAAAGAAGGGTATAATTTTTGTTGAAAGGGGGAATAGGAAGAAAATAATAGAGAGAAATGGGAAGGTTGCAACATGTAGGAACAGAGAAGCAAGATAGGCAGTGAGAGCTAATTTATGGAGTAGAAGACCAAATAAGAATGTTCTGCTATTATTATGGTGCCAGAGTAGCTTGCTACCTGTAAGCATTTGCCCTTGGTTCATCTACATGCAGCCCTAATTTTTTTTTTTCATTTCAAACAGTGTAATATTTAGTAAGCAGCACTGAAGCACACTGCATGGATTTTTGTTATAAATAGTGTACTTCACAATTAAAATTCAGCCTATCCATCTTCCCGTGTAAGTAAAGCTTACAAAAATATGGAGCATTTAGAAAACTATAGCACCCTAGCAGAAAGATGTTCTTCCAGCTTTTCCTGCATTTTACCCTTAACTGGGGGACTGGAAATGGATTTACAAGAGGGAAAACATTAAAAAAGAAATCTTTAAGAAATTATAGATTAGCAAAATTTTATGTATTTAAATATTACAAAAATGCTCTTCACATGTTATGTATTAAACTAGAGCTCAGAGTACAAAAAGAAACAAAAATTGCAGAGAATTCCAATTACTCAAAAATATCTTTGCAATGTTACTTGTTCTGACTTAAAGAAGTTTTCTGAAGCATCAACTTCATTTCTGTCGATGACTGTATAAAAAGATTGAAGCCGGGGCCTGGAATATGAACAAACAATGCATCTAAGTTAGTGCCCCACAGAATATTTTAAAATTATTTAACACAAATCATCTCAGTGTCAACAACTCATCACAGATAAACTATCTAATTAACAGAAGCCATCATAGTATTTGAGAACTCAGTCTTGGCTCAGTTGATATACCAGAAGGGCACTCCTTGATAAGCAAAATTTATAAAGGAAGGTTTAAAAAACATTACTGCCTGAAGTAGATTCTTCTTAGTTTTAAATTAACCCTCTGCTAGGTTGTGGTTTTTAGTTGTTAGCATTTTTTAATCTGAATGAGATAACAAGCAGAGGTTGACCTCATGTTCTCAGGTATATTCCAAGCTAAGACTCTGTTACACAGTCTATTTTATGATGCAATATTTTTTCAGTGAGTCTGCCGTGCACTTGGAACCATGCCAAAATGACAGCTCAGTTAAAAAAAAAGTGTCCCCAGCTTTTGTAAGCACTTCTGAGATAGTTTTATCCCACTTCTTGGAAATTGCAAAGGTTGTCAAAATCCTGAGGATATAAAACTTTACTGCAAAACACTTTTGGGCATCAAAGCATTGGATGGTTGTTGAAGCACCAAACCAACCACTTATTGGAATTGCACTTATTGCAGGTGATTCACTTCCCTGCAGGATGTCTGTGGGGAGAGAAAGATGATAATGGGATCTATGCAAGTATAACATAGACCAAAAGTTACTGAAATGGCTTGTGGGAAATACTGAAAAGAGAGCTGTCTCCTAAGTCTCTGGGGTGGTAAGGACATGATCTAGGACAATAATTTCATTACCCTAAAACCCCTCCTGAAAGCAGTCTTTTTCACAGAGGAAATGTGAAATAATACTAGGTAGGAGTGAAGTACCATCTTGTTTCCATCTCATCCCAGGTAGATTATTTGCTACAATGTTCTCCAAGTGTATGGCAGAAATGGGTAGAATTGATCTTTTTTCTGAGCTGAAGGAGATCACACTGCTGATATAAAGTCTTGGAAGAGAACAATTTATCATTTAGCAATTTAGCCATTATATGATTCCTAGAGCATTCCTAGGTTTGAACAAAGCATACTCTCCACCATCTTAGCAAACAGCAATACTGAGCTTCACAAAGTCTTTTAAAAGAGAATTTTTAAAATGACTGATAAAAACAGAGTAATCTACAGATGTTTTTCAGAAAATATTGCTCTGCACCAGAAAACAGATTTAAACCTTGATTTGACTGAGATTTATTGTCACATTTGTGGAGGTATTTAGGCAACTCAGCTGCCTACCTTTCCAAATTAGAGCTCCAGTTTTAAAAGAAATTAACAGGAAAGTAAACAGGAAAATACTTATGCATACTACTACTACTACTTCTACTACTACTACTGCTACTACTACTACTACTAACATATCTACATATTTTCATCAAAACCCTTGATGATCAAAATTTTCATTGGACTAATTGGAAAATGGGTTCTTTTCAATAGAAAATGCCTGAAAATAAATTTTCCCTTCTTTCTTTCGAAACTGTCAATGCTGTGAATTTTGAAAATATTTCTAATGGTAATGTAGACATTAAAAAATAATGCATACAGTATATAATTCTATATAACTTCTCTGAGCTATTGAGGGAGACACTGATAAGGAAAACAGTATGCCATAATGATCAATATAATTATGTCAACATGTCATACAATAAATCAAATGTACAAAAATTTATTTATTTATCGTGGCTTCCACTTGGCACTTCAGTGGAGGTGATGTTATTCTAGGAATGTTCTGATAGGAAACGCAGGAGTAATGACCCTTAGGAATCTACAGGGATCATTGAACTTTAAGGGCAGGAAGCCACCTAATAGATACACAATACATGCCAGTATAATTCTATTGCCGCTAGTAAAATAGACTGAAAAAAGTCATAAAAGCTGTTCAGTTGATGAAGGAACATAGTTGGCAAGACCAAGACAATTGACAATGTGTTTGGTGTGCCCCATTTCTGAATTTTTTAGACATTTCTCATTATATGGGTTTATATAACTTGAGGTAAGTTTATTTAAAATTTTGAGGAGATTTTTCAACTGAATAACACTCCAGAGTGACTTTGTGTGTTGTTCATCACATGAACACAAGTTTTAAGGAGCATATCTGGATATGGGTATATTACCAAAGTAATTTCTGAGTTATTTCTTTCAAATTTAATGGATTATTGTACCATCAAAGTTAGCAGCAGTGGTGACAATGACATTCTTGTACATTCCTCAAAAGATATGGAGTATCTCAGATAAGTGCTACAGAAATAACTCATTTTTCAGCTCCCTGGCAGTTCCAGATAATGATTTCAGATCAATTCAAATTAATGGCAGCTCTTGGACTATTTTCAATGTTTAACATGCACACATATTGTTTTACCAGACAGAGATATGCACAAACTTGATGTTTTCAGAGGTCTTCTCCAAGTCTAGGAAGCTACTACATATATATCCTGTTGTCTTGAACAGTTCAAGCAAGTGATGATCCTCAACACTTTACAAAAATAAAGTGACCATTAATAAAGCCTAACTGACCTCATTTAATCAGTTTCTATAAAAAAAACAGCGAAAACCTGAAAAAAGCACTAATAGTTTCCCCCACCCCCAAGTCCCCAAAGTTTCAAGTTCCACACCTAATACCCCTTTGCAAGAAAATGTGACTAGCTAGTCATACCCAAAAGTTTACATAAAAAGACTAATTTCAGAGAAAGGTTCTTCAATAAAGAGTGGAAGTTACAGTATCGCTCAAGTGATGATTTAGATTTACACATACTTTGCATCTGCAATGAAAATACACATAACAGAATGACTGGAGTCCAAAAATGTCTCTACACCATCACTGTATTTTCCTGAATCTGATCCTGGCAGCATGCTGAAGCACTCTCTCATAAATGTTAAAAAATGAGATGGTTTGCATCTGATAAGTGTTAGAAAAAGGGTTAGCTTTCTTGGGGCGATTCTATCAAATTGGGATTAACGTTTTCCACTTAGCCCCTTCTTCTTCTGGAGAGGCTGACATGATTTAGTGACTATGAAAGTAACACCTTTGTCATTTTCATTGTACTTCATTTCACCTTCTCATTTGTGTCTTTTTAAAATAAGATGTCTAACTGAATACAGTAATCAATGTGCCATCGATTTATATAATGCAATTGTAATCTTCTCTTTTCTATTCTCTATTCCCTTCTTAACACAATTTAACATCTTATTTGCTTTTTTAATCACCACTGAACAAGTCTCTTCATTGAGCTGTCTACAGTAATGCCTGGATCTTTTTTTTCCCTGAGACATTACAACTAATTCAGAAGATATCATTATGTATAAATACTTTAGACCATTTCCTATAATATGTTTTTAGGGGGAGTCTCATCTGTGTTGAGACTTATCTGCTACTCAGTTTTTCAACCAGGATTTTATGCAAAATTCACTTAAAGCTCTTCATAGTTCCTTAATTTAAATGATGCAAATGAACTTACAATTTCAGCTGCTTTATCACATTTAGTCTTTATCCTGTTTTGAAATTCAACATAAAGAGTGAGCAGTACTTTTGCCAAAACTGTTTTATGTAGTTAACTCTGTGTTCATCATGCTGGAAACAAGAATTTTGTTGCTGTTCTGCTAGTCTATGATTATATAGTTGCGATATCAACAACAACTAAATAGGATAAACACCCAAAAAACACCTGAAAAACACCTACTATAAAAATGTAAACCTGAGGTACATAACAGTCTAGCCATAGCTACATGACACAGCATTGATTTATCCTCCTAATCTAACCTTAATCATACCATACTTGCCTCCTGTATTATTCCTGTACTTCTGTATTATCAAATTTTTAATATTTAAGTCTTCAGTAATCTAAGTTCTGTTTTAGTATAGAGATTTTTGCTGATGTCTAGGTGAATTAGTTTACAATTAAGTCACCCATGTCAAAACTATAATGTAGTCACTAAAATTGTAGTGTCAGTATAGAATATATTTAAAGTAGTTTTTATATTTCTGGCAAGCAATGTTTTGCTTTTTGTTTTCTTGCAAAGAACTGTTTTAACATCACTGGAAAATTTAAAGTTCTTGTAATATTTAAGAAATTATATTACATTATATCTCTTCTTAAAACAATTACAAAAAATAAAATAATACTGCAGGAAAGGGTCCTGGTATTTTCACTGTCTTTTTTTCTGTATTTGTCTAGAGCATATACAGAGGAGTCTTATCCCTCTTTGGGACAATCACATTACAATTAGTAGACAATAAACACAGGAGATGCATCTCCTATTACACCTCTGTTAGGCTGCATTATATTTCTCTGTGTAAGTGTGTTAACTTACTGCAAGACAGCTCACTGTTAAATGATTTCCAGGAAAACATAACTACCTGCTAATATGTGTACAATAAGTTCAATTGTTTTAATTTTCTGTTTCTTCATAATTTAGACACTGATGTAGTTACAGCTACACATGTAACTACATTGCTGGATTTCCTAGAATTTCCCTCATTAAATATTATTTTTTTAATTAAATCTCTCCATTCAACCTTTGTATAATAGCTAAGGGTAAAGAATCTTCAGCCTTCTGAAAAGACGAATTTTCTGCTATAAACAGCATGCCGTTACAACTCAACTGATTGCAAGGAATTTGGATTGCAGTGTGATTCACGTCTTTCATTGAACTGATATTATCCACTCAACCTCAGCAATACCTTTGAGAAATACAAAGCAGAGTAACTGTCTTTTATATTGTACTCTCACAGTGCAAGAATAATAGAGATGCCATGAGCATTGCAGAGGTGTCACATTAGCTGCTCAACTAAATAGTGTAAAGGAAAGGGAACTCATTGTTAATTTTTTTACAAGGATGGAATAGATGAACATTGCTTACAAATGAGCTTTATTTAGTTTTAAACACATTTCATGAAGTAAATAGTATATTTCCCTAATTTTCATGTCTTTTGGTATGCTTCCAAAAACTTGGAAGTGAATTAGTGTGCAATTTGCATCCAAATCTCAGCCAAGGGGATGTGGTTTATTATAATACATGGCCCTCCTAATTATTGAACAGCCCGAGAAAACTAGGCACAGTGTGCATCTGTTATTGCTTGACCACACTGCCAAACATAATTTGGCAAGCACAGAAATGTACATTGAGCAGACCTACAGTCTAATTTGCATTAGTTTGTAGTAATTATATGAAAGCTATAACTGAACCAAGCTTGTCCTCTCTTTTTAGAGCACATCATTCTTTTCGAAAAGAAATTTCAACCAAAAATCCAAAACAATTAAACAGCACACACATACACAACCCTGAGAAACTCCTTTTTTGCACAGTGGACTTTCACAGTATTATTTAATGATTATCCAAATGTTATTTCTGTGTATTCTGTGAAATATCAAACAAGGATTTTTTCCCCCTGCAGTTTATATAGTCTTTTTTGTGTTTTCTTTCATCCTCATTCAGAAAATTTTTATCTCTTCTGCCAAATTTTAAAACCCTATATGATTTAATACCCTGTAACTTATGATTAAAGTTACTGGCATTTTTAAATTCATTTGCTAAGGAGGAACAGGAGGAAAGTCCTAACTTTCATAATTTGCCTTTGACCCTTTCCATAGCCGTTTAATTCAAACTCTATTCTGACTAAAAGAAGCAGTCTCAGTATAAGCCACCTCATGCCACAGTAATCTGGCTGGAAAGTAGTCACCAAAGCTCAGGGAAGCTGGGGTGCTATGGTAAAAATACATGCAGGTTTTGGCCTACAAAACTTCCAAGGGAAAATTCTTGTTTCCTGTCTTATTTTTCTAGTGAAATGATATGTTCAGATACACAGATATCATGGCTCTGTATAAAAGATGATGGGAAACCTTAACTAAATCAGTAGATGAGGAAATAAAGCAGAATCTTATCTGCAGAAAGTATTATTTTGTAATATTTTCCAGAAATGCAGAGGCATAAAAAAGATGAGAGAGTCAAATTCAATCCCCATTGAAATCAAAGACAAAAGGTAATATTCAATCCAACAGCCACAGGATCAAGCATAGAGGAAGGAGGGTCCTTTTTCTCTCCTTCTTTAAGTAAACACTGGCATTTTCAGCTTCACTGCAGGGGCTGAGAAGCAGAGGCACAGTCTTTGTTGTTGATAAACAGCTTGACATTTCTAAGTATTGGACTAGTCAAAGGGCTTTCAATCTAGAGTTTGAGTATTAAGAAATAACTGTATATTCACTATGTACTTGGGTATTCTCAGATAGCTTAGGGTAATTATTAGCCAGCACACCCAGAGTCAGAAACAGTTACTGTGAAATGACCATACGGAGATTATGTAAATGAGTTTCCAAGAGTGAAAATGCAATGAAGTATAAAAGTGAATAAAACCTGCCGAATATTGCTGAATGAGTGAACACTACCTCTACACTCTGATTAGCTGATAAAATCTATTTTCATAAACAAAACCAAACTTGAAATAAGTTAGAAGGGGAAAGAAGTCCCAATGAACCATTTACAAATGGCATTTCACAGTTGACCAAAAACCACTCAAATTCCTTTCGCATAGTATGTGGAAAATGAAGATATGCTTGCTTGTAGAATACACCCTGCAAAACTGCTTTATTTTCTATTTTAGTTGTTTAGTGTATTTCTACAATAAAATAATAATCACATAAGAAAACAGATTTTTACTGAACCAGTTTCTTTACACATATATATCCTCACACTTGAGGGGCTGGAATAAAGCAATGGAGCAAAGAAGCTGGGGAAGAGTGTTGTCAAGTAAAATCACACTGGTTTACTTTTTTTAGCACCAAAACATGCTTAATTTAGTTTGATGTTATTTGTGCTTGGGTGGTTTTTTTTTGTTGTTGTTGTTTGGTTTTGTTTTCACAGATCTGAGAATTCTACTCATCTTTGCACAGGCAGGCCCAGGAATAAAATGCCTGTTCTCACTGATCCCTATTGTGAGAGGAATATTTTCATCTAGGTATTAGTTTTATTATAATTCAGGCGTCTCACCAGAAGATATTTTAACACTTTGCATAGTCATTCTTTATGAATTACATTCTTTTAATACATATAATGCAATTCCATGTTGCAGATTCCTTATGAAAAGGGATTTGACATGTCTGGTTTTAAGATTTTATTTTTTTTCTACAACTCCTGCTCATGATGATGACCACATAAAAATCACTTTATTTTCAGAACAAGAAAAATTGTAAAATACTCAAAGGATGGCATGTAATTAATAATTTTGAAATGAAATTATTTTTTCCCATTGTCTTAATTGATTTTCCCCATTCTTTTTACTCAGAGAGCCACATTCATCCAACTTCCAACATGTCCACAAACATGCAATCATTCAGAGCCCATGTAAGTGAGGTTTTCACTCTGAACTACAAAAATAGCCAATGACCTGCAATCAGTGCTTACATTGTAGTTAAACAGCTTCAGGTATCATGTTAAAACCAGAGATTTGTGGAGATACTTTCACAAATTTCACTAAATTTGTGAAAGTATCTGTTAGTGAAAGTCTGCACAGAAGATCTATGAGCTTCAGTATAGGAATGTGCATTTCCTTTCAAAAAACTGATGGACTTGTAATGATGCATGGATTGTGTCTGTGGATGTCTTGGGAACAGATATCACATGAATTTCTTGCAAAGTGACTTACCAGGAAATAATTTTCAACTAATTTTCAACTTTCACCAGCTGCTGCAGCACAGTTTGATCTCCAGTGTTTTCCAGCTGCACAGTAAGAACTGGTATCACTACTTAGAGCCTTTTGAGTGAACTGGGGGGCCTAAAGACTTAGGGAAGACACCTTGAAGCCTCCCATAGTTTTCTTCAAGGAGGGCTAAGCCTAGACTTAGTTAAGAACTCACAGCTTTAAAATGAATGGTTTGGCATGAGTGAAATGTTTCTGTCTGTGGAGCTGTTTAAGCCTCCAAACCACTCACTGCAATAAGAGAGTGGCATACAGAGTGGTAAGAAATACAAGGAAGTGGGGCTTGCATTTTGGGTTTATTTCCTTTCTCTTCAAATAATTTCTTACTGGATTCTCAAGCAAAAGAAAATTTTCTGTTTGAAAAATAACCAGTTTCTAAGGAATAGAGCTTGTAGCCAGTAGTTACACTTTCTTTAAAAGAATTTTTTTACACTGAAGTTTTCTATTGAAAATGTATATAACTGCTTGTTCTTATCTTAGGTTCTGTATTTAACTTGTCCCATTGACAGGCTCAGCTTCAATCCTTCTAGTTACCTAAGAATAAATCTTGCCATGACTTTTTAATTCCATTGTAGGATCTCTTTTTCCATCAGCCATAATGATTACCTGTACCAATGAGGCTTTCAGTATAGCTGCTTATCCCAGTCCTCTTCAGAATGTGTTTAGCAGCACCAGAGCATGCTCAATGACTCTACTGAGCTGTGAAATACTGAGCAAGGTGAATTTACCAGGCTTGAGCAAGACAAATGGAATAAAATATGGTACAGACAGACTTGGCTGTGTAGAATATAAGTAAACTGATTGTGGTCATTGGAAGTAAAAAGAATACAGTTAACATTATTTTTGCTACAATCCTGCAGATAAGAATGACTATGTCAAGGGGCTAAAAATCTAAATAACCACTTTTGGATTTCCCACTTTGGGAATATTTTCACTTCTGTAGAATTTCATTCTGTTCCAGATTCTAATAAAAACTTTACAGAAATTCCTAGGTTATCCTGATTTTTAGAACTACATAAAGATCAAGCACAAAATTTAATTTAATATATTTTTCCCTGAGCCAAGTAACTTGTGTCAAGCACCATTCAGGAACCATCTATCTAAACCATCCAAACCCTACTGGCAAGGAAGTGCCATGCCAAGTTACCCACTTAATATGAGTTATCAGAGAAGGGAAGTTCCCACGTTTTATCTCAGGCAACAAATTTTGTATCAGCTTTGGATTAGTCAAGAAAGTCTTTCAGGGAAAAAAAAAATCCATTTCTGTTGCAGATAATACAGGTAATGTACAGCATACATTGCTGGGTTAATTTGTTCTAGGAGTTAATCACACTCAATGTCAGAAAAACAATATAAAACTAAAATCATTATTTCTTAGTCTATCTTTATCTTTTAGTGACTTACTCAGTCTTTTTTCTAGATGAAACAGCTATTTCATACCTGGTTTGAAATTGCACATCCAAATCAGTTATCCTTTATGAAGAAGCAGTTTCTAAATCTACTACTTGTATTTTGTCAATGTCAAACTATTTTGTCAATGTTCCTTTTTTGTTATATAAATTTTCCATAACTAGAATAGAGATTTAAAATATTCACTCTTTTTCACTCTAAGGTAAATTATGAGTGTTTGGCCTTAATATAGAATGCAAAGAAGAGAATGGTTAAGTGAAAAAGAAAAAAAGAAAAAAGAAGCTGGTCTGCAATATAAACAATCCATTGCAATTTGTACCAAGAAAATTTATTTTTTAATATATTTCTTTTTAATATCATTAATAAGTTGACACACTGAGCTTGTTTAATATTGTTTTCTCCTTTTCAGAAAGATTTTCTGATTACTTTTCACAGATGTTGAAGGAAATACAGAACTAAAATGCAAGGTACTTTCAGATTTTGTGAGTGTAGAACTGTGGAGAGAATATTCCAGTCTGAACAGCAGGTAATTAGTACAACGATTTCTTGGAAAGAATATATTTTCATGTTAATATCATATGATTTCTCCTTACATTTTGTCAATACAATGGCACATGTGGGTTTACCTTGACTAGGAACATTAAAGTGAAATTTGTCTTCTCCTTGTTTTCACTAATTTATAAAAGTTTACATTGCTTGATATAAAATACATCATTTCTCAGCAGTGAAAGACATAGCCTGAATCTTCAGACAGTGTGAAACAATAGCTCTAAGGAAAATGTAAATTCACTTCTGTGGTGTTATAATTCTGACACTGAATCCTGAAAGGTAACATTTAAAATGTTTTAACAAAATTTGGTAGCAATGAATTTTTTCAGTCTTCGCTAACTGATTTCCTGCTTACTTTTTCCACAGCACAATTATCCATGGGAACACTTACAGCCTGAAAAAAAGTGAAATCCACTTGTCAAAGGGCTTCTCATTCTGTCTGCATTATAGTGTGCAATTTATTAGAATTAATTGCCATCAGTGAAGGACTTCAGGGTGACTATTGAACCTGTGTGTGTTTGATACAGAGCAACCTCACTTCTCCTGCAAACTGAAGTCTACTGTGCCAGAATAGATACAGCCTTGAATCTCTAGCTACTATCAGACAGTGAATTTTGAAATTTTTAATTTATTCCACTTTTGCTTATAATTCTTCTAAGTATGGCAAAAGAAACTAAATAATATGATTTACAACGCAAAGCTAACACAGCAGGAATTATATCTGCATGCATAATTAATAACCAATGTACACTGTCTTCATATATCACAGAGTACAATACTTAACAGAAATAATGTTGGCTTTTGGCAAATATTTAAACATTTTGACCTACTGATCTATTTTTTGGGGTGGGTGGTCATGCTCATAAGCTCACAGATTTAGTCATTTACAGAAAACAGAATGGAAAGTTCACACCCACACCCACACCTCAGAAGGTTAAACTGATTTTTGTTTTTAATATGAATGAAAGAAAATGTTTCATGTACTTATTTAGATCTACCCACATGAATCTTTCTCTCTTTTTTTTTTTTTTGGTCTACACTTGTGCCATCCATTTTAAATTTGGTCACCCTGATAGTGCTTTTTGAGTTATAAAGCAACACTAGATAATATATGGGAAATATGATTAATGACTTGCTAATTTGAGATCACTATCTATTTGTACTTCAGTGAGTCATTAGAGAATTGCAGTTCAGTAGGATGAAATTTCTGAATTTTTTGCCCAAAGAGAAACAGATTTTCTCATGAAATCTAAACAGAAACATTAGTATCAGAATTTAATATCAATATTGTGATATCTAGATTGAGATCATAGCTAGAAGGCAGAAAGAGAGAGACTGCTTTCCACACATATCCTTTCCTGTACAAGTCTATACTATCTCACATTTTTTTGAAGGCTTATTTAATTCATGTTGGCATTCACCAACATTTGATAAACATGTCACTCCTCACCAGGTGTTCTAACTGAAAACAGAGATGGACGAAATATATTTTACAGTCTGCTAGTAATAGGCGTCCACTGCTTTAATGAAAATTTTAAAAATTGTGTTTGTAAAAATATTTCCAAAGTAATCAATGAAAATAAATATGATGAAAGGGCACCTACATTAATTTACATGACTTTGTGCTAAGTTCTTTTTCTTAAAGAGATTAATTTTCGTGTACTGGAAGCTGCTTTTGCCTGTTAGGTAATTTTTTCTGTTCTGTGTTTTTTTCTTGAGGGCAGTTTGATGATCAGTACACATCATAGGATAAATATTGTGGCTTGATCTGTCTAGGAGAAATCACCCAAGAATTCTAACAATATACTAAATACTATTCTCAAAGATATAATCTGTATAGAGCATCTACTTCATCTGACAAACATTATTTCAATTCAGGAAATAGCTCACAATCATTTTACTGCATCTGACATCAGTGGTATCCACACAGCCATTCTGTGCAAACTCCCTGCTTTAAAGGTCTTCCCATCACTGTTATTGGTCTCACAGATGATGAAGTATGACACTCCATAAACAATGAGCTGGGCCTTTTGTAGGCTGCTTTGCTTTTTTTGGCTTCAAACTGCCACTGAATGTCAAATCAATTTGGCTTTCATTAGAACAGCTTTATATGTGCAAATGTATTTGTGTCTGGTTGCTACTTTTTTTCTATTTTTGCCTTCCTTTCCCTTTGCTTTTTTTTCCCCTTTCCCTTGAATGATGTAATTTTTCTCTAATCAAAGCCAACACCTGTTTCTCTAAAATAGGAGCCTCTGTGTAAAGCTCTTTATCACAATCTGAGTACACTCTAGATGGGCTCATTATGAATAAAGTTCTCTTGGAACAAAGAGGAAGTGCTCTGTAACAGTGACATTGTACATCACAGAGCCTGGATAAAGTCAAGAGCTGATGTAACCTTGACTTTTGACATGTCAAGAGGCTGCTGTCTAGATAATGCAAGGTGTGTAAGCCACTGTCTTTGATAAGTAATAAAACAAATAATAAATCTGATGCTTTGTTTAAGAACAGTTCAACGGTTACACAATGCTGTATTGGGCTTGATGGGGTAATGGGTTTGTTGTTTTCTTTCTTAACCAATTTTAAAGGAACACAGAATTGCAACTTTGAGAATTTCTGGTTTTGTAAAGCACAAGCCATACAATTAAAAGAATAGAACAAAATAGGGATGACAGAACTCCTGGTTATGTGTCAGTGAAGATCTGCTCCAACGCAGTACATTACAATTAGTCTGAAATGGTTGAAGTTTAGGAAAAGGAAACTAGAGGGGGAAGGAAAGTCATGTGCTGAAAGACTACCATAAATTCTGTGTTGTGACACATTTGAAAGAAACTCAGGTTCACTTTTCATGCACCTAAAACCCCTTGCCTCTATGAGACTTGTATCATGGAAATAGCTATTGAAGTGCACTGTGCCTGGAATTTAGGCACAGTAGGATTGCGTTGAACAGAAGCATAAAATTCCTTCTCCTCCTCCAGAAATATATTCTTTTCTAGTTTGCATCACAAAACAATTCTCCCTTTTCTCCCTATATCTTATATAAGCTGAAAGTCAGGATATATTTCCATTCACTTCATAGATTCATGAAGTTACAAAGGTTGTAAAAGACCTATAAGATCTTGGAGTCCAATCATTAACCCAGCACAACTGTGTTCACACTAAGTCATATCCCTAAGCCCCAAATCCACATGTTTTTTCTGAAAAATTCCAGGAATTGAATACTTTCAGGAGAAATACATGTTTTGAAATAACAACCTAACTAGAACCTGGTCAGATGCATGTTCTATCCCAAGTAACAAGGCACTTGTAATAGTCAAGCTACGTGCTGTGTCCTATTGCTAGCATTGCTCCTTTTGCAAAGAACCAGAAATACATTTTACTTCTTTAAATGGAAAGATATACATTTTAGAAACTGGGGAACCTACAGATAGACAGTAGGAGTGAGACAGAAAAAAAATGGTGACAACTTTATCCCCACTCCATTTAAACATGAACGTTTGGCACTTAGGAAGGAAGAATCTTTCTCTGGACATTGCAGAATAGAAATAACATGACAGAACCAGCCTTTGCTCACCACTTGCAATAATGGGCTAAAACATCTTCAGAAGACTTCAGGCTGTCCAAGAAGGGTCCTTGCTCAGTTTGTGAGTAGATGAACTCACTCCTGTATGATGGGATTCTGTGTCAGACATTCACAAGAAAAGTGCCTATTTTCAGAGCTGAAGAAGAGGTTTGCTTGGCTCAAATACTCAGTGATTTCAAATCCAGTGCTAACTCTAACTGAAATATATTGGTAATCTGCCATCTGTGGTTTTCTTGAGCAGAAATTTTGACTGAAGTCCAGGTCTTAGTAGATATGAGGCCACGTTACCAAATCTATCCTCCTACTCGACATCATCCTTCATACTGTCTTACTGTGTCACTGCCTTTGGATTAAGGACCACAGCAAAGTATGGAAAATGCAGATACTTCAGTTGCCAAGTCATTTCTTGGTCTTTCTGTTGAAGCTATCTATAGTGAATGTTTCATTGCTGACATCTATTCTAGCCTCAGTATTGTCAAAGCATTTTTTCATGTGTAATAAATTTGCATAAACACTTCACCCCAAATATAATGAAACATAGGATAAGAAAGACCTAAATTATATTAAAAAAATGCTAAAAGATTTCTTGATTGATTTGCAGAGGCATAGCAAAATTCCTTCATATAGTGGCCTCATGAATGAGATGATAATATGCAAGTAAAGCATAATGATTGGCATATTAAATGCAAGATCTTTGTCACCATCTGTTTCCTGATTGTGTCAGCAAGTTGGGTTTTTTTTCATGGAAGTGTGAGAATACACCATGGCCTCGAAGTATCAAAATGTCAATTATACATCACATTTTAAAGTTGGAAGCCCAAATCACAATTGTCCCTGAATTCTGCTTGAAACACTGACAAATTATTACCTATCTGTCACATTTAGCCTTACTGTACAGTAGCACAGTTATTGTGCTGGAAAATAAAACAGAGCAGGAACACTATCAAGGCCAGGTTTACAATTTAGTGATGAATACTTAAAAAAAATGATACAGAAGGAGACAGGGAGAGAACTAAGAATTCAAAGCAAATTGAATAGTTTCAGAATAGCCCCATCACATACTCATCATTTCAAGCTCAAGTATTTTGAAAAGAGTTTTGCTTTTCTGGTATTTTTCATTACAAATAATGCTCACTCATAAGGAACACAATATTCTTTTTTTCTAAAATTTCACTTGCACCAACAGAAAAAAAATTATATCCTGATCAGTGCAATGAATCAGTAGGAAGTGCAGAAGGAGAAAACCAATGAAGAAAATGAAGGAGAAAATGAAGGAACCATTCCACTATTACCACAGGTCCTGCTTTACACCCTCAGTGGTCTTCTATCAGAGTTGGTGGGAGATAGGTTTTAATGTCCCACATAGGATGAGGTGTACCTGCACCATCAGCTACCTGAAACAGCAACCAAGAGATGAAGGCACACAAAAAGACTGCTGGTTGTGGTTCTGAAATATGAATGCAAGACTCTTCCAAAACTGAAAAGTCCGCTAATGTCTCAAGGCATTATTTCTGCTAGGGGGAGGAAACAGAAGAAATACGTATTGTGTAAAGTTACTCTTCATTCACTGAGGGCAACAGTAAGAACACCAAAAAAAATCCAATGGCCTTTTGATTTGCTCCTAGACCAAATACTATATCTGTAAAAAGGAGATATCTAGATTTCTGTAAAATGGGATAAAGAGAATAATCACGTCTGATGAATCTAACATGAACTAAATTTGGAAGAAGACTACAGTGAGATTAAATGAAGAAAACTACCTTCAAAACTTGGACTTTTCATGAAGCATAATTTATTTTTATATTTTCTGATATTAGATTACATTTTCTGATATGTGTACACAATAAGGTACACAATCCATTACTTAACAGACTGCTTATATGATATTTGCAGATGACTAGAAAATTTTTGCTGTAATAAGACAGCAAGTTATAAGTTGCAAAATTTATTCCAAATGAGAATGATTCCAAAATGAGGAGATTGTAAGTAGCATGATTTCTATTCCATGTTTGGAGTAAATCTGTACCTGTGAAGCATGGTTGCTAATACTTAATAGTTATAAAGTACTTTGAATCTAATTAATAATAAATTTTTATAATGGCTATGAATAATACACACGTATGTATATATGTGTTAAGTCAAAATGTTAAGGAAAATTCAGTCTGGGGCTTCTGATTTAAATATTTGTCCATGTGCCGTTGTGTATAGGCATGTCTTCACTACTATTACAAATATTTTTCCTTCTTCAAAAGGTCATGTAAATGATCTGTAAAGTTTCAGCAGAGATTTGTGTATTTCTAGTGGAGCTTTGTGCTCTGCCAGTTAGCAGTCTCTACTTTCATCATCAAATGGTGAATCATAAGCTGCTGGAAAGCAGAAAAAAATAAGAAAAGTCACAGTTGAAAATTTGCAGCTGTAGTTTGATAAAGTTTGTAGCCTGAACATACTATAGATATGAACCAACACTGAGAAAATTAAATGAATATGTGAGAAGAAATCTCTTCTGAAGACTTTCACATACATCTGTTGGCAAGGTAATCAGTGTGTATGTTTCAATGAGGTACCTTTTGGGATCTGACTCTCAGCTTGTGCACCTCACAACAAGACAACACCTGAATGCAGGCAGTAGAAATACGCTATGAAAAAATATGAGTTTACTACAAAATATATGGTTTTCTATGTGTGCATACTACTGTCTTCTCTGAAAGTGAGGTCTGGATATGTATCCAAAAAATAAATATTTCTATGCTTTGTGAACAGTGAACATCAGCTCTTGTCTCAGGTTCTCATAGCAGGGACTGAGAAAATGTCTTTAATGTCTCTTGAACATTTTCTTTTTCCTTTCTGTAAGTCCATCATACAGCTTCTCACTTCATCCTCTGTAAAGTCCATTGTGAAATCACTCCTGTTCACTAACAGACATATACCTCGATTTTTTTTTTTTCTGGCTGCCTTTTATTTTTTTTCTTCTTGACTGCTCTGTCAGGAATCCAATTGAAGCAAAGAACTCTCACCTTTTTAATCAAAAATTTGCTGTTTAGGACATGATCATGAAACAAGTGAGTTTAGGAGTTTTGTCACTGATATCCATTTTTTTCTCCCTCATATCAGGAATACACCATACAAAATATTGTGCTTTCTTGGACTTTCAAAAGAATGTTTTCTTTCATAATCTGCTTAATAATCTTAGCAATTACAGAACTTTTATAGCCTGTATATTCAATATTTTTCTGTATTTCTTTTTGAATTTTATATAGGATATATATTTTAAAATTAATTATATATGTGTTATCATAGAAGCATAGAATGCCCTGGGATTAAAGGAACCTTAACATCAACTGTCCTGCTGTGGACAGGGATACCTTTCACTAAACCAGGTTTCTCAGAAGTCCTTTCTGGACTGGCCAGGAAGATTTCCAGGGATAAAGCATCCACAACTTCTCTGGGCAACCTGTTTCAGTGCCTCACCACTCTAAAGTAAAGAATTTCTTCCTAATATTTCTTCCTAATAATGTAAACCTACTCTCAGTTTGAAGCTGTTCCCCCTTGTGCTATCACTACATGTTAAAAATCCCTGTCCACCTTTCCTGCAGGGTCCTTCCAGGTACTGGAAGGCTGCAATTAGGTCACCCCAAAGCTTTCTCTTTTCCAGGCTGAACACACCTGATTGTCTCAGCCTTTCCTTGGAACAGTTTCTCCATCCTTTTAGATCATCTTGGTGTCCCTCCTCTGGACTCACTCCAGCAGGTCCCTGTCCTTCCTGTGTGACCCCAGAGCTGATGCAGCTCTGCAGGTGGGGTCTCAGCAGAGCAGAGGGGCAGAATCCCCTCCCTCCCCTGCTGCCCACACTGCTTTGGATGCAGCCCAGGACACGTTTGGCTCTCTGGGCTGGGAGTGCCCATGGCTGGGTCATGTCCAGCCTCTCAGCCAGCAGCCCTGCCCCCAAGTCCTTCTGGGCTGGGCTGCTCTCAATGTGCCCACTGCCAGCCTTTGTTGACACCAGGAACTGACCCAACCCAGGTGCAGCACCAGCACTTGGTCTTGTTAAACCTCATGAGATTCCCATGGGCACACTTCTCGAGCTTGTCTAGGTCCCTCTGGATGGATCCCATCTTTCAGATGTGTCAATCACAGTACTCACCTTGGTTTCATCTGCCAGCCTGCTGAGGTTACTTGATTGCTTTTTCTATGTCATTAATGAAGAAATTAAATAACAGTGGTCCATAACATTCCCCTGAGGGACATCGCTTGTCACTGATGTACATCGGTACACTGAGCCATTGACCACTACCCTCTAGATGTGATCATCCAACCAATTCCTTATCCATCGAACAGTCCTCCCAGTGAATCCATGTCTCTCCTATTTTTTGAGAAGGCTGTTGTGGGGGACTGTGTCAAAGGCTTTACGAAGTCCAGAATACATGTAGAATAAAATAAAGCCATTTGTTCAAACAGGAAACAAAGCAATCTTCTTAATCTTTTGATTGAAAATTAACACTCTTCACTAAGTTTTCCTTTAGGATAAGGCAAAACTAGGTATTGAACTGTTTCAGAACTAAAAATGCCAGGTTCGGTCTTGCAGGTGCTTGTATGTGTGCAGCATTCCTCAGAAGGGTAGTCGTGACTTCAAAGTGAAGCCTGTTCAATTATCAGTCTGAGTAAAAGTACTCAGGTGTTTAAAGTGTTTTATCAGGATTTCAAAATAGAAGCTATGTTTCTTGAGGCTGTAAATCTGTAACTGTGTGTCAGTTCTTATTGAGAAAAAAAATCATAATATTTAGAGTTGATCAGTAGTACAAAACGCTGCCTCTACTTTTATCATGCTAGATTTAAAATGAGCTGGATTCAGAGATCCTCACAGTTCCTTTGTTTTCATTTCCTCAGATACTGAGGCAATCTAGCTTCACTGGCATTAATGTCTGCTGAAACTAAAAATAAAATTCAGAAAAGTATTTGTATAATGTGTTAACAGTTTTATTCTATCAGAATATTTGTCACTGGCACAATGCCTTGTCACTTAGTAAACCAAGAGCAATTAGACGCCACAATTCAATTCATTCACATAGAGTAACAAAATGTCCAAGGGAATAATTTTGCAGCATTGCAAAAAAAATGTGGTAAAGTTAAATGAGAATTTCTAATTGGTCCTAATGCTGGATTTTTTGTTTAATTTCCATTGCTTTCTATCAGGTTTAATATGTTCTCTCTTCCTCTAGTAAATTCAGAATAACTTACTGGTTGGAAATTATTTACAATGGTAAGTCAGATAATTAGAATAACTGATTAAAGAAGCATCATGATAAACACAAGCATCTAAACATAAAATAAATTTAAACAGAGGTTCAAAATCCAAATTAGAAGTAAATTGTACAACTATTTTACCCTAACTACCTCATAATTGTGCAGAAGCAGTTAAAAATATTCAGATCTATATTATGGTCTTTTCAAGAAACTGCTGAATCACAGCAGGAAATTTGTGTTTTTCTGAAAACTGAGATCTCATAAAGCACATTCTACATATCACGTTGAGGGAAGATCAATGATGGAAGTACGCTATAACCTACCAGGAAATAAAGATCATGCATGACACACAGAAACCATATACACACATTATGTTTAATTAAAAACAATAATAAAAGATAAAGAAGGTAAGAAAAGCATTCATCTTTTATTTAGTTGGGATTTTTTGTAAAGAATAGTTACTTTTCAAGGACTAGCAGGAACACTTAATGAAAAGTTTACTAAAACATCTGAGCTAGGTTAGGGTTTAGACTAGGTTTAGGTTAGGGAGAGAGAGAAAGCTGGTGACCTGCTATGAGACCTCTTTCCAACTCAGAATTTCCCCTGGGCCTTCAGAATATCCTGTGGCAGACTTTTCCTTCATCATTTAGGAGAACTATCCTCCTTCCTCTTGGGAGGATACCTCTGACAGGTGAGACCTGTTGGAGAAGCCTCACCTGACCTTGCAGTTCTTTGAGAAAGAGCTCAAAGAAGAAGCTGGAAGAAGCTGCAGGAGGGGTTTCCACCTCCCTGGCTGACAGCTGCACGACTGCATTGAGCGGTTCTGCAGCCATGCCAGTGCCTGGACTGTGACCCTGACACATGGGATGGCTTCCTGACTTCCTGATTGGACTAAGCCCTTTTGTTGGTAAGGCCACGGCTTCTTCCTGCTGTGCCTGGCTTCCAAATTTTCTTTTCCCTGCTAAGGAGCAACTGCCTTTGTTTTTCCCTGGGAGACACATGAGACACATAGGAAGGGTGAAAACACTGATGAAGTAAAGTGGGGCCTTCTGTGAGAGTTCTCCCTATTGCCTCTTTTTTCCAAGGGGCTACTGCATGTCCCACTACAGGAATGTCCACCCACACTTAGGGTTAGGCTATAGAAGAGCAAAAATATGAGACCCATGGAAAGAGGGGGCTGCAAATAGCTGGCCAAGCCATAGCAGCACTGTGGCTTATATGGGAACTCTCAGCCACCTACTATTTCCAACAATGGCTTCAGCATGTCTCTTGGCAGAAATCTCTGCACAGATTTAGCACAAGGGCTAGATTTATGGGCAGAGAGTCAGATATATCTTTTTAGACAAATGTTTTAAGGCTTAGCTGAACAGTTAGTGGCTGCTTCCCACATTTCTTTAAATTGTCAGAATATATCTGGGGAGGTTTTCAGTTTAAATTAGCAGAAATTGTTCATTGAAAGGCTTCAGTGATGTGAGAGTTTCCAATTTGAATTAAATTTTGAACGTTCTATGTGAGTTAGAAAAACACTCTTGAGGACCATTTTTATAATAATATTTATAATGTTTCCATAATACTCTAGTATTTTTATAGTATCATTTATACATTGTAATCATTTATACACTGATAGTTTTAAAGAAAGATTGAAGATTAGCATTTTGGCATTGAAAAAGTTCTCATAGCAGTCATATGCTACTGTTCAGAATGCTTACCATTTATCCTTAAATATAGTTATGGGATTAAATCAACAGAATTGATTGAGAATTACATGAATGTACTATAAGTAAGCTATAAATTTGTCTTCTCAGAGGGAAAAAAAGGGAGCAACTTACTGTGCATCCGAACACCGGAGTTCTTGGAGATGGGAAAATACAATGTAATGTTCTCCAGTTACGATTAAAATATTTTCATAAGAAAGATACCACTTAAATATATAGAGTCACATATGATACTACTGCACCTGATACAATATTGACACTATAATTTGCTAAACCTGTTCAATAGTAATTTCAAGGCTTAATATATGCCTTCCCTGCTCTTCTTATTTTTTTTTTTCTGTGTTTATTTGTTTGGTTTAATTTGGTTTGTCCAGTTAGAATTTCTTCAATGACAGTGATATGAAGTCTAAAATGAATGTAGGCATTAGGCGAGAAACCTTGCAGAATATTTCAACATTTCATTGTTTATTATAATTTGAACTTAATTAATGTGAGATCTCAGGCACTATAAAGACAATGAGTACCATCTATAAATGCTAATATAAATCAATAAAGAGGAGGAGGTTAAATGATTTATGTTGGAACTGAGCCACCATGTAATAACTGATGCTCGTTACAGCCTCAACAATGAATGGGAAATCAAAACATTAAGTAGTGCATGCAAGAAGATCATCCTATTTTGCAGTAAGCTTAAGACATTCTATTTGTAATTCATTTTTATCTTATTGAAAGGTAGGTTAAATCTTTCATTTCAATAGACATCTTGCCTAAGAAAGGGCTGCTGGAGTTTGCCCAATGTTTCCATGCCTTTGACTTGTTGCCAGTTTTGCCTGAAAAATAACAAATGTAGTTGCCAAAAGCTACATGCAATAATATTGCTGTTAAAAGAGTACTATAGGTACAAGTTTTAGGTATGCCCTACTTCTCATATCTATAGCAGAGTTTACTATATTATTAATATTTTATTTTCAACACCTTATATTAGTAAAATAAGACTTCAGAATTTTTCTGCATCTCTCTCTTGAAGAATAAAAACAAATAGTTCTTCTTTTGAGTCTTGATTGGCACATTATGAAAACATCGAAAGAGTCTGAGTAAGGCTGCATTGACACACTGAAGGCAGGTCTAACATCACTCCAGAGATTTTATTTATTCTCATAATTTCTTCTTATTTTATTTATTCTCCTAATGTCAGCCCACATTTTCAGATAAGAATTTCACTCTTCCTATCATTTTCTTAATACCTGTCTTTTAATTAATTTTGAAGGTAAAAGATTTTAAATCTTCTTTCTCCATACACCTTTTAACAAAAAAAAAAAAAAAGGAGGGTGAAAGAAACAATATCCTCCCTTAATTTTCCTTCATTTGACATTCAACCTTAGAGATACCCATTCTTTGCTCACATTTGGATGAGAGATCAATTTTTCAATTTTGAAGATTTTTCTGGGTAACTGAGAGAAATTTCATGAAGATTAAACAACTGGTGGAACTTGACTAAAAATATTGTCTTAGGAAATGTCCTTGTGTCAGGAGGCTGTCAGGTGAACCATTTCTCTTTTCCAGATACTATTATTTGAGTGCATTAAAATCCTGGAGTTACTGCAATTTTGGCTGCTGTATTCCAGAGGGCATTATCACTGAGATTTATGAACATGGGACCAAAGAGTACATGAAGAACACCTGTGTTAGAATTATAACTTTGTAGATGGGGATATTGTACATCAGTGACCAGTCTTCCTACCAAATTTGACCCTTTGAGTAAGAAAAAGATAATAAGCACACACTGTTTCAGAATTTAGTTAGGAGAACTATCGATTCCTAGAAGAGATGTAGGTCAGTTTTTGTGTTCTTCCTACCTACAAGTCTCTCTGCATCCTGAGGAACTCCCAGGGAGTCAGGCAGCTGCCATTTTAATAGCCCAGAAGAGCTGAGGTGACAAGATTGTGTGCAAGCCACCAGAATGATTAACAGTGAATACCATTAAATTGAGACACGGGTCATGGAGATTTGCCTAGATCAATACCCAATTCTTAACAAGGGTCGAAGATATTAACAGGCTCCCTAGGGATGTGGTCACAGCACCAGCCTGACAGAGTCCAATAAGCATTTCACAATGCCCTCAGGTACAGGGTGTTTTCCTGGGACTGTCCTGTTCAGGCTTGGAGTTGGACTTTGATAATCCTTGTGGGTGTCTTCCAACTCAATTCTAGCAATTTATGGAAGTTGTGTGAGTGTCTTTTTGATAAAAGACTCTAATAATGGAAATTTCTCAACAGCTTACTTCCAGATACCTTGTCCCAAGAGTAAGTTCACATGATAGTTAAAATGTTTTTGTTTTGTTTTTAATATTTTAATTTTTTGATAAAACTGTACTAGAGCTTACAATATTATTCTATTTTTACCTACTTTTTGGTTTTGAGAACTATTTCATTCCATACTATAGGTGGAAAAATCCACTTTTTAACCTTTTCATTGCATCAAATTTTCTAAGTTTTGTGTTTTTATAACAATTTATTTTTGCTCAACACTGTTTGGAGTTCTTTTCTTTCCTCTTGAGCGAATTTTCCTCCATGATCAATGTTTGGACTTATTTTGATATTCTTTTGGGAAAAAGATTCTTTTTATTTAGATGTGAGTGGAAATAACTCTTGACTCAGCTGAAAGAAACTTTCCAAGGAAAAAAAACCTTAATGCCACAAATTCAGTCCTACTTGTATTTAGGTGGATATAGAAGCTGCTTCCCAGCTTTGTTGCATTTGTTCAGCAATTTCTAGTGAGAGTTTCAGAAAGTTATCATCACTTCCATGGAACTTCTTTTCTTTACCAATTTCTGTGATTCTTCTGCTGATGTTGGCTGCCTTCATCAAGGCTGGGAGATTTTCAATCATATTGATGGATTTTAATAATGCATTTTTTGCACTATTGAGCTTTAGTGGAGATCTAGTGGAGTCAGCCTTTGAAACAATAACGCTGAAGATATACAAAGGGTCAGACAACCCTTTTCATTAGCCTAAGACTAATAGCTCTACTGAAGTTGGACTTGAAGCTACAAGGTCTGTCCAAACACTCCCACACTCCCAGCTATCACTCTCCAAACTGTCTGCATAGATCCTGAGCTTTGAGGGGTGTGTTGACTAATAGTGCTTTATACAAATGACCTTTCAGGTGAAGGAGTTTAAGTAGCAGTCCTCCTAGAAATGCTTTTCTGCCTCTTTTAGCTTTTATTTTCCAGCATTCTTTTCCTTGCATGAATGAAAGGATAACTGTTTGGATATGTGAAATGATGATTTATTGTCAGGATCATTATAGTGGTGTTAAAAACAAATAACTCACCAACTGTCTGTTCTCTAAACATGTGGTATCTGAGTGCTTCAGTGTTCTGTTCAAAGCAGAGACTTTATCTTTGTTCGTACAATAAAAAGAGCCCCTTTACATTATTTACTTTAGTTTAGATTACTTTGTTTCCAACTGTCACAATTATGTCAGAAACACAAAATTAAAACATTATATTTTACTTGCCAAAACAAGAAATAAAAGAATGAATGGGAAATATTCTAGGAATTAAAAATATTTGACTGTTTGACTGTGGCTCTTTTTAAAGCAACAAAAAGACAGAAAAATATGTGGAAGAATGAAGGGCAACCTGCTCTCCCTTAGCAGAAAATGACACAGTATTTATATTTCTAGCAAACTAATTGTAGACTCAGGTTATCTAACCTCCTTTTCCTCTCTTGATCTGTGTGGGATACTTTTCATAGAATATACTGAGTTGGAAGGATGTGGGAAAGGATAATTGAAGCCTATTCCTGGTCCTGCACAGAAAAACCCCAGGAATCACACCATGTGCCGTGTTCCAGGTCTTAGCTGATTTTATTCAAAAAGTTTTGTTTTCCTGCTATATATTATGAATGACTTTGGAAGAAACACCTGGAAATGCTAATACTGTGTGATGACAGCAAAATGCTGGAATAAAAGAGGGAAGAAGCTGGATATCCTGGTAGTTCTTCAGTTCACCAAGTCTGTTATTTCTGTTCTGTCTTTATAATGGCCATAAAATATGAGCTGGGAGTATGATGTCAATGCATCCACTTTCAATAATTGATATGATGAATAATCTCAACCTTCTGACACTTTCTGTATCTTCTCACATCTCAGGAAACTTCATTCATCAACCACATTTGAAATGTTTAAGTAATCTCAGTGATGTATGGAGCACTGAAACTCCCTTGTTAGAAATCTATGCTACTAACATTCTATCAAATTAAAAAGCCACTGAGCTCTTGTGCATAAAATTATCATAAATTATCTCTGAAGGTTCATTGCTGTTTGGAATGTTTAATTGCTCACTCAGCTGAACTTCAGCAGCTCAAGATTATTAATCAATTTGTCAGAAGATTTCTCATAATGTCATCTTTTACACTGCAGTTATATGCAAGAAAAACCCGTGTGCAAGACAGTTTTATGCAGCAAGTCAAAAGTACCCATGCATACCTTTCACAATATTAATTTCATATATTTCTAAGAGTATTTTTCAGTTGTTGATTTCTCACAGAAGACAGGAAAATTGTAATTACCTCAGTCTAATTTATCTAGATGGAAAACTAGAATCTCAAAAATATATTTAAAGGTAAAACGGAGACAGATAATTAAATTGATCTTTTGAACATTTAATCTTGGACTACTATTGACTGTCCCTGCTAAAGTAAATATTTTGCTAACTGCAATAAAGATGTTTTGAAAATGCCTTACCTTAATGTACATGAACAGTGTCTTCAGCCTTTTTTTTCTTACCACAGAATACATTTTTGCTTTAAAGCAATTTTTCAGGAGAAAATTTGACTTTGATGACATGCTAAGCCAATGTATTTCATCTTAATTGAAATACATGTTCCATTATTTGTTATGATTTTTTTTTAAATTTTAAAAGTTATTAGTTCATCCTTTTTATACAGTTTTCTTTCTTTTGTTTTACAAATGCAGTTGTGTATGAGATTTTATGAGTAGGTCAGTGGTAATGTTTCTATTTGTAATTTTTTTTCCTCCATCAATTCTTTTAGGATTAACATAGAAGTAGAGGATTCTGTGTTTCCTGTTCTAGAGAACTGAAAAGAGTTTTGGAGTAACGTATATAAGACTCTTGAAGCCACTTTATTTTCTTAAGCTGAAAACGTTTTAAAATATAAAGACTGGAAAGATTATGGGAATTATCCAATTTTTTCTCCTCCATGAATGATCATCATATTTCCTGTGCATGTGGAAACTTAAGTGATGAAAGCAAACATATCATTAATTAGTGTCAAGTATATATTTGATATTAAGTATTTATGCAGTATATCACACCACGATATTTCTACCAAAAAATTGAAAATTTAAGAAAATATCAGTATTTTGTTGGTCAAACTTCTTCCATAAAATTAAAATATCGGAAAGATAAATACTCTGTGTGTCTAAAAAATGGTTCAGTTATCAGAAATATGCTGTGAATGGGCATTAGTATTTTTTTCTTCATGTATTTTTACTGTATTCCTTCAAAGACTTTCTTAAAATATGTTATGTCCTTTAGCAGATGATAAAATGGGAAACAAAACACAAGTAACAAATACACCACATGCACTTTCTGACATATGGGGTTATGAAAGCAGATCACAACAAATGTAAAACAGATCCTTGGTACAATTTCATCACCATTACCCATTTTCATTACAAGAAAGCCTCTAACAGCAAGAAATAAAGATTGTCATTATCTTTGGCTTTGATTCAACCCCAAAAAGATATGCTGAAGATTGAGTATGAAATCTTCTGAAGAAATAGGAAGAGAAGCCAGATCTTCAGATTCCCAATAATATGTCTTAACACATGAATCCTTCCTTCATCACCCTGCTCAACAGTGATGCCTTACAGATGAACAACTGAGCTGTGATTAAATAGCTTATAGACTTTTCAGCGTTTGTATCTTTCTTTTTTTTTTTTATCTTTTCATTATACAAGTCTGCCATAGCATATATTAGCACTAGGAAAATATAGGAATTAGAAATGCAGAGATGAACATGTTTAAAATGCACTATGTATGTGGCAGATCACAATTTCTAGAAGTGTTCTGTTCTGTAAGGTCTGTATAGTTCTTCCTTTAGCCAACATCTATTTATCCAGTCATTGATATACTTCAAATCAACTTGGATGTGAACATAGTATTATGCGAGATCCCAAACCTGCACATACTTGGCTCAAATTACCTCACAACCATACTGAAAACAAACTCATAAGTAAGAATTGAGAGTGCAATTGTTCCAATGAAAAAAAATTGAGGACCAGACAGGGGTTTTGTATATTTCAAAGAAGGTTATGCATCCCTGGCCATGTATAGAGAAAATGAAAGTGCTGCTGTAATTAGCTTATCGATAAATCAAAAGGAGTGAATGATAGCTAGCATAGTTTGGATGTCAAAATTCCAGAAGCTTATTGTGTGTGTAATAAAATAAAGATCAAGACACATAAGTTAGAGTTCTCAGCTTTAGTTATGTCTGCTAGTTTCTTCTCCTTTCACACCATCATCCCTCTTCTCATTTAATCATGAAAGCTAGAACAACCTCTATTGTCACTCAATCATAAAAACTCCCTGGTGACTGAATTTCTTTATCATTTACATCAACTTTGAGCCTGAACCAGAAATTCTAGTGATGCAGTTGTCAGTTGCCCCTTGACCAGAGACAGGTATGTTACAAATAAAGATTGTTAGTGCAGATTTTGTCCTTCCATGTGCCAGAGCACCTAAAGTAACACAGTAATGCATGCTTGCATATCAGAAAGTGTGTTAGCCTCTGGTGTACTTCTTCCTCAGTACTTCTTAGGCAGTTGGAGACATTTTCATTTAAAAAATATATATTTAGTGGACAGATTCATTAATTTAATAGCTCATAACACTCCATTATGGTAGCCCAGCTATGACATGTTCTGTAGTGTGTGTATGAAATGTTGTTATGAAATGTTTACTTGGGAAAAAAAACCAACTCTATTTAAACATAAGAAGATTTAGAAATAGCATTCTGCTATCTTTCAACATGTAAAAATATTATTGGTCATGAATTTGTGTACAGTGCTAGACATAAATAAGATTATTTATTTCTTCTTGAAACTGAAATGCTGAATACCAAATTTCATTTGTTTCACTGTCCATTTGAGTCAGTTTCTGTTATTATGGATTAATCCCCATGAATGTCAACAAGTAATGACTTTAATTGAGAAAGACTAAAGAGTGATCACACAAAAATCAGCTTCAAGAACTAAGTTCTCAATGTCTTTTGTAAAACTATGCATCAATGTATTCTCAGAAGACTCAGAAGAAATTAGCCCTGCAGTTGATTTCTAAAGCTTGAACTTCTGTGGTTCAAGTGACCATTCCAGGCCCTCTTGGAAACTTAGTTTCCAGCAGTAGTTATTTTAGATGCCTAGGTTTAACAGAGTTAGCAAATGATGTCTCCTATCGTGCTGAAAGATAAATGACTTGATGTAATAGCGAGTAGGCCTCTCAGATGAACAAATCATACTTATTTTTTGTCTTTACTGAGAGCCACTGTCCTTATTCTGTCCAGGATAGGGTTAACTTTTTGCAGTAGCCAGGGGGGAGCATGACCAGGACCAGGACTAACTCTTTAGCACCTTATGCCATTTCCAGGGGTGGCAGGAAGAGAGTCTGGTGTGGAGAAGAGGCACCTGCTGGTGAGTAAGGGTGACCCCAGTTGCAGGCTGGCAGGAGGGCTGGGTAACACCAGTTCTGAGCTGGAGGGAGCGGCGAGGGAAGGGTGGCGGTTGAGTAGTCTGGTGTTGGGGGTTTCCAGGATGAGCAAGTGTTTGATATCTTATACCCCCTGCCATTGATATTGCTGCTGGTTTTTTTCTTATCACTATTTCCACTCAATTGTTCTTATCTCAACCCTTTCCCTTTGGTGCTTCCAGCTCCTGAGGAGAAAGGTAAAGGCAAGAGGGGGTGAGAGGGAGGCAGGTGGTGAGAGAGCTTCTGTGTGGTTTCAAGTTTCACTATGAACACTGAAGTGAGGAGTACCATTCTTAGACCATGGCAAGCACTAAAGAAGTAGTACACCTTTTAAAGCAAATTCCTAGTGCTATTACACTATTGATTTTTTAAGCTTTTCCCGGAAACCTCTGACATACTAAGCTAAAATATTTTTTTTTACTTTATGTATACCTTTAATGTATTAAAGGTGTTCTCAAAGAAACAAACTGTAGAAGTTGCTTAAACACACTGCATGGTGAAGACGAATTAACATGTTTTGAATACAAGAGACATTTTGCTCGTGCAAATCTCTGTGGATGACATAGTTTATTCAAAAAATGACACAAACATTGCTTCTTTTTTTGGGACAGGCATCTGTCAAACATTAGCCTTCTAAAAGCTACAGGAACATTACTTCAGCCATTTCCCATTGACATATCTTGTCTCTTTCATTCCTTTCAAATGCTTTTAGCAGGTTAAAATGGTTGTTACTTCATCAGATGTCCTTGGGAGGGAGGGTAGTTGAAAGAATTCTTTGCATATAGAAGACTCCTACTGGGTAATAAATCTCCTGCCTGAAAGCGTAGTTCTTCTGAAGGACCCCCTTAATGATTCTCAAACCTCTTCAGGAAGATGGTGGTGTGAAGGGGGAGCAGACATAGGTAGTTTTATTTCCAACTGCACTCTATTCCATTTAAAAACATTACAAATATCCATGTTCATTTACATGATTAAAAACACAGGACTTATCTTTGTGGATTTCTATAATGGCTGTGCAGGCTACCCATACTCGTCTTGATAGCAGGTAGAATAGTAGTCAGTATTAGCATCAGGCTTCTTAGGCAGTTGGAGACATTTTCATTTAAAAAAAAAATATATATTTAGTGGACAGACTCCTTCCAGAGTCTATGTTTCTTTTGAATAAGATATCCCAACAGCCAGGAATGAAGTGGCAGGTGGAAGTTCAGAGCTTCTCTACACTGATCAGGTTCTGTTTTGTTTATACCATCTAATTAGCAGGAACAGCACAGATGGATGACTGATTATATCACCTTCATGGCTTCTGAAACTTCTCTCCTACACAGCTGACAATAGTTCATACAAAGGTGGTCCATGCCACCAGTAGTGAATCTTAATCATATCCTTTGAGATCCAAAACCATCTCTTCACACTACCAGAAAGTATAAGTAAACAACAGTGATCTTTTTGCAAAGCTAATTCTGATAAAAGACCAACCAGTTGAAAGTCATCCACAGAGTCATCCATCATCCATTGAAGCTGATGGTAGCTGTTGAACATGGTGGTTAAACAAAAAGAGAGTCTGTGCATATTTCAACTCCAGCTTCTACAACTAAAAAGAAACAGTACCATACAATGGTGCCAGTGCCATTTTCTGCACAGCTACCAGTGGCAGGCCTTCATCCCTGAACCATTTCTGATGTAACCTACAGGTCTGCTCTTCTTTTCTCCCAGTTTGATGTGTTGCACCACCATGTAACACCCTATTAGTAATCCCCATATGGAATTTTCTCTCATCTCTGATATTCTCCACAAACTCTTTAAACTCTGCAATGAATAAGAGAGTAGATCCTATAAAGTGCAAAATTTCCTTTAATATTAATTTTTTCACTTATATTTAAATATTTTTGAGAGAAGAAAATTGGCCAGAAGTACGAGTTGGGCAAGTGCTCATTTGAGTTCTTGACATTGTTCCACATTATCAGAAATTAGTATGGAAAGGCTCCAAGCTTTCATCTGCTACTATGTCATTTCAGTGGTACTTCCTTTGATTTTCCCAATAAATGTTTTCTTTCTGTTAATGTTTATGATTGACTGCATGACCTAAGCAGTACTGATAATGTATTGAAATGAATTCTCCTTGGTTTTGGGTATTGAATCTAATTATGTCACCCATGAAAATAAACAATTTTGCCCATGTGCCAGAAATCAAATTTTTTATCACTGCAATTCAAAACTCCATTTCTTTCAGTTCAAGTTCATTAGGAACCAAATAAGAACAGAAATTCATGTTCATCAGGTTTCAGTTACCTAAATTTAAAAAAAAAATGTTTACCATTGAAATGTGTCTCCGTGCCAATGAGAATTTCAAAAAATATTATTTATTTTATTACTTGTTATTATTTTTGAGCACTCCTGGAAAATTCTGCTGTGTGAATCATTCTATGTCTCTCATTCACTGATAGTGCAAGTTGTTTGGTTTAGAGGAGAAACTTATTACAGACAAAATAAGCTTGATAATTTTAGGGAAAAAAAGTTACTGATTGTTACACAAATACTACACACAAAAATTCCAGTCAGTTTTATATATCCATGGACAGTGTACATATTTTAATATTATAAAAGTTTTGTTTCCACTACCTTTTTCCCTAAAAAGGGGAATTTTTTTGAAAGAAATTAGATTATTGTGTCTAGTAAAAGAAATTAATCCTTTACTTACTGTACAGGGCAGAAATGGGCAAGCTTCTCTTACATCTAAGTGCTCATGTTTGAAATCTCAGTTTGGGAGAGACTTCTTTTTACATTGATACAGATAGACCTGTCTGTCTTGATAGTCTCAGTCTAAGTATAAACTACAGAACTGATGAAATTTGACAGCCTGGATTTCAAATTTGTATTTTTTAGTTTAGTTTTTTAACAGGAAAATAGAAGAGGGGAATGGGAAGTTCAATCACTGACATGCTTGATCACTGACACACTGGAATAATATGGAGGAAAATAAAATTCTAGCACTGTAAAAATAGCTATCTTCACCACTAAATAATTACTATTTTTAAGTGATCTGAAGTCATGATTGTATTTATAAGCCTTGGCATTCCTTATAGCTGGTTGTTATAGAACTTTATATACCCAAGAAAAAATCCAGCTGAAGATCACTGTCAAAAAAAGATGAGGAAAAGGGAAATAATTGTATTCAGTTTAAGTTTCTTCTACTATTAGCTAAAGAAATAATTTTTTTAGAAATTTATTTTCAGCTTCTATATCACATGGCCAATTTCTTAAATTTGAATTTAAAAAACCTAGTCATTGGGAAAGAACTGCAGAAGTGCAGTAACAATCCAAGGCATCTGCAGTGGGTAGATGGAGAGAGATGTTGAAGCATGAAAGTCCGTAAAAATAAAAGAAAATTTTTAGCTTTATATGACATAATGTGGCAGCCCACTAGTATATTAAATTTAGTAAGTGAATGTTTAACATCAATGTTCTCTATCGATACATGAGATAAGCATGGTGTGAAAAAGGCCAGAAAGAAAAAATTGTTTAAGACTGACTTAGGAAATTAATTTTTTCAAATGCATAGTTAATATGGAAATAAGGGTAGAATTCTGATAACAACTGCTGCTGGATTAAATAGAAAGGTAGTAAACCTCTGTACATGCACTGTCCTGACCTGAAGTACATGCCACTGAGAAGCATATTGAAGCCAATGACAGTAATAGTGTCAGAAAGAAAAACCGACTTGTTTTCTTTATCATCAGTTCTAGGAAAGTTACAAAGAGAATTTCAGTTTCCATTAATTAATTAATTAATTAATTAATTAATTAATTTTTCTTTTCAAGTCAACAATTTGTTTTATTAATATTTTCACTTGTAAATTGGATTAATCCTTGTATAAGACTTAATGATTTACAATTTTGCTTTCAAATATCATAATAACACTGTTAGAATTACAACATAATTAGATACAGAAGAGAAGGCTTCCAAAAGCTATCTTTCTCCATTAGATTATATTTATTTAACCATAGATGTAGTGAAGTTGGTGGTGAAGTTTTAGGTCTAAATTAGGAAATTTGGCTTATTCTTTGATCTTTTTTCCTTGAGCAGAAATTTTAAAAATCACACATTTTTCTCCTGAGCACAATTAAATTCCAAAGTATGCTGCCTTTTGACAACTGTGAGTAAACGTTTAAGCTTAACAGAAAAGGTAATTGCATCTCTGCTCTATCCATTGTAGTGCTTTACTTTATAAATAGCAAAATACATGTTAATTCTCTTGGTTTTTTTTTTAGTAATAGAAAGTGTATAGAGATACAATGAGAACAACAGCCTTCTGAATGATATTTGAGCTGCACTTTAAGTTACAGCTATGTACTTATATCTATATCTATATTATTTTACTGTTGCCTACGTCTGACTGATTTCTTCAGGCACAACCCCAACATAAATATTGACTGTTATTACTGTTTATAAGGGATAAAGTGATAGTGATGAGAAGTAAAAGATGTCTATGCACAATACATTCTACTGGGAAGTCTCTGGCATTTAATGCTGAAATTCAGCTATATCAGTGCTGAATCTCAACAGCTGAAAACATTTTAAAAAGGAATTGAAGATTATGCACAACTGAAAGAGTGGGCAGAACTACAGGCCAAAAACATCACTGTTCTTCTGTTCTATCACAATAATGAATGTGTTATATTTTATTTTATATTGTTATTGTGGTTTTCCCTCTGTAGGCCTGAAAGGTCTTTGACAATTAAGTCGCTTTTTATCGATTTGATATAGCATCTCTTAATAACAATATACTATTGATTTATTACACTTTATATATAGTCTCTTTTATATATATAAAAATTACAAAAAATTCCATTACTTAATAATTTGACTTTCACACATATTTGGGTAAGAAGGTGAGTTTTTTTCTTTTTGCTATTGGTTTTTGAAAAAGACTTTAATAAATGTCAGTCTGATTTCCTTTTGAAAATACTTTCATTTTGTAACTTACACAAGCAGAAGAAAACAAGGAAGTTTTAGGTGTATAGATATAACTGCTAAAAGATTAATACAGGCTAAGTGTAAACTAACTGTCTTTAGAGTGAAAAGTAGTTGTTATGGAACTGAGGCAGAACTTCTTAAGAACTTACTTACTTCTGAGGTTTTTCCAACAGCACAGACTGACAAACCTGTATAGAGGTTTCCCAGATAACTGAAGAGTGGGAATAAGACAGAAAATGGCCTGGGCTTTCCTTTTGCATTTTGAAATCAAGTTTTCACTCAAAGAATCAATAACTTTGGTAATCCCAGAAAAAAAATACAGCCCTATGAAACTGTTTGTTTGCTATCAACTGTCAGCTGGCTGTTGGCTGGTTTGTTGTTTTGTTATCAGATCAGTAACTTCATGACAGGAGATAAAACCTCCATTCTTCACCACCAGAGAAACATTTCCACATTCTGGGTAATGCAGAAAGTTGCTGTGGATTCATCTTACCTAAGTTTAGTCTTCACAAAATGTCAGAATTGCAAATATCTCTGCATTAAGCGAAGGTCAGACATACCAGTAAACTCTTCATATTAGTTCCTGGCACAAAGCATTGAGTGACTCAGCTGCAGCAACACTACAGTTAAAACAAGCAAACAATTATCTACTGTGAATTTGGGCCTTGCTGCCCTAAGTATCCAGCTGTTAGATGAAGTTTACATTAATAAAATATTTGTCCCTACCCAAGGGCATTCTGAGTGGCCTGTATAGAGAACTCCGGAAAAATGAAAAGTAGATTTGTTCCTAGCAGGCAGGAAGGAAGTTGTCAGGCGGGAAGAGGATATGGACCTGTTTGCATGCAAGGGTCAGTATTTGGTTGCTGGATATTTCCTCCCTGTCCACACGACAAGAAAACCCTCAGTTTCCTGCACTGGACAAATAGCAGGAAAGGGTGTGAGAGTTATTGAATGACATTATCATCTTATAGCCTCATCGGTGAGGAAGGCTGCTTACCAAAACTGAGAGCAAAGAACTGAATTTCTAGACCAGATATAAGCCGCTGAAATTCTTAAGGAGTTCTTACTTAATTTTCTTAAATGAATTTAGTTAATATGCTGTGCCATTCTTTTCCATAAATTCATTAGTGTGTTCCAGCTTTTTCTTCATCAAATGACTTAAACTGGATATGGAACATACCTAAAGAATTGGCAAATATCTACAGAAAAAAACCTTAGTGACTCTATTTCAAGCAGGAATGTTAAAGACTTCAAAAGCTAACAGCCTCTTTGGGACTTGTTTTTTGTTGCTTTGGGATTTTATAAACTAAAATTGTTAAGACATTGAAGACTGGCAAACATCTACTCCATTGGATTGCTTGTAGGATAATAGAGCACCAGCCAATAAATAAAATAAGTTGGGAATATTCAATCCCATGTTAAATACAAACTTGACTCATTCCACTCAGGACAGAGAGGTTATTTGGGCTAGACAAAATTTTCCTGTGCTTGCAGGAAAAGTCAAATGACTAAACCAGCCAAGTTTAGTGATTAAGCTATCTCATGCTATTAATATATTTGTGAAAATTATTTTTTGCAGAATTTGGTTCACAGTTTTGTTTACCCTTTTCCAAAACTTCATATTTTTTCACATGCCTATTGAAAAAAACACATTCCCCTGTAAACACAGACTTAAAATTGTACACAATTGGTTTGTACTGCAAATCAACAGAAACCCAAAACAGTCCAGGTCTGCTACTTTATTCTAGGCTTTCTAAACACACCATGCATGAGTGGTGGGAATATATATGTAACATGAAGTTATAAATCTGATTTGAATTGCTGCATGCAAAAGACAGTGCAAGCTAATATCTATTTTATATCATTTAAGTAAAAAAATTATACAACTTAATAGTACACATTTCCTTGTGCTACCAGAGAGATCTTTGTGTTTACTGAGTTCTAAATTAGAAATTCTGGATGGACTGTCTGTGGGACACAACACAGTGTACTCCATAAATGCATTTTTTTTTCACACACACGTGTGCACACATAAGTGTATTTGTTGCATTAATCTACATAATGGCAAACAGACTTCAGAAAGTTATTGGAGGGGTCATTCATCTATAGCAGATGAGGCACAGCAGAAACATGATGAATAGGTTTGTAGGCCCTGAACTGCAGGGACATAAATAAAGCATCTTCTGGGCTACACTGGGGATCCAGTTCAAAAAATGAAAAAAAAAAAAAAAAGAGAAAAGAATGATGGAACAAAATTTATTCCTTTCTTTGTTGTCTGGTTCAGAGTTTTCTTTGACACATACCATTTAACTGAGAAATGTTCCTGTGCAGTCATAACTTTTAATGTGTACAGTATGAAAACATTGCATTTGCACCACTTCATCACTTCACCTCTACTGCAACAATAAACAAGTTTTCTTCAGTTATTTTACAATAATTAGTCTGATGTCACATGTAGTTTACATTTGCATATAGTATCATTTATATTCTTAGGGAATCTTAAATATTGATAACACTATGTGTGATGGAATTCTTTCCCTGGGTAATATTTAGAAGATATCAGTGTCCTATTTTATTATCAATGCAATTGCATGATATCATGTCCCTTTATGCCAGGAGCATACGAGGAAAGCCAGTTAATAAGAATTTAATTTATGGCACAGCATAGAAATTCCCTAAACCTCATCATACTTAACTGCTATATTCAGGACAAATTAACTGTGTCCTTTGATTAATAAACAGAAAGCTCTATGCTAAGTGAATTAGATACGTATTACTATCTGTGAGAATGCCATAGCACAGGTGTTCTTTCATTTAGGTGTAAATTCCCATGGAGAGAATTAGTCCTGAAGTCCTTCAGAGAAAATGGAGAATCTGAGAATGGAGGGGGAACCCTCTCACTCTTTTGTGTGTCCCATCTTGAATCATATCACAGTCATGTTTCCTCCCCACCCTCACAAATACAGTGGATAAACAGAAGATCTGGCATATCAAAGAGGCAGCAGCTGAGCACAATCATTGCAACTTTAAACTTGCACATGTTTCCTTTCGATGCTGATAGCCTTCAAAGCATCAGAGAGAGGCACAATGTTAGCTTGACTGCGACTCTGAAAATTTAATGTGGCTTTTTCAAACTGGCTTGATAGGAAGAAGTATAGCAGGTATGAGAAAGAGTCTTCCCACTATGACTTGAAAAAAATGCAACAAATCAAAATCAAGGTATTCCCTGCAGCAAGCCCTGAACCTTTGGAAACCAGCATAAATCACATCAATTTTGTGTTCTGACCCAAGCAGAGAGGTAACAGTGTCTTCTCAGACTAAGCTGTGATCACAGTGATTATGTGAACTCTTCCTGGGGCCAAAGGACAATGACTTAGAAGGAAAAGTATAAAAACAAGCAAACCAAAACATCTTAAAAGCAGAGAAGATTGGCACATAATGACATAGTCTGAAGAGAACAATACCAGCACAGCAACTAGAAAAAGAAGAAAGTCAACCACATTACAGAACAAATTTGCAGACCAAAAGAGGAAAAATTTGGCCTTCTGGAAAAAAATGTAACACTCTCCCCAGGAAATGAGTAATTCATGGCCTCTTCTTTTTCCAGGGCAGGACCTTGAACTTTATGAACTTCATACGCTTGGAGTTGTGAGCAAAATCTTAAACTTATTAAGAGTATCACAACATTCTAATACTGACCACTGGAAAAAAAAAAAGTAAAGCAGTGAAAAAGCCCAGTTTTCTTTAATGTGACCACTCTTTAGTTAAGTAAAATGCTTTGTGCTTTCAATTTGTTCTCCCACAAAAACTAAGTTCTCCTCATTTATCTCTGTCCTTTTCTTCATAAAGCATCTAAATGTTTCCATTCTGGTAATGAAGAAACTGAGAAACAGAGACTTCTTTTACAAAAGTACAGTCATTTTGAATGTAGGAAACTAGGCTGAGAACCCAAGTTCCCCAGTTTCTAGTAAAACAGTCTATCCAGCAGACCATGTTTCTTCCTATGGTTGACACCACGCACAGCTGCTATACAATGTCAGTTGGGGTTTTATTTTTCATTCGTTTGCACGCCATCTGTCCTGTGAGTAAAAAACAAGAAGCTATTTAAACATTCCTCTCCACTGATCTCTTTCCTTCCTTCCGTCCGCCAATAGGCTGGGGAACAGAATGGCTTTTTAAATTAGTTTACATAGATACATGGATATACATATAACTGAAGACAATGCCACCTAAGAGTCCCTCAACCTCTTTAAAAAGAATGCCTTTTTCAACTTTTCCCAGAAAAATACTGTCTGGTTAGGAAAACAATCATGACATCCCCAGTCTCCTGAGTAGGGAAGTTATTGAAGCCATTACATAATAATATAACATTTTTATATATATATTCATGGACTATGTCCTTTTCTTTTTCTTCCCATACCCTCTTTTTATCTTTTTCCTCCCTCTCTCCTTCTGTATGTTTGTGTCTCTCTCCATTGCTGTTCCTCTCCCTCTCAGTAGCCATATTTACTTCATTGAGTCAATGAACTGCACAAAAGACATGCAAAACAATTATTAAATCACAGGTGTCTTTGCCACTGCAGTGTATACCTGTAATCCCCAGGTAGCAAATATATCTGGTATTATACAGAAGCTGAGCTTAATCTTGGGCCTCAGTCAGACAAGCTCTGACCATTCTTATTACAACGATTTGTATATCATCACACCTGGCTGCATGTCTTCTATTTCTGAAGAAGATTTAGTGCTGAAAATGTTAATAAAGGAGATACATGCTCATGCCTTAGCATAGGCACCAGAGAAAATAGTTAGGATCAACAAAGGTTCAGCTGTGGATACTTACTGGTTTTTGCTAAATCTTCCATAGGGCTGTAAGTTATAGCAAAAAACAGAGCAGTCATCTGTGGGTAAAATCTTACAGTAGTGCAGAAAGATCTGCCAGAGCCCATCTGTTGGAGCTCTTCATCATATGCTTTGGGTTTCTGCTTTCTCCTGCTGTGCACAGGCAGCTCTCAGTAGATTGAGGAAAAGCCAAAGGCAACACCAGGCAGGTGCAAGGTACAAATCTTGATGAACACTGAAAGGGGATTGGGTGCAGCCCAGTGTATTGCAGCTGCAGGGCTTTCAAAATTTTCAGGTACTCAGAGAGTACTTGAAAGAGTAGGGGTAGATGGGTGCAGCCAAAAGTAAAACTGTTGTAGTTGACTATTCCTAAAGACGTTGTGAGGGTGCTCTGACGTATCGATCCTGGACATTTCTTGGGAACTATTGACATAAGAGATTTCTCTTTGTTTTATCAAGATAATAAGTTTTCAGTACCTACTAATCCAAGAACTGTCTTCTGCTATGGAACTTGATTTCTACTTTAGAAAATATGCAGCTTTTGCTGGATACCTGGAAAAAACTGGCTTTCTCCAAGCATTTAGGTTTAAAACATGTTTGCCCTTACATTCAAAGGAGAAGAAAAGGTTTCTACATGTTCTGAGTGTATGTTTAAATCTGTCATCATCTAAAGAACGTTTATGTTGTATGCCCAAAAAACTGTTATTGATCCATGCTTGATAGAGGTTTACATTATCAGTGACTGACTTTCAGGGAGCTGATCCCCTGCAGCTTGTATTGACTTTAACTGTCTCTCTGAGTAGTCAGGAGTCCTGTAAACCCTACTCCCATGACATATTAGACCAATGTATTTATAAAATTGGTCTTGTGATAAGCTGGCAAATAATGTAATGCTCCTTGCTACATATCAAATCCTCATGAATCTTGATTTCCCTTAGGAATCATGTAATTCATGTTAACAGTTCTCACATATTCTGTAGCAGTGGGAATATGGAGTAAGTCTTTGGACTTCTGACTTTTAGCTTTTTTTTCATTAAGGGGAAAGAGACCTTCTGGTTTTCTTCAAATATAAAATAATGTACACCAAATATATCTTTCAGCTATTGGTGTAAAACCCCTAGTACTAAGAGGCAACGTAATTAATATTGCTGTGAATTATCAGAAGATGTTGCTTATTCCAGTTTATGGCATTCACTTTTAACTGACTGAGTGATGTGTTAAATTTAAGAGAAATACCTGTTGTTAGCTATTATGTAAACACTTTTTTTACCTTCTAAGCACATATTTTACTGTTATGTCCTATGTATAGGTTCAGATTTCTTTTGGCAAGAAGCTATAATTCCTTAAAATAGAAACATTGTGTACAATGAGAACTTTTCAGAATTCGTGAAACATTTTGCTTTTTCTTTTCCGGCTTTTACAAATACTCTTAGTTGTGAACAGCAACCACCATGAACATTTAAAGGAAAGTAAAACAGAAATATAGCCTTTTCCTTTTTTTTTTTTGGTTGGATATTTTTCACAGTACATTCTCCAACAACTTCATCTTCACAAAGTTATGTCAATACCTTCAGCCAAAACATAAGGCTTTCATCCAATTTGTATGTTGATCTCCAAACAGAAAATTTTTGGCTGACAAGGAAGAGGATTTAGACTCTACAAACTTTGCTTGTCTGGAAAATTGTACTTTGGGGAAACAGTCTAGACATGCAAACTCTTCTTGCCAGGACTGATTTTTCTTCCCAGACTCTACATGTGGTCTTTTCTCTACTTCCCATTTTGGAGTCCTTAACCTTTCTTTCACATCAAGTGACTATTCATTAATTTTTTTTGTCCATCTCTGTCTTCCTCTGAGTATGGCATCTAGGAGACCATGCCTTGAGCTATCAATCTCACTTTTTGAGAGCTTTTTACAATATACTTGATCGTCTTCTTTCATTTCTAGATTGAATGGGCAAATTTATGTGTTTTCTTGTTCTCCATCAAGGGTGAATATATTGCAGAGGAAACCTCCCAAGATAAATTATAACTGAATCATTTCAGCTTAGCTGCTAGAGGTTTGGTTGGTCCTGTGGTCTGCAGGTCAAGATATTAGCACATCCTTAGTACGATAAGAGATGCACAAACAGCTACACCCATTCTGTCCAGGATGATTCATTTTACAGAGGGGAGGGGATGTTTCCGCAGCTGTCCTGCTGAGGGGATGTGCAACAGAAAAGCCCATTTAATCACTCACCACAGGCACTTCCATGGAAGTTCTAAGAGTGGAAGTTTCAAGAGGGACATCTGAATCAGTGTGTCCCCTGGCTGCCCTGCCTGTATCCCTTTACACTTGATGCTCTTTGGGGCCTGTGCTAGCCAGTCTCTCAGGGTTATGGGTTTTAAGGGATTTCTGCTGCTGAAGGCCTTCTCAAGGAAAACTCCTTTCACTTCCAGCTCTCAGATGTTTGGCACAAACCCAAAAAGAGTATGGTTCCCCTGCTAATTAGTAGATGTTCAGATATTACTAGTCCTTTTTACTGTGTGTCCAATTCTTGATGAACCAATGAATGCAAATGATGGCAAAAACACAGTGGAGATGTGACAAGGATAATTCCCTTGTTGAAGACTTGACAGATATGTAAAGAACTTCAGACCATGAAATTTAAAATAATTAGGCTCTTTGATTAAACAAACAATCAATCAAATTGCTCTTTTATTATGTTTATATTTTTTTTTAAAAAAGCAGTTTTAAAACAGCAGCTTGTTCAGGGTGTTGTAGCCCTACCAAAAACATAAATAGAAGAGTGTTTCAACAGGTCTAGTTCTTGCAATATTACAACTGAAAGGCAACAAACTGTAAAGACTGGCAAAGAAATTCTCATTTAAAAGCACAATGACACTTAGCCTACCAACAAATTTCAAGGTGACAGTGCCAAATGTTTTACCTTCTTCCAGCTCTTTGTTTTTCTGTCCATTCCACATCACAATGCAACTATGACAATATTGAATGGATAAGGCCAGAGCTCATATAAACCCAAATGAACTACAATCTACAGCTTGTGGGTCATCTGCCCTCTAAATCCCAAGATCTTCTTTTAAGCATAGATAAATAGAAGAGAGAAAAACTGAGGAATATTCTCTTGTAACAGCATTCCTTCCAATACAAGGGAAAAAGTAGAGATGGAATCAACACTGCTTTTAGAAGGCATGGATTAAAATTAATAACATTAATTGCCAACTTTGGGCCACTGCTGGAAAAAGCAGTGCCTAGGCGATGAATTTATAATTTTGGCAAAGTCTTCTGGGGCTATTGTCTGCGTTCGCTATGGGCTGTGGCTTCTGTTCTCTTCACAGTGCCTCTCCTACTAAAGGGAGGTTGTGACTGTGAGGAAACTGCCTAGGAGCCATGAGTCTTTAGAGGTAAGTCTTCTATTGGGTACTTTTATAAGGAAAGCTGAATATTTGGTCCCTTAACAAAAGCTCCATCCTGTTCTAAAGCAATTTCTTAGGCACACAGAGTGAGTGTGAAGCTGGGTCTAGTTTCAGAGATTTTTTTTTTCTTTGCTTAAGCTTAAACAAACTTTAGGATCATGTTACTGATCTTAAAACAAGTGTTCATTGTCATTTTGAAAATACTCTATTTTACTTTGTTAAATTTTGTACTTGAAATGTTTGTGCAACTGATTTCTAAAACAAAATAGTAAATCACATCCTCTGTGATCACACAAAATGTGGAGGGTTCAGAACAAAAATACTGTATGAAATGGGAGGACTACCTTGACTCTGAGAGCCATTTCACCAACCTCATAGTGCTCAAAAAAGACAGACTTTTCAATGGAAAACTATGGAAACATGCTATGCGCCATGAACTTTCACATTTAGCACAAGAACAAAGGGTGACACTTTTCCATGCTGTGAACAGCAGAGAAAATGTAGTAAATGGCTACAGCTGCTATCATAACGGTGTTTATAGCAGAAACCTTTGCAAATTTCTTATCAGAAACACAGCTAACAATGGTAATTCAGTCAGCTCTTTAGCTGGGAACTTTAGGCAAGCTTTGTGTGCTCAGAGTTAGAATCTGAATCATGCCACTGAGAGGGTGCAGACAAGGCATAATCTATATCTGGTCTTAGACATTTCTGAAAAGGTTACATTATTGTGGTCCCTGTAGGACCAAGCTTTCACACCTGACTGGATCTGACACTCTTTCAGGCAGACCATATATCCCTCAAGAGAAAGAGACAGCCTTGTGGCTATGACAAAGTTGTACTGTCCTAGGAGGCCAGAGAAAATTACATATTCATCCTGGGATATACTAGTTCACAAATGGGATTAATCTACATATTACTTTAGTGCCATGTCTATTGAAAATATTGGAAAAGTTATTATAATTGGATAAATATCACTCCTCTGGTGTATACGCTCCTTCCTCTTGAGTAATTTTTTGTTTTGGAAGCTCATTTGCCCATTTCGGTCACAGTGGCAGACAACATGTGGCTTTCTTCTGTCTTCACACTTCCTGCAGGGGTAGTGACTAGAGCATGTCCTCCCTTTTTCTTATGTCCATTTCAGATTTTATTGCCACTAGTTTGAAAAACTGAGAAAAAGCCTTAAAATAATGATCGAACATAAGAAGAAATCCTTATTCCTGTAAATAAATAGGGGAATGAAAAACTGATCTCTCTTCACTGTGACCACTTTTCCCATTGGAGTATGCAGAGATATGTTCAGAGATCTGTGATTTTTGGAAGCACAATCTTTCTTGGTCAACTTGGATTAAGAAAATGCCATTTAAAGAAAATCCCAGATAATTATGAAAATGTGACTGTGTTGTAGCACTAAGCATTTCTAAATGAATGTTCACTAGTTCTGACAGTGTTTTCATCTCTAAATGCTGGGTGTGCTTTCAGGGCAAAGTAGAGTAAGCAAGGCTATAGCCTGCAGGGGCTGCTGTCATGCAAGAATAATTATACTAGCATGGAACAAACAATCAAACTGTAAGGACAGATGTTGTTTGGTTTTGTTTTATGTTAAGGGCTAAGTTTATGTTCCACATTAACAGAAACAGTATCTTTTTGTGGAAGTCTTGGGATACTTTCCAGAACTGATTAAGAACTACGGCATATACTTTTCAACATGTTGGGATCTCCTATCTGAGAGGATGTCCTGTTTACATTTTGGGCTTTAGCTAAGTAAGTATGCTGCATAAGTGCTCCAGAAATGAGGTGAAATATAAGAGGGAAAGATGGCTCGAAATGGATTTTCACACAAGTTTGAAAAATGACACTTGCCTGACCTCTGTCATCAAATCATTTGGGACTAGTCCTACAAAGGTATATTTTTAATGAGAAAAGGCACTCAGAAGGCATAGACCTTGGCATCCAGGGAATGTATTTCAGGGGGTTTAAAACTTTTTTCATCTTATTTTCAGAAAGAAAATAGGGAGCAGCTGATAATGTGGCTCATAGCCAGTCTCATTTTATGAAATGACCTGTGTAGGTAACCAAACACTGATAAATCTAAAACTAGCATAAAACAAGATCTAGAAGTAAGAAAATTAATACAGCAAAAGCATAGTTTCTCATTTTTATCAGCCCTTTATTACTTAAAGTCTTTCTATATGAGAATGTAGTATACTACACAGTATTTAAATTGTATTACATGAAAGGCAACAGAAAATAAAATTCACTGTTTTAAGGTTTGAATTAATTTTTTTTGCATGGGAGTGGCTTTTTTTTTTTTTTTTGGGGGGTGTGGGGGAGGCAGAAACAACTTGTAATGAAATGGGAAGACAAATTGGCAAATTTCGAAACCAAAATAAATTCAATTTTAGACATAGTCAAACCATAGCAGACTAATGGGAAACTACCTAAAAGAATATAATAGTAAATATCATATGCAGTGCTTCCGCACACCCACAGCTTAACTGCTGTCAAGTTTTGGTACAATTCCAGGAAAAAGAAAAAATTTAAGGCACAGTTTGATAAAGTGTTAATTTTTAAATGTGTATAGGGAGCTTTTCAACCCTGTCCAAAGGATACTGATGGGCACACTTCTGTTCTCACTGTGACCTCCTGAAGCTAACTAAAATTAACAAATCTTCATTTCACCATCCGGGACTAACCCTCTCTTTCTGTATATAGATAGATGTATAGATGCAAATCTTTTAAGAATTTTTATATTAGGAATGGTATCGAGGGCCAAAGGCTGAAATTGTCATTCATCTGGGTTTCCACTTGACCTGATGCTTCTTGCATTCACTTTAGTAGCATAGTATTTTAAAAGTCCTTGTGTACAATTGCATGCAAAATGAAGTCCATTGACACAAAACAGTCTGAGGTCTGAATAATGTAAAAAAAGACTTTTCCTGGGAATTAGCCCAAAAGAATAGGTGATGGAACTGCCTCAAATAATAACTTCTGTGTATCTATTATACACAAAGAACCTCCCTGATATGAGATTCACATTCATATCTAATAAAAAAATTTAGAAATCTTCATCTCTGTGTCTGAGCCTTTATGTGGAACTTATCATTCCTGCTTCTGAGAAAATGAGAATAGTTCATTGTACAAGCTATGAGGTCTGCCAGTGTTATCTCTGAAATATGGGAACTAGTGGTGTAATAAAATGTACTGCAGAACTCTGAAAGCCCTTGATTCTATATTTACATCTCTGAACAAGCTCACTTTGACTCATAGCTCCTTAATTAGAGGCATAGTCGTTTTTCTTTTCTGTAGGGCATTTTTTTTACCCTCACAATACAAGCATACATTTGGTAACTAATACCAGCAATTAGCCTCATCTGCTATGTAAATGAGTGTAATTGCAATTAAATACTTTAGTGGGCCCGAAGGGTAAACATGCAATCATTACAAAGTAAGTAGGAGTACATGGTAAAGGGACTTTTAGGAGTGCTAGAAGTGTTTTTTTCCCTGTGGTGTCTATGGTCCTTTCCATTGTTAGTTATTTCTTCAGGAGTTTAGAACTTGGTTCAAAGGATAATTTTTCTCTCTTTCATTGAGAGCTGTGAAAACCATAGAACAAAGAATGACATGTTTTATGAAGAAAAGAGAAATTATCTCCAGGGTGTTCACAAGATTTTGAGGTGCTCATCTGAGCATCACAAAACAGGATACCAAAAACAACACCGAGAAGTTCCTGGATTTGGTTTATTGTCAAAGATTTGTTGAAATCAATGGCTCTGACAGTTTTACACTAACTAAATAACTGTGTCACTGAATATGTCTACATTATTCTCTGTCTTCCACAAGAGCTGTCACTGGCATACTGTAGGCAGCATGTCTGCATGGTATTTGATGGTATACTAAACACAGCAGAGATATACCAGCATCATACTGCTGAGCTTGGACTTCATGGTTGAACAAACAGCAAATCGGGTTTTGAGTTTGTTCTCCTAAAAACTAATGGGAATGCATTGTCAGATATAATTGTCAATAAGTATAAGTACGATTCAAAATTCTCATTTGCCATTTGTAAGTTTCCAGTGCAAAATCCGCCTTTTGAAATTTAATTATATATCTCTAAATTCTTCCATTGGTTCATGGAAGGTAGTGTAACTCTCCGTTAAATCTGAGTTGCCTGAAATTTCTTAAAGACTTGTAGTGAAGCATTGTGCGCAAATATCTGGAGAGTGGAGGAAGCCTGGCCAGAACACTGTCGAAATGATTCATCTCCTAAGCAGTGTTTCTGCCCTTTCTTATAGACCATCACTGAGTTACTCATTCTGGCATTAAAACTTCTAGGGTAACCAAAGACATTTCCATGAGCCTTAGTTTTACCACTGCACTTAAAAAAGAAAATTTAAATTTTACCAATAAAACATTTTGAGCTGCTATTTTGTCAATAAATTATGAGTTAAATTTTGATGAAATTTAAGCACTGTAGATACTCATCCTTCTTATTGCATCTTGAAAATATGATTTTTATCTTAAAAATATCATAAACACGCAATATATTCATGGCTTGAATATATATATATATATATATAATTTTTTTTTTCTTTAAGCCATTATTCCTTGATTTAAGTACAGGTGTGTATTTCTGATTAAGGACATCTGTTAGGAAGCCCTAAGGGCAAGTGCTGCTCGCTAGGGAGGGTGGCCAGTAGCCCGGGATGACAGTAAGGCCAGCAGAGGCAGCAGCGTCACTGGGAAGTATCTGTGCAACAGCACCAGAGTGAGGGAAACTGGGCAGGCCAGTGATGATGCTGGAATGATTTTTGTCTTTTCTTTATACACCTTTTACATAGTTCTGTGTATCGACAAGTATTAGTATACATACTTGTAACCCTTTACTTAGTTTAGTGGTTAGTGTTTTGTAAGTGCTCTGCAAGCCCTGAGACGAAACACTCCAGAACTACAGAGCCAGGGAGACCAAACATTCCTCCTATCTCAGGAAACCAAGGTCTCCAAGCAGGACAGATTCTGCAAACTAGAGGTTAGCCCATCCCAGCCCCATTATTGGGCCCCCTTGTTAGATATACTAATGTGTAAAGTCTATAACTTGTGTACATGATTGACGGGGGGCGTGCATTGCGACGCTGTCACCTGGGTGAAGTGGATGCATCAAACAGGATCCTGATTAAAATACTATTGTGTCTAGATTCATTTTCATAACACCAGGAAAAAGGCATCAATAGCAAACAGCTCAGCCAGGAATCCTGATGTCCAGACAAGTTCACTGTGATGGGGCATGCCTGAGGTGAGGATCAAATCTGTGTCCACAAGGTCCAGGTCACAGCTACAACGCAGTCCTGTCATGGATGCCAAATATGACAACTCACACTTCAATCCATCTCCCAGCTGACTGATGTAGAAACTTCTCCCTCAGCTTCTTCCAGCTGGTTCTCAAAGATCTTCAAGGCCAACTGGGGCTTATGAGACAGAACTTCTTTCAGAAAGCTGACCTGTAGGGCACTAACTGAACTCCTAGGAAGGTTTTGGCTCCGACAATCTGCTAGACTGAATTGTCACTTTACATAGAAGAATGTTCAAGACCATTTTGTTTATGGAAAATATCAGTAGAATAGTGAGAACACACCAGCTGAAATTCAGGCCAGACCAGACAGAAACAAACTATCAAGAACAGAAGGACCTTTCAGTAGAAATAGGCGGTGCTTGAGTTTATCAATTGTTGAGACATTCTGTGCGCAGGAGTCAAAATCCTGGTGGATCATTTATACACTATTTATCCACTAGCTCACTGAAATTTTTATCCGTGATATATAAAATAATTTACTTTTCTGTCAGACAAGGTAGTTGTTTGGGCCTATCTGTCTCAGGATGACTTCAGAAGACCATGTGCAGTGCAAGTCACATTAGTTACACTTACCAGGAGAAAGAAATTAAAGGAAAATATTGTTTCTAAATTTGTGTTCCCAAGTTTCCACAAACTGTTTAATGTGATTCAGGAATGTAGTGGGAACTAAACTGCTTGACATGGGTATCCCTTGAATAATATCTTTCTCATGTAACTTATAATTGGTGACAAAAGTACTGCAGTTGAGGTCTAAGTTTGCATAGTCGGTAGGGAGGTCTCTCTCCAGTAAAATATTATTTCTAAATTCAAAGATAGCCTATTTTCATAACCAGTTTTACACCAACCTTCACCAGAAGTTGTGGGTTTTGTTCATTAAGTAGAACTAAAGTAAAAGTGGCTAAGGGCCATTTGGTGGTTCAGGCATTCCAGAATCACTACTATAAGAGTTACAATTGGGTAGTTTATTTTATCTCTTCCACTTAGAAATCCATTTTAATGCTTCTGACCATGGTAAAGTGATCACAGAGATTTCTTCCACTGTTGTTCTGTAAAAGTCAGTTCATATTGATTTCGTCTTAGGTAAGTGTAACTGTCCTGTTAAATAATGTAATTATTGCGTGTTTTACGAAAATATCTGGATTTTGATCATTGAGGGTGGCTGTCACTGTAGAAGCTGAGTTCAAACTCATTTATTGATATCTCAGTCAGGAATTATTCTTTGTTGAGAACTAGTCTCCTGGAGTATCCTTTATTCCACATGAGAGATTTTGGTGCTCTTCATAACTTTTAAGGTGAATGTGTTGATTAAAGACAGACTTGCACCACTCAGTATGCAGCACATTCTAGATAGTAGGAGCAGAGTGTGTTTAGCAGAGCAGTATAAACATGTTTAAGAAAAAAATATTTCCTTAGAATCATAACACTGGTTTCAGGACACTAAATGAAATTCAAAAAAGTAGCAGTCTTTTTTTAGGACCCGGAATTGAGAAGTGATTAAAGATGGGTTAAGGTTCACCATATTGCTTTGATGGCTATTGTTAGCAATTGTTTTCTGTTCCAGGGACCTTTGTATTTAAGATCTTTCTCTGTTTAATGTTATGCTAATTGCAGGCAGAGTGCATCTTTGTAATTGAATATTTTCTATAAAATTTTAGTTTTAATAGTGGTGAAGAAGATAAAAATAAAAGTTGTTTGGGTCTGAGTAACATAATTTAAAGGAACTGGATTTCAGACTACAGCTTAGATTATAATTTTTAGGAAAGGATTTGCAGAGAAATTTCAGTTATAAGCCCGGTGCTTAACACGTGTCTGGTCTATGTGAACTTGCATTCACCTTAGACCTGTGGAGCACAAACTTTTTCTTCCAGCCAGCTGCAATAGTCAGCCTGTTTGTAACCTCCTTGTAAGTGGAATTGTTTCAGCCTTTCCCCTGCCGACAGCAAAACATAAACATGAGGCACATTAAAATGGAAACAGGATCCTGGTCCTTTCTGTTTCTCAGTTTTATTTAGCAGTGACCTTTAACCCTCATTAAGATACTTTGGAAAGTTTGGGACTCCTTTTTTTGTATGGCTCATTGTGGGAATATTTAGGTTTGTTGTGCTGTTTTTCTCTTCAAAAACATTTAAATGTCTTCGGGCAGTTGTAGATAACATAAAGCCCCACATTTACCTATTCTAAAATAGATATTATCTGTAGACAATATTTCACAGCATATGCTCTGGTCTTTACGGCCATCCCATAGTTACAAGGCAAACATTGACACTCAAATTTTACTCAAGAGGAGTAACAATGCACACCAAAGTTTTGTCCAGGGAAAAACATACATTTGTATACACACTAATGGATACTAGCCCTATAGTATACCTTAATGTACAGAAAATATCAGATATAGCTTTATCTATGAAAATATGGCTTAGCTTCGTGAATGCAAATGTTGTGCGCTTGTTTAACAATTTGCAATGTGTGTCTGGCTTAGAAGATTCTGACCTCTTGAAAAATAAGTACATGCCTTAGAAACACGCAGAAATGTGCTAAACAGGAGATTAAATTTTAAAAATTTTGCCCAAGGAAGTTTTGAATATCTGAGGTCTGTGGTTTCTAACCTTTCAATGGAGAATTCTTTCCCTTCAGTTAAAAAATGAATCATGCTTCTTTTGATTTAATTGTGTGGAAGAGGAGCTATATGTGGTTTTTTCTCCATGAAAAAACTGAAAACACTGTCACTGAGAGATGTCCAAAGAATGAGGTTTTAAGTTGTTGATGGTTCTATTTGCCTTGTTGATCTATTTCTGTATGCAAAATGTAGCAAAATAATAGGTGCTACTTGCATGTTTTTAGAAATTGCGTTTAGGTATTCACTTATAAAGTGAAATAAAATAATCAGAGAGGAAAATATTAATTTTTTTCTTTGACTTTCAGAAAACACCTTCCCAAGGGATTATTTCTTTGCTTCTCTTTGTTATTCTCTGGAATTCTGAATTATCATTGTGTTTTTAAATCCAGCTAAATTTTAATTTTGAAAAATGTTATATTTTATGCCAGATTTTCAGAAAAGCAATTGTATAAAAAGTATTTCCCTGAAGCCTTTAATTTGATTTACTTTATTTCTCAGTTATTTTCCCTTTTCTCTTTATACTTTTTCTTTCTATTGCTAAAATGAACAAAAGAAATAATATAAAAAGAGAGAACTGTGAAAAAAAAGTGCAAAAAATTCAAAACATCTTTGATTTTCCTTTTATATCTCAGATGGAGAGATTGTTCCATATTCCATTTCAAAACAAGCTTTTATAAAGATTCTTTTATATCAGCGTAAAATGCTCTATTTTCCTAATTTCTGAGGAACTGTGAGGTACCTCCTACAGATGCTGTATATTTGTCAGATGAATTTTGGTAATATTTTTTGAGATGGTGGAAATTCTCCTCATCTTTTATAGTCTATTTGAACAGCTAAATGCTTTATTTCTTAAAATGCTTCCATTTCCATCTTCAGACCTCTTGATTTCATTACCTACTTATTAGCTCTTATAATTATCTTATTTAATGTGATTAAATGAAGGCAAAATATATTATGTCATATCTTTTATTCTGATATTCAAATAGTTTGGAGATTTTAATCTGATTAATTTCCCCTTCTTCTTTTAGGGGTGTAAAACAACAGTCTGCACTCAACAATGATTGCAGTGAAATCAGGGATGAATTTGACCCTACCTCTCTAAATTTGTAAGATTAAACAGTTCAGGTTAAGTAGCTGCTGAAAATGGATGTTCTTTGTCCACAGTTACATTTTTTTTTTTAATAGTGAGGTACAGCCTTCCAGATTTAATACAGGTCATCACAATCCATAAATTTTTTATCCATTAATGGTAAAATTTTCACTTTTGTCTTAACTAATATTTGATGGCAAAGATATAAGTCTTCATCAATGATTTTACAGGTTATAGGTAGTTCAGAAAAGAAAAATCAAAAATCTTGTGCAATGATACCTTTTAAAAAGTGACCTTGTCAAAGTGAGGCATTCTGACTTCAATTAAATTCAGAGTTAGTTGGTCCCACAGGTAATGCTGGAATATATAATGTTAGCAATTATAAGAATACTTTGCAAAAGCAGTTTAAAAAACCTAAAAAGAAAACCCTTTATGCTGTGCTGGTTTGTAGAAAAAAAAGGAAGACTTTACCTTTATATTAGTAACCATTTATGAGGTCATTTTTGGAGTGTACTGTTACATAAAACATGAGGTCAGCAAGTAAAGGTAATTAAATTTTAGTAGGAGCAAGAGTCACCAAAAGGTTTTTTCTTTCATCCTACCCAGTCTAAAATAGCCATACAATACACCATTAATATCCTTGGAATTGTTAATTATTTCAACATGAATAGAAGTATCAGTGCTGCTTGCTTAATTTAATACCCTCCTGGAGATTCCTGAAGAATGTTTTATTGCTTTTATTATTTTGTGTATTCAGGAACAACAAAGCATCAAGCAAATCAACCTGAACATGAAATACAGTTCAGAGGAAGCACCTGTTTTCATCCTGGATGAGAAATTTTCTCTGGAAATTTTCCACCAGAAAGTGCAATTCAACTCATTTCAAGTAATTTCAGAGGAACAAATCTCTTTCCCTTCAGTTTTCTTGCAAAGAAGCCAACATTTTTCTCTTTTGCTCTTTTAGTTAAAACTGTTTATTTAATAATTTAATCAATTTTCTGTGTATTAGATAAAATAATATTGATAATTTAATTTTACACTGTTTATGTATTAATGAGAAACCCCAGTTTTATCATAATAAAATATTTTAACAATCATGAATTGGGATTTTATTTCCCAATGAGAATTTTAAAATTTGGGATTTTGGGGAAAATTTGGAGCAGAAAAAACCATCAAAACCCAGCACATAAAATCTTGGTGTTTCTCTTGAAGCTTCTAGGTTATTTTTCTACCAGCATAATTCAGTTCTTCACTACCCAGTATAGGACCATTTACAATTTATAAAAATATAAGTTCTAGATTTACAGTAATACACAGCACATGTAAGGCTCGTGAAACATTCTATTTCATGGAAGTGTACGTTGGTACTTCCAAAGTTTAACTGAGCTGAAAAATCAAGTTTAGTCTTCAGTCTCTAATCCAACTGTGTTTCTCAGAAAATAATATTCTGACCATTAAATGAATTATTTTCTTCCTCAGAATAACCTTTAATGTTCAAAAGAAAGTTCAGTGTTGGCAATTATATCTTTGGTATATCTAAATCTCTATTGCTATCTTAGCACAAAAAGATTTCCTCTCAAGTGGACTTCTAACTTTCAAGGAGGTGATGTTTAAGAATGCATCAAACCATGTGCAAAATTGTGTTGACAACTAGATTGACAAAAACAATGGTGATTTAGCAGATGTTGTATAGTGTGGCACAGCAGCATTTTAAAAAATATATTTTAACAGATATTGATTATAACTTTTCATGAATGTGGTGAACAATGTATGTTTCTTGTTCTGGTTTTACCACAGTAGATCTAGCTCCGTAAAATGAGAGTGAGCTCTGGGTTTGTCCTGGTAGGTTGAGAATTGTAGTGTGAAAAGATATTTTATTTCTCTTTTGTTTGTGTTCTGATTTTAAAAACTCCAAGCAACTAATGGTTTCAACAACAATTTTTTTTCCCCAGCCTTCAAGTACAGTTCCTGGTAGCATGATGAAGAATCTCATTGTAGGGATTTTATTTGTCCCCATTTGACATTTGTGAAAAAATAAATGTCAACCATGCTCGGTTTCAGAAGAAATAACTGGATACCTTAACCATCCACAAAGAATGTGACTATTTATCTAGTTACTCTACATGCTCTTTGATAGCACATCAGAATTTTTAAGCTGGTAGATTTCCACTTTAGACTTGAGGCATGTTAAGTGTTTATAGAAGAGATTTATTGAATTCCCAGGGTATTTCAGTAGGAAGAGAAGAGCTTTTCCCAGTGCAACACCTGATCTGATAATTTTCTCTAATATTCCTCACATCACTCCTTACCACCCACATATACTGTGGGACTCCTTGCTGAGTTGCTTAGTAATTTCAGGTTGGTTGAAATTCCTGTTGGTGTGACAAGTATTCATGTCTATCTACAGGTATTACCTCCTCTGCTCCTGTGACTAGACTGGAGTTTAGTATGGAGAGGTCGAGTGATAAAAAAATGTATACTATTACCCAGCCTTCCAATGTGTCCTTTAAAAAATCTGTAAAAAATTCAATTTTCCTTCTTTTGGTAAAAATAGCTAATAATTCATAATCAGTGACTAGGAAGATCATTGTTCCATAAAGCTGCTAATGTCAAGTGGAGAAAACAAAACAAATTAGTTCTGCATCTCTTAAACAGAAAATGCAACTCTAGTTATGAAAATAACACTTTCAATATAAATTAGTGCAAGTAACCTCAGAAGAAGACAGGTGTTGTTTGACCAGCTTCATCTTATTTGGCAGATGGGAATACCTTTCAGTTATGAGAAGCATGGGAGCATTCTTCTCCGTGGCTGTACAGTAAGCATGAAGAATTTCAGGTGATATGAGCAGCTAAACTGGCAACACATTCTCATGACTGTACATTGTGATGATGACTGGACAAGTATTTTGTGACTTGATACTGCTTCTGGCAAAGTGAATGAATGCCAAGGTTGCCAGAGCATCAAAGGAAACATTTTTAATTTAAGTATGCATGCTGAGATGCAGCTGTGCCAATACATGCATATTTATTGGATCTGGCCAGGAGGCAAATGCGCAGCTAATTAAACCATAGTAGTGCTGGCAAAGGTTTCATTCTAAAGGCCTGGGTTGTCAAAGACTTAGCTGAGATGATTTTGGTGCATATAGAAGCAATTTAAAAATAAAATAACCCTAGGCAATGTTAAACTTGAACACTGATAACCTGGTAGTAAGTTTACAAATAGATCAGGATAGGCTCTGGCAGTAGGCATAGAATAGCTCAAGAAAATCATATTTCAAATATTTCATGTTTTAGTTTAGGCAGCTACAAGATGTTGCATCAGGATGCTATGACCAAGATGATCCTAAGAAATAATTTAGCTCATATTTTGGTGAGTCATATTGGTTGAATTATAAACAGGACACCTGCATCTTCCAAAGTGCTATTGAAGAGTCTCTTCACAGAAGTGTCTTCTCATTTACCAGCACATAACAGGTAATCCAGTTTCAGAAAGTCCACTTGTGTGGAAGTTCAGGTACAGTAGGATTTCTAGTTATTCACTTCTCTGTGGAGGTTTTGCAAGAAGATGTGGATGATAATGTTTTGGTTTCTGAAAGGAATGTGTGTGCACTAGAAATTGCACTGAGACACTGCTCACCCCTGGTTGGCTCAGTGGTTGACTCTCAGCCTGCATTGGACTTCTGGGCCAAATTTTAAACAAGTGAAAATTCCATGAAAATATTTTTTTATTCTTGCAATTAACATGAATTTTGAATGATCTTTATTATTCCAGCTAAAAATATCATGTTGAAAAGGAGAATTTATAATACATTCATAGTCCCAGGTAGGCGGAATCACCAGCCTCAGGCTTTAAAAGAGTCTGTTCTCATATTCTTCCTAATCACAAGACTGACTTAAAATTCCTGAAGTTTAAAAATAAATGCATAAAAACAAGGTAGTATTATTATTATGTTGGCATTTCACCCTTAGGGTACACATTTTTAAAGGCTTACTCCATGACCATGGAGGCAAGTGATCAAGTTAAAAAAATTAATAAATGAAAACTGAGTTTAGAAATTGATATAATGATATGACTGACTTCTGAAACAGAAGTTGTAAGAAATGCATAAAATCTTTCAATGAAGACAGTAATATCAAGAGAACTGGAGCAGGTACCCATTTGATTGGGATATTTTACCCCTTCTCAGGGGATCTTATTCTGCCTCTTCTTCCATGAGTATAGTTAGTAAATTGCTCATTGAATTTTTTATACCCTTGAGCAGGCTGTAAGGAAGTGTCCTATCTGCTCCCCGACAGACTATGCTCAGATCAACTTACTGCCTTGGAATTTAACTGAGAGAAGGAAGGGAGGAGACAGGAAGAAATAGCTGAATAAATTAAGTAAACAAATATAGCCTACTATAACCAAAACAAGATTGAGCATTTGCTCTTTCTGCTTGCCTATGTGAGTTGTGAGAGGGTTTAAATTTTTTTTTTACCTTACAGCATAATACATGTAGTCTAGCAAACAGTTACTTTTCACACTGAGTTATTCTGAATAAATTGTTGATTAACCAGAGAAAATCAAACTCTGAGAACCAGTATCATTCCTTCCTAGTCACAGACTCCCAGCTTGTTTATTTAGTGTCACCCATAGTCTGTCATGCCTGACCTAAAACTATCAGAAATAGCCACAATTGCAGCCAAGCATAAACAAAAATCTGAACTGAAGGTGCAAGGGGACTGCCATTCTTAAGATAAGATCTACTGCTGTAATAGCCCTTGATTATGATGACCAAAAAAAAAAAAGAAAAAGAAAAGAAAAAAAGATAAAAAAACCAAACAGCAAATATACAGACACATTTCTGTTTATTTATACATGAGGGGAGGGGAACAAATCATTTACAAAGAGGAAGGCATATAGGGAATAGGGTTTCATTACATGTCAGTGTTTCTCAACAGTTTATAAAACATGATTTTGTGAAACTAAAGGTTTGCTTGTGGTCTTCTCTGTTTGCTTAATGACATTTTGTAAAGTGATAAAAATCACATGGAGAAAGCAGAGAGAGAAAGGGAATCTGCCAGATGGTTATCTGTTGGTAGAGTGTTTTTCACCCTTCCTTCCACCTACAGCACAGAAGCTTTGGTTTTACACTGAAGACAGATTTGCATTAGAAGATACCACATATGAATAAAAGTCTGATATATTATGCTTCAGGTGTGTGAAAGATTTGTAAATTGCTGGTGACACAGGTAATGAAGGTGACTCATGTGTGACAAAAGCTGACTTGTTATTTAAAAGATGGGATTTTCAGACAACTTTCATTTTTCATTGTAACCAGTTTCCCCGAGTTCATAGCGGTTTCTTTAAAATTAGGGACGATTACAAGAAATTTAAACATGAACTTTGAACATCTTGATATGTAACCACTGCTACTGTTGTGGAAAAAACTGCTTGCAGTCCTCTGTAGTCATGCCAAGGGCTTGGTCATTTGGCCATTTTAAAGGTCAGTTCCTGTCTTTAGCTTAATTCTCAGTATGTTACAAGGTTTCATTCATTATTGTTTAAGTAAATGAAATCTTCAAAGCTCAAAACTTCAGTGAGGATGGTTGTGGACTTTGTACTTTATAAGAAGCACTTTTATTAACATTTGCTGAGCAGATTAAAAGGGGGAAGAATAATAATGGCATGAACACTAGTTTTTGTTTTTGTCTTTTTATTTTCCAGATGTGTAAATTCCAAAGTTTGTAGCAAGCAGATGCAATGAGAAATTTTCTAAATATGCATATTTCAGAAATGCATTTGATTTGACCCATATTTAGTAAAAAACCCTGAAAATTTAATTCCTTGTTTTTTACAATTAACAAAACCTTAGATCATGTCATGGCTCAATTCTTCTACATTTCCTCTCTATCTTCCTTTATTAATTTCATTATTTTTCTTTATAAAGCTGCATTGGGTATTCAGTAGCAACAATGGCAGCTCTTAGACACTCGGAAAGTACCCAAATTCTAGTAATGCATCATAACTTCTCACATATTAGCATCTGACTTAAATGTTGATTTTGAAAACATGCATTAGTCAAAAAAACTCTCTATTTAGTAACTATAGAACACCATTAATTGTCAATTACAATCCAACCTAAAAATTCTTAGGTGTTAGTTTAGTCTGTCACCGCTTTGGGAAGTGACACAGGGAATAACTATCTACCTGACCTTTCTGTTTGACTGGAAAGAACTGCATTGTTCTGTGCTCTGTGTAGGAGAAATGCACAAAGTATTGGGACTTTAGGCACATTTATTTAAAAACAAGCAAAAAAGAAAACCAAACAAACTAAAATCCAACCCCCCCTCTTATCTGGTTTTAAAATTAATAAAAATTCTGCTTGGAACTAATGTGAGGTATGTCACACGTACTTTTTAATTCTTCCTCTGTTTTCTTGCCCTGCAAAGGAATATGTCTTGACTCTGGCCTTTACAAAAAAATGCATTTGGGAGCCCTGGTCTAAAAAAAACACAACCAACCAAAAAAACAACCAAAAAAAATGGAAATGGGGAAGATATCAAAGAGTAGTAATGCATGGAAATTTCAAATTCATATTTTGTAATTTCCTGGCCAGGGAGAACTTTCTGGAAAAGTCCATTAAGATAAAAGCAACATGCATATGTGCTGAATGTATGCCCAGAGACACATTCTTAATGAAAGGAGCTTGTAAATGTTTTGAGATCCTTGGGTGGAATGTATCATGGAAGTGTTAAGCACTCATCTATTCATTTTTCATTATAGGGGAAGATACCAGCTTGGGAAAAGCCATGTGGAATTTGTTTGTCATATTTATATATTCAAAATGAAACATTCTTTATAATTCTCATTGTAGACACTGTTTTTTGGGTCTACTGTGACTGTTCATCTGCTGACAAGGAAAATGTCTTCTTGAAACTGTATGGGTTTCACTGATCCAGAAATAGATCTTGCCTACTTTAGGTGGGTTAAATAAGGAAAAAGGAATTCCCTCTAGTAAACAAACCTATGTAAGTCTTATATAAAGCTCCCTAAGTATCTGCAAGCTGGCTGAAGGAATACTTTGCTTCCCCAAGAGTGACATTACACTTTAACTGGCAGCAGTTTAGCCCAGACTAACAGGTTTTTGTAACAATCTGTCTTTGTGGGTTACTGACCAGGGCCAGGTTTGGCTGTAGACTTGAGTATTCTGTTGAAAGCAAAAACTTAAAAAGAATTTAGATATCAAGGTACTTGGTACGAATTGATCTACTTTAATACAATGAGAATGCCTGGAAGTGTGCATAGGCACCCAGTATTACTCCCAAGAGACTTGAGACACTTTCAACTTTCTGTTGGTAAAAAAAAAAACCCTAAAAACCAAACAAATTTTAAAAAGTCATCTGCAGAGAGGCAGCCTCACTTTGTGAGAGTAAAATCTCATTGCTGTGGTTTTCCACAGGAGAAAATGTTAACCTTTACTCTTCTAGCACTTGCTTCTCCTGGCACTTTTTCTCAATGAGGACTGTGAAGCTGGGTGAGATCTTGGAAGGAGAAGGAATTAGAACACATACAAAGTTCAGTGCAGAGGTGAAATACAGGCTTTCAACAGTGTAGAGCCACAAGTCTATACTGTGGCTGAAAGTTGTTCACCCTTGAAAGCTTTTCAGTGGTCAGGCTGAAATATGTATCTTGGTGAGTAACTAGTGAACAAGTGTCAGTAGCAGTAAAAATGCCAACACATTTCACAATTCCTTTGGCTTTCTTAACACAGACAAGCCCTGTGTTTACTGAGGTTTACTTTGCCAAGGTACTAAATAGATAATGCTGGGAATACCACATAACTATAGGTTGGGTACTAACTCTGTACCATTATTTATTCCAAAGCCTCAGAGTCAGTTCTTGTTTGCAAATAACTTGGGATAGCAAGAAGATGATGAATAACTCTGCCCTGCCATTTTTCACTATTTATGGCATCCTGAAGCTTTTGGTAAATATATTTAGAATTACTTTATTCACTATTCAGTGATTTCATTCTCCTACTTACAAAGTAAGATTTATTTTGACCAGTCTAGTGTCTAGTGGCCAGTGAATACACTTTGTGTATTCTTTTAGAAATTTACAAAATTACTACAGTCTATGATTTTCAAATTATTATTTTGCAAAGAATATGTTATCCAAAAAGGCTGCTCAGCTTTTGTTGCTGCTTCTCCTTATTTTCAGCTGCCTCATTGCAAGAAGAATTAAAAGTACAGCGTACTAATGGTGCCCTTTTTTTTAGCAAGTGATTGTTAAAATTGCCATGGACAGATAACATAATTGCAAATGAAAAAGGGAGGAGCCCACGATACAATCTCTTCATTAAGAGAGATGTTATAGAATAACACGTTTGATTTCAGTGACTTTTTCTTTATAAAAATGAGTTACTCAGACACTGGAAATATAAAACAACTGCATAATATTATTTCCCTTTGTAGCAAGCCTCTTTATTCTTTCCACTCATTAAAATATGTAAAGTCTGACTAATTTTGTTTCATAGTATTTGAGTAAGTCTTAACACCAGCAAAACTTTGTGTTTGTTCATCTGCAGTGGCAAACACAGTAAAAATGCAGTTATTCTGATCAAACTAGAATATATTTGTTGCCATTTTTAAAAAATTACTTTTTTTTTAAGCTATAATTCCCTGGTTTTAGCTTTTTATAACTTGACTGGGAAAAAGTGGTTTTGGTTGAAATTGAAGACAAGGTCTCAACTGCAAAAATCCACTTCACTCCAAATTTCAAAATACTGTGTCATATTCAAATAACGCAACAAATCACACTGAAGCCTAATGGGATGCTTCTTAAAATGAACAAGTTTCTTCATGAATTCAGCAAAGTTTAGCAGACAGGCTGTGTTAGTTTAGGAAGCTGCCAGTGCCTGTATCTCAGCAAAGCGTTTCACCTCATGCTTACCTCAAACATGTGACTTAGTTCCTGCATCATGAGTGAATTTCAGGGTACCTTGAGTTGAAGCTTTAAGCTCTGTGGTTCAAGAAGAAATCCACTCTTTTTGCGATTTCTAGACTTAGACTTGTAACAATATGAATGTCTACTAGAACCCAGCATTTTGTTAAATACTTTTTATGACTAATGTGATACAATTACCGGTATATGAAAAGCAACTCCTGGTACATGACCTTCTCCCATTCTCCTTCTTTTCTTTATCAAATATACTTATTCATCCAGTCAAATATGCAGATAAGGATGCTTCTCTGAAAAGAGAATTTATGTTGCTTGAAGTGCCTTTTATTCCATTACAGCTGGATAAATAAGCAGGCTTAGTTTTGCAAAACAAGCCATATTCTGGTCTTGATAGACTAATATCTCAGAAAGATATTCATTCACAACTGATGAGAAACTTTTTTTTGACCTGTTTGTTCCAGAAATATTATTCTTTGTCCACATAAAAATCTTTCTGCCTTCCATAAAAGAAAATTATTATAATAAAACAAAAAACTTGTTTATTTCAAGTAAGTTTCCTGGAGGAATCATACTTGAAACTTCATGGCAGAATGATGAATAAAAAAACCTTCCATTTACAACTTTTGATTTGAAGTTTCTTTTGCATTTTGAACAATGTTAAGAAACATGGCTGTTAAATTTTGAAATTTACTCAGAAAAGCTTCTTCTTGATCAATAGGTACAACAAAATTGAAAGTTTTTAGAAAGTAAATAAACCAGTGGTTTCTCAGTTTCCCTCTTCTTCCCTTGTAACTCACATAACGCATAAACATACCTACATGCAGTTATAAAAATAATATTCAACATCATATGAAGCTCCTTTCTAATACATCAATATTTCATTCAGACTGTAACTGTGGTAAATATTTCTCTCCCTTTCTGCTCCCTCCCTCCTCCAAATCTTGGGTGTTTTCTATGATTCTGTGTCATTGTGAGTAAAATGTCAATATGTGTAATGACACAGCACAGTGAAAACACATATTTTCATATTCATGTAAACTCATGTAATTGTAAATTAGGCTGTGCCACCCGCTATCATAACATACTTCATGTGAAAAGATGCTAAATTTACTTGACCTACTTTCATCTTCATGTTTAGGAAACAGGGTATAAGAAGTAAACAAAGTAGTTGTGCCTCATGCAGGAGATGATTATTGTTTGAATTTATGATTCATGCCTTGAGCAAAATTTTGTTTGTGGTCTCATTTGCAACCATAATTTATATTTTTACTAGGGATATACTGTGTATTTGGGAGGTTATATATTAGGCATGCTTTGTACTGGAACAGTTTTCTAGCTCTGGGTGTAGTATTTTCTATGTTTCTGGTAGCTATAAAATTTTTTGGCATAACATTTATTGTAGTAAATATGGAATTTTAAAATTTTTTTTAGAATTGCAATTCCCTTTAGGAATGTCCTATTATATTTACATCAATGCATTTGTTACAGCTAAATCAAGCTAGTATTTAAAAGAGCTGCTAATCCTACAAACAATGAGTCATAAATGCAAGTATTTACTTTTTCAGTATTTCCTATCCAAAGTGTTCTGTTTTCTAATAAAGAGAGTTTCATTTAAGTTAATCTGTATTTTTAACCCAAACTAAATTAAATAGAGTTAAACATTTCTGAAATCCAATGAAGTAATCTTTTCAGAATAAAGATGTTAATTACAGAATTGTTCTATTATCTGGTAAAGCAGACTGATTTTACTTAGATCTATTTAATGAAAATCTATGAAGGATGTAGTTTCGGAGAAAAAAACTACAAAACAAAAATCTCTTTGGATTGTTGTTTATTGTGACATTCCTGTGAGCTGTCAGATAAAGTTACAATTGATAGAATCACAGATAATATGCCTGATCCTTTTTCTTTTTTTAAAATGCATCTTTCCTTCCAAATCCAGATTCCTTACAGATAAAATCTGGTTTAGAGTTACAGAAATACTGTACTAACCCTCAGGTTTGTGTTTTGTCTCTCGGAAGGCAGAAAATTCTAATCATACCCTGAGGAGTAGGGGGGTTTGGATTAGCCATTGGACATCTTTGGAAATCTATACTCTTGGAAGATTGCACACAGATCCTGACACCTCCAGCAAAAAGACCATGTCCCAGAATTTCTGAGCTCACTGTCTGCCCCGATACCTATTTCCTAAAAGAGAGGTTTTCAGGAACTGTCATTGGCCTCCTTTCTTAGTTTAAATCATGGCAGTGAAATTTAATGAAAGCAAGGTGTGTTGTATTCAGTATCTACTCACTCTATCACTAGTCATGCATTTCTTTCTTTCACCTCCTAGATCTATGGACTCCCGACTTCAATAAATGATTAGGGAGACCTCAGACCTGTCATGGTGCCCAAGAAGATTGCAGTGAAGATCTCTACTTGCACCCTCACCTTTAGTACTCTTTAAGCCCAGGAAGAAAACCAGAGCGAGCAGTATGTAATGGGAAGTGAAAGACAAGATTGTTTGTATCTTGTGTTCCTTCCAACCTCCCACTGCACTGCTGTGGAAACAAAAAATAAGGTTCCATGGTGATAGTCAAGGTGGAGGTAGTGGCGGCTCCATTTAGTTTTCTCAATTGGGAATCCAGGGTGAACAAATTTTTCCATCCTCACTCTGCTCCTTAATAGAACTGAGAAGTAGCAAGGCTCCACAAACTCATGTTACTCAAAGACATTGATACATGAGACAGTAGAATCTTACTGACTAGATGTAAAGTCTAAAGGAGTATGCCAAATTATTTTTCAAAGGCAGAATCATTTCACCTACTTGTGAGAGCTAAATTTCAAGAATATTAAAAGGAAGAAAATTACTGCATGATAGGGAGCTGCCATTGTAATATGTGCTGCTTAGTGCTTGAACATTGTAACTGTCAAGCTGATTCTATTATGAAAAAGGGAGTAATTTAACATTATTTAATATTCACAATATGCACATATTGAATGGAAGTGTATGTAGAATGTAAGGCCCTATTTCAGCATAAATGAAATTTTAATCACAGGAGTACTTCTATTGATTTTAATAGGATAACTCTTATTCTCACTTTTATGCATGTGCATAATAAATAAGAATATGTTCAAAAATAACTCCAGTATTGCTTTCAAGAAAATATAGAAGATATCCTAACATCTCAAGTGCTTCTTACTCAGTTTCTCCATTCCCCATTGCCTACCAATGTCAATTTCATTCTGTTAGCTATATCAGGGCCTTTCCTTTGGTACATGGGTAGAATGAAAATAAGTGAGACCAAAATCTACTATAACTGGGGTAGTTCCCAAGTACTGAAGATTTCATGCCATTATAGAGAGTTAGCTGACCAGTGTTCGGATGGGAAGATGGAAAATATGGGAAAATTTGTGTAACTGTAAAACTGACTATTTTGCAGATTGATGCTTGAAAAGTGCAAGACAGAAGTCATTGAAATGAGGACATGATACAGGCAGGACAGTCTGAAGATACACAGACAAAGTGTTTCTAAATGTTCTCTTTCATATTGTTTCTCCTGTCCTCTTCACAGGTGCTCCTTTTTAAAGGCCTTACCTGGAAATGGCAAAAAGTATCATGATTTACCTCAAAATTCTGGTACAAAACATTAGGAACATCAGTTGCTTTGGAAAAGTGCTCCAAAAACCCCAGTAGGTTCTCCAAGGATTTAGAGATGGCCAATAACTTACAGAAATCCTATCTTTTCTGGAGCCAGCTGCCTGCCAGCACCATTTTTGTCTACTTTGAATCCTTTCAGGTTTCTGCTTCTGCATTTTTTTCAGTGATTGTAATGCAATATGCAGAGATAACTTTGGGAGTAGAAAGTGGCACCTAAGATTTGCTCACCCTTCTGTGGTCTCCAGCCCCTCCATGGCTACACAGATAAGAGCCTATCAGCTTGTTCTCTACTGCACCCTATTCATCTTGCTTTATTTTCTGTGTTGCAGCAAAGCATTGGCAGATTAGTTAGGAATTTTTATTATTTTATTTTATTTTATTTTATATTTTATTTTATTTTATATTTTATTTTATTTTATTTTATTTTATTTTATTTTATTTTATTTTATTTTATTTTATTTTATTTTATTTTATTTTATTTTATTTTATTTTATTTTATTTTATTTTATT
>JAHLSL010000007.1:26630367-26695700 GCA_025920805.1 Petroica traversi
CCTCTCCTCTCCTCTCCTCTCCTCTCCTCTCCTCTCCTCTCCTCTCCCTGGATACTGATTTAAAAGTCATTTTCATGTGAATGCACCAAAATCTCGACCTTATCTAAGGAAAAGAAAAAAAGCCACGAGTTTGAGTGAGACACTGTCTGTACAAACTTGACTTGGAATTCATCATACTTTCTTTGTTATGCAAAGTAGAACCTTATTGTGAAAATGATCTTCCCTTCTTGGAGAAGTATATTCTGTAAAAGTCATTACTCTCCAAGGTTCAAAATTAATGACTTCCAGATTTCTCCTGTGTGCATTTATTTTGCTCAGGGCAGAGATTTTGGGATAGATTGGGGTGGAAGTTTTTTCTTTTGTTTTTTTGATTTTGTGGGGGGTTTTTTATTGGTTGGTTTTTGAAAGCTCTAGCAGTCACAGTCATTGGATGAATGCTGTTTCCTCTGGTTTTTTGATGTCCTATCAAAAAGCAGAAAAAGCTCTACATTTCATAATACTTGAAGTTTTAAAAATACCCTGACATTGGACATCTATTTCCCTTATTTTAATATTTAAATCAGCTTTTTTATGTCACTTCTTAAAGTTAGCAGAACTATATGAGCATTGGACATCAGAAACATTAGGCAGTAATCCCTTTTACATTTCATATCTTTTTATGTACTATTTTTATTATATTTTTCTTTCTGAGACATCTTCTTTGATGCTGTAATTAAAGACACCACGAGGTCATACTTTTTCTACTCCTCATTCCCTTTTCCCTTTCCTCTTTCATTTCCCCAGGGAAGGAAATTCCGAAGTAGAGGCTGAAAAAATTGTTCCAGTATTACTGAAAATATAAGCCAAAGTTGTTTCCTTAATAAATATAATTAGATGTATATATTGCATTTTCAAGAGCTAGTACTGATGTTGGGACCAGCTCTTTAAATAAAATAGGACCTCTGTAGTCTCTGGAGAGAACATGCATAAAGCAAAGTAAATGATTTTCTGTCAACACTAAGTAGACAGGTGCTTACATTGAACAGCATTCTAATATGTCTCTGAATATTTATGTCTTCTTTTTCAAATGCATTGCCCATGAATGTCACAGCTGTCAAACGTCTGTATACAAGAAGATAAAAAATGAAATTAATAAAAGGCAGATCAACATTTCATTTGTTTAGGCCACTTTTTCATATAGCATTTTACAGAGGTTAGTGATGTTGAGATGCTTGGGTGTACTGGCATATTCTAAGGGCTGAGTGAAATGCAAAGCAGTCAGTTGTATTTTGTGTAGGCACAGGTATTCTTCCCAGTATTTAACCTAAACATTATCAGTGAAAATAAGGACTCAGTGTTCTAAAAGATTTTTCCTTTATCCTCTGCCCATTTTCTTCACAGATGGGGACCCTGGAAAGAGTTTTGGCAGCTCAGTATTGCCATGATTTTTTTTGGTGGAACAAATTCTGAACCAAACTGTGCAATATGCAGGGACACGTGACCACCACTGCTGCCTGAAATCAGTTAATGGAGAATAAATTCAGTTTCAAAATTGTTCCAAAAGTGTGAAGACTATGCATTTTAATGCAAACTCACCATTCATGGCCAATTGTGAAGGTGCATCAATGCATCTTTGCAAAAATTTGAAAGTTCTTAATGATGCCACATGACTTTCATTTATACAGAAAGGTACTGAGAGAATGAGAGGAAAAACCCTAAATGGGCATAGATCAGCATTATTTACCATGCATGCAAATAAAATAGATTAAAATGAGCGGTGTTTCCCATTGACACACTTTGAATGTTCCTCAAGATTAGTGGTGCTTTCAGTGCAGGCCACTTGGCAATCACACACTCAAATATAGATGTGGATACTGCCTCCTTTTTGTTTATATTCCTTGCTAATTGCTTTGTTGTAGAGTTTCAAGTTACCTTTGAAAGCCTCAAGACTTTCTTGCCATCTCCCTCATAAGCTTAGTAGACAGACCACTTTCCAGTCAAAACAATTCAACATTATCATTCCAGCTGAGTTATTCAAGCTATTGCAGTACAAAGAACAATGGACAATATTCTCAAAAATTTAAATGACACACAGAGGTTTGTAGCATTACTGGGAAAACAGCAGCATAGAATTATATAATCACAGAATGGTTTGGGTTGGAAAGAACCTTGAGGTTCACATAGTTCCCCTGCCATGAGCAGTGATGAGCTTCAAACTTTTTTCTCAGTATAGTTGTTAAGACTGATGTTGGGTTTCCCAAATGTCCAGAGTTTCTGGGATTCATGGATATGCCACGTTCTGAAGCCTCTGTACAACAGAAAGTGCAGCTAGAATTTCTGCAGGCAGGCACGTGCTTGAAGTGCAGCCATGATTAAATGAAGCACACAGCCACAACAAAAGATATATTATGTTTTCATCATAAATTTTCTGTCAGGCAGACACTAAACTACTCCTTGGCAGCTCTTATCCCTCAGAAAATTTGTCCTGAGCAATCATCAGGAGAAGAAGACAGAGAAGACAGCACACAAAAGTGAGTAAACCAGTGCAGAATAGCAGGATTGAGGACATCAGGGCCGATGAAGTGGGTGCAGTTGGCAATGAGATGAACAGATGCTTGAGGGAAGCTAGCAGTAAGTCAAAAACAATGTTTCATAAAAGCACATCTCCCAACAGATTCCAGTAAAATATGGGTCTGTTTTTCCTGCAAGCTGTATATGGAAATAGATGGAAATCTTTAGTTCTTGCATGTATTTTCCATAGAGACGCAATGCTTGCTCTCCATTCCAGCTACAGATCCTAGGAGAAGATGATATTTGGAAACATCTATATCATGAACTCATTTCCAAATTAGGCTAGTGTTCTCACTGTTTTATTTCCAGAAAACAGGTAGGAGAGTCCTTTAATTCTCCATAAAAATTGTTTAGTTGATAACAGAATATATGTTTCCGATTTCATGATATGATAGCATTTGTTTCAACTTTGCAAGTTCAGAAGATGGAGATTTTGTAGGTCCACACATTTGCTAGTTACTAGAAATAATTTAGGAGACATCATGGTCTTGTGGAGATAAGCATGGAAATACTGTACTGCTTGGTTCTTTCTGGTATAGCAACCCTTAAAATATGTTCTTACTTTTGCTCTTGGCAAATAAGGCCAATGCAGAAATGCATACAACTGAGAACAGAAGATACATTTATTTGGTAAGAATCTGAGGTTTCTTTTATCCCAATTAGTGTCATAATTTAGAAATTAAAAATGAGTTGGTGCCATCTATAAGATAACTTAAGTACAGAAACAAGAGGAAAAAATCCATTCTGGAAGTATGTATGCCACAATAAGGCTCTTCATTTAGAGTCAAAGAATTTTTTTTTAACAGTAGCTTCTTTAAAACTTTTGAATTGCTTTCACTTAAGGCTTGTTCAATCAAAATCTTTTCTTTAGTGATATATGTTTGATGCACATATCTCCTGTGGTTACATTTCAAGATATTTAGGATATTTTGTGGAGTCAGATTATTATCATTTGGACTAAATGCGTCACACTAGCAACATAACACATAAACCCCATGCTTCACTGTTAAGAAATGGACTTTTCCTGTAACACTGAGAAAACACATAGAGTTTCAGAAATAGATCACATCTGAGGCATTGCCATGTGAAACTGCTCTGTTTGTATCTTTAGGAATTATTATGGTGCTTGCCTGAAAAATAACTATAGAGATCTATGGGCTGCTGAACTCAGATTCACAGGCATAACTAAGGGAAAAATATCTTGATAAGAAAGGATGAGCCTTGCAATTGAAAATGCTTTGAATAAAAGTGCTGCTAGCTTTCAAAGAAGATTTTCCCAACAATATCTTGAGGTATGTACCATAATTTGCCTTTTTCTCTGTAACTTATTCTATTGTACCTAGCAAATTTTTTATTGAGATCAGATAAGATCAGAAATAAGTGGTGCCTAAGGTTGCAGAGAAAAAGTAAGTTTCATATTTCTGTGTGTCTGATTTCCTTTGCTCTCAATATACAGTGAAAATAGGTTCTGACATTTTACATGCAAATTTCTTTTGTTTTTAAAATATTGACTTTCTGAGTATCATTTAAAGGAGCAAGAACTATTTACTGATTTGCTTTCCATATGTTTCAGATGAAGTCTGTTCTACAAGGTAGTACTGTGATGAGTGGTTTCTCAGTGCTTAGAACTCCCTTGTTAGCTTGGACCTGAATTTCTCCAGAGCAGTTTATTTTTCCTTCTGACCACAATAACTCTGGGCCTCCAGAAGGGGAAATCTGTGATTGTTGCATCCCCTTAGCATCCCCCTACTCTCATTTGACATCAGGATGCTCTGCAGCAATAACCACATTTCTCACATCTCAACATGATGGAAGCATGTTCGTCCTTACTGAAGTTGAGTGATACTTTGCTATTAACTTTAAAGGATTTTGTATACTGGGTAACTCCAGCTAAATTGTTAGGCTTCATTTAAATATTAGTGTGTCAGAGGACTAAGGGGTTTCAGGCCTCCACTAGCACAAGTATGGGGGAAATTGCACCACATTTGCACACTGAGCTACAGTGCAAGCACTGTGTCACCTCCCAGATTAATTCTCAGTCCCTTCAATATATTGCCACTGACACCATAAAATACCAAATAATCCATTGAGAATATTTCTTTGTCTAATGAAACCATATCTAGGTTGAAATTCCATTAATTTAAATAATTGATTCATTCTTAATTCCAAATATGCTGGTCACAAAAGTTTCAGTGGACCATAAAATTGAAAAGGGATCACTTGGGTCAAACATGATATTTAACTTAACAAAAAAAGAATTGTTTAAATTATATTTCTTCTTAGACCACTTTTATTTTCCAAATAACTGGGGAAAAAATGAGACTCATTTTGTTTGCATGATTCAGTTCTTTAAACAACCATTATGGATAAAAAGTCCTTGTCACTAGCTCTATTTAGAACATAAGTCCTGTTAATACAGAAATCTTTGGTAGTTCTGGACAGGATGTGAAAGAATGATGATGAAAGTAATTGAAACTTCAAGGAGGGAAAGAGTAAGTAACAATGTAATTACATGAATTGGATTTTTTCCAGGTCCCTACAACTAGAAATGCCAAAATGTTACTTAGCAAGATATTTCTATTAAAAAACTGTAAAAGTTTCTACAGTTGTGCAGCAACAAATCTTCAATCTTCAGCATTCACTCTGACTGACCTTTTATTCCCACCTGGGCTAAGTAACTTCCCCCTCCTTCAAAGGAATGCTTTAAACTCCTCTATTCCCGAAAGAGAACAATGCCTTTTCCTGGAAATCTTCAGTCGTTTTCACCACCACATTGACTTTCCTGTTTAGAAACAGATCCCTAGTGGGCATAAATTCCTCCCCATTAAAATCCCACCTAATTTTATTTCCAGTCTTCAAGAAAAATGCATACATTCCATATATTTCTACTTACAGTGCTTTTATGGTAAAACTTTATTATACAACTTAAAGATATATTGGACCAATTACAATCAACCACTATACAGTAATGTTCCAATAATATTGCAACCTATTATATTATATTAATTACACCAATAACTCTCTGCTGGCACAATCTCTTCCTAAATGGATTTTTTCCTACTAGTATTTACTAAGTTCTAGAAGTTCCAAACCTATTGCAAACTCTAGAGTAAATTGCATCCATAATTATGTTTACAGTACAGTATATAATACTTCTGTGTATAAATACACAACATATGTATTGTAACACATAAAATACAATTCTTTTAGTTTGCCCAGAGTTCAGTATTACATGGAAACTGTTGTGGTGGCACTGTGCATATTTCAGATCAAAGAAAACAGGATCTTCACTGACCCAAAGATATTAAAAAACTGTACTACTTCCATCACTGTAGCTGTAAAAGGAATTGTGATTATATTATGAAAATGCATGGTTAAGAGAGATTTACAACATGATGCTTCAGCAAGTATAAAGAGACATAGGAGAATATTTTTGTGTAAGCTACTTTACACTCATTCTTCTTGGGAGTGTAAAAATAATTTAATGTAAAAAATCTGTTTATTTACTGTGATTGAGATTGGGTTGTTTTGGAGAAAAAAAACAAAGATTTTTCATTTTAAATCACATTTCCCATTTTCTGGGAATAACTTTGATTTAATTTTCCAATTAAAAGTGAAATATTTGTATTTATACCTATTTGCTATCTTTGGTATGGGACTGGGCCTATTTCATTCCCAGCAGTAACAGTTGAAGTCTGTTTGAGTCAGGTGTTTTAGAAAAGATGTTTAAACACATTTAAATTCAAATATTCAAAGTGTCAAGGCTGTTGGTCTACCTGAAAGTGTAGCATGGGATACTTTAAATTGCATTTGGTATATATATATATATATATATATATATAGCAAAGAAACAAGTCTATAATTCCTCTGAGAAATATTTCTTGAATTATCATCAACTTTTTCAGGTTAATCAAAAAGAACACATTGTTTAGCCAAAGAAATGTAGAATATTCCAACCATGTGTTGATTCTAGTGTTAAGGGAAACAAAGAGCAATAGAAAAACATGAGTAGCAGAAAAAAGAGTTAGAGTTTTTCTCTTTACTGATGGCCAGGTTTTTATTTTTCTGCCAGGATTTCAATTTGCAAATATGCAACCTCATAAGGTTATTTAAATAATGCCAAGTTACTACTGCTTATTAAGAAAGTAGGAATGATGGCTCTTGTGGACCAAGTAGGTTGTTTGATGTTGGTAGCAAAAAAGTATTGTCAGGGCTTTCTTAATGTTGGCTTATATTTTTCACTATGGAGCTGGTTTGTACTGTACTTAATTCACTGGAGACACAATCCTATTTTGCGACATCATAGTAAATGGGGAGAATGTGAAGAGTCATTTAAAAAAATTTCATGTGATTGTACTTTGTATAAATAGACTGGTTACCTCATAATTATTGCTCATTTTGGTGATCAAATAAGTATTTTTGCAATATTAAGACTGACTGTAGTTTTCTAGGTTGTGCAGAACCTGCTGCATACTGCCAAAAATTAGTCAACTTTTTTTCCTAAAATTTCCTAAAACCAGCAAATTCTTTCTTGTTATTCTTTTGTTAATTGCAATTATTTTGGAATTACAGTTTTAATACCTTTATTCAGTTTTACATACTGCCTTTGCCATTGCACTCAGTGCATCCACTTTTGAAAACTAATGACCTGAGTTAACTTGGACAAGATCTAAACTTCTGGTTCCAGGAAAGCTAAATATCAAAATATTTCAATTTGCAGTTAGGAAATGGCTCTGTGAAATACTGCAGCCAATGCACAATAAAAGCTCACAGATTTTAATTTTTGAGGGAGAGGGAAGAAAGAAAATAATAAAATTTTTTTAAAGTGTCACAAAAGCATGAACACAAAGTTTTTGCTCTCTTCTCACTAAAAGCCCCAGATATATTGAAGCCTTTTTTTTTTTGTTTGTTTTTTTTCAGAAACTATAATTTGCTTTTTTCCCAAGCTCTGGCTGGGGCATTTCCATAATTCAGTTCTGCTTTTCTGAACACTTCCCTTTCTGCCACCAAATCAACTTTTATTTTTTAAGAAAAGACGCTGGAACACACTCTGTTCCAGTTCTGCAATATTTCAGCAAAGCTGTTTGGATTTTAATTGATTTATTGTAAGTGGTTTTGGGTTTATATTTTTGGTGCTCTAACATGCAAAATCTTCATGTAGAGGATGTTTTATGTGTTCATTTGACTGATTTCTCAAGTCGGTTTTAAATTTATGAGTTGTTACAGAACCTTACTTATCCATATCCTGAGAATCTGTCATATAAATACTTTTATTTGTCTGAGTTTTGGTGCCCAATTAAAGATACTCTCAATAGCTGGAGAAATTATCATCAGAGTCCATGGATAATGGCTTCTAAATGGACTGCTGAAGAGACGTTTCACCAGTTTCACTGATCTTAAGACATATTCACCACAAATTTTCTAGAAAGTACACTTTTATATATGTACTTCACATGGAAGAAGAAAAGCATTTAATAAATTTTAAGAAACATATAAATAATCGTTGTGCAAGAAGAGGTTGTTTTCTAATGAAGAGAAAATCATGTAGGATACTCTGAAAACTGGATTAATAATTCAGTAAAGGAAGATATCATCTAGGATATCCCTACTTCAGATTACAACTCTTTTCAGTGTTTTACAGAAATAAAGACATCTGTATAGTTAGAATGAGATCTGTTTTATGACAAAGGGGAGTAATTTTGACTTAAAACCAGATGAGTCTTTGTAGATGAGGAGACTTTCCCTACAGCTTAAAAATAGGAAAAGGATTCTTTTTCCAAAATTGGTGTTTGACTTAGAGAGAAAATGTTATGAGTTTGCTTTTTTACTTATTTGCTGTCAAATTTTGTGTGTATTAGCTTGTTTTGCAGAGAGCAGCCATCTGAATGCTTATTCAAGTAATTTAAGGACTTGTCATAACTGTGTTTGTACAGCACTTCTGGAAAAAAGATTGACACTACACTGCTCTAAGTTAAATAAACTTCTAGGATTTGTCTCCATATATTACAAAGAGAAATAATTAATCTAAAGGGAGAATTCTTTAAGGATCTTTATATAAAAGTAATGAGAGCAGCCAATAGTTACATGCACAAAGTACAAGAAAGCAAAGAGTATCAAAAGACCTGATCAAAAGCACATCTGAGTCAGTAGACAGATAATTATTATCTTCAGTAAATTAGAAATATGTCCCTATATGTTTGTAATATAGATATCTTCGTATTTCAAGCTCAGTCAATAAACTGGCTTTATGAAAAGAAATGTAGCAAGTGTAATACTGAACATTGCAGTAGATACTCAAGTTTCTCTTGTGATAGCAGAAATTTTCAAATCTGGAAATGAAATAACATTTTGAAAAAATTAAATTCTCCAAGTGCCTTCACAAATACATAGATTTAATTCAATGCTATGATTTCACTATTTACTTGTAATTTACTTTTCATTTTTATATTTCCTTCTTTATCTAGTTCATTTTTTCCAGAGTTCAGGAAATGTACTATTTCGTCTCTACTGCCTTGCAATTAGTGCTCTTCCCATTATGACCTATTTATGTAAAGAAAAATGCCCTCTCATTCTGTTTGTATTCACCTACAAGATAGAGATATAGGTATCATTGGGGCATTTAATTAAAAATATATGGCTAAAATTAATAGAATATTTTAAAAGCAGTCCTGCTTTGCAGTTTTCTTTGTTTACTCAACCTTTTTTCCCATGGTATTTTCTTTGTGTTTTACCATCAGACATTGTATACAGAAAAAGCATGGTAGTGTTTTTCCCTGGCAGCTTTCAGTCTTTTTATTTGCTAACAGCTATTGCTGCTCACATCATTCAACACTCACTATTTACTTAGTGTAAACTAAATCTGACTTTCTATTATGTAGTTAATTGTGTTTTATTCAATATCCTATGGAAAAATTATTTATTTTCATGTTATGTTTTTTGAGCCTTCCAGTGCATCATTTCCAATTATTTTTTTAATGAAATTAAGATGTCTTCTCAGGCAATCTCTGTGGTTCTTTAACTGCAGTAAATTTACCATTTAAAAAAATCTACTTTGTAAGACCAAATCTTCTAATACCATACATGTGTGTTCATTATCCTTGTTACACTCCATGCTGCTTTCTCTCAATTCATTTATGCATCACAGTATTACTATTTCCAAATAATTTTTATACTCTAAAGAGCACCCATCTGCCATATATCCTGTAAGAAACTTAACAGTCACGTCTTCAAAGATCTCTAATAAATTATTAAAATAATTATTCATGCAAGTCAATAAACTCTCTTATAAATATGTGTGGCCCACTTGCATTGTAAGTTTGAAGAAGTTGCTTTACAAATAATTTACATATATTCAAATTGGAAGAAATAAGAACAAACATTGTAAATGGGTTACCATGTTAAATCTGTGCACCAAACTAATGTATCCAACCTCTAACTCTACACTATTAATTCTGTTTTTACTAATAATTATATACATAATTTTTTTTCTCAGAGACCAGTTCAGTTTATCTTAATCCAAAGTACTTTTTAATAATTAAAGACCAATAGAATCTAATAAATGGAACATGGGTCACTAAGAATTTTAGGAGGACTCTAATAAAAACTAAATACATTTTTGCTTATTATTACAATACCTGACATAAACAAGTCCTGTGAGTATTTATGAACCATATACTTTTTTTTTGATGGGTAGCAAAAAATTAAATAAAAGAAATATGTGTAGCTTGCCTAAGAAAAGCTACAAAAAATAAATAAAAAAGTAGCGACTATAACTCAGCATTTTGTCAATTTTATTATATTTAGTCCACTAGAGCATAAAACTATTTTAACTATAATGAACATACTTATATTTGGAAGTTACCAAAATAAATTCTGTTTTGTTATACAGTGTTTGGTAATAGAAATGAGATATTACCTAAGAGCTTACATTCTTCTGTTTGTTAAAGACTAGTATTCAGTACTCAACAATTACTGTGAGATCAGTCTTACCTCATGGTTCTCTGAGGTCTGTCAGTGCCTTAAAAAACTGTGAAACTTGATTCTAGTCTTGAATATTTCCCATTTCTTAATTATGATGGCAAAGGATTAATAATTCAGTCTAGTAATCATCTTTAAAAACAATTTTATGAAATTATAGTGGTTAGTGAAATGGAGACTTATGGCTCATCACCATTTTTTTATTTTTGGGATTCTGAAGTTGTCATTTTATTTAGCCAAATAGTAAATTCTTTATGTCCAACTGGTTTCAATGGGATTTATGTCTTCTGTAAAAGTGGCCTCAAGTATGTGACTTCCAAGTATATGAATTGCATTCGTAGTAAAAACATCTCCTTAATGGGAGATAGATTAAAAGGTTATAAAGAACTGCATTTGTTGAAGTCCTTAACAATATAAAGCCAAAGGAAAAAAAATCAGCTTTTAAAAAAGTTACCACTGTTAGAAAGATAAATCCTGTTTCATCATGCAACATATTTTGCACGGAAACAAGATTATGCAAGAGAAACCATCTAATTTGAAAATTCTTATGGAGTTGAGCATTAAATTTAAAAGACAACCCATTTCCCGCAAGAGAGGTACTGATGGTGACATCTACAGAGATGACTGAAACACAGGGTGATGTTTCATCCTGGAGAACACAGGATGAAAAACCATTCAAGTCGAGTAACTAGCTGACTAAACTCTGTACTTTACAGTCTATAAAAAGTCTTAAATGTCATACAGACAAGGTCTTTCCATAAATAAGTTAATGAAAGCATTTTTTCTCTGCTTTGTTTAACCCAGAGGCTATAAAATTTCAGCTGAGCAGTGCAATCCTACTTAGAGGAGAGGTGCTTTGAGCTCCTGCTTGCCTCTCAACTCAAGAAAGACCAGGAGACCATTTCTTTAAGAGTGTTGAGTGTCTTTTTTGGGTCTCAGAAAAGGCTTTCCCTTTGGAAAATAATGAAGAGACAGGGAGAGAGAGCACCTAGTAGAGACAAAGGCAGATTTACATCTCAGCAGCAGCAGCTGGCAGCCAGGGCAGCTGCAGGACCCATTTGCAAGACTATTTTCAGACTTGGCAAGGGATGCAGGGTTTTGCCCATGAGGAGTGAATTACAGCCCTGGAGCCACTCTTCCTGCTTAGGGGAGGGCCATGAGGGATGCTGAGATAGCTCTGTGGGCTAATGATTCCTTGGTAGGCTTTCTAGATCTCCCTTCAAGGCAGGGTCCTTGCTTGATTTCAGATTTCAGTCAGGCTCCTCTAGGCAGACACAAAACAAGCAAGAGCCATCTCTGGAGTGTTGTGGCTTAGCTTTAGCCATGTTTTTGATATAGTAGGTTTTATCTCTCTCTGGGATTTTTTTTTGGTAGGTTTGGTTTTGGTTTCTTTTTTTAAAATATATTTTTGCATATTTGATATAGGTTCACTACACCCTTATAGATTCCCTTCTAGAGATAAAATAGAGAAAAAAATCAGGAAGTGTGGGGTACAGAGCAGAACTCTCTTTCCTTTGTGCTCTTTGGAGTTGATGAAGACAGAGGATGGCATGATCTCTCTTTTATTCCTGGGAGCCCTATGAACTCTGGCTACTGGAGTACATTACAATAGCCTGACCATTAACTTTTAATGATGCACACCATATGGGCCATGAGGTATGTAGAGTCAAATGTAGCATACCCAATCTCAAAACTTTTTCTTCTATTTTTAATTTTTTTTAAATAGGAGACATTCAGACAGGTAATTCAAATCTCCCTCCATCATCCAGATCCAGTCTGGGCAGAATTTAAACAAATTAATTGGCAGTAAAGTTTGACACATAGGTAGACAAGGCATGTATCACACAATTTGGATGGATATTATGGGGTTGTGTTTTCCTGCAGGTACTCACAAAAGCCTCCCTGACTTGCTCTTGGTTTAAAATACCTCTGAACTGCCGTGCAGGATTATGCAAGTCTCCCAAGCTTTCTCTTCTACCTTGTGACCAGGCCCATCTGAGGCACAGAAGTTATAGCTATATTTATTTGAACTGGCTCATAGGAATTGTAATAAGCCCTTTGAGGTTTGTATTCAAACCTTTGAATAAATTAATATCTAGAACATTTCTATAGAAACACACCAAATAATGTTTCACAACTATTGATTATGCTATCATATGAAATGACCTCTTTAACAAGAAACAAGGCTGAAATTACCAGAAACTATAGAGAAATAGACACTAAGTAGAAATATGTGTTTCCAATTAGTACTTTACTCTCTTTCAAAATGGATGTTCAGTGCCTACTAATTTTCTGGCATCCTTCTTTCTAAGAGTTAATATCAGTGTTCACTGCTGTAAGAATTCTGCTAGGTTAGATGGAAATCTTTAATCAGACACATGTAAGCTACAGCATCATGTAGAGAGAAACACTAACATTACTGATTTTGTACTCTATATTGTTCACTGCAATTTTTTTGAAGGTCTATTGCACCTTGCCTGACTATAGAAGACCCGATAAGATAGGCCAATGTTAAAATATATCTTGGCAGAAATCCTCATGGCTTAGAGGCTTTATCCTGTGAATTACAGAGCCAAATAGACAACTTGATGGTGTTTCCAGATGTCAATAGACATCTCCACATGACCCGTATCTGCAACTAAAAATAACCCTCTTTCACCAAAACACATCCACTCAGAATCTGTGTACTTCCATAGAAAAATCTAAACACACAGAAACAGTTATATGTTAATAAAAGTAGTGATTTCCCACCTATTAAATCATTTTATGGAAGAATTCTTAATTAGAAAACATTTATTATATGGAAAACATCTCCTTATTTTCTGCAGCATTTGTTGTAGGAAAATATATGCAGAAAACCTTGATATTTATCTTTTATTTGAGAATATTATATGGATTTTCATGGAGAAAAAAATCCTCATCACTTACCTACTTTTCATTATAAAGCTAGATAACCAACCAAATACTATATTTTTCCCAGGATTTATATTGATTCTCCCTGCTGTGAATACAAATTATAGGATATGACATCAAGATAATAAGAACAAAAAAAAAAAAAAAAGAAAAAGAAAAAAATGGGGGAAAATTTCTTTGTTTGCAAATCTGGAGCATTAATTGTGTTCCTGTGAGGCAATCTGGATGAAGCTTCTGCTAAGCAAATTAGATATAAACTGAAGGTGAGGGCAAAAGGGTCGCCACAGCAAGGGAGCATCGAGTGACAGGCACTGGGACCTCCGATGCATGGCTTGTAGAGCAGATGTTCACAAGGATGCAGTGATTATTGAACTGGTAATAAAAAAGCATCAGCTTACAGGCAGCCACGATGGATGCTGGTAATTATAAAGCATCCCCTGGGAGGAAAATGACACAAGTCAGCCGTATCTCTGCAATCACAGGGGCATAATTAAAGCTCTAGTAACAGTTGTTAATAGGGTGCAAATAAAACAGGGGGAAAATTTGAACACAGTCTTTTTCTTTTTTAAAGAGACGGCAAAGGACAATGTAATTACAGAGACTGCATGGTTTTTAATTTCACGATACAGTAAAACAAAGACCTTTAATGTATTTTATACATGCATGTACACACCATATCAAACAAAGCAAGAGTGATTTAGACTTTGATTCTGTGGCATGATGGGGAGAACAGATTTTTTTACCAGAATGTTTATATTTTAATTTTCAAAATGGGCAAAGCACAAATATGTAAAGAAAATGTCATATGTATAAATATTTGGCCATTTCATCCTCACAAGAGAGGTGCAATGACAGTATATATGTTTAGCTAGTCCTATTGGCATTACTGTAGTCACAATAATATTAAGATCCTAGCAGTGCAGGTCATATTGTCTTTTATTAGATCCACTGCAAAAAGGAAATTCCAAATTTTTATATTGTTCAGGTTTTTTCAGATATTTAAAACATACTTTTGGCATCCAAAAGTATAACTGATATGTTTGGTTGTGTTTAATGATCCATGAACACCTCATGCATTCCACATCAAGCACACTTAGGGCTCAGACATCAATTTCAGTAGAAATCGTTACGAAGTGTTAGCCACATAAAAAATGTAAAATCTATCCTTCATATACAATAAAGACCAGTCAATCATACTTTGGCACAGAGTGATAAAAAGTGTGTTTGGTCTAAATATTTCAAAATTCAAGTTTTTTTATCTAACACCATAATTACTCAAAATACCATATAGCTGTACTTCTCAAAAATTGTTGAGTCTGCAAGTTTTTGGAGTCTGTCTAATCCATTTTTTTCTGAGTGTTCTTGAAACTTTGTTTTTACATACCTGATGTCTTTACTGGTCTACGAGTTTTTCAGAGTTTATTCAAGGAACAGATTCTTGTCAAGAAGTATTCTAAGCTTTAGTACTACAGTTGATTACCTTTCTTGTCGTCATTTGCAATTTTCACTCTTCTTTGGGATGTTTCCCAGACAATATTGCAGAGCTCTTACATTTTTTCTAACAGACAACATACAGCACCACATTTTGGTAGCTTTTTCAAGCTCTATTAATCAGCTAATATTAAAGGGTTTTCCATTTTTCTTTTTTTTTTTTTCCTGCTTCCATCAGAAGGATACACTGATGAGGACAAGTGAGATAAATATTTGGCTATAGCCTAATTTATTTGTTAAAAATGCACAGAAAATCTGGTTTTTGTGAATACAACATAAATAAACACTAAGAAAAATTTTCATTATTCTGAACCTTCTTTTACACCAAGAACAAACTTGCCTGAAGGAAACTCTCCTCTGTGGTTTTCATGGAGGCTTAATCTGTACTTTGCACTCTTGCAATGTCATCTTTATTTTGTTTCACTCTTCCTTAAAAACACATTTACCTATAATGGAAACACAAATCCTAACTTACCCCTTGAATTTTAATCAGTGAATTATTTATTTCATTACTACCAAAAAGATTCGACATACTGGTTGATAATTGAAGTTTGTTTTTTTCAGTCATTAAACAGGAGAGAATTTAACTTTTTCTTTATTAAGACTAAGTGAAGGGATTTCAACCAGAACTGTGATTGATGTCTGCCATTAGTATCTGCAGCATATCAGTATCAAGATAGCATTAGAAATCATTGATAACCACCAATGTATTGTATTGAACAAACAGCCAATACTAATTGCAGAAGACAACTAACAGGTTTAATGTAAAATTTTCATGCAGTGTTTAATGAAGGAAACCTGAGGAGAATTCAATCAAATGTCAAGTGGTGTGCATGAAATTAAAATTAAAAAACCAACAAATTAATCTATGCAGAAGAAAATAAAATCACTACTAACTGTTTTGCTAGGATGATGCTATTTAAATTGATAAAACGTTAAAAATTATTAAATTAATCATATTCCAATGAACCACTGAGAAAACTTCAGAAGAATAACATAATTAACTACCCTTAATTTCCCATTGTGCTGCGTTTTGCTGTAGTAGAGTTAATTTTTTTTCACAGTAGCTAGCATGGGCTATGTTTCCCATTTGTGTTGGAAATGGTGCTGCTAATATGGGAATGTTTTTGTTACTGCTGAGCAGGGCTTGCACAGAGCCAAAGCCTTTTCTGCTTCTCACTCCACCAGCCAGAAGGCTGGGAATGCACAAGAAATTGGGATGAGACACAGCCAGGCCAGCTGACCCCAGCTTATCACAGGGATATTCCAGACCATATGGCATCATGCTCAGCATGTAAAGCTGGGGGAAGATGGAGGAAGGGGGAGGTGTTCCAAGCTATGGTGTTTATCTTCCTGCTCTTTTATTTCTTACATGTTAAATAAGACAAAATTCAATTTAATTCTTTGCCAATTTGAAATAACATAGCAACACTTCTGATAACGTCAGCTGGAAAAAATGAGATGTTATATTTATAATGAGATATTATTACTAATGTGTGAAAATAGAATAACCTGTCTCAAATTCCAAATGAATTTTCAAAATTGTAAATGATTGTTTTGGGAAGATTATAGGGTCAAAAAGCCCCAAATTGGTAAATAATAAATACAAGAAACAACTATGTAAAGAAAGACCAAAGATTTGTATCTTCTATATATTTACCATAAATGCAGAATACAGAATTGATTACATTATGAATTAAGCTAACTATAATGAAGCACATCCTAGACAACTCTTTTCTGTCATCTTCCCCATGTGGAAGAAATGCCCACATTCCATCACTGCATCTGACATGATACATAAGCCTGACTGCTTAAAGATTAAATATCCAGGAAACTAAGCTCCTCTATCAGATGTGAGCATGTTCAGTCCTACTCTAAAATACAACTGTGGGACATAACTGAGAATGTGTTTACTGCTGCATTCATAGGTAGCAACAATTTCTTTAATTTCAGGAGTTTCACCAGCATGAAAATGGTCTCGATGACATCAAACTGAAGCCAAATATTGACAGTAAAGCAAAAATAAAATGTCACTCACTCTAAGGGGTTTTCAGTATGATTATTTTGGGGTATGATTGGACATTAAAAAGGTCACAGCTCCATAGTTTCAATACTTGCAAGTGGCAGAATTATCCACTTCTAGAAAACTGTGCAATAGCTAACAGTGAAATAACAGGTTCTCTATGCAGGAAATTCAGTACCTCTAAAAAGTCTCCTATAAAGAAAACTACCTGCAGACCCAAAGAAAATTTGTTTGCCCTACTCTCAGATAAAAGAAAATCAGCTGAACAGAACTAGATTTATGCCTTACACATAAACAGGTAAAATTTGTACCACTGATGTCATAAATAGCTCAAGGTGCAGCAGTGTTAATCATAGACTTTATGCACTTGAGCTGCAAACGGAGTCATTTTTTCATGTGTTTTAAAGTTTGCATTGTGCTGTTGACTGCAGTTAAATCTGCGGTCTGTCATAACTGGCCATGTGTTTAAGTATTTATTGATAGTCATTAAATTTTTGCACCATTTGCTTAGATTTTCAGTAGAAAAATGCATGCCTATATTTATGTTAACATCTTCTTGCATTCAGCTCTTTATAATATCTTTACTTTCAAATTAGCTATCAGTTGTTAGAGTAATGTTATGGTATCTGTTAGTCCATTTGCTAGCTAGCCAAATTCCTATTTTGTTACATTTTTATTAATAGTACTATCAAGAGCCTCACCTGGTACCTGCTATCTTAATAGAAATAGTATGTTTTTTTCCACTTTAAAAAAAGTGCTTTTCCAATAGGTTCTTCTTTTGAAGAATCTTATTGAAGTTTTTGTTGAGCTTCTTTTGTAGTATCCTATATTTTTTTCGTTCTTTCACTGGAATCCCTACCAACAGTCTATTATTAAGTTGTTTTGCCCCTCAGCAGCTTTCCTCATCTCCAAGTGCTTTAAGGTAATACTTCCTACCAGTAAATGTTGCAGTTGTCACCTGCAGTTCTGGAGTTAGGATTCTTTTAAGATAAAAGAGTAGGTTTGGTTTCATTTTAGCACAGACCCTTGTGAAAAATTTGTGTACAATTTATAATTAATAATGTACTGATAAACAAATTATGTTTCTGTTGTTAGTTGAACAATATAAAAGTATAACAGAATATTTCCCCTTAATGGTTAATAACACTTATCATCAGTAATTTGTCTTACATTACTGCTTTTCTTACTGTGTAGCCACTCTTCATAGTGAGTTCACAGTAAGTTCAAAAAAATGTGAAGTGCATGTCAGTGAACATTACAACACATTGAAAAAAGCTTATTTCTGTCATTGTGACTTCATTATACTGTTGTGTGTCTTTTGAAATGTTCTGAGGCAACTGTTCCAAGAACCATTTGATTTTTGATTTTTGACTACCACCAGTGAAGCAGCAGTACCCTTCCTGGCCCTGTAGCCTGTTGTAAATAGCAGAGGGTCCGCACTGGATGATGATTCTAGGCATTATACACTGAGGAACGTTTAAAATCATTCCTCACTGAGGAATATTTAAAAAATATTCCCTCTGCTACTAGTTGAGTCAAACTATTTTTCTAATGAACTAGAAAACTAGGGCAAATTTGATTTCCAGAATTCCTTTTAACTAGAAATGAGCATAATTTTCAGGACTGCCTGTCAAAAGGCTTACTTGACATCCTCAATCAGTTTAAAGGGTAGCAATAATCTTTCTGGAATAATCTGAATGAATCTAACTGCTTTGCCAAATGCTTAGTCACAGCAGAAACCCTTTACAAATCCTACAACATAGGAATTCTTGATGCAATTGTTCCGATTTTAACAACCCCAAATTATCTCCAATTTGTTTCAGTTTATTTCCCTCTTGCGAACGGCTCCGTGCTTCAGACACCGCTTCATTTCTCTGTGCTAACCCACAGCAGGAGGGCAGATGTCACAGGGTGACTTTACTACCTGCACTTTCTCCTCTCTGATGGAACTAGTTCACATGCCAGTTTTAAACAGCCTCCCCAAAACGTGTAATGGCCACCACCCACTGAGATCTAAGTCAGCCCCTGCTCAACTGGAGCTTGGCCAAAACTGCGCTGCTGGGATGCGGAGCATGTCACACTGCTTCTCCCTCTGATGTGGCAATGGAACAGGCAGTCAGCAAATCCCTTTAATTTGAGTCCCTTAGTTGGGAAATATCAGCCGGAATCTTTACTTAAAATACCAGCAGCCAGCAATAATGGCAAAGAGCCCCTTTCCAGTTCTCTCTCTAATCTTTGTTTAAACTTCCAAAGGTGTGCAAAGCAAGGCTATAGAACTGTTGGTTTGCACAGGAAGAAAAGACATCACTCATTGTTCATTTTCAATGAACAAACATCTCCTTAAGCAGCTTCTCTGACTCCTCAAGCCTCCAATGTACTAATCTGTGTTTTTGAAATCCTTCTCTCTCTAGTTTTGCAAATGGCAAAAACACATTCTAGTTTTTTTGCTAACACCTATTATTATGAATCTTTGAATTCTTTAGATTTAACCAGATGCAGAATGTTCTTACTGCATATTGTGTTGAAACAAAAATGCATATTGCATCTATGTACACTCATAAATGAGAATATTTATGTTACATTAAATATGGGTAAAATTTGGACATGATCTTATACAGATATAACACACTCCAAATTTTTTGGTGAACCTGACATAAAAAATATAGTAAATAGAACAAAGTGAAGCGTGATGAATTGTGGATGAAGAGATAAAGGGATAGATTAGGTGAGAGTCAGCAAGTTGGCTGTTGCAGTGTTATTGCTGCTCATTTGCAGGTGTGACGGGACAGAGAATATGTGAGGAATACTGATGGAGGCAAACAGAAAACTGACTCCCCAGCTTCTTCCTTACCATAATTCCCTCAAAAAAATACCTCTCTTTTCTGCTTTCCAGTGGAAGCATGTGTGAAAGAAAACAGCACCAGAAATAAAAACTTGTTCACAGAAGTGGTTTGAAGCTGGCCAGGGCTGACATGGTGAGCGCTGCACGTCTTCGGACATCCCTCATTTCAGCAAGACCAGCAAGGCTAGATGAAAGTGCACGGGGCAGAGCACAGCAATGCCCAGATGTGTTGAGCTGCTTCAGTTATTGTTGCAGATGTTCAGTTGTTGCAGATATGTGTAGACAGATGACCATGAAGTGGAGAAATAACTGGAGAGCAAAAGCCTCCATTTACTTTTTAGGGGTTCTCTTGCTCTAAGGCAGAGTCCCAGAGGAAGTTGCACTTGGGAGTGCCTGTCATTCCTTCAAGAGTGAACATGTGCTCCTGAGAGAATATTCCCCATCTGCTCTAGGACAGACTTTAAACAAGAGCTGCAGAGTCCTTAAGTGTATGTTTTGAAGTTACCTTGCAGTACTTGCTATAATCACTGCTGCTACGTGGCAGCTCTTATTGTGATCAGCTCTTTAACCCAGATTCCTGAGAAATAAGGCTCTCATGTTAAATGGCTCTGCACTACCTCCATTCTGGAGAAATGATTAATAAAGCAGAGATGTTCCTGAGATGGTATGTGGACAGCTCATGCCACTGCTATAATCAAAAACATGATTCTGCAGTCTCCTAACACTGACAGAAAACGACTTCGATATTGCTGTGCCCTAAAGGAGAAAAAAAAAAAAAAAGCTAAACTTCAGGATCCAATACTTGCTACTGTGAAGGATAAAGTGCTTTCTGAGTCAATAGGAAACCAACCAGGAAACGAATCAGCAGATTACTAAAAGAAAACTTAATTTCACCCTTCACTTTGCTCCTGACTGGTCATGTCATAAAACCATATGTAGGGCTTCACTTCAGTCATGCACAAAACAGAGATATTAGTAGAGCACATGGTTGGTTTTCTTTTTACTTCAGTCAGAGAAGTGGAAAAAATAAAATAAGCTTTTACAACCATTAACTTCTTTGTAATTTTCCTGATGAATAAGAATTCTCCAGATTAATTTTGTTCAAAACCAACAACAGGTTTATTTAATTTTGTATATTTTTCTTTAAATTCCAAATTTTTGGAAACAGTCTTGCAATAAACAGCTTCCCAGAGACATACAGTTTCCAGCATATGCAATTGAATCCACAAACTCTGTCAGTTTACCTAAATTTATATTTTTGGTGAATAAAATATTTGACTGAAAAGCTTTGAAAAGCTCTAATAATCATCTTTGTCCTTCTCACAGAATTCTGGGGAGTTTGATTAAGGCTTATGAAAGCATCTTGAGATTCTCTTGTTGCAGTTGCTATATGAATGTAAGGATGTTTTTAATATGCAGGTTATGACAAAATCTCTTGTATTCCTGAAATTTTACAATAGTCTGCCTCAGAGCATGAACTTTTCATGCTGTAATTTAGTTATGCCAAATGGGAATATTCTATGAAAAGTCCTTTTTTAACAAAGCATTTTGCATAGTAAAAAGAAGAGACTTGTTACTCAAGAATGGAATTTCATGGATGTTGCTATCATTACAAATGCTTCAGGTATATTAATCTTTTCAAGGAAACACTCAAGGCAAAGTTTAAAACTATATGTGTGTATATATCTATAGACAAACAATTTTTGTAATGATCAATATTTCCACCAGAACTTTCTCACGCACCATTTTAAAAATTATTTAGTGTTGTTTTTGGTGAGCCTTTACTGCCAAAAACCAGCTTTCATCACCAGACTGGGGCCTTCTGTTCAGCATTTTTAGAGCAGTCAGGGGTGAGGGTAGGGGACTCCCATGCCTGCATTAATAAATTGCCATTTGCCTCTGCTCTACTATCCATTGCTCCCTCTGCAGCCACAGATCATACACTGATAGTAAATCAGATCCAGTATGTTTTCCTAATTTTATTTTTGGTCTAATCTATCTAATAGTAAAAACATCTGGTCCAGTTTTGCTCTAATTCTGATCTATATAGCAGTAATCTGATCACCAAGGGACCCATGGAGTCACACCAGGTCAAGTTCTTTACCTGCCCGGAGTTAATGTGGAATCTATGTGAATAATAAGGTACTGCTTTATATTATGTTATGTCATTTTTATAGGAGTAACACCAATCATAAAACTTTGATATTACAGCAGATTTAGGCAATAAATTCCAGACAAGTAAAGAAACCCAGACTATGATACAGTCAAGATACAAGAAAGCTGAGAAAAATAACTTTGGTGTGAAATGGGCTAGCCCCTCCCATTAATTTGGCAGAGTTTATTTCATGAACGAGATAGCCTTTTAAAAAAGTAATCCTTGTAAGAATTTTGCTTGGTAGACTCTTGGTAAGCCATGCATCATCAATATCAGTGTGACTACCATGAAAACTGAGGAAAAAAGTTATAACATTTATAGTGGGAAGTTGCTTTTCATTCTGTACTTAATCTGCTTAGATAACAATATGCAAAATATTCTCTTTTGTGGTGTCATAAAAAAGAAGGAAAAAATTGGAAGAAATTCCTCACTGAATGTTTTAATTTCTGCTCTCAATAGAATTTTACAGTAATTCCACATATTTTTGGAAGTATATTTCAATGTTTTCTACTTGTTAGAAACTGTATTTTTAAATTTTGTGGCTCTTTCTGTGCTGTCAAAATAGCATACTACTTTGTTTCCTGTGTTTTATAAATCTGAAAGAATCTCAGGGTCATCCTGAGGCAACATGAGAGAATATAAAAAATTTTTTATAGCCTGAGGGTAAAAAAAAACCTTTCCCAAATCAACAGTATGTTAGGGGATTTCTTCTCCCTAAAGTAACATTACTGTTTATGCACTCCTGGCTAAAAGTTCTTTTTTCCTTGGCCCTAGGAAGAGTGCATAAACAGCAACATTGCTTTAGTCAGAAGGAATTAATTATTGAAATCAATTATTGTTTCTTTCAGACTACTGCAATCAGTCCACGATGACTTGATGTAAAAACATAGTTTTCTTGCTTGCTGTTTTTGTGAAGGTCAAATCAAATAAATCAAAAAAGCAGGTTTCTGGCGTAAGACTTCTTCTATCCCCACAGATTTTTTTGGCTTTTACTTTGCATAATGCTGTGTTGGCAGGGAGTGATAGTCACACTGGTAGTAGGTAGAAAACAGGTATTGTTTTGGCCAGCTACATTATAGAATGCAGTCTATTTTTATCATGCTAAATCTTATGAAACCCGATTTGCTTCTACACAGCATTTTATCAGCATTCAAAGGCTTGAAATCTGCAATAAAATGCTCCACAGAGCTAAGTTGGCGTTACATGCAAACACAGGGAGAGAGCTGGGTACTGTTCAAGCTTTCTCACATGACACAGGATGCCCCAGGGCAGGCATCCAACATCTGATTTATACCAGACCAGAATCTGGCCCTTCGTTTCTTACTAAGGTCACTGTTTTTCTTTCTTTGTTGTGATTAAAGGTATTTCTATCTTATTTCTCTTGCCATAAAAACCCTTTGAGTGAAAGAGAAAATTCTTTTTCCAGCTGTATTTTCTAATGTATTCATGGCCACTGGGAAGACTATAAAGCACCCATGATTTTCAAGTTTTCTCTTTAATATAGGTTAAACTACTGTCTTCTTTGTTACCATCTTGCTTATTTTTTAGTTCCCTAGAGTGCATGCCCGTCTGATATTATACTTTAGGCCTTACAAAAAACTTTTTCTGAATATCCAACTTTTTCTGAAAAAGGTGACTCTACACTGAGAGGCTGCTCCTAGAATGGGTATTTCCTGACACCTGAACATTAACTGTCTGTGAGCAACACATGGCTTCTTCAAAGATGTGTCATAGAGGGCAACAGCCAGAACTTCCTGCAGTTACCAAAATACCTCTGTGAGCAATATGGGTTCAGGGTTTACAGATCCCGCTAGAACTTGAACTTGCCACAGAGGACAAGAGGTAACAGCACACATGCTGCCTTCTTGTAAAATTCAGGAGGAGCTCTGACCTCTCCTAACTGCAGGATGCTGTGTGCTGATTTAAGTGCTTTGGCTTCATTAAACTCCGTGCTGGAGGAAACACACGAGCCTAAAAACACACTGACAACATTATGTACTTTTCTAATTATTGACAAAAGGTGCTATTCGGTTTAATATTATAGCCTGATGGGTTAAAGATTCTGAAACCTCTGAATTAACCACCTCTCTCTTGAGTAGTCTAACACATAAAATTTATGTTTATGTATAGCCAGCTTAATATAGGTATCAATGTGTTGATACAGTAATTGTGGATCTTATACTTAGATACTTCAAACTGGCACAGCTCCTCTGGAGCCAGTGATTCTATGTTTATTATAATTACAACAAAATATACAGTTCCCTGTACCTTAAATTGCAACTTTGACTGCTGTTATCATATATCTGCCTCTTATTTGATAGAATTTGATAGAATAAGCTTTCCTTAGCTGGCTGCCCCACTGCTGCCTGCCAGGCATGCTGACAGTGCTGACTAACAGACATAATACATCACATCCTTCTGCTCCTGGCCTACAACAGGCAATTTACTGTGTGGAAGCAAAGATTCTGTTCACACCCTTACAAAACAGGGTTGGTGCTGCTTGAGAATGACAACGGTATAAAACAACATCTCAGTGTTTGTCTGTGGAGCTGCTGAATCTGATGGTAGAGCAATTTCTGCCTCATTCTATAGGAGCTAATGGTAGACTGAGAATATTTCCTATCTCAGTATAAAGTTGCAGTTTAGTCACTCCCTAAATTGTGTGATGCTTTCCTGGAGAGATTATCGTTAGTAGCATTTCTAACTCTGAAACCAGTTATCTATGTTCTTAAATCATGATGGTTTATTCTATAAACCTTAGTACAGTTAATAAAACTTGGAGACATTTCTATTTCCATTTACAGAAAATTCTATAGATAACAAAAACTTGTTTAACTGCAAAAGGTGAATTTGTCTTCTTCAGCTGATATAAAAGTATATTGGTTTTCTGGCCAGAGATTTTGTCTAAGAACACTGGTTCTCAAATCCATGGTCATTTTTTGCTTCATGCAGTACATGAAATATATTATTCATTTGATGATACAAGAGTTAGTTTAAAAATTCAGGATTTACTTAGTCCTCCTGAGTGAAAAGCTGTCACATTCATGTATTCTCAAATAGTCTTACATATGACTTAGTGAAGAAAACTGCATATACTTATTCTGACTTTATGGATATATAGATTTAATTCTCTGGAGTGGTTTGCTGGTACTAGTAAGGGACTTAATTTTGGTCAGCCCTACACAAATACACCAATTACTGAGAACTCAAAAATACTGTACATGAAATTCTTGAAAAGATGCAGAAAAAAATAATTTTCAGGTTTTTACATGTAGCCTTTTGTAACGTGGAAAATATAATGGAATTAAATCAATGACAAAAAAAATCACTGCCATGTCCTAAAGAAATACAAATTCCAGAAGATCTTCACTATACTTTGAGTTAACAAGAAAGTGATCTAAACAACATTGATAAGAAGGAAGGGGGGGAATCAAAAAAGGACGCTGTTAATTCTTCATCTCTGGTTCTAATAATCTTAATTTACTTACCTTTCTTTACTGAGCTTTTCCTGCCTGCTTTCCTTTTATCTGCTTTCTATTTTTCCTTTTTTTTTTTTTTTTTTTCTTAATCTGCTTAGTCATAAGGGAAGGGGAAGAATTTCTGGGACCATAGTAGAAAGACTTTAGTAACTCTAGGTGAAAATTAATTTCATTATGATTTTAATTTTAAAATTATTTCATTAAATCTAAAATAGAAAAGCCCGTAAAAAAGCCAAAATTTTATTTTATTCTTCCTTACCTAGCTCTTAAACTCTTATTTAAAAAATTAATTTATGAGATCTTAATGAAACCTCCTGTAGTTTTGATGAATCTTGGATTTTGCCTTGTAATAAATAAAAAGAAATAATAATGATTATTTAAAAGTTTCAGCTGGGAGTACAGTCCTATCCAGAAAGCCCTACATTTCACCTGGGAGGAGAGGATTTAAATGCAAGGTCACTTTTTATTCTTCATATCATCACTGTTATGTTTTTAGTGTATTAATGGTCTTTGCCATTTGTGGAGTAACTGATCTCTTAAATCAATAAGAATGCTCAGCTGCCTGCCATTAAAATCAATCAGTGCTACCCTTCTGTCTGATGTCATACTCAACTGTAAATATTAAGTAAGCTGTCACCTGGTTTTTCATTGTGTTTCACCTTTCAGAAGATAGATTTCTTCTCTATCACTGATATGTAGAAGTCTTCTTAATTATTTCTGATATTTCCCTGTGGAATCAGGATCTCTTTAGGAACTGACTGTCCACTGTAATGAAAGGCATAATATAAGATAAATGGTTTGCAATTACTGATGTTTTAAAAATTAACATAACTGAAAAATTGTGACATTATGAATAAAGACTAGAGGAATACATTTAAATATTACTATACACTGTTTAGATATTAGCCAGTAGAATTACCTTATATCTCCATGGTCGAGTTTGGAAAATATGCAGGTCAGTTATGCCCAGATATGACTTCTTTGTATTGGGAATCAATTTGGAAAAATCTCATAAATGCACTTTCATGATCTTCTGATTGCTGTGTATATGAGACAAATGAGACAAATTCTGCTTCATTTATTTCATGATAAATGCAGAGAAATTAAAATTATTTCAGAGGAATTGATTTTCAACTCTAATGCCCAGAGGAGCTCTTCATTGCTTACACAAAGAAGAAAAGAACAAAGATATAAAAATTAGCACATGTGGGACTTAATCCTCTCCCTTTGACAAAGGGAAATGCAAATTATAATTGAGATAAAATAGACATATGAAAGAAGGATTTTCTTGAAGCCAGCAGAAAGTGATAGAGCTATTACTCTTGCCAGGGCTGGTATGGTGGGTGGGATGATTTGGATTTCAGTGGGGTAAAACCTTGTGAAGAGAGAGGTCAGTGCTTAGTCTTTACCATTTCTTGGGTTGCATTAACCAACTTTAGGATCAATGGGGTTATGCAGAATTCCTGCTTTATCTTGTCTCTAGGTAGTCTTTTTCCCACGATGAGCCTCTACTGCACTAAATCAGACACAGTTTTCCAAAGTGAAGCTACACTGCTTTGAACACATTCATACTAAAATATGATTTCCTTCACATTTGCGTTTCTGGTTTGAGTCTCGTGGCCAAGCATGTTTTTTAAGGATTTATATTCTGTGTGAAGCCTTTTTTTATAGGATTCTTATAACTTTTAGTTGCAGAAAACTTGATATTTAAATAAGATGTCAGAAAAAAGTTAGACTTACCAATTAGCAAAAGTATAGTTAATTTATTATCTCCATCTCAATGATATGAGAGGTTCTCAAATAAGTGAATTTTCATTACATGTAACTGAATTTTGTTTAACACCTCAGGATAGTAGACTGGTACTTCTATACAGACATCTCCTCAAAATCCAAAACACTTGACTATCTTTGCAGACTGATTGCAAAATCTTTCTGCTATGATCATTACAGATAGAATGATAGAATGGTTGGTGTTGGAAAGAGCCTCAAAGACCATCTTGTTCCAACTGCCTTGCCACGGGCAGGGCCACCTTCTTATAGAATAGCTCAAAGCCCCATCCCACCTGGCTGTGAGCACTTCCAGGAATGGGGCATTCACCACCTCTCTGGGTGATCTGCTCCAGTGCTTCACAATTCACCATAAAGATTTTTTTCCTAAAATCTAACATAAACCCACCCTTTTTCATTTTAAAGCCCGTAGTCCTTATCTTATCATTACATGCCTTTGAAAAAACTTCCTCTCCAGCTCTCTTGCAGCCCCCTTTAAGTACTGAAAGGCTGCTGTAAGGTCTCTGTGGAGCCTCCTCTTCCCCAGGCTGAACAACCCCAACTCTGATCATTTCTGTACCAGGTATTTCAGTTACCTCTGAAATTAAGTATCATTCAAAAACTGGCTCGCTTATAGCTCCAAACTAAAAATAAGTTACATATCTGACTGAACTTTATTGGAGTCTTATGTCACCTGAATGCAAATGTCCAGCTGGAATTTTTCTGCAGAGAATCTTGATGAAATTGCCATGGGGATTTTTTACCAGCCTGTCATTTCGAGTCTCAGCAGATGAACTGAAATTTGGGGAAAACACAGCTCCCTATTGTACTTTACTAGAGGATTGATACAGTACACACTTTATGAAGGTAGTGGCATAAAACCAAATCCCTAAGAAGTCGGAAAAAGAAAAAAGCTAAGTGCTCTTGCTGTTGGGTTGTGAATGAAATGAAAATTTGAATAGAAAAGAGTTGGAACTTAACTATAACATTTGCATTCTTTCTGCTTGATGTTTCATTTTGCATTCTTCTAAATATACTCTACCAATGGCAGAAGTACAGTCCTAAACTTATACATTGCTAATGTAGTTTTACACTGCTAAGTAGTAGATGATGACTTCTGGCTTTCAGGAAACAGTTCCCTGATGTTACAGAAGTTATTCAGGAGATTTTAACCTGTTTATCCAATGACATGTCTTACAGACACTGCAGAACCTCCCATATTTTAAAGACAGGAATGTTTAATTTTCATCTTAGCAGCTACTTTTGATGGTGAAGATATATTCCCTAGGTATCTGACAAGGCTTTCCATTTAACTCCACCTTTCTGTCGCTCTAAAAGCTAGTCTTGACCAGCTCTTTGCCTTGCCCTTCCCCTTTACTCTGATTTTCCCAAGAGGATTTATTTTTTATTTTCAGCTAATTGAAATGAAACAAAAACTGAACTGTCTTTCTGAAATGGCCCTGTGATTTATAAATATCTTCAATGGGAGCTTCCTAGGCAGCTCTGTGGCAAACAGTAGCGCTTGCATGCAAAGAGATTGCTGTTCCTAGGGAAACTTTAGGTAGATAAGACATCTTCCTTGAATTGTTTCTCTTCAGAGACTAAGGTACATGAGAAATTCATTGCTTAGGTTATGTGGTGGGTCATATTAATGGCTCCATTTCAGTCAAATCACCCCATAGACTATTACAAATTCCATTTCAGATGCAATTTTTAAAATTATTTCTCATTGAGCCATCTTTAAGTTAGGTTGCCACTTGCTCAAAAGCTCAATTCAATACATGGTAATACAGTTTACTCTATTAATTTCATCAGCAGAGATTATCCTCCATGAAAAATGGGTACTTTTCTCCCCAAGCAGCACATCTAGAATCTCAAGTCCTCAGTGAGTTTGCTTCCAGCCTAAGCTACCATGTATAAGAAATACAATACTTGCAATTTTTAACCACTCAGCTTTAAAGAAAAAATGTATAGGATTTTAAGGAATATTAAATATTTTTTGCATTTCATATTTTCCCCTTTTTTTGTTAATCTTTTTTATTATACACATTCTAATAGCTTTGCTTTTTCAGCTTTTTCAATCACAATAGTTATTCTGTTTTGCTCTTTCATTTTCATGAATAGTTTAAACTGCATGAAGTTTTTATTCAATTTTGTGGTTCGTTTGGGCTTTTTTGTTTAGTTTGGATTTTTTACTACTGTGTCTTTTCTCAGTTTATTTGATTCACTCTCAATTAATGTATTAATTCATTATTGATTATTTTCCTTCTTTAGAGAGCAACTGCTTTGGAGGCATAACAAGTGATATTAATAGTGAATTGCCTCATCTATTAAAATAAATTTTCAGTCCTTATTATAGTAATCTGGACTAAAAATACCGGATCATTACTTATGCATAATTTGGTTTCAGAAATGGGAAAGAAATCTGTGAACTTTCTTTTCCATAGCTAGTAAACCATGAAAAGAATAAACTTTATTTTCAGCATTACAATCAAAGGTTACTAATAAATTCATAAATTAATCTGAAGACATTACATAGAAGAAAAAATTTAAAATAATTTTTAAATGGTTGTGAAAAGGCCTGGTTTTGCTTCAATGAGAGGAATCCTTGAATGTAGTTGTCTCAGACCAGACATTAACATCCAGCAACCATTATGCAGATGATATCACAGTCCCAGATTTTCTGAGGTGATTCAAAATACTCAGTCCTCCAAAATGAGGAATTCTCCTCATAGGATTTTTTAAACCTTGTTTCATTTATTTTATTATAGCACATGTTCTCTGCAGGAGTTATGATTTTCTATGTTAAGGAGCCACTGGGATACTTTTTGGCCTGATATATAAACCTTGTCCAGATACAGCCTCTTCTTCTCTTCAGGTTGCCTAATTTTATTTAATATGCAAGGTAAATAGGAAATGTTTGATTGAATTTTTGAGTATATAGAATAGTTTTAATAAACAATAAAAAGCAGGCCTCCAGTCAACACATTTATTTAACCCAAATGTGATTTGATGTTTTTGATCAACAACATGTAATCCTTAGATAACTACAAGAAAAGGAACTATTGGACTGATTTAGATATTAACCTGCTTGTAAAAACAAGTGTCTAAGATGATCTTAAAACTGCTCTAAAAACTTTTTCCAGTGTGTTATTATTCATTATTTTTCAATTAAGTGTTTCTCAATCACTGTACTCCAAGGTTTAAGACTATTGATTTACCAAAAGAAATCCAAACACACAAATAAAAAAAGATAATTTCTTACAAGTGTCTCTTTTGATTTTTGCAGTGAGCAGAAGATAAGATACCAAAACTATTTTACAATTTCAGCCAACTGTGCCACATCACTTCTTTAGAGCAAGTTAACTCATAAATTGGCAGCTATGAATTTAAAATCAACCTCTTGATTCATGTCTGCATAAATGAATGAGATGCTAATTGTTAAAATGTGTGTCGAGTTTTTTATTAGTGACACATTCAGGTTTTTTTCTGCTTTCAGCACTATTGTGCTTTCTTGATTCCACATTACTGGGCCCTGGTTCTCTGAATTATTTGTGTACATGTGTTCTATTGATTGTAGAGTAAAAATCCAACATAAGATCAGACCAAACCAGCTGAGAACAGTCTCAGACAGCAGCCAGGAGCCAGTGTTTTTGAAAAGACTTTATGCTCAGGCAAGTACAGTGTGGTATGACTTCTCCATTTCTGGCAATAAGGATCAACAAACCAGAGGCTCTATCCAGATCAATAAAATTTAATAGATCCAATCATTCAAAAGCACCACCATTTAACAAAAAATACTGTGCATGCATTTCATGATACTTGTTTTAAACATGTTGCTAGTAATTTAATTGGTGCCTTGTAAGTCTTCCATTATATATGTATATACATATATATATACACACACATATATATACACATGCATGTATATATAGATAGATAGATATAGATATAAGAATTGTTGTTCTTCTCTTGATTCTATGAACATCTGTCATCTCCTTTCCAAAATGCAGACTCCTCATCTGCCTTGTTTCTCCCGGTGTAAAAACATACCTCTCATCAAGTATGCTGGTCTTAAATGCCTTTTATTTCCTTCTAGCAGTAATGTATTTCTCTTGATACGGGGGACCAGAGCTGCTCACACTGTTCAAGGGAATAGGTGTTTAAATGCTCTGAGGTTTTGGGCTGTAGTCCATATACACTTACTCACTGTGTATCAAGACCATGGAGTCAAGAGTTTAATGATTTGCAGCAGTTTAAATTTATTAAGAACTGGAAGACAAAGGAGGATCTTATTGAAACCAAAAGCTATCAGGCTATGTCCTGATAAATGCTATATTCACTCAATGCTTTTATATGAATTAAGTCTAACATGTTGACTTGCATGTTTAAAGTTAAGTTGAAAATAAGTGCTCTGTTGGACTCAGTCCCAGAAATCTGCCTCCTTGAAAGAGTCCACAGAGGTTCATCAGCAAAAGTTCACTGCTAGTACAGAAGTTGCCTATATTTTGCCATGAAACTCTGCTTTCTTTGTCCTTGACCTAGTAAATTCTGCTTCACCATTTGGAAAATTTTCCAAAATATTTTTTAGAGTAATTTCTCAGATAATATTGTCTTAAATGTCCTACCACTCTTATTCTTTTTTGTAAGAAACTCTAGCTAGTTATAGATGACATCTTACTTTTGCTCTTTCAAGTTTTAAACCATTATTTCCTTTGCCATTCATTACAGTACTTCAAATAAACATTTTAAACTTTGTGTCTTTTAACTTAGTGTTTACCATTTAGCATAGTTTTCCTTCTCACATACTTACTTTTACTTATAATCATCCCTTCTGCTCTGTGTATAATATCTTTTTCACTCTCATTGTCTCTTTGGGAACAGTAAATTTTCTAAATGTCTGATACCAAGATTTTTTTTCAGTCAAATCTTCAGGGTCAGAAATAGTGCAAAGAAGTCCCTTGTTCTGGCAGCTTTTATAGCTCACCTGCCTGATAGAGTATAGAGTATTTCTCCCTACAGATCTAACTGATATATGTTAGGAGAAAACAGGGGCTAACCTAAAGATGTTCTTTCTCATTACTGCTGATACGTTTGAAACTACACAAGGAATAATGCGTCTGGTAAATCTAAAGACTAATATAGTTTGCTCTTACAATGAGATATAGTGAAGCAACAAATCAACTTTTTAGGGTTAGGAGCCTCTTGAGCTTTCTTTTTTTAATCAGACTATTGATTTCCCTGCAACATTCATTGTCTAAAACTTGATCACTGCCACTTTTCACCTTCATACAACAGGATGTACTGCAGCCTGAATAAAACATCTTGAAGTTCACAGAACTCTAGATAAAAAGAGAAATCTTAAACTTTTTTTTTTGTCAGCAAAAAAAGCTCCCATAAAAGAAGGGATGTTGCAAAATGTCTGCTGTATTTTACCACTTCATCCTGTAAATACATTCATTAAGATGTTTAGTCATTTTGTGACAGATACGCGAATGTTACAAGGCATACTTTAGCAAGGCTCAAGCTTGTGATGTGCAGAGCTCTTATAGGATGATATGTAAAAGTTCTCATGCAAACCATGTTTCTCCTATGAGAGCAGAACATTTATGAAAAGTAATCAGTACCAATGAACCCTTCTCTCCTCTGTAGAGCAAGTCAGAGTTTGAGTCCTCATAAAAGGATTTAATACAAAATACTTTAAAACACATTACAGAATTTAGTGGCAAAGTAAATATTTTTAAATTAATATTTCCCTCTCTCCCTCTCTGTCTCTTTCTCTGCAATCAGACCTTCCGTAGTTTGGTGCAGTTTTTTATTTTGTTTTTGTCAGCTCATGATATTTTTCTGATGTCCCGATGTAAACCTGAAGCATCTTGTATGCAATCATAAAAACAAAACTACTTCTTTATTAAACCATGAGGATAAAGAAGCCAACCCTCCAAAAGTGTTTCAAGCCCAGTAGTGCACATCTGGCTTGAGGGGTTTTTTATGCCTGTTATTCAGTTCCAAAGTCCCACAGGAAATACTGCTTTTAGCTTTTCTTCAAAATCAAAAGATGCACCTCAAAATATTTAAAATCCATTTCAACTTAATGAAAAAAGGAAAGAAGAACATACGTTCATAAGAAACCCTCAAATCCTGCAATGACTCTAGAAAGTTCCAGTCCTCTTTTCTATGCACTATGCCTTTTCTGGTAATTTTATTTTCTTCAGATCTGCTTTACTGGATGAAAGAGCAGTCATAAACAATGGTATGAAGCAGAGGATACTAGGGAGAAGAAAGGGATCTATTTGTCCCTGTGGAAGTCCTACACCAGCAGCTAATTTTCACTTGCAAAAATAAGAATCTCGTCAAGAAAGAAAGAAAAAAGAGCCTGAGGCAAATAGAAGGAACTATTCCTGTAAAATTTTAAAATATGTATGCAATCAGAGGGAAGTCTGAGATTAAGTGGAAAGAAGCTACTGATATGCTGCTGTAGCTAGGATTAGACTGGTGCAATCACTTGATCTGAAAGCAAGTTATTACTTAGGCAATGAGATCAGAGGACTGAGATATTTTCTGGAAATTAATAACTGACTGGCATGATCCAATGACCATCAAAGCTTTAAAAGCACATCCAGAGAGTTATCTGACCTCCAGATATTTCTTACATTAGTGTTACTATATTCTGAGATGAAAAGAAGAGGAGAAATCATTTTCCTGTTGATATTTCTCATTTATTTTGTAAAAACAGTCATTTAAACTTTGTGGTAAATCTGAGGGCCTGAAAAAAAATATTTCTTGTTTCAGATCAAGAAACTAGTGTGTTTAAATGTCATATAGATTTTGAAAATTTATTTTCAGGAAGTCTTAACTTATATATGTAGATGGAAACTCCTGAAGATGACACAGAAATTGTATGTAAGGATAGTAATACATCTCAAGACTCATATTTGTGGTTTGTTTGGGTTTGTTTTTTGGGTTTTTTTACTTATAGTTTCAGATTACATAATTCAGTTCTTTCAGGATCTTTTAAAATTAACTGCTGCTCTAGAAATTAATCAAAGGTTACCTATACGACCTTTGAACATCTTAGCCACTATATAGCACCAAAGAGTACAGATGTAGAATGAAACTGAATTGAATAGATACCATGAGTTAGGAAATTCAGATAAGTACTGACATGTTAGAGCCATTGTAACCATAAGTTTATAAGGAAAAAATCTTTGGTACATAAAATCAGGTATTTACAGTTCTTTTGGTACATCAGTTGGGTATCTTTATTATGAAGCAATGGAGAATGGTGCGTGGTAATGAGATTCCAAGAAGACAGAAAGTGCCAATTTACAGAGGGAAGAGAGGAAGATGAAAGGGAGGTATAGTCTATTGAAAAAAAGTCACATGTTTTAAAACAAAGAATGTAGAAGGACTGTCAGTATGCACTGATCAGCTTAGACAGATAGAAATTAATTATATTTTGTTTAAGAAGCTGCCTCTGCAAACTTGGTCAATTTTAAAAAGCACATAAGAAGATTTTTCAAACTGGCTTTCCAATTACCTTGGATGGCAGGCAATGTGCTTTGAAATGGAATTTGTTTCAAATTGGTAAATGCAACCAATTCTGACTGACAGTATTTTCATAATTCATAACATGGTGTTACTGGTCAATATAATTGCAAGAGGTACACCAAAAGAAGCTCTTTTTCTTTTCTTTTCTTTTCTTTTCTTTTCTTTTCTTTTCTTTTCTTTTCTTTTCTTTTCTTTTCTTTTCTTTTCTTTTCTTTTCTTTTCTTTTCTTTTCTTTTCTTTTCTTTTCTTTTTTCTTTTCTTTTTCTTTTTCTTTTTCTCACCAACAAGATAAGGCTATCAGGGAAAAACTGAAAAATGTTATTTAAGGCAGACTAGATGAAGTAGAAAAAAGGAAAGGGCTTGCCCAAGAGGAAAACAACTTTGCTTGCAAAATTATATATGAGCCCTTCCAAGCAACAGTGTAGGGAGTCTGGAAAATACACCACTCTGTCATTAGAAAATGTACTATCCTGATGTTGTTTATTGGACCTCATGGCACGTGTGATGTCCAGGTAAGTGTAAATCACCTGTCAGAATTGCTAGGCAACAGAGTCTAATCTCTGGGATGACTGTGCAGGGAATGCTTTTGTTGTTTTCTCATTGGCTGACCGGGTTGTCTTTTTTAGTTTGCAGTAAAGCTATATAGGTGACCTTCTAAAAGGAAACAAAATGTTTCTCCTTCAGCCATTTTGATAATTTTTTGACTAAATTTAATTCTCAGAAGGTTTATATTTTCAAAGCTCCATAAATGCAACATAAATTCCTTGAAATTCCTGGTGTTCCCTGAGAGTGGAGTCAATAGAAGAACTCATCAAATGCAAAGAATCATGAAAGAAATTTCTTCAACAAAGTTTTAAGAGAACTTACAAGTAACAGAAGGACAGATAGTAGCCTATTTTTTTACATTTTTTACGATTACAATTATAATTTATATCTTTTTATTAAATGCATATGGTACAATTTGTTGCTAAGTTGTGGTGCTATCACTGCCACCTCTTCCTCAGCCAAAAGGGCAATGCTAATTTTTGGGAGGAGGAGATCTATCATATTTATGTCATTTTCAATGCATATTCTGCAAACTCTACTGCTAGAATAAACCATGTTATACTATAAATTTCATAAGGTTATTTTTTAAGAAACAGAAAATTGAACGAGATCATATCACAGTATTGCACTCAATTAAGTGGCTGCCAGGATGTTGCAACTTTTTCCACTTTGGTGGCAAATAGGCTGTCCACATTAAAAAAAAAAAAAAAAAACAGATTAAGGGTTAGGGAGTATAATTAAAATGTTCAATGCTGGTATCATAACCTGTATTAATTCTCAACTGCTTTATTGGCCAAAAGAAACCACCTCTCCAGCTGGCATTTATCAACACCAATTTTTCTTCCTTGTTAATAAGTGTGCAATTACTACGTAATTGAAGGCAAGAGCACATTATAAAAAAACAACCCCAAAAACATATATTTTGTATTTTTGGTGATCCTTTGATAAACAAGCTCAACAAGAACCTTGTAAGAATGTTCCTTCTTTCGTTCCCTGAAGAAATCTCATCCTCCATCTGGACTGTATGCTTACTTGGGTTGTAAAGCGACCTGGTTTGATACTGCTAGTTTTGCTTTAAACTTCCATACACCGATAAATAACCACTACCCATACAAGGAGACATTATAGCAGGAAAAATATAGAGCACAATCCCTAACCTCAACCTTTCAGAAATCAGAAATCACCAGTAAATTTCCAAACTTTTGGGAATTGCAGAAATTTTTAAAAACAACGTAATGGTTTTAGGCGGATGTGAATTATGCATATATGTATTAAAAATTCTCAGAAATTGTAACTTTTAGGTAACATGCATAATATTTAGTCTGCTTGGTGTTTGCCCATTAGCTCCTGGACTCCACTAACTCTTCCTTATTTTCTAGAGAAAGCTTGCATGCTTCTCCTGTCTTACAGATAAGCCTATATCCAGCAGTTACTCACAGTTTCCATTCACTTGGGTACTCTGTTTTGTATTTTACTTGCCCTTGCCATCAGCTCCTCTCATACTTTCTGATTTTATCTGACTTCATCCCTGCAGTGGTCAACTTCATAACAGAGTGATTACCAGTAGTAAAGTACCCTTATTTAATTTCCTGAAGTAATCAAATTTTAATTAATATATTCAGTGAAACTGAATATGGAAACATGGAAGAATATCTGGTGACAAAAGAATGGTCAGATTTAACAGGCCTTATCACATGCCTTATAAATAAAATTCCAGGAAAATGCAATCATTATTTTCCATGCCTTTGTCTTATAATAATGCCTTAAAACATTAACTGGAATTATATTATCTACACTGATTCATGTTTATGAACTTAATGTTATACAGCAAAAAACAGAACTAAGGGACACATATTTATGCAGTTCATTAAATCTTTAAATATAGGGAAATCTAGATTTGAGTCTTTTCCAAGTTAATCTATAGATTCTTCCACAATGAGGTAAAACAAGCCCCTTCATTTGTTGATTTTGTAACTTTTTGCAAGGTGGCAACTAATGCCAAGTGAGAATTGAAACTAGTGGGAGTTGCTCAACCTCATTTTTTCCACAGTACTCCAGGAGTTAACATAAAAATAGAGTCCTCTTTTCTCTGAGCAACAACTAGCAAATGTTTTAGTTCCAAATTTCAAAAGAAAATATAGAGTGTCTAGAAAAATAGATGCAGTTTATAAAGAGATTCATCATGACTGTCCAGATAGCAGGTGCCACCAAATATACTAAGAAAAAAGACTAATTAATAGTGAGATAGTTAATACTTACGTATAGTTGTCTTTGCAGCTAACCAATGAAATTTAAGAAATTTATCCCAATGAATGTAATATAATAAAAATTTATTTTTATTCAACCTAGGTAGTATTTTTCTAAAGAAAAATAAATAGTTACAGAAATTTACCTTAAAAAATTTTAAACCACAAAAATGTTTTAATAAATAAAGAAGGATCACTAAAAGAGTGATTCATAATACTAATTACAAGTTCAGAGCTAAGTAAATAACGCATTTAGTGACAAGCAAACCAGGTTTAGAGTTTCATCTTTCCACATTTAAACATAAATTAAAGTTATACAGTCAATTAAAGGAAGTTTTTGGATCTAAGGATTCTTAATCATGGCTTTACCAAAAGAATATCACTATATTCCTTTAATATAGCCTCTTTTACTGTGCTTTGCAAGCACAAGGATGTGTCAGTATTCTGATAAAAACTGAAACTAGCATTTCTTTTTGTCCTGTTCTTATTTCAGTTAGTAATATTTGCTCTTTGGAAGGCAGCATAGCCTAATTAATAAAGAACCAGGCCAATCACTGACCAGAATCTTGATCAGTAATTTCATTTGTCTTATCATCTTCAAGCAAGATGATGGAATGCATATTTGTACTGCATTACAGTACAAGCATCAGATATTATTAGAAATTCCATGTGCAGTATTAGAAACAGTTATGGTAGTATGTAGATGGTTATGGCACCTTATATAATTGTCTAACATAAAATGAATTTGGAACTTATTTAGAAAGAAAAAGTCATCCAAATCAGGGAATTATTTGTCAAATGTCTGAGTCCTTATCACAGTAAGCATTTTAGCCATGGTAAGATGTTTTTCTATATAGTTGATACTAATTTATGCAGTAATTAATTCAGGAAGATCCTAAATCCCATATTATGCAGGAGGAAAAATCAGATGATCTTAATATCTCTCTCTGGCTTTCAGAATACATTATCTAATTAACAGTTATCCTGAAGCTGTGAAGAGTCTAAACACTTGTTTCCCTTAACAGCAGTTATACTAATTTCCCTTTTGAGTGCACATTTGGTTTTTCAAGTAGTTTCCATTACAAGCATAGATATCTAAAATGCTCACTAGGGTTAATCTGTTCTCATGCTTGCAAAGGATTAGTTTGAGATTGCTCAAGCCTAAACAAAACAATTCCTTGCCTCTTCTACAAAAGATACAATGACAACAGCAGTGGTAGCAGCTGCTAGGTGTGCTTCAGAAAAAGCCAAAGAGGTTAGATGTATGGAAAAATAAATAACCGTTTCTGATGCTAACATTTTCTCCTTTAACACCAACACTATTTCAAGACATGTTTCACCTTTCCTAAATGAGTCTTCAATGTTTTCATATCATTCTTTTCTTAGTAGCCTTAGACTTAAAAGAAAGTCTCATATAACAAAGTAATGAGACAGGTTTTTTCATTTTATTATTTATACTCTGATCATTTTTATGACCTACTTTACTCCCAATTGATTTCAAACTATTTTTCTGATTGCTGGGAAGCATAATTTTATCCAAATACTTCAGTCATTTTGTGGGAGAACCTGCTCCACCAAGGAGCAACAGAAGGTATTTTTCTTGTTATGAGGATTCACTCTTCTTAAGATTCAGTAGCCTCTTAAGGAGTTATACTATGGGCTAAGCTTGGTACATTGCAGATTCCTGAAAAGTAATTGATGCCCTGATAATGAAATTCTATTTCAAATACCCAGAAATAAAGAAACACTGAAAAATAGCACTCTTCTGGGAAGGCTACAATTCTGCATTTTCAGTTGGCTTAAGTAACCTTTAAAAAAGTAATAATTTCCCACATGTATTCAATATACAGAAAATGCCAGACTTTGCCTGTAAGCAAGCTCCTGCATGTTTGGTTCCAGTTGCAAATATTCAAACAAACAATGAAAATCTTTCAAAAACAGTTTTTTTACAGATTGACACCTTTCAAATTACTTACATTTCAAAGATTAATACAACCGAACAGAACCAACTCTTTTCCCCATAACTATAAGTAAAGGGCAATTGTTTTAACTCTACTTTATATAGAAATTTCACTAAAGGAAAAAAAATTTCTTTGCATTAGGCAGAAACTTCCAAACCTGCTTTCTTTATGTTAGTACAGTTATAAACAAAATTACCAATATTTGTAAGTAATCATAGATATTCTGGGGCCATATTGATTTGAGTAAATTTGTTTCTTCTAAAGTCAAGGTGATAAATGACTCAATTTCTGCGTGATGTGGCTCAGTATTTTGAATTAACGGATTGTAATTATCGATGGTTATTTCGTAAAGTCAGCTGTTACAGCATTTGAGAGAATTACTTTGTAACATTTTTCCTTTAAAATTTCTTCAATTAAATTACATTGAAAACAGAAAACAATTACATACACTAAAAGTGCAGAATTTTCTCATATGATTATGCAGCTTCCTTTGAAGCAGTTATTCTAAAGAATAGGTTTGCCTGTTTGTATCCTATGAAATTATACTTCTGGTTTCTCTAGGATGGACAAACATATACTAATAGATAGGATTTATCATTCCTTATGACCTTTGACAAGACATTAGGTCTCAGTGAATGGTGGCATTACTCTGAATGAAGTCATAGAAACTACAGTTATCAAATCAAATTCAAATGATCCAAACCATTGTATTTTTCTTAAACTTTACAGCAAACCTAGTTCAAGCATATGATTGCTGAGATGCCACAGGATAGTACAGATTCATCTGGTTCCATTTCTTATCACCAGTTAAGAAAGTAAAAGTAAGAGATAATGCAAAATAGTCACTATTGGACTTACAATTACACATCAGTGTAGAGAAAAGGAAGGTAATAGAGAAATAGAGTACAGTCCTTTCTCACTTGTGGTCTTTTTAAAAAAGAAAACAACCTCTTTTTCACTGTCTGTCAAGCAGAGTGTAATACTTTGTGTTCTTGTTTGTGTAGTGAGTGTTCAAAGTAGTCACATTCATGAAGAAATGTTTCCATTCCAACATTGCGTTGAGTAGTTCCTTCTGGGAAAACAATGAACATTGCAAAGCAACTTCTGTTCTTTTTAGTTTTGTGGGGTTTTTTATCCAGGTTACACTTCGAAAAGTATAAGTTATTACAACATAAAAATTAAAGGGAAATTCCATGGATTGAATTGAATTAAATTGAAAAAAATAGTTTTCTGACAGCCATGAGAAAATATCCAGGCAGGAATTTTTCTAGGCAAAGCAGTACATAGCAATTAACTTGCAAAATATCTTTTATCTGAAACTATGGTAGAACGATATCACAGAAACAGATAACTTTTAGGGTTAGAAGGGACCTCTGGAGACCATGTAGCCCAAGCCCTTTGACAAAGTGGGGTCACTTAGCCCAGATTGCACAGCAATGCACTCAGGTGAATTTTGAATGTCTTCAGAAAGGGAGACTCCACAATCTCCATGGGCAGCCTGTTCCAGTGCTCTGCCACTCTCAGTGTAAAGTTCTTCCTTATGCTGAGCTGAAATCTCTTGGGTTGTCTTTATGGCCTTTGCTCTTCTTCCTGTTCCTCAGCACCTCCAAAAAGAGTCTGGCACCATGTCAGATAGTTTTAATATTGTTTTATGCATCAATGAGATATTTTTGATTTATAATATATTTATGGTTTAAACTCTATGATATAAAGAGAAAAGCTACACATGTTTATTTCCTCCTGTAATGTTTCCTGTTTTTACCTTCAGGACCAAAGGAATGCTGTCTAGTTCTTCCCATTTCACAGAGGTCAAAGGAAGTGGAGGCTCCTTTAGAAATAATGATAGCTCCGCTGAATTCCATGGGGCTAGCTTTTTTCCCAGATGTTTTCATGCAAAATGTTTACCCTCCAAATTTCATTGGTGAAAAATATAGTGGAAAGAGGTAAGATGGAAAAACAGATTCTGAAGTGATTTTCTTACTTTTCCTGTGTATAAATTATGAAAAAAAAAGTATTTTATGCATTGATATGGAAATGAGATTAAAATTGTTACTTGAAAGTCTTATAAAATGTGTTCTTTCTGCATGCTTGCTCATTTGCTCAATGTTCTTTTGGCAGTCTGATAGAAACTACATTGCAGCCAATGTGATATTTTTCCACAAGTTTCAAATTAGGCTCCAGAAAAAAATCCTTCTAGAAAACTATCAGATACAGAAAACATAGTGAAAATGAGGGGGAGGGTGAGTGTTTAATTCATAGATATAAAATATACATACCTAGAAAGAGAGAAAGGAATACTAGTCACCATTTTTACCAACAGCACTACACAGCTGTTTTAATGTAGAAGATTGATTTTAAAGCAATAAATTTACCCAGCCCTACTAAGTGCTCAGTATTTTATCCCTGATACAACTTTGCTGAGATAAAAATCAGACCGCATACAGAGTTGAATCTGCAACATTTTTTAACTTTATTTTCAATGTTAAATATGAGTTTGTTTACCAGAATTCAGCTATTGTTTGGTGTAATTTTTCTTTTTTGGGAGGTTACTCTTATGAAGACTGGGTCTGGTTCTAAAATCCTTGAGTGTGATAACAGGGCCTGGCTGCTGAAGGACAAGGAGCAAGAAAAGGTTGCAGCTCACAACTGAAATATGTTTTGGTTTTTCTAAACAGACATAAATCATACACTGAAGTGTCACCGAATGAGTAACGCACATGCTTCTCATATCCAGTCAAACTTTAAGAGAATGAAATATGTTTGCTAGTATCAACTCGCCCCAGTAGACAGTAATCCACATCACAAGAAACACTTAATTGAGTCCATTTGGCAGTTGCTGCTCAGCAGGGGCCTTGTAATGAAATAACATGTAATAACATACCTCTCATCCCTAGGGAGAGTGTCCCTGCAGGTCAAGGTTGAGGTCATTTCAAGGGCAAGGTCAGGTAGCTTATGTTGTAGCTGCTATTGCCACATCAAATTGCTTTTTATTTTTTTTTAATGGAGAAAATTCATTTAATAGACTTTATTCTAGCTTTTAACTCTCTCAAACTTGTGTTTGTTATGTCTCCCTGCAAAAATTCTGCCATATTAGGGCATACTATCACTCAAAATCAATGATTCATATATGTTATTTACTAAACTAAATGAATGAGTCTATGATTTTTAGTAAATTACTACAGAAAATACTTTCCAGTTAAAAAAGAGTATTGTTACATACCAAGACACCAGAGTGATGTCTTGGTAGATGATTCTAAATACCTTACAAGAATTGCTGAGCAACTTGAGGAGATGCAATGAAAAGATAGTGAAAGAAAAGGAACGCTTCCGCTCTATGATACTATTGTGCAATAATAAAATATTCTTTCTAAATTCTTTGTTTTCTTGTTTAATCCAATAATGTTATAACGTAGAGCCTGTACACATTTCCAGAGGCCTTGATCTAGAAGTCTGGCCTTTTCCTAAATTACTCTTAAACACAAGGAAAGAGTCATGGTGACTTTTGGGCCCTGTGTCACATGTTACTGACTGACCAAAACCACCAGACTGCATTAGAGAAATAGGGAAACACCTAAGATTTCCTACTGTTCATTTTGAAATGGTGTAATAGAGAACTAAACACCTCATCTACGTGGACTTGATTTTCTGATGGAGTCCTTATCTTTCCAATGTGTCCGGACAGGAAAATAACTAAATTAAAGCATCCTTCAACTTTTCAGAATTGTCTTTTTCCCTTCATTGACTGTAGAGAGCTTTGGCAGCTGCATAAGGTGGCCTGGATTGTCTGAAAATTGGCATCTAAAATAGCTGTGAGGATATGCCTCAAGTAGGCACTTCCAGTAAGCAGACTGCCTTCTACCCTTACTTTCCAGGCATAATATTCTAGTTCTAACAGATCTCCCAAAATTAATTACTGATTTTTAACACATAGCAGGGAGCTGATTTTATTAACCTCTAAACGAACTCAGACAGTGCAGCCAGAAGCCTTTAATACTTCATCAGATTGCCTTGTTTGTTTGCAAAGCAAGCATCTGCACTCTGCTTCTCTGTCAGCAAAGATTTCAGAAATGAATTATTTTATGGGAAATGCAAGGAGCAGTAAATGTGTACACCGGCTGACTGAATGTGGCAAGATTTTGGTAAGCAGCAATGATAGTTCACTTAAGGAGAACTGCTCAAGGAAACTACACAAAGAAGGACCAGCAGTTATTTTCAGAAGGTAAAAACCGTTGCTAGCATGAATTAATAGATCCAGGCTTTGGTTTTGATATGGCAAAATAAAATAACTTAGCAAGGAGTTCTGCCTTGTTTCAGAATATAATAAAAATTTAAATGGTTCAGATCATATTGTGCATGATTTAGAAGACCAGATCTGAGTAAAAAGATCTCTTTAGAGAAAAATGAATTTAAGTAAAAATTTAGTGCATCTGAACAGAACTGAAATAGAGAAAATATGTACTGGGCTGTTAATAACACACCTGGACTACATCAAATATTTTTCTTGTGCTATAGACATTCAAGATGGATGCGAGGAGAGACATTATTTTTCAAAAGTGTTTTGGAAAATAAATACAAAAAAAATACCATCCCCCACCCCCAACAGACATTTTGAAAATACAGTTTCTTCTTCACCATTTGGGTTGCAGAGCTGTGTCCATTTAAGTGGCCAGCAAGTTTAGGGTTAATACGAGAGAACATCACTGCTCCCTCCATCTAAGTAAAAATGTGTAACCATAGCCTAATTCTACCTTAGGATATAACTCTGGTTACATCTCAATTTATAGAAATAATTAGATCAAATTAGATCATGGAAAGTTTAATTAACCAGGCATAGTTTTGAATTAAAGTCCATTTTCTATGGAAATTGGAAAAGGCCTAAGTAATTCAGTACTCATTATATCATGATTTAGCATCAAGCATCGTGGGGGCTGTAAGTCTGAGTATATGAAAAAAAGCAAAGAGGATGTCAACTCTCCTATATTTTACACAGTATTTGGGTACTGGCCTGTTTCTCTTCTAGAAAAAAAATAAACATATTTGAATGTTCAAGACAGTTCAATAGCCTAGCTTTCAACAAGAAAAAAGTTAATTTGGACAATTAACTAGACTCAAAATTTCATGTCATGGTTCTTTGACATGCCTCCACCATAAAAAATGTTAAATGTAATTCTTGCTTTTTTATATTTTTGAAATATGCACATAATCTACTACTAATGTGAAAGGGACCATTATGAAATATTTCACCCAGTGCAACAGTGTCTAATTATAATTAATTCTATTAACATTCATTATGACAAATTAATTTGTATTAATGTGGATGTAATCTCATGATTTGATCAGAACTTGGAACCAATTAGTTTCCACCTAGTATAAAGAATTACTTATTATAAAAAGAGCCTTCTTTGCTTTTGAGGTTACTCTTGAATGTAATTTACTAGCCTGTGTATTATAGAATCTGTAAACTAGCAAAAGTATCATCTGTAATACGCTTCCTGATCCAGCACTACTTCAATTATGTGAGTTCCAGTAGTCTGTAAGGCTCTGGGCTCCCTTAGCAATGAATCTGAATAGACTTTTCACAGGGGATCCATTCAACATTAGTAACAAGGGTAAAATTATTTTATTTGGTCTTGTCCAAAATCTGTTTTTGTTCAGCCAGAAAACTTGGAGATGTTACGCATATATTTTAAATCTCTAGGTGTGGTGTTTCCATCAAAGATTTTTCATTGATCTACATGTGTTTATAAGAACTGATTTTAATGCAAACATATACATTAAAGATGTTAAGGATGAGGTTTTGTAATGTGTTTATGAAAACATGTTGAAAGGGATGAGGGACAGACTTTACCACTTTGGCTTTTGTTCAGCAGTGCTCTAGGAATCAGAGTTTCACTGAAATCAATAGGACCTATTACAGATGAAGGCACAGCTCACCACGAGTAAGGGTCTGGCTACTAGGAAAGTAATATTGAGATTGCTTTCATTTTAATGACTGAGAAACTCTAAAACATCCATCCATGCTTTTGGGTGAAATGAGTAATGCCCACTAAAGTTACAAGATTTATGAGGGATGTCCAATTCAATTTCATTACAAAAAAAAATTAAAAATTGGTTCCCTGCCTTTAAAATTAAAACCATATGCAAGGAACAGTGTTTTTCTAAATTGATGCAGCTACTGAGAAAAAAAAAAATCTTTAAATAAGAAGTGTTACTTATTATTTGTCCATCATATTTATAGAACTAGTTAGCAGAATTTGCCTTCATGATGCTTGCTAGGGATTGTTTTAAGAAAGTTCTAGTCAGTATTTCATAAATGAAACAGCTTTTTTGATCCTTCAGACACTTAAGTGACCTTAGATAACTGTGCTAAAAATACTCTAACTCATTATCAGCCTTTGATATTCTCCATATCTAGAAAGAGATGCCAGCTCCTTCCCAGGGCAAATCATAGTGCTCAGCTAATACCTGAGAGATAACACACTGAAAAGCCCTATTGAATATTTGCTGGATTGACCATGATATGACATTGTTCTCATTGATTCAGGGATGTGAAGTATGAAAAGTCCTTCCCAAATTTCTGACTGCTTCAAAATTAACTTAAAGCTGTATGTTCCCATCTCTACCCTGAATTGAGCAATCTGATGTGGAGTCAACCCAAAATGTACATTACAGTTGAGTTGAAAATGTGGCTGTTTCCTTCCTAGGATATTGAAGTTTGAATGTACAATTCAGCTGGCACATTCAAGCAACTGAGAAGTTTATATCTAGCAGACATATAATGGATCATACATACACTAGATTTATACTACAAGTAGGGGTAAAAATATTTAGCTAATAAATTATTCAGTAAGGCTTTTATCGACTATTTCCTACTTAAAAATAAAAAATAAAACAGGTACGAGGATCTGCTTTGTGTGAAATTATGCTATTTTCATAACAAAAAATTCTGAATACTTTTTCCAGTTGCATGTCCCCGGAGCTCACAGAAGAGTGGAGTAATTTTCTAAAACACATGGATTTTTCCTTTTTTTCAGCATAGGAGATTGTATTTACAATGATCTAATAATATTGCCCCAAATGTCAATGATAAATCTGTCTTTAACACAACTGAACATACGTTAACATTCAACCTGACTAAGAAAAATTTTAAACTTCACCTGGCATATGTGACATTAGATAAATGTCCAAGGCTTAACTTCACAAAATTTAAATGCATAAGTTGTAACCCACAGAAAGCAAAATGTAATTCTTCCAATCCTGGATTTGACTCTAAAAATTGAAGCAGTAATTTCAGAAACACCTAAGGGATCTAGGGAGATAATTTCTATTATATTTCAGTGGGATTTGTGTCCATAACCTCTTTAGCCTCATTTAAAATCTCAGTCAAAGATTAATTTCAGAATGGAATGTATCTTTTGCATAGCTGGCCAGGTCAAGACCTCAGCTGGAATGGAAGTTGAGTTCCCTTGTACATCAGGCTTAGACCTATTTGTATGGAAGTAGTCAAAATACATGCAAGATGCTAAACTGTAACGTATCACTCATTATTTAAGACTCCTACAACAAAAATGCCTTATAGATGGAAAAACAGAAGCAATTTCATTGTAAGTGTTTAGGGACATTTTTAAAGGTTGCAATTCACCTTCATTAATACAATAGGGACCTGAGTAATTGTAATTTTTATTTGATTTTTCTATTATTATCTTATTTTTTAATTAAAATTAAGAAAAACTCCAAGCTGCATTTTGAAATTCAGGAAACTACTTCACACAGTGATTGCCATATAATTTAATGTTTGGTGCCACTGAGAGTGGATTAGACAGAGCTGCCAGCCCGAGCTGTTTTAAACAAATGGAAAATCATTAACAGTAATCTTTTGAATCTTTGTGCACAGGGCAGCAACTGCTAGAAGGAAAAAAGACCAGAAGAGGACCTGTAGAGATCTGAGCGAGCAGACACTGCTAGATTAATGACTGGCATTGTCAGAACTGAGTGATGGGGAACCACAGCAGCTTCATAGGCTCACCCCTACTAGTGGGTGTTGCCATGGGTACCAGCTCAGAGGTGTCACATTAAAAAAAAAGAAGGGGGGAAAGGGAGAGACAGATGAACAGCAAAAGGGAATAAAGGATATGCACACAATAACAATATAAAGAGACATTCTGTGTACACAACAAAAATGGGGTTTGTTATGGTATAGCAGAATGTGAAAAAAGATGGAATAACCAAGAATGGTCGAATTCTCAATAAAATCCTCTGAATAGTGTTGCCTAATTTATATAACTATGGTTGCACATTTAAATTTATTGTTTAAAGTCCAGGCAATGATAGAAAAGTCGCTTATTAATCACACATTGTCTGACAACAGAAAAGAGTTATTTGTTGTATGCAATCAACATACAACAGCAATTTATAAATTCATTATTATTTAGGGCCATGTGAAGTCTATAAAAAACAAACTTAATAAATTATTGACATTTAAAAGCAAAATTAGGTCCCAATTCAGCAAGTGACATCAACATCCCTAACCATCCCCAGTACAGGCAGTTTATATTAGATGAACTGCTTAAACACTTGGCGATTTGTGTCTTATCAAAAGTAATCTTCTGATGTAGCACAGGAGCTGTTTTAATAACCTAGCCAGGGGGTGAATACCAACCATGAGGCATGAAACACCTTTGGCTAAAAGGAATGGTCACAAGATACAGAAGAAAAGGGGAAAAAAAAGCAAAACTCCACACAAATAAACAATCCCTCACTCTTGAGGCACTTTGAGCAATGTTTCCCAAAGGGCAGATACTATTTTTGTCACTTTAATGTTTACTTGTTTGGCTTGTGTTTCAGTCAGATAGATGTAAGTGAAGTCTTTATTCCTCCAGATCCGTTGAAAGTTTGCATAACCTCCATGTTCTGTGAAATAATTGTGGTGTTTTTTGTATCAGGAAGCTTCAGTATGTGACAAAAATTCGTTTACATCTTCTGAGAAATAAATGGATATCCATGACTATATTAAGTACAGATTGTATTAATGCTGTGATCATTAAGTTGCAGAATACTATATATAGAAAGTTATGCAAATTCTGTTTTGACTAACTTCAGTAGCACTATAATTTAATTAACCAAAATGAAGTGAATATAGAAACGATTTGGTGTGATGGGAAATAAGGGAGTTTGGTCCTGATTTTTAGTGAGTTTGCCTATCTGTTTCTCATGGATAACAATTTCTGCAATGTTCTGGCAAAAGAAAGTTGTTTTAAAATAATATTCGCTTTATATAATTTATACATTTTATTTTATGTATTTCTTAAAGATGTTTAAATTTTGTTGTGTTTTTAAAAAGTAAGCTGATCTTTAATTTTTATCTTTAATTGAGAAGTTTCATTGGCTAAAACTCTCTATAAATAGATTTTGAAAACCTTTCATACCTAAAAATTCTGAATAGGTTATGTGCTATACCACACTTTTCAGAAAACAATGTGTCTTTTAACTCTCTGACCCTCTAAACAATCTTTCAGTTAAACCTTGTAAAAAGAGGGGAATGGAAGTCAGAAAAAGGGTATGGGCTAAGTAAGAAAGCATGTAAGTTATATAGCTGTGTATTGCCAGCTGATTCCCTTTTCTTTTGGACATATCCCAGTGAGTGTCTGAGGTTCCAGATAAGCAAGTATTTACATTAAGAGTTATACTACACTACTAAGTAATAAATCCATTTTAGCCCAATTTTATAATTGTCTTGGGTGGGAAGTTTCTCATTTTTTTGAGTACACTAAATGTTTATCTGGAACTTCCCCAGGGGGTAACTCCCTTATATTCATATAAAGCAGTGTAACCCACAGAAGCAATGACACTAAAAAGATTGCAACTGGTATAATAAGTAATGTTATCAAACCAGACAGATTCAAGGGAAATTATTTGGCACTATGGGTGTCCCAAAGTTCATTTTCAGTATACTGAGTCAAGTTCTGAGCAAATTGATGATGGTTAAAGCTTACTGTTATTTGATTGTTCTTGAATGATATCTCTGAAATAGTTTGCTGTCCTTTAGCTTCTAGTGAGTGTAATACCAAGCCATCAATCTCTGGTCTTCAAAATCAAACTCTTGACTGCAGTGAAATCAAATACAATATTCATTAGCACTAATCCCGTCTTCCGTCTGAAGTAGTATTTCTTATTAGACAAACACCAAAGTGTATCAAAACAACTTTATGTGAACATCAATAAATTCTACTGTGCCGACTTATTTGGAAATTATTCTTGTGATGTCTGCATTATTGTATTTTACAAATCAAAATCAGACTTCTGTCTTCAGGGCTTTCAAATTTACTTTTCATGAAAATGAAAATCCTATTCTTAAAAAGAAGCTGCACAGAAACAAATAATGAAAATAATTATATGAACAAAGGGGAAAAAAGAAAAATTTTAGCATCCAAAGAAACCTACATATTTGAAGAAGAAACTTGACCTTTTAGTTATCCTTTCATTTTTCAAAAATATTACATTGAAATTTGTTCTATGGCAAATAACTAAGAAGAATAATCTCTTAATTTCATGACTAAAAGTATAATTTAAACTAATTCACAAGCTGCTGTATTATTACTTAGTGTGGAGTATTCTAAGCTATATTATATGCAGAAATGCCCAGACATGTAAGTGGATTACTCAGCAAGTATAGATGACAGCTTTCTGTGACAAAATGTTTAACTCTAGTAGTCAAAAGACCAAACAAAATTGTTTCCAAATAATATTATTTTAAATATAGATTACATGGGCTTGGATAGCATTTATTATTTACAAATGGGATCATGTCTATCCTAAATCTTTTATCAGATAATCAAAACATTTTCACTTTTTTTTTTTTTAAAGAGACATTTGCTCATGCTTGAGCAGAATCACTTTGCTAAACAGCCCAAATTAGTCCTTCTCTGAAAAACAATCTGCACCTTTAGGATCACATGGTATTTTCAACAATCACAGTAAAATGAGGATGATAACAGACAAATCCCTCCGGCTACTGCATCTTTTCCTTCTCCTCCCTCCTAAACACAGAAACCATATGATGGAACACACGGAACCACAAATTACTGTAGTGCACAGTTCCTACTTAATAATGACATCCCATAAGTTAGCAAAAATCTGCCAACATCTGCAAGCTCCTCTGCAGTGTTGTGAGCCAAAGTTAAAAATCATGTGTGACAGTGCTGTGGAAAATACAATTGATTCCATTCTGATTGTGTCAGTTCCAAACACAGACAATATTGATGACGCTGTACAGTAATCTTATTGGACTTGGGCCCAACTGAACATTGGTCTTTGTCAACTCATTATTCCTCTATCAGAGGGATCTCACTAGATTGATCTTGCCAGAAGCTCTTGATGTGTCTCACAAATCACTGTTCTGCTGTTGGCAGGCAGATTCGAGTACTGCACAGTAATTGCTGGTTTTTTTTCCTTTCCCCAGAAGGCAGTGACTACATACTGCAAGTCATTGTCATATGAGAGAATATAACTGTCCTAACAAGATAATGTAGTTAACTGTGCACAATCTGATTGTGCCAAAAGATGTGGCCATATTATATATGTTACTAAAGAAGCAAAATTATTTCAAAGGCAAACTTTTTTTTTTTTCATCTCTACCATCCCTTAAATAAATAACCTAGATTTTTACTTTGTCAGTGTGAAAACTTGTTTCGATAAATTATAATATTTTAAACTGCAACGCAATGTGGGAAGATCTTAATTGGTCTCTTCCCATTTATGTGTATGGAAACAAGCCACACATGAGAGTTTGCACAATCAATAGTGCACTGCAAAACTCAGACACAGACACTGAGGATCTGACAAGAAGCGATTACATCTTGGAAACTTCTTTTGTGCTTTTAGCCAGAGGAAAGAAACTTGTTGGCTCCTAAACTCTTCACTTATCCCTCAGAAAGATCCAAGAAGATTAAGGTTAGTCTTTGGCCTGGGTAAATGCTTTCCTTGAGATGCTATCAACATATCCTCTGGCTAGTCTTAGAAGAATACAATGACAAAACCAAATTTAAACACTTGATGCCCTGAGCCAGATAACCTGAATAAAAGCAAGAGGCTGGACTGGAGTTTCTCCAGGAAAGCTTGGGCTTTATGTTGCCTGAAGGAGCAACGGGCAGGCAGCTTCATTCCCACAGTGCAAATGGGGGAAAATAACAACCCTTGAAGAGCTAAACTTAGGCATCCAGCTCTGGCTCTTGCTCTCTTCATGGATGACTCCTTTTTTTGGGCAGGTGCAGGGGCTGAGTAGTAGATGGAACACATTATAGCTGGGAAGGACTGTAATTCCTAGTTAGTGGAATGGTTATTCTGTTGAATAAAGAAAGCTTGAAGGACTTGCACCTTACATTACTTTACCTAATACCAGGAAATTGAGCAAGGCCATTAGAAATGAGTGTTGGCAAAACCCTTAAAAGATCAGATCAAATCTCATCTTTAAATAATCCAAATAACTCATCCCCTATTGAAATACTCAATCACTGTCAAACAGGTATGTAATGGCCAATTTAGAGGCAGGAATGGTGCAGGTGATAAAGCTATGGGAACTACAAAAGGATGCAAAGCCATAGTGATTGTTTTTATGTGACAAAGCCAAAGTTACTTGTGTAAATGAAAAGGAAATGTTTAAGAAAAAAATATTAAATTATTCCACCTACAGGCACCATACAGAAGCAGTATCACACTATACTAAATTACTAAAGACCAAAATGCAAGGTTCAAGGAAGAAAAAAGAACAGTGTAAGTGCACGGCCTATGTTTTCCCCGGCTAAATGAAGGTAAATTAATTGAAGAGCTACTGAGAATTTATATCAAAAAGTTTCAAATCAGTAGGCCAGTTCATTTAAAAATGTACCTTTAGTTGTTTAAACAAACTGCCTATAAATATTAAACTTTTATCCTAGTTCTTCTTGGAGGCTTAGTGATTTGCATCATGAATTTTTATTTAAAATAGAAACAAACTATCAAAGCACTCTCAAAAATAAAATGTGTATAAAATTAGAAGCAATAAAGTAAAATAAATCAAAAAGTTTAAAAATAAAATTACGTTTTTGAATAAAAGGAGTGATCATGTGACATCCAGGGACTGGCTCCATGATTATGAGTGGGTGACTCCTGACAGAAATTAGCACATAGCTGTCCACATACCCAGAATCTGCATCATGTGCAAGCTTCTTGTTGGAACTTTCTCCCTGACCTGTGTTTTGGTTAGCATGTTGATGCAAGAAATTCTAAATATAACAAAGCCAGCAACAGAAAGATTTCAAACTTAAACCAGAGTTAATGTAATTTTAGTTTTAAATTTAATGAAAATACTACTATTCTTAACTTTAGATAATCTGCAGATCAAAAAATAGGCTTTTGTGGTAAATTATTCTGTAATGTCCTAGAAAATTTAAGACCCTCAGAGTAGGACTGGTGCTATCCAAAGGTCTCTGCATGTCATTTCTTGGAGCTGGCCAACAGGAAAAGTTCAGGACCTTGGTGCTTCTGAAATTGCTGTACTCTGTGAGCACGCCTTTTTCAGACCTGATGAAAAGACAAATTCCATCTGCTTGGAATGCTCAGTCCAGTGTCTTTTTCAGTACTTTTCCATGCTGTTTTTTAAAAATAGTGCAATATAGACATTGATCATCAGCTAGAAAAGGAGGAAATGGTATTTTCTTTTAATGCCTTGGTCAAACAGTTTTCTTTCTGAGACTTAAAGTGAAGTCCTCACTAAAGGAAATTTACCTAATTAGATTGTGGTAACATTGAGTTTACTTATATGCTTAACAGAATTTTAAGTAGAATGTAAAAAAATATTTTACTGACCCTTTCATTTACAGCTGGTTCCACTGCAAGTTTATAGATTAATGCAAATTGAAGACTTCCCACTGTTAATGAATCTGATCTGTTGCCTGAAATAACTCAATAGTTAGTGGGCCTTGGAAACAGAGAAAGCAAAAAGGTCACCTAACATAGGAGTGGTAGCTTCTTTTCAGCTTCTTTTTTTTTGAGGGTGCTCATACAAATTCTGCTCTGGGCTGCTTATAAATTTTACATCACGCACATCTCTTTCAAAAACTTCCTTGTTCAATATAATGCACTAAATATCAAACTGCCTGTGCTAATGCCCACTGTAGAAGCAGAATAGCTCTGAGGTCTCAAGAATCAAGGGGAGATTGCTTTCTCAGAGACTGAGTTGGATTCTCTGCTTTTTATCATGATACCATGCTGGTACAAAAACAGTGTAAGGAAATGGAGACTCAGTCTGTTAATATTTACAGTGTCCTCATGCTAAACATTTTATATTAACTATTTCTGAAAGTTCACAGTATGAAAAGCAAGCTTTTATGGCAACTTAAATGCTTTATTGTACTATAATATTCAGGATATGATTTTACTTGAATCTTCAAGTAGATCCAAAAAATTGCACAAGTGTAATTTCGAAAAAAAGACCATCTCAATTCATAAATATGAACTTCTGAGAATTTATCCTCTAACAGGTGAGATAAAAGAAATATGATAGCTAGCAGCCTTATTAAGGTTCATGTACTCTGTAGAAGGCAACAGTTAGAATCCAGCTAAACTGCTTATCTGATTTAATTCAGACAATGGTGGAGTTACCTGCTCACTATGGATGATAAGGTGAAGACTCAAAGATAGGATAGTTACAAGAACATTGCTAAGCAGTAGAAAGTCTCCCTTACAGACATTAATCCAGGGACATTTATCTTTTGGTTCTAAGTATGTGTGCTAAATACTAATCACATAATAGCTAGTTAGCACACTGGCCTTTGAGCACTAGAGAGGCTGATCAGATTGATCAGATATTTGCATCCCTTTCTTCTTTCTTTGGTTAGATGATATTATTTTTCCTGATAAACATTGCAGACTACGTATGGCAGAATTCTTGGTCAATGATTTTATTATATTCTCTTGGAGAAAAAAAATCAACAACAAACAACCAAACCCAAAAGCAACAAAGAATGCACTGTGTGCATGTAAGCAGCCTCTGCTGTGTACCTCTATTCATCTCAGTTTATCTCATGCTTGCTCTCTGGGGGTGTAGTACACAGGCACATTGCAATTTCTGTAGTCAGATTAGCAGAATGTTTTATTCCTATTCTATTTAATGATAAAAAATTAGCAGAATCCTCAATAATCCTTCTTTGGTTTCCTAAACTATGCCTGAGTATCAAAGCACTAGCCAGGAATAACTGGCAAGCAACCACAAGCACATTTATGTTTAGACAGAACAGTGGTTAAATTAAACAATATTTTGAGAATGCTAAGGTATTTAGTAAGCAGGCATTGTTTTCAGCACTTCATTTCCTGTTATGGCAATAGACCAAGTACTTTGCTTTACATTAACATCCATCAATGCCCCTGTAAAATTCTCAGGGACTGAATTTTTAGAGTTGCTGAAAATCAATAGCTTCATTTGTAACTAGAAGAGCACTGGATTTCTGAAAATTAGGGTCCTGTCTTCATTTGGCAATTCTGATTCATGTGTGGCTTAAAGGCAAGAGTCTCTGCATCTCTGTTTTGTATTTGTTGAATTTTACTTGTGTCAGGAAAAGGCTGACCAGCATCTCTCCTTCTTCACTGAGATCAGAGGCATCTGCACATTGTCTGTGTTGCCATCTCTCATGATTTAATCATGTGTCTCATATTGGCTCATACTAACTGAAATCACTAGCTCTTTGAGACAGGGGAGTACAGGAGAAAAACAACTTTCATCTTTGTTTAAATTAGCTTCCAACCCCTATCCTTACAAGGAACAGTGAGAAATATTATCAAGTTTACCCAAAATGCTTGAAAAATAACATGGTAAATAAAAGAACTCAGATTTTAAAAGTTACTAATTTTTCAAGATAATCTCATGATCTGGACTTTGGTAATTTGGGGTCAATTACATTTTAGGCTGATATTTTAGTTTGTACTTTCCAAAGAAATAATCTCATTGGGAAAAAGATTTTTTTTTTTTAAGATAGGGACAGAATTATCACAGAACATATTAATGGAATAAATTCCATTAATTTATTATTAATTAAATAGATTTATTAATTCATAAAAAAGTAACAGAAAAATAATATTATTTGGTAAGAAAACTATGATTCTTCAATATTAAATGCTCTTAACATCAATGAGAACTACTCTTGTAAACGCTTGTATTATTAGTTTATCCAGCTGTGTCCCTAGCTGCAAGCATATAGTATTATAGGTGAGGCTGAAAACTGGCAATGTCAAGTTTCATAGTGAAAACTGGTTTATCTTTTACTAACAATCTTAGCAATGTGCAGTGACCTGACCTTGGAGTAGTGGTTTAACAACCTTTGCCCAAGCACTCTGCGGTTCTTCTTATATCTGTAATAGTTTATGTGATGGACTATGAAGAACTGCCAGATGACAGTTCTATTTCATTTTTGTCACTGCATGGCTCTCCATTTTTCTCACAGTCTTTTTCTCAAGGGCACAATTCTGTAAGTCAGTGTGGCAATGTTCAAGATGGGTATTGCTCTTTCAGTTATTGTACCTTGATGCAGCATGTGAAAGTCTCACACATGCTGCCATTCCAGGCCTTCAGTAAAACAAAATCATGGGGAATTTTATATAATCTCATCTCTTTCCCAATGAAGATAAAATGAAACTGTGGGATGTGGATATTACATTAGTAAATAAGTTAAAAATGTAGTAAAAACCATTCTGTGGGTTTTAATGAATCACCTAGCAATATTTTCCTTTTATAGATGCTAGAAAAATTAGCTTACTCCTTAGAAGTGTCGAGGCCTTTATGGACAGTGCATAGAGGGGAGCAAATAGAAATAAATAACAGAAGGTATGAAAGGAGAAAACCAAACTGAGAAGATATCCCAGCCCAGTTTTTCAAAGACCAGACAACATTTCATAAATTCCTCTGCATGATGTATTACATGTACAAAAAATATACATTTACAGTTATGGCATAGTTTTGCCCTCAAAGAATGAGCAATTAAAGATGGTGTGTCTATTCATATACGTACATTCCCATTTATTTGCACAAATCAGTGGATTTTTGCTTTTCCGGGTGGTTTCAGGTGTATATGCTGTGTAAATACATTCTGGTATTTTTTGCTGCATGTCTATTTCCCTTTTGACTTTCAGGTTACGACTCGTCACATGGACCTTGATAGCTAACTGCATGTCAACAGGCATTTTATAAAAACCTAGAATGCAGTAAAACATGCTTTGATACGCAAAGAAACAGAAAAACTCGTATTTAACTACTGCAATATGGCACATCTGTTGATATTCTATAAAACAGAAACAAAGTAAAAATATTTTTTTCTACAGCTAATTCCTTGTGATTAAGTCTATGTCAAGCCCATGCTTATACTTGCCTCCAGCCTTATTTTCAGTTCAGTTCTGGTTTGCCTCTGCCCTTGTGAAGAGATGTGATGGGTGGCATGTCTAGCCCCTATCCCTGTTCCACCCTGGCATACCAGAGGAGAAAAGCAAAGTCCTTGTCACACATGCAGAACAGGAAGGACAAAAAGAGCACAGACCTGAAGGCTGACACATTATGAGTTTCCCCTTGTGTCATATACAAAGTTCTTTTCTGAAGTGTTTTTCCAATGGACTTCTTTAAACCAAAAATGTAAGTGAAATATTTGGAGCAACACAAATCACTACAAGTCATTTTTTCAGGCTGTTTGCAAGCTCATATCTTTTATTTCCAGACCATAAGGGAGATAAATTTATTTTTTAATATGGAAGTGTGGAGTTTGATGAAATCCTACTCATAGTTGGACACTTAGAGCTAAAACTTTTATTGACAGTTTTGTGCCTACATTTCTCTCAAGTTTTTTGTTGGTATATTTTTTTTTGTTAGTTTATTTTGGTTTTTTGTTTGGTTTTTTGTTTTGTTTTTTGTTTTGTTTTCTTTTTAATAAACCAGATGCAAAGCTAACTGTAATGGACTAGAAAAACAGATTTATACTTTTCTGTCCAGTATTCTTTTGTTTTCTCCTGCTCTGGTAAGTTCTATGGTATCAGAGCCTTCTTATCTCTGAGTGAACACCATCCTATCCTCCAACTTAGAGAAGTACCAGGGCTTTCCAACTATCCAATAATCTTCCTACTCATACTGAAGACATCCTGGGAAGTTATATAGACGTTCCACCTGAGAGAAGAGATAATCAATGGCTCATTTTGCCCATTAAATATTTTACAAATCTTTTCCTATTACAGGCTCTTGTTCCTTGGTGAATATATGTTGATGCCTGTTGATTATATATGTATAGCCTTTAAGCTTTAAAGAATGATTTATTCATGTTTTTGTTTCAGCTGGATATTTCATGAAGTATATATATATATAGATATATGTATACATAAATAAATTTAGAAAACTCTTAATCATCTGGGGCAGAAAAATCAGTCTAAAACCATCTCTAGGCCAGCCTCTGAATTTAGAGGGAAATGCCATAAATCTTCAAGCTTATTTTTTAACATGAATATACACCTGTATCAAATGGAAAAATCTTGGTAAATTAAAGGCAAACTATCATAGCTGTTTACTGTATGAGAATAAAAAAAACCCCAGAAAACGTGTGATGCCTTTCTATATGAATAAGTTTTGAAGTAAAGGTACCTAGAAGGCTTATAAGCCTGCAGTGCCAGTTCTATCATGCATATTAACTTTCTGAAGGCTTCATAATTCTGAGATTTAAGGCTGTTTGCTTGTGAGAACAGTGAAAACGAAGTACTTGAGCATATTGTTCAAAAACCCCACTGCAGGCAGCAAGACAGTACAAGCAGTTCATACTGCTTGTTCTATAAATCACTCTGATGGGAGAACAAGGAGTCAAGAAGTTGGGAAGGAGACCTTTTGGCCACGAGGGGTTTCACCCGCAGTGAATCTATCAAAGGCCATGAAAATTAGGAATTGCCATCAAATCCCGTGTGAAGAGGAAAGTGGCAAGTCAGGACGCTGAATGCATTAAAATATAGCCACATTACAGGGAGAAATAGTCTTCGGAAACAGAGCAAGTTTTGGGCAACAGCATCTCCTTCCACAGCACGACTCAGAACACACCCAGCTAATGGTAAATCTGCAACTTTGACTTTGTTGACAAGGTTGTTTCTTTTTCAGTCACAGTGTGGGACTGCTCAAGCAAAAGCAGTGCTCTGCCAGGACCATTCTCTTTTGTGCCAGCCTACCAATGACACCGGACCTGAGAGTTTGTCTTTGATTTTGCTGGAAGCCACTCATTGGAAGTTTCCTTAATTCATAACAACTTCAGGATCTTGCATTTCCACTAAAAAATTTAAATCGTGCCAATTTCTCTCCTATTAAGTTTCAAAAAAAATGGGTATGCAAAAATTACAGCAGCTTTCCAGTGTTTGGTTTTGGTCCTTAGACCACAGCAAACATTTTGGAATTCACTTTTGTTTTCCTTTGCTTTGACATAAAAATTTTTTAGCAGGGTCTCTTGAATATTTTTATGACTATTATAAATCGTGCAATGTGATATTCACTAAATCTCTGAGATCTTAAAATAGAGTTTTTGTTAAAGTGTAGGATGAACTTCATTGTATGCATCTGAGAAGTCACCATTGCTTGATGCCACTGGCTAGAATGTGGTCATCATATGATTAGTGCTAAGAGGAACTTAATTTGAGCATAGGTTTCTCTACTTAGGCTTGCAACGTGACACAGTAGCTTACTTGGGATTTCTGTCAATTTTTGTCTTTGTTGGGCTGCTCTGTTCCACCAAGTAAATTAAATGTCACCATATTTTTCCTCGGAACTCTGCAGTATAACATTAAAAGCTAGACCTGGGATATTACTAAAGATAAATAACTTAAAGAGAGCACAGTGAAATCAAGTTTAAGCTGTGCAGTTTTTAATCAGTTTTGTACTTTTCTGCAGGGATGAGAGAAGCAATAAGAGTAATATTAACAGAAAGAAGCCTTTTCTTTAGTAATAGCATAAATACTTTCCATAGTTCAAGTTCTCATCTCCTCAACATATTTTTTCACCTGTTTGTATAGTGCAGGGGGTCTTATTGCTACTGATTTGGATGTCATTAACTGTATCATCAGGGTCAATAACATTATTATTTTGATATTTTAAGAAAAGTTTACATTGTCTTAAGTGCTATCCTCTCTGGGATTTTTTCTGACTCTGCTTCATATAAAGTCTTCATTTTCATTAGGGCCCACATGTTTGATTTATATCTCATTTACATCAGTAGGGTTTGATTTGGATAGGGAATCCTAGCTAAAATTGTAAATTTGGGTCACACTAAAAGTTAGTCTAACCCTCTTTTTTGTGACTGTCACCGGTATAGGAGCCAAGTAGTCATAGTATAATGGAAGACCACACATATTACAGTATTTATTTATGGATTACAGCAATTTGTGCCTTAAAAATCTCTAGAGTCAAAGACTAGAACTGGTTTTATGGACTTAATTCCATGAATTTGATTAATTCTACTTTACCCTACTTATATCTTCATTAAAACAAAAATCCCCTGGCTTACCTGATCAGTATCATGTACCTTGTGTCTAATATTACAAAGGAACATAGGTTAAATTGCATGTCTTTCCAAGAAAAATAGAGATGATACCTGAGCTCTGAGATAACACTGAAGCTTAGGCTAATGGTTTGTCTGATGGAAAGAGTGTGCTGCTTAAGTAACCAGAAGTAAACAGCAAAACAGGATTATAAATCAAATGTTCTTGACAAAGACGTGCTCTTTTTAGAAATAATAAAGTGGATGTCTTCAGAAGCATGAGGAGTTGTGCTGGAATACTAACTCATAAATAAAGAGTAGAGAATAAATAGCTATGTTATAAGAATGTTTTTCAGGAATAAATTTAGTGTTTGTAGTTATAATAAATTGGTGTTATGAACAGCATGGCCCTACTAAAAAGAGAAATATCATGGAAAGCATAAGTTGGAGACACATAAAACAATCCTTTTGTTGTAATTGGTACTATGTGAGTTTGGTACCACAGTCAAAAAATGGATGAATCCTTGAGACAATCTAAAGAAGAGAAAGAATGATCCAAGATTTAGAAAGCATGATATACCAGACCAAACAGAAAAGGAAGAATTTACTTTCTGTTGTCCATTGGAGGAAAGCAATTCACTTAAATCACAGCAAAGGAGAGTCAGATTGGGTATTATGGGAATTATTCTTATAGCAGAACGTATCACTGGGAAAGACAGCAGCTTCTCTGTGAATGAAAGTTTTCAGGAGCACACTGGGCACACGTGTCAGGAAGTAACACAGGTTTAGCTGATTCTGCTACGGGAAGAGAATCTGTGGAGAGAATTTTCTGACTTTTTGATATTCCTATGGCACACTGATGTTACAAGACTCATTGAAACTACTGTATCTTGACAAATCTTTTTCTATTATAACACCATTAAGCCAAAATCTCTTTTTGATTGTTTGCTATAGAAGTGCTAAGGGACAATCCAAGAACCCTCTTGCTGGACAAATATCTAATGCTCTTTTGCAACAGCAGCAAATAGTTTGCGATTCAAGTGGATTGCACAGATGTGGGAGACCGGAGAGCTGTAAAACATACTAGGAAACACAGATAATTTGAAAAAATCCATGTCTTTTAAACGCAGCTGTGTCCATTTTGAGCACCTGCAAAACGTGATCATCACAATTCTCAGTGTCTTAGAATTGGCATATGTATGATACTAAACAGCTGCAATGGGAAGAAAAATTATTTTGTCCAGATGTCTATTGCTTGAGACCAACTTCCTTGTTCTGCACTCACATAGCATCTTGACTGGTGTTTCTCATCATTATCACAATAGAAATCACGCATGAAATGCTGCAATTTTTGAAAGTGAATAGCAATAGATCATAAAATAAGTACTTTACCAAGTAAGTAAAATCACAAGATTTAGATTTTTGAGGCTTGTCTGAGCAACCATACATAACTTCAGGTGAGTGTCTGAAGGTTGTTCAGAAGAGAAATCATAGGGAAAAGTCTTTTTGGTAAGATTTCAAGTAAAGCCTTGAAAGCAGAATACTACTATTCCATTTTTCCCCACTTTTCATGGCTTTATACAAGTTCATATTTTTAAAGCATTCATCATTTTCTTGCCTAGTATAACAAAGAGGATTGATTCTTTCAAAAAGTCACAAATAATCATACAATGTCAGAAAAAAGATCAGCTAAGCAAATGGCTGTAATCTATCTAAGCATTGTGCATTTTTTTAAATGGGAACCAGGTTCTCAAGTAATATAACTTGACATGGGTGCCATTTGTAAAAATGTCATTTGTAAAACCTATGCCAAAATACATCCACTAAGGAGCTTTCCTTCTGTTTTTCAAATTTCTAAGAAAGAGGGAAGGGCTTGCATTAGCTCTGAGACTAACTGATATGAAAGTTTGGAAAGAATTAAGGACGTGTTATGGTTGGGTTTTTGTGCAGTCATTAATAAGAAATAGGTGATCAATTGCCCAGTAGTCATTTTCTTGCAATAGGCAATGCTGTGGCTCACACAACATGGCATGTGACACCTGTCATGTTGATCTGCTGAGGCACTTACATGGGAAGGAACAAGAAACTATTAGCATAACATTTCCAGTACATATTTGACTTTGGAAATTTACAGCTGAAGTATGTGGGTCATAGCTCACAGTCACTTGATTTCATAATGTTTTACATATCCTCAAGATGTTTGGAAGTCTTATACATTCCTCAAATCAGCAGTTTTAATGTATTTGACAGTCTGAAATCTGCTGTGGATGGGACAACATTTAACATGTGAAAATACATATTCATAATACGAAAATCTAAAGTATTATAATTTTGGTTTCTTCATGTCTACGAGAATATGGCAGGTGAAAGATGGCTAGAGGAGGTTAAGTGATGTTCTTGGAGATTTGCTATGATGTGTAAGATAAAAGAGACCCATTAAATTATATATCTTATTTATGGAGAAGGAGAAGTAGCCCCTATGGATTGTCAAATACCATATGAAATATCACCAAGCATAGTAATGTGTTCTTGCTAATAGTTCCATTGTTTGCCTGGGACCAAGGAGTAAAATAGATATTCAAAAGGTATTTAATTTGTCTATATATTTTAAGCCATTTTCTGTGACTTTTACTTTTTTATTAAGATAGTACCTCCTCATTATATTTTTTACAATTCAAATAATTTTAAAGATAAAAATATATGGGAAATAAATTATTGTCAGACTGTTAGTTTGGAGCAAACACATTAAAATAGCTACTGAATTATGAATTATATTTTTAAAACTGTTAAGATTCAGTATTTTTTATTCCTTGAATGAAAAATTTAAAACACAGTTAGTTAAACTCTGATTTCTGTTGGAAAACACTTCCCAGCATAAAAGCACAGCACAAGACAACTGACATTATCAGACGGTTCTTAGTCTGAAGTGAACAATCATTTGACCAGTCACAGAACATGCCCCACCTGTCTTTCCTAAAAGCAACAGTATCAGAAAAAAAATCCAAACCCAAAACAACCAAAAGCAAAATAACCAAAAGCACTTGAGCAATATAAAGCAATCTATTTTGCTTTGTTCATCTCTGTGTGCAAAAGGGAACTTTCATTTCCAAAACTACTCTACCAATACACTTACTTAGAGAGGAAAACTCATAATACCAAGGATAATCCGGGGAAAAAAATTGTTCAAATGTTAAAGCACAAATCATAACTCTCAATGAAGAAAAATCTTAAATTTTTGTATTTACTGACCAAACAATTATTGATTTTACCGACTTTGGGGGCTTTATTTTTTTTTTAGTAAAAGGTGTTTTCATATTTGAAAATGTTCATATTCTCATATTTGAAATTACCAAAGTGAGTTTTTTGCAGTATTTTACATAATCAAAGGGCTTATTCTAAATAATAATGATTTAAGAACAAAATGAAGAAAGAAAAATTAGAATTTGTATGAGACGTTGAGCAGTAATTTTATAATCATATATTTGTAGCTTTTGCAACTGCGCTACATATAGGACATAAAATGCATTTGGTAAAGCTAGAGGAAAGGCGTCTATCATCTAGCTCCACACTGACTTGTGTGAGTTTTTCCTCAAATAACATCCAGTCTGCTCTGACACAGCCAGAACCCTGGACTTACAGTTTTACTGGTAAAATAATTCTGACTTTGCTATACATTCTCAGAAGAAGTCCCACATACAATACAAATAAAGGTTTTTATTTGTCTCTCAAACTCCAATTTGTTTGCAATTCTGCTGAAGAGTAGTGCTGGACAATAAAGCCTATGTATTGCAAAATATTGGGCTTACTGGCATTAAATATTTGCTTTCTACAGGCTTATCGCTTTCCAAGTGCATAGTTTTTAATTCCTTGCTTCCTACTAAGATGCCAAAATCTTTTTGCCAAATCAATCTACTAACTCACTTCTCACTTGGAAACACAGGTTAGCAATGTGAGAGCTAGAGACGATGCCATCTGAATCACCGTAAATGCTGAGTGTGTTAAAGATAAGTATAAACCTGTAAGGTTCACCTTAGAGTTTATCTGGCCTCAAAAATCTTCTTTATTAATGCACCTTGACATTATGTCATGACAAGTTAATACTGGTTTACTGATTTTACTGGTCTTTGCATTTGTTTTTCTGTTATTGTCTGTGTAAACTTACAGTGCTTGGAAAGTGCTAGACATATTTCTAAGTACCTGCTTAGTACAGGTACAAAGTGCAATGAGATTCAGGACCAAATCGAGGCCATAGGCTCTGATTCTAGATTTAAAAATCAGTTAATCAGCTGAAATTAGCATTACAGATGAAGTAGACAACTTTGTTATGCCCCTTTTGCAGGTAATGGCCCTTTGTAGTGAAAACTGCAGTTTCAAATGCATGGTCTGTGTTCAGCTTTGTCACTCCCACCAGTACAAACCACAGCTGTGAAAGCTGGATGGCCAAGGTTGCATCACAGTTCAATTTTTCAATGCTGACTGAATAAAATTGATCAAACATTTTATTTTTAAAAATAAGTACCTTCATAGAACACATTCTAAAACCCAGGAGATTCCTTTCCTCCCCTCTTAAAAACTTAAACTTAAACTTTACCTCTCTGATAGCCATGCAGGTCTATAACTGTACACCTATTTTGACCTCTAAACTAACATTTAGTTTTACAAAATATTTCAAAAAGACATCCATGTAGAGGTGATTTTTATTACTTATAGAAGGTAACTTTTAATCCATTTCCCTCTGTTTGAACCTGTGCATCTAGGTACTTTATTGGTAAACTATGATTCTTGAAGTATGCCCTTGCTTTAGGCTGTCCTCTCATGGTATAATTTAGCCTTAAACTCAGTGTCAGGTCTAATGATGAGATTTTCAGTGCCATTACATGATGACATTTTCCTCCTTTTCTGCTTCTGCTATTTCACTTCTTTATGTGTGTGGCACCTGTACAAGCTCTACATTTTGGATTCAGCTTTCTGTTGGAGATATTTTTAATTTCCCTACTGTTCCTTGTCATGTCTAAGACCTTTACCTTTGAATTCTCCTGTGACTTTTCTTCTTTTTTATAAGATGTTAGAAACATTTCCCATGGGTCTTTAATCCCACTTTCTGATGCTCTGGAGAATAATGGGATTTTTTACATGTTCTTTAAGTGAATGATTTGCAGAAGGGAGATTATAGATAGGTAAAAAACTAAATTCATATTTCTGATCAGGCTGTTCCCCAGTGGAAGTAAAAAAGAAAAAAAAAAAAGAAAAAAGAAAAAAGAAAAAAGAAAAAAGAAAAAAGAAAAAAGAAAAAAGAAAAAAGAAAAAAGAAAAAAGAAAAAA
>JAHLSL010000007.1:26695898-26772635 GCA_025920805.1 Petroica traversi
AAGAAAAGAAAAGAAAAGAAAAGAAAAGAAAAGAAAAGAAAAGAAAAAAGAAAAGAAAAGAAAAGAAAAAAGAAAAGAGAAAAGAGAAAAGATAAGAGAAAAGGATAAATCTACTAATAATTCCAATTGTTCAGCATTACTTTCCTGTATTTCTTGTTTTATCTTTACCCTATGTAACTCCCTTTTTTATCCCTGGATTCACACCCCCACATCCCCCCACCCCCAAAACAACAAACCAACCAAGCCAAAAAATCCCACATACCCTAATACTTCCAATTATTATTTATATAAAATCTTTATCTTTCTGTTTGGAAGTCAGCCTAAGTTGTGAAAAAACCTTCCTTGGGCCTCACCAGAAGAAATAACAAATTTTCTTTGTTTACCTGCACACTTCCTGCATAAAAAAAATGTAAATATTTTCTTCTCCATCTGCACTTCTGTATGCCCATATAAAATGGTGCCATAGTGAATAGAGTAGCAGAATCACATAGGTGGCTGTTACTTTACTTGTGCACCATCCTGAAACTGCTTTAGACAAGGCCCACAACAAGAATCGTAGAATTATAAGCCTCATATAAAACTTTTTATGAGTGTCAGATGCAGTGCTTGCACAAGAAGCATTGCTTGCTTTTCTAATCTAACTGTAAGCAAAGTAAACACAATGGTGAACACAACTGTTGAAACCTTCAAAGCAGAAACTCTCAGCAAAAAATTTCAGACGAAACTTTAAAATAATTTTGCTGTTCATGAAATGGGGCATTTCCAATGAAGCATTGGTTTACTTTACCAAAAAAAGAATGGAACCAAAAGGCTATTTTTCCCTCTCCTCGGTATTTAAAGCCTTACAATAATATTTCTGTTTCTTTACTACTTGAATTTTCGTTGTATATATGGCATCTGCTGGCAAGTTGGAAAGAAACTCCAAGACACTAGAAAAGAATGAAACCCTCTTTAGTGTCTGCATCCCAGCTCCCAAAGCCTGAGCAAACATGCCATTGTACACACAGGGTCCCTGGTGAGAACCCCGGCTCCAGGAGAGACTCCTTCCCACTGCAAGGTTTTGTGGCGAAATTTATGAGCCTGTCACTCCATCACTTGAAAGGGTTTCCGTTTTTGGCCTAACGCTGAGTTTAATATCTAAAGTTTTGGAAAGGAAGTGATTTGTTTCATTTTGCTTAGGCCTTTATGTAGCTGAATTATATTTCAGCAATCCCCAGTATCCATAGCTACAGTACTTTCCCACTGACACAGTGGCACTTCCTGATAAAGTTTCCACTATAATTCAGCCAGCAAGCTTGTCTGAACTCCAGCTTCTGTTTCTCCAGTTAGAGCTAATTACACTTATATGGCACTGGGCTTTCCACTTCCTTCTTTTCTTGGTGTGCACAATTGCCAAGAAGATCTATATTTGCCAGGGAAAAAAATAGCCTGAATGTTGGTGCCAATTAACAAAACAAATATGTTGCAACTTAATGAGTACCCAGCAGATCAAACCTGATCTTGCTCAACAGAAAGGTGATGTAGGAGTAAATAAAGGGCAGTGCTTAGCCACTGGCAGAAGGGGAGGGCATTTTGTTTTACCAGGGAACGCATTTCTGCTTTGCTCCACTTAGTAGGACCATGCACTTTCTCCCCTTCAGACCCTGCCCACAGTGCCTAATTAATTCACATCAATTTTGAAAGAATACATGATTAGCTGTCCTAGGGCTAAGCAGCAGCATATTGAGTCACACACTAGAAGGCCTAGTTTGGGCACTGGCTCAGGATGGCAGGATCCATGCCAACATAAGAAGCTAAATTGGTTGCAGGGCAGGGGGTGGGGGGCTTGCCAACTAACTGCCTCGCCTCATGGCACCATCTGCCAATTTGCAGACTGATGTTGGCATCAGATCTGAAAGAGCCACTTATCCACTTGCACAGCTATAGGCCACTAGAGTGAAAGGAGAAACGTTTGAAAATAAAAAGGAAGTTGACTAAAAAGCGCATCTTGTCTAGCACAATGCCTGTCAGGTTACTGTCTACAGTACTTTAGCATCAGATACGGACATTTTTAAAGAAATAAAGAAGCTAATCCATGATTAGCATATCTCCATACCTGACATTATTGCTCCTAGATGTAGTTACCTGCTTTGTGCATATAATGGCACGTACAAAACTAAAACCTCTCAAATCTTACCCTGTGTGAATTAGCTTCCAAAGACAAAAAGTAATTATTTGCTGATGTAGTCTGCTTTGGGCCCTCAAAAGTACACAGAAAAGTAGAAAAGCATTCATGAAAGAATGTAAATTAATTTCAAACTTACTTCAGGGGTAACCTGGATAAGAACCAAGCATTTCATGAAGGATATTATGTTTGAAACCATTTCTTGTCTTAGGGTCTACTTCAATTCAGCATTATGTCAACAGGATCTTAGCAGCTTGCACCTGGCCAGGAATTTTTTGTCGTTTTCCATCTAACAAGGAAGCTGAACCTAAGCTTCTGAGATGCTCTTTTCTGTGGAATGATTTATATCTTGACTTTAATTCAACCCTATAATATTGAGAGAACAATCAAAAATATTGATACTAAAAGCATAATCATCAACTATTAAGAAGAAAATTTACTCACAGAGAAATAAGAAAAAAAAATTACATTATTTAGATGCTCCATTTATTACTTGACATGATTCTGACCTTGACTTCATCTGACATGGCCTTTAATAGATTTTGTCCTAAAAATCTGAGTATCCATCTTCTCTTTGTATCCCCTATGAAACTATTGCAGCAAAAGAAAGGAATGACTGGAGTGAAAAGAGAGTCTAAATAATGTAAAATCGGAGAAAACTTTTTTTGCTTGCAATTTCTTATCGTAGAAGTTCAAGAGAAGTCCTGTTTGTCAGGACTTCTCTTGAACTGGCTTTGGCTTTCTCTGGAACACGGTGACAGATCCATTTAGTTGCATAAATATGCATAAATATGCATAAAGTAGCTTGAGATCAGTATGTCCTACCACTATTTTATTCTCCAAAATAAAAATAACTGTAAAACTCTACCTGAAAGAGATAGAATGTATTCCATCTCCTCCTCCTGTCCTGAAAAATATCCTATGGTTTTATACAATCACATTTCTTAGTTTTGATTACTGAAATGTCCTGGTTGCACTCTTGGACTGGACACAGTTGGATAAGATCCAGCACTCCCTTGAAGAGTGCACATGCAGGCCTGATTAACATATAGGATCCCACCAAGAGAAAGGAAACCTTCCCTCATGTGGAGGCACGGCAAGAGTTCTGCACCACTCCATGAGGGGAGGCTATACAGCTCATACTTCTCATTGACACCTTACCCATAAATTGGCCCCCAGAGGCCTTTGGTAACTGTCTGAAATTAGAGCAGCCTAGAGCAAAGTGCCTGAGGCTGCTTCCATTTCCAACCCAACTGATCAAGCACTAGGAAAGGCCTGGGACTACAGAAAAACAAAACCACCTTTGTACAATCCTCATCCTGCAGTGAGTGCTGAAATAAGCACTCAAAACTCAGTGAAGGATTTTGGAAGCTGGATAATTAAACAGAGTTCCAGAGCACTCTTTGTTTCCCTTTTTGCTCCTTTTACTGATTTTTATATACGATAATGTAACCAAAAATCACAAAAATTTCTAAATACTTTGATGTTCTGCCATTTGCTATCCCACAGTTCATTTGTGGGTTTTGTGTGCATTCTCTCACATGCACTCTTCATATATATTATTTATTAATTAGTAAAGTTTTTCTTCTGTGTTTCAAGCTATACTTTACCTGGACTTATTTACTATGCTGGTTAGAGCTTGTAGGCATGTGTAGTGTCCCAGGAGGATAACATTTTCTTTCTAAGGTCTTACGTTAAACCTATTAAATTATTTTCAAAAGACATTCAAAATGGTGGGAAAAGGAATGTAGCCTCTTTAATAATAAATGATAAGTATCAATACTTAATGGAGTAAAAGATACATCTTGTCTACGTTGCTGCTTACAGGAAAATGGATGACGTTAATCTGCACTAAGTTACCTAGAGAATAGTCAAAGTGGTGAAAAGTACAAAAGTATAATATCGTGAAATATTTCAATTCAGATCTGTTATGTAGCAGAGAATGAGTTGTTACTAAATCAGGTAGAACAAACAGAATCTTTTTTTTCAGACTTCTTGAGAAGTTTGGAGCCAAACTGACATCTATGAATGTGGGAGAAACTGACTGTCACTGAGATGACAGGACCAAAGCACGATGTGTGCTATTTATTTTAGAGGACATGGGAAAGCTATTGAGGTGAAAATTTTTACAATTAAGAGACAGGAACTTCACTAATGCAATTATTTTGCCAAATAGTGTTCAGCGGGAAAATCTTATTGCCAATGTTTTTATCCTAATGATCAAACCAAACAAAACTAAAAGCAGCAGAATAAATGGAAAGTCAGGGAGAAAAAAAGAAATGTGGCAGCAAAGAGGTTACAGAGTAAGGAAGGTGCGTATGTGACCCAAGAAGAAAGTTGGTACAAGCAGTGACAAAGCACTCCTCACACAGCTCCTCTGTGCTTTCCCAACTGCAGCACATATGGTCCTGTAGCAGAGGGTCTCAGAACAGCGGGTTAGTTTACATACCATATGTATGCAATTGGTAGGCACAACGGGGTTGCGTTAAGGTTATTGCATCTGCCCTACTTCGGAATTCCCTTGTATTTTTAGGTTTGCGTCGGACAGTAATGTTATTTTAACAGCTTTTGTGTTAAATTTCACATGTTTTTTTAAACAACATTATAGCTTCCTTTATTTTCTTTTTATTAATTTTGACTTTGTAATAGGGACTCTGGAGACTTAAAATTGAAACATGTTGTAGAATGATGGCTTTTGGAAGTTGCAAAGTCCCAGGAATGAATGTCAGCTAAAGCTTCTGCTGCCTCACTGTCGTCTATTTAACTGAGTACATAGTATTTTTCATTGAGATTGACTGTGATCTGGGGATTATTTATAGAAGAATTCTTGGAAAAATTTTTTTGTTCTAAATCTCAATCAGAAATTATTTTTCTATGGGAGTTCAGTAATATGAAAACAAGCAGTTTTGACTGGACAGTGAAGTCACCAATTATATCTACTTTGTACATAATGAAACCTTCGCAATCATGCTGGATATGAATTAATCCTTACAGTCAAGTTGGATATTTTAAAATATCATCAAAAATTCATCTTCTACCAGTAGTTTCAACAGTTGCCTAAAATATTAATGGCAAATATGTGATGCTCAGGAAAAAATACATAAGAGATATGGATGACATTAACATGTATTTTAGCAAAACCTTCACGACATTATGAAGTAATTTTGCCCTATTTTTATTCCTTTGCAATCAGAATTCATGTAAAGAAAATGGAACAGTCTGAAAAAAAGGAATTAATACTCTCCAGTGTACACACAAGTTTTCCGCTAATAGTATTGCTGTTGCTTCATTTAACAATGAGATTATCCATAGTATGTCATCTACCACCACACACAGACAAGGAGTGTTCTAATATTCAGATTGCAAGGTGAAATATGCTTCTTGTATCCACTACTGGAACAGTTTAAGCATTGGTTTACCTCTAACTTCCTAGTGCCAGGATTAATAATGTCTGGCAAATGCATTAATATGGTGAAAGCAACAGGAGATGGCAAGCCCTTTCACATAACATATTTCAAGCATACCTTAAACCCTTTTATAAATGCATTTTAGGGTAGACAAGCAATGGAAAATTATTATCCTTGTACTGAAGATCTGTGACTATTTCACTTTCTTTCCAAAGACAGCGAACTCCTGTAAAGTTTATTGCAGACCAGTAGTGTATTTTTTAAAATGAAAAGTAGGAAAAAATAGGACATTCCATAGCTCATGATAATTCCATAGCTTATGATAACAGGCTAGGAAGTTACTGAAGCTGGAAAATACAGTGCAGATATAAAACAACCACGAGGACATACCACGTATGTGAATGTAAAGAGCACTAGGACTTTGCTGCTAATCAGGTCGTCTGTTCTTCTGAGACTGCAATCTATGCAAAGGAGCCTTTCCTACATGGCATAGTTTGTCAGACTCAAACCTGGAGGAAATTATGTGGGAGTCTGATTATTTAAAATATAGCTACAAGTAGAGTTTATATAAGAACCACCAGTAGATCTAATATTTTACATTAATCCAGAAATTATAGACATTTCTATCAAAGGGTAGTGGTAATTATCTAGGGTCTATGATTTAATCTCCTGTGAAGTCTGTCAACAAAAGTCAGCTCACACGCAGGCTGAGCAAGCATTCCTGAATATGGGAAGAAAATGTCACTAAAACCAATGAGAAGAGCACCATAAGTTTAAATGGAGGTACCTTTTTTTTTTTTGCTTCTCTGTACCTTTGCAGAGAAGCAAAAAAAAAAAAAAAAAAAAAAAAAAAAAATCCCCAAACTTTGACAACATTACAGATCAAAGATTTATGTAGTAGTTCGGTAAAGTGTTGAATCCTCCAAAGTTTAAAAATACATCTAAGAGGCAACAATTTCTGCATCTGATTTTATTGGGCAGAAACAATCCCTAAAGTTAACCAGTAGGAAAGTAATTTAACTTTGTCAAAGGCCATGCAGAGTTGAACTCTCTGGAGCAAATGAAGATTCTCATAGTAAAACACCAATAAGAAAAAAGGGATTTTTTTTTATTAACATCATTCTGAGTAGCAAAATGAAAATTTTTTAAACGTGTGAAATTGAGCCGACTCTACCAAATGCTGCAGCTTTGGCAAGTACTCTCCCTGTACAGACTGATCTCTTGGTGACTTGTGAAAGTTGACCTTGTTAGTTACTCCACTTAAATTACCCTAAAAGAATGGAGATATTTAACATGTTCAACAATGTGTGATCATGACAATAGTGACCTCAGGATCTATTGTTACAATGAAAGGATAACAGGTAAAAAAACCAGATCAACTAGTGTTGTGGAACTTTGAAACAAGTCCTAGATCCTCTTGGAACTAGCATAGTGTGGTCCTTGCTATGAATGTCTCTTAGCATGATTCATATTACATCCAAGAGGATGTTAATATCTCCTGGATTTCTCCCAAGGAAATCCCAAGCTGGACCACCATGCGGCATTTACAAACTGTGTTCTACAGATTCTAGATACATATTCTTTATACATGTTTCACAATTAGACTGATTTATCTGGAAGACATCTGAACTCAGCAGATCTTTAATTTTCAGAAGCCTTTCCTGCTGTAACAATTTATTACATCAGGATAAGTGAAGCTGATTTATACTAAGAAATTTATACAGCAGCCCATTTAAACTTTTTACAACAAATTCAGTTATTTTCTTAAAGTAAGGTTGTATCTAATGTATTTGTTTGACGTATTTTACCGTAATTTTGCAGGTAGGATTCATTCAGACTCAGTTTATCAAAGAGACAGAAGTCCTAGGAAAAGACACTGTATAAGCAAATAGTAAGAGAATTTTATGGAAAGGAAAAAATGCCCTCTAGTTACCTTAAACATCTTATACTGCAGATGTACTCACAGTAAGGATAAAACAGCTGTTGGTTTGGTGGTGTGCAGAATGCATTTTTACATTTTTCAGTGATTAAAGATCTGACTGGTCATAATGCTTTTGCAGGTGTAGAAACCCCAAGCAACCACAGGGATGTCTGCTGACTTCTCAGGTATATTTTATTGAAGAAAGAAAGTAATTATTTTCCAAAATTATTCAGCAATTATTTTATGCCTCCCAGATTGATTGTTGAGACTTTGTTTTGAAAAATGGCACATTTAAACTCTCAGCTACTGTCTGAGCTGGAAGGATAACTTTTCCAGCATTTAAATTCTTTCTTTGGGAATTTTTTTTCTCTTATTTTGAATTTTTTTCTTACATTCCAGCATGCATTTAGCCCTTGGCAGATTGAAAGGTGTCTCTGTCAGGAAATATCATCTGAGAGAACACAAGATACTACACTGCACAAAAAAAAAAGGTGTGGTGTAGGAGGAGAGAAAACATCAGAAGCATTGCAAAAATACCTTTTTGTTTTGTGTTCCACAGCTTTGAAACTTTTCAACAGCTTTGAGCCATTAGAAAGTCTAACTTGCTGACAACTTTTTACATGGAATGTCAGCTTTGTGTGATTTGAAACAGCAGAGATAATAACTCCCAAATGAGAGGATTATAATACTGAAAGGAACATAAGTATGTATTGTACTAGCATCACCTCTCTATTAATGACTAGTGTAGACCAATTGGTGGAATAGCCAGCCTTTTATCTGTACCCTTCTTAAGAGTTCGTTCCTACTAGGGTTTCTTTTTTTGCTAAACTGAAAGAACAATATTTCCTTGGCATGGTTATCGAATTTATTTTGACCCATATGCTACTGCAAACCAACTAAACCAAGACATGGTTTTTAAACAAACGTAGAGAAAATGATAGAATAGTAGAGATGTGTGAGCTGAGAATGGTTTTTAAAGTTTGCCATGAGGTGTCAGCAGCTCTTTAATTTTCAGAAGCCTTTTCTGACTTTAGGATCTCACAGCAATTTACAGAGCTACTTGCACAAACTCTGTCAACAGTGTTGGAATATTTTCCTGAAATAAAGACTTATATTTTAGAAGTCCTCAAATGTTTCCATATGGCTAACAGAGATGAGTTTGTTGATTTGTTATAAATACAGATATACCTGCAAGTAAGTTAGTAAATAAATGAAAAATAAATTTGTAATGTTTTTCTTCTAATTAGCTCAGTTAATTTACCTGCTGTTCATTATGTTTACTGCCTTCATTAAGTTAAGAGGCGTATAATTTCTGTAAAAATTTTAAATGTCACAATATTAAGAAAATCGGTAATAATATACATCAAGAATGTCTTGGAGATAACATGTGTAATAAACTTTAGCAACCACTATGAATTTTAGAGAGAGCATGTTAAATTTCATTGCAAATACTGTATCTTCAGGTTTCCCCAGGTGGCAATGTGTATTAAGAAATGAATGTCTCCGTCTGGAAATGCTGTTCTTGTCATTTTTATTTTTGGAAGTTAATTTAGCTGTTGAATCTAATACTAGTCTTGGGTTTAGAAATGCCTTCAGAGGGAAAGTAGAACTGGAGGAAAACCTCGACAACTGTGTTTCTTAGTGGGCTCTGGGTAAAACTAAAACCTTATCCAGGCTTACATTAAATCAAAGTCAATATTCAGTAAAGATAGATACCACCACCTATCATTATATTCTCTCTGTATCTTGAATACATTGAAAGGTAAATAGACTCAGATAATTTGGTCTTGAAAAGCTGTATCCTAAAATGAATGTTTGCTGCAAAATGGAATGCATTCCTGCACCAAACTCCTGGAAAATTATAAGAACTGATGTTAAGTACTATGGTTTTGTTTTCAGATGTTAGGATTTACCCTTCCTGCTAATCCTGAAAATGCCTTTTACATTTTGTAATAAACCTTATAGTAGAGCTATTCCACTGATCTTAAAAAAAAAAAAAAAATTCCATAAAGATCTACTAACTTGTACTCTAACATTCAAAGTAACCTCCAGTGTAGGAGGATTGACAGGTCGTAGCATTCTGGGTCTCTACTCAAATCTGCAGGTTTTACCATAAAAGTTACAGAGAAACCAGGGTTTAGCCTGATGTAGGTGCTTCTTTCCCCATAATGGTGAGTCATCACACCTGATCACCACATTTTTATTCTGAGTGATATTTCATGAGAGTCAAGACGTGCAATGTGGGCAGAAAAAACTGCAGTATGTTTAATCATTTTTCTTTCTCTTGAACGCATGAGACAAAGGAAGGTGTAAGGAGGATATGGCCTGAGCTGGCTAGTCTGTATTACCATCTAGCATGTGTGGAAAGTGATTTAAGATCAATAGGTCACACTTCACTTTGAAGTTCAGATACTGCCACATCTTTTTGAAAACATGATCCTGAAAAGTGCTGAGCACCCTGGCTGAAGGCCAGGAAAACACATAAACACATGCTTAACTCTAATCATAGGACTAGGCCCCTGTGTTAAAGTTGACATGTGCTGAAGTGCTGGTCTGGACTAGTGCCAGAAGGTTCAGCATCCTTCAGGATTGATTCCTCAGCCAATAAACTAAGGGCTGCAGCTTAAGAGTAAGCCTCGGATTCTGTTTACATTTTCTGCTTGCATTTTAAAAATAAACCAGTGGTTGTTAAACACATAGAGTTCTTGCTCCTAGGAGAAAATTGGCATAGATGGAGGGACAAAAGTTCATTTTAATAGATATAAGCAGTGAACAGGATGTTCACTTCATTTGGCTGTGTGCAAATCACCTCTTTCCCAAACATTCCCTTAATGACCTGCTAACACACAGCTTTTCAGTGTCCAACAGAAGTCCTGCCTCTAGGATCTCGCTTTTGCAATGGTCTCAGGTGGCAGTGCACTGTTCCTGAACTTCCATAGCAGAACTTAAGTTCGTTCCCACAGCTAAATAGGCGATTTTGCCATTTTAGAATGGCCAAGCTTTCTTCTCATCATTTCTGGCAGATGCAGAAGGTAAGAACTAAAACTGAGGCTTATAAAAAACTGGTGTTTCTAATGGACTGAAATCCAGTCCAGCCTAGAAAGGTTTTGTATCTTTACACTGTGAACACAGATGGTGGACCTGGGGTGCATAGTTCTGAAATAGGCTTTCAATAAAGGTAGAAGACATTTCTACAGACAACAGTGCAATATCAAACACAGATAAAAACCTCCACAATTTTGTCTTCAAGCTCTCATTCTCCCTATCATCCTGGTTTGACCATCAACAAAATATTCTGCACAAGGATTGCTGCAGTCAGCAAAGCTCAAAATAACCATACCTCATTGTCCAAATAACTCAGAACTAAAAAAAGTCCCTAAAATGCTTACAGATTATGCTGGTTTCTCCCTGGTACATATAAAAGTTTGGCTTAAATTTGCGTTGGTTACTAAGATCATAGAAAAATTCTTTTAGAATGCATTTTCCTAAATAATTGGAAATTAAATCAAACAAGTTAAAACTGTGTTATTGAATCATTTCTTAAAGTTTAACAAACTTTAAATTGTCTAATTGTTTTAGTTCAATAACTTTTCTGGCACTAAATACACTGGAGTACTATGAAAAAAGCCATTCTAACTGACAGTAGGAATTATCTACTTCCATGTAAAGTCTCTTCTTGCAAGATGTCTCTCTGTCAAACTCAATTTTGCAAACACAGAGGATGACCCAGTCCTTGAGACCATTAGGTATTTATCAGACGGAACCAAAAGAACTTCCAGATGTTACTGATCCAATTTTCATGAATATAAGAATGAGAAATTGTTGCCTTAGTGGTAATGCATCCCCTTCTATGGTTTCTAACTAGTATTAAATAAATGATTCTTTATTACTGAATGCCATTTTCTTTCCAAAATTTTATGGAAATTCTAGCTAAGCACTTGATTTTTGTTTGCCGGAACTTAGTTATTAGCAAATAATAGTAAAACCAGTGAATATGTTTTTTTGTGTCTAAGACATTAAGGTCACTCTCAGAAGTTCAAATGTAGTTCAGAAGTCACATTTTGTTTATCATTCTTCAGATGCCTAATGGGAATTCCCTTTACTAGCTTAATATATTTTTGAATAGGTGTCTGCTACCCAAACCTTTTGGTAGAATGTTGTTGGAGTAGATGATTTACGATGTCCATTCCAGGCACATATTTATCTATAGACTGCAAATTCTTGAAGGTACCCCTAATATTAGCACCTTAATTGTTAGCACCTCATAATATTTAGGCTTCTCACTCCCAGGCACAATTAGGATAAAATTATTGAATAACATGACTTTAGTGCATTCACTCCACAGTGGTAGAAAATTGCATCACCTTGCAGTCAATTCAGAGACAGAACCCTTAGGACAGACAGTGCTTCTGTGTCTTCTGCCATCAGTTCTGCCCCTTTGTGACTCCGTGGCAGTGCCTGCAAAACACACACTGTGTACTTGGAACTTCTCCAATGTTACCAAGCTTCACAAGCAGAAGTACCACTAATTCTTTTGTACTTGTATTGTTTCTGGGGGGAAGGGAGCAGGCTGAACCAAAGATGGAATTTCTAAATTTACACAGATTAACTTCATCTGATTGTGTGAAGGAAGTTATTTTAGAGCATTTCCTTTATTTTTCTTAAAAGAGTAGCCTAAAAGGATCTTTTACAGGGATCTTTTTCATATTCTGGTTTTGTTTAGCTATCATCTGCTGTCAAAGGTGTTCAAACGGACCTGAACTATGAGTTGTGGCACTGTGGTAAACTGCCTCCTTTGGAAGATTTTTAGAAGCCCTTCTTTGAAGGTTTGGCCTTTAGCCTATGAAGGTCAAAACACATTTGGGAGCTTATATTATTTGTCACCAGAGAGAGGCTAGGGTAAACCTAGAAGCACATTTCTCTTCAGAATCCACATGATTAAAATTAAAATAGTATGTCTGGTATGTATACAGAAAAAACCCACTGGATTTTCTTCTGTATTTTCAAATAGATCCAGCAGGCAATTAATCCAAAATAACATATATCATGTGTGTAATATGTTTGTATAAATGTGTGTGTATATATATAGCTGTATATAAAAAACATATGCAAAATTTCCATGTCAATAGATACCAGCATTAATATATTAGCCCAATAGAATTCGGCAGGCAGAATTCCTGATTCCATAAGTTTAAAGCCTGGGAAACTTGTGTAGCCAGCTCCACAAGGAAATGATGATTCACAGATTTTTTTATCTACAAGTTAATAGAAGTAACTTTGTCATAGGGTATTGCTACAGAACTGATAACAAAATTCAGCACAAGAATGCCTCAGATGCACCTTTCATATACAGAGCAAACTTTCAATTTCAAATTTGATATCCAAAACACTGACAGAAAAGAATGCATTCTTCATGAACTGGTCTGTGACAAATTAAAAAAGACAATTATTCCACAAAAAGAATTTTTAGCATCATTGTCAGACACTCATCTTCTGCTAGGACTGGTAGGAGAATATTTAGTACTGTAAAATAAATATCCTTGCATTTTAAAGTAGCCAATTTTTTTTTTACTTTGAAATAGATTTTATTAGCATGAGAGAATCTTGAGGGATGTGAAATTGTCCAAATTCTGTATTCATTTTCTGTTCTATTCAGAAAACTACTAAAAGGAAATGGTAAACCAAAAGATTTCTTGTGCTTTTATAGCTTGTACTTTTGTACTATGAGCATGACTAATTCAAAACTCTGGATCTGGTTCCCCATATCTCCACATATTGAAATGCAAAAGAAATTGATAAAGGTGAAGGAAAATTCTTCCTAAACTGATCCATAATATTTATCATAAACTGTAATCTAGGATTTTGCACTGCATGCAAGAGCTAATGAGTCCATAATACAGAAAGCAGAAGACTTTTTTTATATTACATACTCTATCATAAATCTCTTGTGTAGTCTAAGAAAGTTGCTTCCCTTTGTCTGTCTTGATTCTCTTTTGCCCCTTGTCTTTTCTATATGGAATATAAACTTCTAAAGATTAAATTGGCAGGCTGTATTTTGATATGCTAATATCAGCCCTAGGACTCCAAGTACTGGATCAAACCCATCACACCTGCATGAGTTGAAACCCTCCTCCAGTGAGATCTCACTCTGAAGGTTTGGATTTTTTTTTTTTTTTTTTCCAGAATGACCTGGTACTAGCACCCTTTATGTACACTTTGGATGTTTGCATTTATTTGTGCTGTGTTTTTCTAAAGGTCCATTGAATAACACTGAGATTCACAACTGACATTTTTGACAGAGATTATATAGTATTGAAAACATTTATGTAAAATGGAAACATGAAGAATAACATTTACTAACAGCTAATTAAACTGATCACCGGAAATAATTTCTCTTGAACATAGTTACAGAGAATCATTCCCTTCTCTCCCTTCAGAGAGGAATTACCATTACACCTCTGGAAAGAGGTCTAGTGTTCACACTTCATCAAAGGAGGATCAAACACCTTAAACTGTTCCTTTCTAAGTTAATAGTTTCCAGACTAGCATTAGTAATTTCTTTTAAGTGAGAAAAGTCCCAGTACTGAAAATAAAAGCCATATCCAAATATTGCAAAAATTTTGTCTTTAATATCTAGTAGATAACTTTATTGGGACTTAAAAACTGTAATATAGAAATCCTACAGAATTTTAATTGAATCAGGTCCTGTTTAACATCTTTATTGATGACCAGGATGTTGGGATTGATTCAATAGATTTGCAGATGACACTAAGGTGGGTGGGAGTGTTGATCTCCTCAGGGAAGGAAGGCTCTATAGAGGGATCTGGGCAGACTCAGTCAGTGGGCTAAGGACAGCAGCATGAGGTTCACTAAGGCACAGTGCCAGGTCCTGCACTTGGGTCTCAGCAACCCCAGGCAGTGCTGCAGGCCGGGGCAAGAGTGGCTGTCCAGCAGAAAGGGGCTTGGGGGTGCTGGTCAGCTGCAGGCTCAGTGTGAGCCAGTGTTGGGCCCAGGTGGCCAAGAGGGCCAATGGCATCTTGGCCTCTATCAGAAGCAGTGTGGCCAGCAGGACCAGGGAAGTGACCACCCCTCTGTGCTCAGCATTGTCTCTAGTACTGCATACAGTTTTGGGTCCCTCACTTTAAAAAGGGCTTTGAAGAGCTGGAGTTTGTCCAGTGAAGGGCAACAAGGCTCATGAGAGGTCTAGAGAACGTGTCTGTGAGGAACAGCTGAGGGGTCTGGGTTTGTTTAGTCTCAAGAAGGCTCAGGGGAATAATCATGCTACCAGAGAGGAAATTCTAATGAAATTGGCCCCAGTCTTTTCTGTTGTGCCAGCAGTGAGAGGACCAGAGAATCACATTAGATATTAGGAAAAAAATTTTCCCTGTTAATGTGGTCAGACTTTGGAATAGCCTGCCCAGGGAGGTGGAGTCACCATCCCTGGAGGTGTTTTAGAGGCATGTGGGTACGGCTCTGGGTGATGGTTTAGTGGTTTAGAGTTACAGAGGTAGTGCTGGTTGATGGTTCGACTTGATGATCTTTAAATGTCTTTTCCAACCTTGACAATTCTACAATTCTGTGAAATACTGTCAAGTTACGGACATTCTGTGCTCAATATATTGTGATCATTTTGATGTTTCTGTTGTGCTATTGCTTTCATTGCTCATATAAGAAATAATATTCAGTAGGATGTTTTGCACAGTTGAAGCTGAGTTAAACAGCATTGCCCCCCAGTCTGGATTTAGCAAAGTATTGTATCAAGTTGTAAATGCAAGCAATTGCATGATAAACATTTATTGAGAAGCAGAATCTTTTTATGCATTCTTTCCATCCCTCTATGTTGCCAAGGTGACCATACAGAGATAAACCAGCTTAAAATGTAAATAACTGTGTCCCTGAATATTTCAAATTCAGAATGTCTACTGAGTAACATTAGAACTGTCAGGCTTACACAAGTAATCGTATCTGAAAGATCCTGCAGCTTTTAGTTACATTTCCTTTAAGGTTATAGCCTCGCAAGAAAGCAATCCACTGAATTATATTTTTCCTCCCATAACTTGCAATGCAGCAGTATTCTGCTGTAGGAAACAAATTGTTCAGAAAAAGTAAATCCAAGGTAATACTCAGAATTACGGTGATGTCATACTGTGATGACAGCCTCTGACAACCAGTCTTTAGCTGATAACCTTCAACGTACAATTTTTATAGAAGTTCACCTGACTGTCAACAACTAAACTGCCATCAAGCACGGGCTTAGGTTTTCTTTCAAAGACTTTTCAATTTTTTTAGATTTCAGCTTTATGGAAACAAAATACTCCCCAAAAAGATGTAACTGAAACATGTAGCTCCAAGGAGACTTCACAGCTGAAACTCTCAAGGTCAGTGTGTTTGCTCCCTATATACTGTACTACAAATGCTTTTAACCCAGTTAAAAGATGAGATTTCAGAGGTTAGGAGCTGAGAGAGAATATGTGTAGCTTCCAGAAAAGGAGCAGTGCTCTGGCACAAGAGCTCTACAAACTTCTCCTAAAAATGCCAGAGGACTCCTAAAAATAGTTTTTAAACATTTTAAAATTAGCCTAAAATCCCTACAGAAGAATCAATACTTTTTCTTGTTTTCAAATTCAGAAAAGTGTAGATTCCAAAAATCACACAGTAATGATATGCATTCATATCTTTATGCGCTTTTAAAAATTTGACTCCTTAACATAGATCGGCCAGTAATGCAGGAAAGATAACACTGTCTGTTATCTAGGCTTAATTTTTTTGGTGATTTCTCGGTTATTAAGTACTGCTCCTGATGCATGGGCAGAGCTTTCACAGCAAGCAAGTTCTCACTACAGTAACATGTGAATTCAGGAAGCTAACTTAGGCTTACCTTTTAAGACCTCTGTGGCAAGGAAGAGAACAAGATTTCTGTCATCTGAATGCTAGCTATGGCATTTACCCGGGAAGAAGAAGAACAAAGTTTAGAGTCTTTCTCAGACACAAATCATCCTTTTCCAGCACGATGGAACAAAGTTTGAGCCAGAATGTTTCATGCAGGCTGCTCCCTCCCATTCTTTTCTCCATCTCTGCTATGCTGGACTGGATTCCACACATTTGGCAGATGTTCCCATAACTTCTGTGCCATCTAAAGGAGACTGTAGGATTAATCAGCCTGTAGGGAGCTGAAGTTTTGCTCACCTCTCAGGAAGGAGGTACACAGAATTTACCATGAGGCACCATGGTGGCAGTCCACTCATGAGGATGTGTATAGGCACAGTCCACATTCATGCTACCCTTCTCCTTTGGGAGTATTGTATGCTCATCAGGATTATGATGCGTTTAGAAAGGGGATTCTGCATTTTTTCCCTTAAGTGTACCTATGTTCTGCCACTATTTTAAGGAAGCCAGCTCAAAATTAAATAAAAACTTGTTTTGATAAAGATTTTCTTTCATAAGTTTAAGACAACAGGGGAAAAAAAACCAACCACCATAAGCTTTTAAAGGGCAAGGTGAATAAATACATTCAAAGTGGAGATCAAGTGCAGAGTGAGATGAAGCAGGACTAGAGAGAGACACAAATTAGAAAGTGCAACCAGGAAGAAGGAAATAGTCAGGAGCAAGCTACAGGTATCAAATACAAGAAGAATGTGTCAGTGGTGGGATGACATACTGAGCAGATAAAGAAACATCCATTAGTCACACTAAAAGCCTAGTTCTCAGGTGGTGAGATCTTTAAATGCCATTTAATTGTTCTTAGTCAGAAAGCTATTTAATGCTTCTAATGTACTCTAGCAATTATGTGTACAGAGAAAATGGGTATGCAACACATTTTCCCCTTAAAATTAAGGCTATGAAGTACTTGACATTTAGACAAACAGGTACTGTCCTGTACTCTGAAAAAAAGGCAATATGTGCCCCTGGCACTCTTTAGAAGCAACCAAACTTTGTGTCAGCAGCCAAAATAGCTTTCTAAAGCACAAGATAATCACCCCTCATATTGGCTGTGACTTTGTCTGCCTCAGTGACTGGATGGATCAGTGCTGCCCAAAAGAGGGCTGCTCTGAGGAATGAGGCAGGGGAGGGCAAACAGGGTGGGATGGAATAGCCAGCTACTGCACATCAGATATTTTATAGCAGGAATTCATGCAGAGAGGCTGTTCAAATAGTGTTCAGTGAATGGCAGTGATTGAAATACTGTTCTTATTGTAGGCACAAGGCCTGATTCAGACAGGGCATGAGCAGGTGCAGCTTCATTGAAGTCAATAGTGCAGCACCCACTGGGCCTGAATTTAGCTCACAGTAGGACTTGCTGTGAAGTGTATTACACTAATGATAGCTATGGCAACATACTGTTTTCTGCATGACCTAGATGCATTTGCCCCACATAGATGTTTTCACACCAAGACAGTGTTTTTTCTTAGTTTCTTACCAGGAAGAAGATGAAATTGAGAGATGCATTTTTAGGCCCTGGATTATGGCATTCTGTGGGTTTTAACCCATATGTTGAAGGATTATACAGTGTTCCCCTTCGTGGTTAGTAGGCCTTTTGCAAACAGGCTTTTTAAAGCCAGGTCTATATCATTAGCTTCCCAAAGTTAAATGTAATTTTCTAGTCAATTATTCAATCATTTTGTTTCATGATACAAAATATTTAAAGACAGCATTTCTTTTACTAACTCCTCCCCAGAGATACCAATAATCAAATTGCTCATTTCTTTCTCAGCAGAAGATATCCAGGGAATTATGTGTTTCACACTTGGGAAAACAAAGATTTCCCAAGATATATAGATAGGAAGGCATTTTGTTGGTAAAATTCTGGTTTCACAGTAGAAATAGATTTGCTGTGTCTAAAGTGCAAACTTTTAATCTGATTTTTAGTGATTTACCTGTGTATAAAGGCCTAGAAACTTATTCTTCTTTATAAAGTCTTACCACGCACTCCTTCCTCTTTGGGAGAGAACTCAATCAAAAGGTTATGGCTTCCCCTACAACTTGTGAAAGCCTTCACAGTTTATTTTTGTGGGATTTTTTTTTTTGCTTCATTTTAAGCTACATGATAAATTTATGTGATACATGTTGGCTTCTTTCCTGTAAACCTGGCTCTCTCCAACTTACACAAAACATATTGTTCTGCTCTGCTTTCATGTTTCCTATTAACAAGATAAGGAAAAAATGGGTAAGTTTTAAACAATGCTTGTTTTTTTCTCCCTAAAGTTGCAGGTTATTTACTGAGTATATCAGGTTTGTCAGAACAGTCCACCCTTCTTTTTGTTCCAAACTATAACACTACAAAATAACATCATAAAAATCTTCCATAATGTGCAATGCCACAAAAAATAGTGCAGAGTAATTTTTGCTTCCAATTATTTAAGCAAGTATTTGATTAGAATTGAAGTAGGCCATCGCTAATGGCCTCACTATCTCAAATTTAAATTATGCAATTGGTTGTTGCTCTTGGATTTACTGGATCTTCTGTAATCTGTGTATACTTTTAAATCCTTTACTAAATGGCCTCCTCAGCAGATATGATTCTACAGAAGGAATCTGGATCAAAAATCAGTGATGGTGCTGAATAGAAATATGGTCCTCACCAGTGCCACATGAGGTGCATGACTCTTAGAATGATAAAACCACAGAAATTTTAAGGTTAGAAAAGACCTCTAAGACCATTGAGAACAACTGCTAACCCAGAACTATCGTGTTCACCAGTAAACCAAGCACCATATCCACATGTCTTTTGAACACTTCCAGGGATGGTGATTCCACCATGTCCCTGGGCAGCCTGTTCCAATGTCTGACAACACTTTAGATGAATAAATTTTGTCTAAGAGCCAATCTAAAGCTCCCCTGGTGTAATCTGAGGCCATTTCATCTTGTCAACCTCCTTTCAGGCAGCGGTACAGAGAGATAAGGTCTCCCCTGAGCCTCCATTTCTCCCTCAGCTGCTCCTCATCAGACTTTTGCTTCAGACCCTTTACCAGCTCCCTTCTGTGAACTGCAGCATCTCAATGCCCATCCTGAACTGAGGGGCCCAAAACTGAACAAGATTCAAGGTGTGTGCCAAGTACAGAGGGACAATCATTGCCCTAGTCCTGTTGACCACACCCTTGCTGATACAGATCGGGTTGCCACTGGCCTTCTTGGACACCTGGGCATGCACTGGATCATGTTCAGCCACCACGGAGAAACATAACATTGCAAGGAGGATCATCCAGAAAAGCTGATACAAAAGCCTATACTCATAGCTGGGCACAGTTAGAACAAGTTGGTACAGAACAGTAAGTTATTTAATTATTTTTGCAAATAAAAAGATTTTCTTACATATATTTAAGTAATTTGTTTTTGATCTGTATATATAATTAATGTCTATGCATCAAACCTACTATATTACACAGTATTCAAAGATAGCAGACTGAACAAAATGTTTTAAATGAAAATAAAAGGAAACGTCAGCAAAATGCAACAATGATGGAATGAACAGGAAACATTCCTCTCACAAAATAATTAATTTTTACTTCTTTTTGCTAAAGAGGATAGATGCCTGAGAAATACTCATTAATTAGAGCAAGTATTTTTTGAAATAAAATTTATTTATCTTTCCAAAATGTGAGACTCCTCATGGCCCAGAAGAAAGAAATCACCACAGATTTTATCATCTTCATGTAAAATTTAGGGCTTCTGATGGTAACCTTTCCTTTTTTAGGAATGTAAGGTAGAAACTGAGGCTTATCATGAGTTTAAATCTCTTGTTCAAAATTATTGACGTTTTGTGAGAAATCAGATATTTTCTTTTAATTAGGACACTTAAAACATTTTTAAAACTTTTAGATTCATCTGAGTTTATGAAGCTGAAAGTGTTGTGCTGTTTTGGCAGTTTTCTGTTTGAATCTGGAATGCCATCTCACATCTGTAAGCTGATCTTGCACCAGCTCGTGCTACATTGATTCTTGTTCTGAAAAGCAAGCAAGGTTTTCAGATCTGCTTGATTTAAATCCCAAAGAATTTAGTTCACTGATTCTCAGATAGTCCCTTGAAAAAAATGCATGCTTAAAGGGACTAAAATCCAGTATTCTATGCAAAGACATTGATTTTATGCAATACAATTGTTCAAAATTTTGTGGCCCTGCTATATTTATGGAACAATAACATAACACTTGGCATTTGCTAATATATGTTGAGGTTGGCATATCCCAATGCCTGTTGCTACAAAACTGGAGACTTATCAGGATGTGAAACACTAAAGACTACACAGAAAGCTGTTGCAGAATGTGAGAATCTCAAGTCACAAAACACTTGATACGCAACTGGATGTTCCAGGGCAAGAGATCACTTGATGACTGGGGTTCCTCATGAGCTACCACAGAGGAATGAAAAAAGGACAAAGAATATTTATTTATGGTGCTGTAAATTAAATTGCAGGTTGCTGCAATATGAAAAGCTTCCTGGGGTAACATGACCACGTGATATGGTTTAGGAATCATGCAATTTAATGCCCCAAGACACCAACACCACATGCTGCTGACTTGCTTCTCCTCCCCTGCTGGTGGCTGGAGAGGATAACTGGGGACACAAAAGGCAAACATTGCAGGCTGAGATAAGAACAATTTACTGGAAAAAATAATGAGATAAGAAAACAAACAGTAACAGCAACAATATTAAAAACAACAATAGCGAAACAACGAAAGAGAGAGTGTGGAGCTCAAACTAATCCCAAACAAACCTCTCCCTCTGGTCAGGATCAGCAGTATTCCACTGCTCTCTCTGCCACTCTTGCTCCAGTGGAAAGCGACACCTTCTTTTCAGAAGCAATTGCAAGAGATGGATCAAATAACATCCACACCACATGGCTGTAGGCTCCACCCCCTCACAGCTCCTGACAAAAATTAAGACTAGGCCAAAACTCAGGATACTATACTTAAAAAAAAACCAAACTAACTGTGAGAGAACACTCCTTGCCAAGGACTTCCTTGGGTAGTTGAATTTCTTCATATTGTTGACAGTAATAAGAATAAAACCACATATCTCAAACAGTGTACTGTTTTTTTCCTTCTGGTTTATTGGACTTTCATTGTGTGGGTTTTCTTTTCCATCTCTCCAAATCAGGGAAAATGTTTAAGAAAGAGAGATTTCTCTAATAAGTCTACACATAATGCAAAATTTATACGGCTTCATGTGCAGCTGGGCAAAGCATGACATGGTGTAAAAAAAGAAAGGAAATTTTCCATGGTTTTTGGGAGGTAAGAATCCTAGTTACTACTGGCCATCATGACCTACTCATTCAGTTTAGGAAGAAGTGGATACTTTCCATGGGAGAAGCCTAAGCATCAGATTTGCTCCTTGGAGCATTAATAAAGGGGCTCAGTTAGCTTCATCTCATTATTTTACTATGAGTATTGACTTTGGCCTAGAGTCATGTATAGATAAAATGGTGCAAGGGCTTGTCCTAAGTGATTACTCAGAATTACAAATCATTTCACATGTAACTGAATACTGCAGCCTAGCTGGCACTCTGCCCCTTTCTTTTCCTACCTCCATCTTTCCAGCATCCCACTCTCCACTCTTTCCTGCCCCAATAAGAGAATGAATCTAGGTTTGATTAAATGCATAATTAATCTTACTCACTGAAAGTGGACTTTTAATTCACTAGCACAGGGAGGACGTACATACCTATCTCACAGTGTTATGCCAACAAAGATATAAGAAAAATATTTAACGGTAGCCTGGTAGCAGACAAACAACAGAGAGTATATAACCATGTATGTACCATTTCTCTAACAAAGTAGTTAGACAGAACTGGGGGTTTTTTGTGTTAGCAACTGCCTGATGATTTCTGAATGTATAAAAGGTTATCTGCTAAATGTGTGTGTTTTAAAAAGGAATGAGCAAGAAAGTAAGAAAGATAAATTTTAGTTGCTCTGGGATTCTAAAAGCCCATTATTTTTAAGAGTGCAGAGAGGATCAATAAAATAAAGAGACACATAAAAGCTCAAGATACTCTTGGTACATCCAAATAAAATAACATAGAAAGTGCAATGTTCAACTTACAGAATACAAGACACGAGATGAAAAGAGAGGTTTTTTAGGGATATACCAGGTTTCTTGAGTGCATCTTCCATGGTATATTTCAGCAATTTTCCCCTGAACAAGATCCTAGCATTTTTTCTAAACTTTGTTCCATATCTAGACTTTATGAAGGAAGAAGAAGCTTGAAACTGTTATTTTGCACAGGTACCTGTGATCAAGGATGAGATTTAATATAAATTCCTGCTTAGTCAGGTATCCAGTTCCCATAAGGTCACAAAACAGATTTTCCTCCCAGTTTGGTGCAGGTCTAAACAGAATAAAAATACTTTCTGTGAGCCACATATATATAATGGTATATAATGCAATCAAATGCCTGAAACTACCTGCTCAGAGAAGAAAGTCAGAATTCAGTAATTAAAAATAAAAACAAACAAAAATTCAACCAAAACACACCTAATAATTAATTTACCTACTATGATAATATGTATTATTTTTGGTCATTGATTCTATTTCTAAATGAAAAAATGGATAAAAACCAGAAAGTGCATAAGATTTGAGCCAAACAGGTCTTACTAAGTTCAGAATTATAATACTAATATCTCAAATGAATATTTTACACTCAGCTTTGCAAAAAAAAAATGAACCAAACAGTCCAAATATATCAGACAACTTAATGCAAGTGAAACTTTGACCTCGCCAAATTAGAGCCTAAAATTATTAATGATGAGCATTAACAATATATAATGTAATTACAATTGCACTATATTTTGTTGAGGTGTATGCTTTTTTTTTAATTGAAAGATCATATTTTTTTTCCTGTTCAGTTATATTTTGTACTTGAATATTTGGACACTTTTTTAATGCACTTGACTCTCTACAGTTGAAATAATTTCTTTTGTAAATTCAGTCTGAGGGTGCTACTGAAATTAAACCTTTTCAGCAATTGGGAAAATAGCTTTATAGAGATGATTTGAAATTTGGCATTTTGTTTAAAGCATCTAGATTTATGCAGCTCACAGACGTGTGTTTAACCTCTTATGGGGATCAGCTCTGTTGCTTGCACCATGAGTGGGTGTGTAAGTCTCAGAAAAATTGTGCCACCTGAAAGAAATGGCTAACCTTGCCATTTGGGGAGTCTATCTGAAGAGCTTTCTTGACAGAATGGGGCATGGAATATACCTGGTCATTATAATTATTATAACTAGCTGAAAGTCCATTATGCAGCAACATTCCACCTGTCAAATAATATTTTAACTAACTGTTACGTGTGTGTGGTTTTTGGTGGTGATGATGTTCTAATCTGTTTCCACTTCTTCACTTCCATTTAGAGGATTCCTAATTTGCAGTATTAGCAAAAAAATAATCTTTTCCCATAAATAAAGAAAGAGAGGAAAAGCTCAGGACGAGTCCTGAATACCTTACTGCTGAGCAGAATGTCTGTACAGAGTCACATGATGCAAATGATCTGGACAAAGACAGATATCTGCCTTTTCAGTAAATAATTCACGTGACAAGTCAAGTATGCTAGCTGGTCATGATGTGATCATTTTGATGAATTTAATAAACTAGGAATCTCACCCTATAAATATCTGGAATTAATCAAAACCATTAAGTCCCTTATACTTGTAAATATTTATGTGTGTACAATTTAATTATCTGCAGTTTAATTTATTACTAGAATGTACTTTTATAGATAAATCCAACAATATGAATATATTTTGAAAACACTCTAAATATCCACTGACACAACAATGTCAGGATCTGTTCAGGCCAGGACAGCTATCTCATATTATTTCTACCCATTGCTTCAACTATTCCATCAGGTCTTTCCTATGGAGCCATATAACTTATCATCAGTAAGAAACTTAAGCAACTCATGTAAGTTAAACAACTGAACACTTGCTACTTTTGAGAAGATCATATAAAGGACTTTATGTTTTTACCTGTAAAAGTGGTAAAAAGCACTGAACAAAACCTTCTAGTCATTCTGTTGGTCTTCTATAACCGTAAATTAGTTGAGGAAAATCTGTTCCTTACACAGTTTAGTCACTTATAAATATTGTTTATAATAGTTTGTACCCTGATTTTTAGAATAAAAGAGATTTGTTTCCTCACATTTCAGTGGTGCTAAGAAAATTAAGAAGTGATTCATTAAATGCATGAATCAGGGAAAATGAGCATATATTTCATGGAAAAGCATATTTTAAATGTACTGACTTCCAAGATAACCTACACATGTACTGTAGACAATGCCCAAATGGCTTGCTTGTGCACCCTGTGTATGTGTATTGTGTCACTTTATTTCCATATGCCTTTCTTAGAACTGTCCTTGAATTAGGACAAGAGCTAATGGTTTACTAAGAGTGCAAATTAGCCCAGCTCTGGGAAAGAAGACAACATCTAAAAGAAGCTTATGCTTTAACATTTTTGTTAACCACAGTGATAGAAGAAGGATTCTGACATGGTGTTTTAACTTCCCTTAATGAAGGAGATCTGGTACCCTGACCATAGGCTGGGCCAGACTGGTAGGAAGCTGTTGCACAGGGAGAAGAGAAAAGATGCTTTAAGGCATCTTCCAGAGCTTGTTAAGTCACTAAAAAAGAGTTTTCAGATGGTAAAGTGCCCATTATTGAATCTCATTGATACAATAACTTCTTTGAAGGCACTTTGTAGCCACTCAACATGCTATATTCTCTGCTCTTCCCCTTTCTGTACAAAGGGCTGGAGAACAGAATATCAACTGGCCTCCACTGCCATAAGATGCACATTTCAGTGACCTTTGCCTTCAGGGTCTTCAGCAAGGGGTCATTTGCAAGAGGCAAGAGCAGCTGCTGTTCATGCAATCTTATTTACCCAGAGTTTTTGCATGGGGAAGGCTGTGTCCTGAAACACAGCCTCTTTCTGATCTGTTTGGTTTCACAGTGTCTCAGTATCTCCAGGGAAATGCTCAGACACCCTCTTGTTACACTCCTCTACTCTTTGCAAGCAACACTGGCCAGTCAGGTTCTCTAGGAGACTGAACATCATAAAAAAATTCATCTTAACCACTTTTTGAGTAGATACTCTACTTTTCAGTTTCGATGCCCAGTGCCACCCTGCTTAATTCTACATGTTTCTTTTGTTTCATAAGTGGAGAAAACACATGACAAGTTCATGGGTGGAAGAGAAGCAGTCAAGAGCACATAGGCATTATTCTAGCAGAGACTTCACTGTCACTACAAATTGCAGGGGGGAAAAAGGGCTTCATCAGTCTTATTTAAAATCTAGATAATATTTTCATGCCTGGGTTTTTCTTTATTTTTCTGTGACTAGAAAATGAAAAAGCAAGACAATGTGGGTATAGTTAATTCCATTCCTGAAAGTCAGTTATTGACTCCATGGTTGGATTTCACTGAATCCAGCAAAAAGAAAAAGAAAGAGAAAACAAAATTGGTATGTTATTTGCTTTTAGCTTTGATAATCTCTCACATCTAATTACAAATAAAAGGCTTCTCTGTATTTGTTGCCAAAATTACAATAATGGATATTTTCTACTTTTTCCCTAGCCCTTTCAGACATCCTGTGAAACTACAATAGGGTGCTGAAGTTCCTTCTCTGTCTGGGTGACTTCTTTGCAAATGAAGATGGATGGAGATTTTCCATTTTAATTAATAAGACCAGCTGTTTCTAAAAGAGAGAGTGGGTTGGGTTTTTGCAGGTATTCCAAGCTAATGTATTATCAGAGTTTTAATGATTGATTAAATAACTCACTGGTCTAAGTTTCTACATACAAGACATCTCAACAATTTAAACAGATGCCATGCAAATGAAAGAAGTCTTCTATCCATCTTCTATCCATACATTTATAGATATATGCGTGTCTTATAGAAAAAATACTAATTTTTGTCCTATTCAGACAGTAATTTTTAAAGTTCTAAAAAAATTCACAACTTTTTTTGTATTTATTTATTATATTTCTAAAATTGTCATCTTTCAGCTTCTTTCCCTGAAAATAGACTTTTTGTGATCAAAATTATGTTGACACCACTAAAATTGATTTTACTGTATGATTTGTAATATTTTTTTTCAGACCCACTTGTTTTTTTCTCAGCCACTTTTGCAAAAGCCTTGCTTTGCTTGGAGTGCTAAAGCTGTGTTTAAGTACTAGAAAAGTTTCCTAGAAGAACAAATTAGGTGACCCTTTCCTTGAAAGAGTCCCTCTGCATCTTGATAGATTTCTGTCTATCCATGACTCTCTTGTAGTGAGGTGATATCTAGCTAAATCTGAAATTTATACATCACAGTTTGGAAATCAGACTGAGAATGATTCTTTAAACTGCTGTGCTCTACTAAGCTGTATCAGCCTGTAAGTTTTTGATTTCTCTAACATACAGATAGTAGTCTGTTCTATGCTTCAAAACTTAATAAGTTTTAACAGGTTATAATATAACCCAAGAACTGAAAGTGTGCAATGACTCTTAGAAAGGGGTGGTTCATTCCTGTTACGGATAGCCCATGTGCTGGTGTCATAAATGGCCATTTTATAGATGGATAATGTACTATAGTCATAATTCTTTATTGCTGATAGTTATTGCACTAGATCACGACCCTTGGATATTGAGAGTCAGTTTTTAATATCACAACCATTTACAGAGGTTAATGGACTAGGTTTTGCAGCTTTTGACCTTTTGATGGTGAGGGTTAGGAGGTTGCATTTGTGCACTAAACTGCCAGAAAATATCTGTTTATTTATCTTGGCTGTAATAGACATGGTTACTGCTTATAATCAAGAAGCTGAGAACAATGCGACTTGCATAAATTGGAATTATTTGAGCTGCATCTTCTAAGGTACCCTTGGTATGACATTTTCAATCCTTATTAATTAGAAAATCAATGTTTATTAGCATTCAATCTTTACTGTTTCATCTACATAAATAAAGTTGAAATTGAATTACTAGCTAGAAAATATTTGATAACTGTGGCTTTCAATGCAGAATTGTTTTGAGCATCATGATCAGGTTTATGATTTGGCTAGGTTACCTGTAGATGGCTTGCTCAAGTGCCACATGTACTGATCTGAAGCAGTCTCAACAGGCTAATGACAAGGGTAAGTTTTCTGATCAAAGTGTATGAACTCTTCTGTTTCAGAAAGCCTTTTTCCTATGCCATCAAATGCTTGCAATATGAAGAAGCCATTTTAATGCTTCTGCAACAATGAAACGAGCATCAGGTCTGCAGTACCCACAGTAGCATAGACTACGAAAGTAAAGAGTTAAAATTTAGCCCTTTTTCCTTTTAGAAGTTCAAGTTAACTTTGTCAGTTACTTAGAAAGTAAAACATGGGGGTGAAGGGAAGTACAGTAATTCTTCTGATTCAATATATCAACAGAATAACTAATGGTAAATATGGGAAATATTAAAGGATGCTGTTAAACTTACAAAAGTACGTTGTGATTTGATTGTCTAAAATGCTAATTCAAGTGGAGATGTTTAAAAAGCAGATGCAAAAATGCGGTGAATTTGTGGCAGAAAGAAGTGGGAACACTGAATAGTAGAAGCACAGTGACTTGTCTGAGTTCAAACCTGATGCACTGACCTAAGGTTCCTAAATCCTAGTCAAATTTCTATAAGTTAATTTTCAGAAGTAGAGACTTAGAGATTTCATTCATTGTTTCTAGTAAGCAAACCTTCCCAGATTCTGACTTTTTAGCATTATCTTTACTACTATTCCTTTTAAAAAATATTTTGAGGACCAGGTTATTCAGATAGGCTCATAGGAAATTTGTCCAACTCTAGCTTGAGAGAATTTCTAAAGCTCTTCAACAACAATGGCTTTTTTACTCCTATTTATCCTTCTTACAGCTTTTATCCTCCCTCCCCCCTCTTCTTTACTCCCTTTTCTTTGCTACCACAGCAGTGTGGGTGGGAGTGCTGCATTTTGTTTGCTGAGCCTGTGATGCTGAATGATTCCAATATAATCAAACTACACTTTTATAGTGTCGCGTTATACTGTGCAGCCCAGGGTGCTAACAAAATAATAAAATTAGCAGCTCAGATAATGACAAGCAAGGCAGGTCAAACAAATAATCTTTTAGACCTGGAATTGAAACTGGAATGGTATTAGAGTTGCAAACAGCCAGAGGCAGTGCTGACATATGAGACAGTACTTAACCAAGCCCCAAGCATAGATATGTGGGGAGTGTTTTGGAGATCTGATCATGGATGATACTGAGTGCTTCCTGCAGGCCACGAGAAAAACAAAGTAAATGGGACACAGCCACTGTAGTGGTACTGACAAGTACTCAGCATCTGAAAGAATTGGACTCTAATGCCCAACATGAATTTTTATTTGTAATCAGTATTGTGTTTTGAGGTACCTAGGGGCAAGGGTATTTCTACTCTACCTCATCTGTAGTTGATTATCTCATTTTACCTGCAGCTTGACTCCATTTACAATGAAGAAAAAATAGTATCAGTTAACCAAACATTGCTGATGTGATGAAATACTTACATGGATTTCTTTAAAAGGATGTTTTGGGAGATAAAAGCCAACAGTGCTTTTGCAGTCTGAAATCACGTACATTTCCTCTTTTTTCAATCAGGCGGCTTGCAAAATCTCAAGAGGAAATGTTTCTTATATTATGCAAGTCTAGTCCAAATCTATCAAGAAGCTGCCCTCTAAAAGTGTGGGGGACTCTTTAAGATTTACACCAGTTAGGTACAAGTGCTTTTCGCTTATAAAATGGGTGATGGTCAGATCGATTAACTACAGTATATAGTACTTAAAGTGATGAAGAAAGACATTGGATGGTCAAATGATTAATGTCAAGCTATCCATTTTGATGTTCGAAATCCTAATTGTGTTTGGCTCTGACCTCCACCCTCATTGCTACCAATATAATTACAGGATCTCATCTAAATGAGATGGATTAAAGAGAAAAAAAAAAGGAAATTGCTGTCTCTAGTTTATCTTCAGAAGATTCTTTTATATGTTCACGTAGAAAATGGTTAAATTCACCATTTCTTCAGCTGTCTGAAATATGCTCTTAGGAGATAAGCTCTTCATTGCTTAAAGTTACACATCTGTATTTCTTTCTCTTTTTCTCTCCTTCTCTCCCTTGTTCGTTGCCTACTCTTTTGTTTGTACAATGTTCTTTTATCCCAAACAATATAACATTTTAGTTCTTGTAATAAATGCCTTCATGTGAGGCAGTTCAGCTAAGAGAATATTATTAGACTGTGCTCTCAGGCAGTGCACCTTCACACGATCAATACGAATCCAAGCCTCTGTTCATTCCCTTTGCTTAAATTCCCTGCAAATGTGCAAGGGAAGCAGCAGAGGGTGTCATCAATCATGGGCTGCTCTGACATGCGCTGAAACCTGACCAATGCTGAGATGTTTTAATAAGGCATCCATTAAAACCCTCAAATAAATTGCAATTTGAAAACAGAACATAATACCAGCCAAGTTTTCCTCATCCATCTTGTGGCATGTCATGTAATGTAATTGCACTGTTAATTTATCCGAGAACTTTCTCTATACATGGTTTCATTGGCATTGCTTAATTTCCCTGCAGACTCCTGTGTGTGCATGGAGGTGAGTGTACATGCATGTATTGTGCATATATGTATCTGTTTCCACTTCAGGGAGTGATAATGGTTATGTTTAGCATGGCATTAGCCAGTGAAACAATCAAGGATTTGAAATGTTTGACATTTTGTCAATGGCTCCTGAGATTTCTGATATTTCCTAACCAGTTCTTGCCTGGAGCAGACCCCCCTTTTTCTTACCTTCCCAGCTTGCCATTGGTTTATGCTCCTCAAGAGTGGGATCACTCAGAGCGCCTGTGGATCCCATCAATAAATATTGACAAAAGGGTTGAGGGACCATTTAAGATCACAAAGCAATGGCAGTCAAAACAACACAATGCTGATTTCTGTTCATGTGCTTAGGAGGCATGCATGAAGTTTTGGCAAGGGCAGGGAAAGTGAGAAGTAACATATCAATAGGATGCAATGAAAAAATGCTTGTGTAAAGAAATGTTTAAAAAATTGCATTTAAATATCTCTTTTTTACACATAAGTTCTGAGAGGGAAGATAAAGGCAGAAGCTCATATGGATTTCTTTGTCTGCCATACATAAATCTAAAAATAAAACTATTCTTCATCTATGGCTGCATCAGCAGTTTCTTTACTTTTATTTATTCTTTATGTTTTTTGAGAATCCTTTATCTCTTTGCTGTGGAAAAAAACCCCACATTCACAAATGTAAAGTAAAATATTGCTGATATTCACAAGCACTCTAAATCTGGTCTTCCATTCTAACTTTAATACGAATTACAGTTTTGTTTGTTTTAATCAGACAATTTCCTTTTTGAAGCCAATAATTGCCATATTAAAACAAACAAACAAAACAAGCCCCAAAAACAAGCCCTAATTTTTTTTTTTCAGTACAATGGAAAAATCAAATGGTAATAAAAAGCTTTTTAAACTATAGAAATAAGAACATTTATATTTGATTTCTGCAGTTTGCTACTCTATAGTACAATTCACCCCATTTCTAAAGACTTGCTCCTAAATATATTTTTTCACTATTGTGTTTTCAGTTACATTGCAGGCATGTATAGGGACATGTTCTGTATCTGGAAAGGTTCAAAGGCCTGGATTTCTGAGTCACTGAGCACCCCAGTTTCTGAATGCCAGAGAAACTACAGGGATCAGTACTGATGATAATAACATCTCAAATGTGCTGTGCAAGGTTACTAAGCACGTAATGGATATTCCAGTCATTGTAGTGTCAGCATCTTAAATCTTTATGGAAGTAATTTTAAATCATTGGGGGAAAAAAACCCTAAAGTTTTAACTTTTCAAGCACCTGATTCAGTTTTTTATTTAAGAGTTCAGGCATCAGTGTAGTGCATTTAAAAATGGGCATGAGGCAATATTGCTGCAACCCCTCACAAAGGCTTCTTTCCATCCTGATCTTCAAAGAGCTGAAGAAAATATGTGTCACTAAGTCCCAGAGAATCAATTAATATCATTTACAGCCACGATGTCTCCCATAGAAAGCACTCAGAAAAGTGTGAAAATACCTGCAGAAAATACATGTGCTTAATTTTTTTCCATAAAATTATTATAAGTTCAAATTAGGTGAACATATCTTTTCCAGAACATTCTGTTTTGTTAATTTTCTCCCGTATACAGTAGATTTTTAGTTCTTTGTTTCTGTTTAATCAACCCTAAGATCAACACTGCAATTATATGAAGGATTTGGTGAGGTACTCGATCAATTCTACAGTAATCATCCCTGAAATGTTCTTTTTGATATAAAAATGATGGCATTGTAATCATCCTGAGTAATTATTACTTCACTTGTGCACTCTTTCTGTGTTTAATATTCCTAAGACTACAAATATTACAGGTGAGAAAAATTAACAGGGATCTGTTAGTAGTGATTTGTTTAGATGTCTAGGTATAAACCATAATTTTTTGTACATACATAGAATTAATGAAATATTAATGCACTGAGAACGCTGGATTCAGTTCTGTCAGTCTACTTTAAGGAGAAGAAATGAATATGAGTCTTAAAATGATATAAAAAAAAGCATAAAATAGAAATGTGCTTGTTAAATAAAATTAAACAGAGTTTATGTGTCTGTTTCACGGGCACTGGGCATGATTCCACATTCCCTAAGGATACTATACATCACTTTGCTAGTGTAAAGGGAGCATAAATCATATTTACAGTTACTTCATGGCTGCTTTATACTGCCAGAGTCATGTAAAACAGTGCAAGTGTAAATGAAGTTTGAAATAAAAGGAAATGCAAAAAAATTCTGTAAGCACAGGTAAAGCACAAAAGACACACTCATGTATTTCTGCTACTTGGAACTACAGCCATTATGGAAATCAATGGAGTGATTATTTAGTTTCTTTCTTAGGAAACACGGGAACATTTAAAGAAAAAGGGCTTGACTGTTGAGTCCACTGTGGCCTGCCCCATTTAACCCTGTGATGTTTTTGAAGGAACTGATTTGTTTTACTTTTTGATTTCCTTTCTCTGAGCTCTTTCTTGAACTGATTTATAATTCTTGCATCTATTGCTGCCTTCAGCAATGCGTTCCATAATTCAGCTACCCTTTGTGTAATTAAATTCTGTTTGAATTGCTTATAGGCTTGTACTGCTTGTAAGCTTTCCATCCGGGATCTCTTGTTTCTGAGTTACTAAAATTGTACTGAGTATACCAGGAATAATGTAGTTTGACTACCAAAATGCCTGTGTCTGCATTCAGACTGAATCTCAGATAAGTATGCAAGAAAAATCTCTGTAAAATTACATTTGAATTGACATTTTGGTCCTTAGAATTTTCTAATGTTGGTATGTGACAGCTGAAATCTATGGAGATAAAATATGTGACACTATAAACCCTCCATAAAAAATAAAATTTCATTTCTGGACAACATTTCCCATATTTTCTTAACAATCCCTCAGTCCAAATTTGACTGTGCCTGAATGTTTTAAATTCCCATTTGTGCTATTTATAATATGCATTTTTATATGCTTTCCCAATGCCCTGATAGTTATGTGTCTCTTAAAGGAACAGGCTTCTTCCCTCTCCTCCTCCTCCTTTCACTTTGAAAAAAACCTCAGGAAAATATGCCAGTAAACCAACATGACCACATGCAGTGATATTTTCAAGAAAACCTCAGGAGAAAAGCATTTCTATTTCATAGCATAAATCTGAGCTCTTGGCCAGCCTTCCGTTTGCAAGTCGCCTGCACAACTCTCATGCTAATTCTCCACCAAACCTCCAGTTTTATGAAAGCTATATTTTATCTGTTTGGTTCTTTGCAATCACATGAGAGTTGAAAAAGGAATATTAGCACCACTCACATTTTATAGTGGGAGTCACAGTACTTGGTTGACCCCTTTTTCAGGTCCTATTGAATTTCCTATACAAAGGAAATGAAAATGTTTTATATTTGATACAGCAGCATATAACAAGAGGTTTAGTTATTACTGAAATTTTCTGCCTTTTGTTTCAGTTGTCTGATCTTGATGAAATTTCAAAGCACAATGTTTGGTGGGGTTTTTTTAATGTTAAGTCTTCAGATTCAGGGAACAAGGAACTCTGCCATGTGTACACAATTTACTCTGAGCAGGCAACATGGAAATCAGAGAATATAAGCACTGTGTGCACCTTTCCTTATTTGACTCCAAACCTCAGTTAAAATATATTTGAGATACCTTTTCAGTTAGTGTTAAATTATCCTACTCCCTTCACTTACCTGCTTTTTTCCCACCTATTCTGAGAGGAATTTTAGCATTGAGGTAATTTTGTCCCCTGAATCATCTCTTCTAATCTGGCAACTTGTATTTCTCTCCCAGTTTCTAAAAATCTGTAAAAAACCTTAAATTACACCTGTATAAAACAGAACTAAATTCTACTTTGTGTAGTAAGGAAGCAAAGCTTAATTCCTCATAAGGAATTTCATACTGGTGCAACAAAGTCACTGTTATGATATTGCTTAGATTGCTTAAAACCTCTGACTGTGAAATAAAAAAAAGCAAAAGTGTGAAGTTTTAATTCTGGGAATTAAGCCATTAGTTTCATTGGGTCAGGATTTCGCTCAGAATATTTGAAGGGCCAAATATTTGGCAAGCTTCAAATAGATAATAGGCTGTATGTGCAGATAGGGCTCTTGCACACCAAGTGAAAGAATCCATATTTGGTACAAAAAGATACTGCAAATTCTTATCCCAGCGCATTGTTTGCAAAATGAGTCCAAACAATTTCAGTGGGAAATGGGTAGGTCTTGGTTTGATTATTAGCGATAAATGAGTATAAGAATTTAGGTTAAATTACAGAACAATGCCAAATACATGCTCAAGAGGACACTGCAGAAAAAAATCTGAAAGTTAAAATTAAGTCTGGCTGAGTAACACCTTACTTCTAAAAGATGCTATGAGCACATGTAATAAAAATTGAGGAAATAGAAGTCACATATCTTAAAGGACAAATATGAGATTGTAATAACAAAGACAAAACCATGGCAGGAAAATGTAAAACATCACAAAATAAGACTAAGAGGAGAAATAGGCTGTAGGTTACTTTTGGTTTGTTGGTTGCTTTGTTTGTTTGTTGTTTTTGCTTGGTTTTGCTTTGGTCTTTTGGGTTTTTTTTTCCTTAAAGGGAAGAGTAGTAGTATGATTAACAGCTTACATGCAGAGTTTTCAGTTCAACATTATCTGGAATCCTGGAATTAGGATTCTCTTGCAAAACTTAATGTCTTTCTGTGGTGTTTTACTTATAAGCAAACAAATTTTCAAGGTTTTGTGGTTACAAGAAAACCTAAATTATCCCTGCATTTTTATTAGCTTCTTCTTGGTTCTTTGGCCAGTCACTGACTTGCTCTTCAATCCCTCTGTGCTTGCTGTCAGCGTGGCTGCATCCCTAATTTAACATCACAATTTTAATGCAGCCATGACTATTGACTGTGGGAACCCGTACCACAGCTCTGTCTGAGTGTTTGGTTCAAACATTCTTTTTCCTCCCAATGAGCTGAATCCTTATCTACACAATTATATGTATCTAATCTTTATCCATACATTTATTCCCTTGTTAATGAGCTGCAAAAACTATGGGCCTTTTTGTTGGGCTCTGTATTGTTCCTTTGATTCACCAAATGCTGAAAGCACTGGCAGTGGTGAAAATGAGAGAAATTCAGGTCATGTGAACAGTAGAGAAAAGCAAGACTGAGATTCATATTAAAATACAATCAAACACTCTAAGAAATACCTTTTCTGATAGACCATAATGAAAGTTTGAAACCAAAAATCAGTGGTTTTGGGGGATTGTACTCTGGAGTTTTATTTCAGACTTATTTGAAAGAAATATTAAAGCTTTTGGAGTTTTTTAAACAGTGTTTTGAGGGGGCATCTCTACCTCTAATAGTTATCTCCTGTCACTAGGAGGAACAAAGATTTTTGGTGGTCAACACTATTCCTAACAAGTTCATAAATTTGCTGCATATTGAACCACGATTCTTTTTCAGAATTATCTTTTAATGTTAGAAAGTCTTACTAACTTTCTTAATCTTTTGAAGGGGAAAAAACATAGATTATATACATATTGAATAAGAACTTGCCATTCCAACATAAACACCACACTTCACCTTTCTGCCCCTAATTTCATGGGCAAACAATCCACTGTTGAAGATATTGAAGCTCATGAACTGAGCTGGGGAAACTGCTCCCCACTGTACAAATTATTTAAGGGCAAGAAGTAAGGCAAGGGTAATTTGAGCTGAAAAAAAAAAATTGGGAAGGGAAAGAAAACATTGAAATTTTATGAAGAGTGATGGAGATAAATATTTCTTGGGAATAATTTTTTAATAAATTCTTAGAGGTAATAAAGTAGTGGAATAGTCTCCTCAGCTCCTTCTCTTGTTTGGGGTAGCTAAGCAGTCTATGCAGAACTGTCATCTATTCATTTTCACTGGCAGCAGTTATAACAATATGTCCATCACAGCTGGATTGTTTTTATTTGCTATTCACATGCAGTTCTGCAGGAGAGAGTTTACAACGTCAGGGCCTGATCTATGGCATACAAGCTGGACCAAATGGGTGATAAACTAAATGTGAAGCCATGTAAGCAAAGTAATATTTTTTCTATACACTGTACCCTCTCTGACAACACTGGCTTTTATTTTAAGACAAACTGATACAGATTAGTAGGAAAGAAAACATGCTCCACTCTTAAGGAGGCTTTATTTTCCTTCCTTAGCATTTACTTCAGATGAAAATAAAGACAATTCAGAATGTGACTAATGGACAGCACACAGGGACTGAAGCCTATTGGAGCAAGAATAAAGCTGATCTTCAGGCCTGATTTTTGTGTGTGTGTGTAGCACACAAATTCCAGTGTTACGTGGTGATTGCTGTCACCTACCATTTCCTTGCACCTTTCAATAAAGAGGCCATCTGCTGTATCTGCTCAAGATCCTGAAGAAGCTGAGTGCAGCAGTCAGAACTGGGGAATAGCTGAACTCTCAACTGCCTTGTGCTCCCTTCTTGGTCAACAGCATTCAGTATAGTTGCTGATGTTTGAGAAAGAGAAAATTGCTTGTTCTCAAAGGCTTTAATCAGAAGGCACATCTTGGTCTTCAGCTGTAATTTCTTGTCTAAAACAATGTCACTCATATGACACACAGTAATTTCTGGATCAAATCTAACATTTCTTTTGAAATCTCTTAGGAAGTTATTCAACCTTGACATAAAAGCTACACGGTATCATGTGCATCACTGGGAATCCACCTCAGGAAAGTATTCACTGTTATGGGATATTTATTTTACCTTCAATAGGTCTCTATCTGTTGATATAATTCTGCATAATCTTAGTTCTTCATAAAATTGCCACTATATTTTTTTCTATACAAAAAAATCAGTGACTTTAAATTGATAAATCCGTTAAAGAGCAGAGAAAGGTTTGCCTTTCATTTCACATGAGTGGAAAAAAAGAGTCTATCTGCTAAATACTGGTGTAATCTTCCAATTGTGATACTTCAAAATAGAATGTAGACACCACATTCAAAATAAGTTGATATCTCTGATGGTATCAGGTTTGCAGAAGAAACAGATGCAAATATTTTGCCAGAAACAGCAGAGATTACTCAGAGACATGGTAAGGAAAACAGATAATTTGTGCTATGGATTTCTGGTTTTGTTTTAGACCTTCTATCTAGGAAATAAAATTATACTTAATAGATACAAACAAAACTTGTGAAGTGTTCAGGTTTTATTCTAAGGATTTTATTTATTTATTTTTTTAAAAAATCAAATTGTTTGAGAAAAAGCCTGTGCCAAAGATTAGAACTTAGTTTCTAATGGAAAATACCGCACTTGATTCAAAACTTTAAAATCGTTACAAATAATAAGACTTGCTGTTTTCTAAGGACAATGTGACCTATTATCAGGGTCAGAATTAACCACTGGGGAAAATCTAGCCTTAGATTCTATGAAAAACAATTGAGGAATTTCCTCTCCCAGACCATAAATGATGATCAAGTTAAATTAAAACTTTTAAACAGAAATGTAACATGCTCTTGGGCTTATGTCTTGGAGATTATACATTTCATTGCACCCTTAGATATTGTTTCAATGTTTTGTGATATATATGTTTAAGAAATAGGGCATTGGAAAAGGAAGTTTCCATTTTTATCTATTTTAACAGACAGCTATAGCCCTGAGATGTCCTAAAAGACAGGTTTCTGTCTCATAATCATTGGACTAGACAGTACTTAGCTTAATGATATACCAAGATGAGATACAGCATCTTTCCTAATTCAAATGCAAATATTTTTGGACACTTTGACTTTTTTTCTTTCTTTTTCAGTTGCATATTTTATCAGTTTAACTATTTATATTTAAAAAATAACTTTCAGAGTTATAAGGACTACATGAGGCCTGATTAGGAAGAAAAAGTTACATATTTACATTTGCATAGTTCACATATGAGTGGGGAAAAAATCAAAAGTGAAGAGAAAGGTCTTTACAGCTCTCATTGGTAACCCAGAAATTATGATGGATTCACGTTTCTGAAAAGTGAGTTAATATTTGTAATAAATATAGATAAGAAATCATTAATTGACCATTCCAAATTATCATTAACTTCCTAGAATTTTACTTAAGCCACATCACATTCATTCCTATCTCAGGCACAAGTGAAACAATCAAACTTTTGAATCCTTTTAAACTTACCTAATTGTAGGACTGCGCTTTCTAATCAGTGAAAGCATTAGAAATATAATGATTAACTATTAATTTCTTTCTCTCACCATATCTGTATCATTTCCTCTCACCACAGCTCTATCACATCAGCATAACTTTTGCCTCCTAAGGGCAGACTGGATGGAGGTAGTCATAACTTGAACATATAAAATGCTTCTATCAGTTTGTCACCAAAGTGAGTGCCTTTGAAAGACCATTGAAAAGTATATTGTGAAATACAAGTGACACTTCAAGTAGAAAACCTCAGCATTGAAAACTATGAGACAGATGCCTGTCTTGGTGTAAGCAGGTGCTATTGGTGCCCATTGCAACTGTTGTCTTCCCTTCTGCAAAAAGACAGGGTTGTGGATATCTCCAAAAGTTGCTGAAGCCACTGTGCTGAATCAGTGCTGAAGAAAGGATGATGAGAAATACCATATTCTGTATGTGGAGTGTCTTTTCTTCTTAAGCCAATTTAATTTGTTTCTGGCACACTGCACTCATCTAACAAAGTATGTACTGCAAGCTGCTCTGATGCCAATGTGACATGTGAGACCAATACATATAAAAGAGTTCCTGAGCAGTATAACACAGGAGATAGTGATAATATCCTTTCTGCAAAATGACATTTTTAAAAAATCTTATTTGTGAAATGATGGAGAAGATTATGCTTGTGATCCTGTGTGCAGCAGCGCTGTAAGCCAATCTTAGCATCACAGTCCTTCATGTAGCCAAAAAGCAGCAATTCTAAAACAAATTGAGAAGCTCAGTAGAAATCTTTTGTATGACAAACTGAATTATTCTTAAAATATTATTATAATCATGTAGTGATCCATTACTAAATGCATCTGTCTACTACATGTATTCACTGATATCTGTAGAACTGCAGCCCTGTAAAGCATTAGGTTATTTTGTACTAAGCACTATGTAAATATGGATAAAAAGACAACCCTTGCCCCAGAGGACATATTGTTTGTAAAGCAGCAGCAGATTGTGTGCATGCAGCCCAGCAGAAGAGTTTGTGGAAGCAATTTCAGATACTTTCAGTTCTCGTAAGCTGTGCCCCCATCAGCAGTCTAATGCATGTGAAGTTTGCTCTTAATCCAGATGTCCTCATCTTCAGATTTATGTCCACCACACATAAAATTTATTAGTTATGTTTTCTTCAAGGTAAATGGTTTTTCAACAGCAAAACTATTTTTAAGTGGTGTTGAAGTTTATTCATCAGCAACCACATCCAAATTAATACCTACCATGCTATAAAATTAAGGTAGAAGTTTCTGGTGGTGTAGAAAGTAAGCCAGTAAATAATAAATAAATAAATACATACATGCATACAAAAACAAGACAGTAAACTATAGATCATGCAGAATAATTCCAAGGAAACTTGTGAGTTTTGCAACCTTTGGGAAATGCTTTTCTCATTTAAAAAATTTCCACAGAAACTGTTATATGTAAATTAGACGTCTAACTGAATAAATCTAGATATAAGCTAGAATACGAAGTGACGCAATTTTGTTCGATTTTTACATTAAAAACTGCAAAAGAAACTCCAATTACACTGCGAAGATAATCTTAAAAGTCCCGAAACTTATTGGACTAATAGATCTAGACATTTTCTTCCATGCTTCTGAATTGATTCAGTTCAGGGAAACGCGGTACAGTTAGCATTCAACTTTAATTGCAATGAGGTGACAACATACTGGGTAATGAGTTGTTTATGAGTTGTAGATGTGTTTACAATGAGTTGACAATGTGTTGGATAAAGTGTTCTCCTAAAGTTGTAGATCTATTTACAGTGAGCAGTGGGGGAATGTTCATTAGTTGTCGATTTGTTTGTTTACATTGTTTTCGATTTGCAATTGCTATAAAACAAATCCCAGGCTGATGAAGGATGATTGTTTGTGTGCTTTAATGATTTACTGTAGTAGCTTGTCTGAAAAAGTACTTAACTCTGCTTCATCTGTCAGTTCTCACTGCAAAAGCTCCCAGTCACAATAGTTTTATTAGCACAGCATGGGCCATTTGTAAGAACATTACGCATCTAAAAAATATTAGTGCTTTCCTGTTCAGTCTGCTGTATTTTGGCTGGCTGAGCTGAGCAGAATTTCTTCTGCCCTGTATGAGTTTGTATCTTTTAATATGTACCAAGACATTCACTTGAAGCTATATGTATACCATCCCTGGAAATACTTTCCCTGATGTGTCTTAAGAAAGGTCACATGCTTAAAGTTAAATTACTATGTAATTTTTCTTACTGCTGCTACCTTCTCAAAAACAGTTAAAGAAAAAATCTACCATCTGGTTATGCTGGGTTACATGACATGAAGAAAAACAAATATACATTGGAGTACACTGGCTTTTAGGTTACAGAAAATCTTTCAGCAGTTTTCAACAATTTGGTAAAATAAACATACTTTTTTACTTCAATCAGTGTATGTTAATAATTTTTGTGCAAAACAGACCCAAAAATGAATTTTTGATTGTTTTATGCCCACACTAGTTTTTCCAAATTACAAATTCTGAGGTCCAGAACAAGCATGGGTTTTTCATGGATTTTTTCTTTATTTCTCAAGAACATTGTATGACATACACCTTCTCTTTCCTCTTCCCTTGCTGTGTGCCTTTTAAGTATGCATTTTTTACTAAGTTTTTACAACTCACCTTATAATGGGTGTCCCCAATATTCAAACACATTTCATCCTCAAATGCTTGCAAAAAAGCTCCCAAAAGAGCTGATAAAGGAGTCTAAAAGTTGTCTGAGGTTTGGATTACACTGCTATGCAGAAAACCTGGTCTACCCAGGCAAAGGGAAGAACTTCTGAAACTTATCAAAACATGATTTTGAATGTCCTGGATAATACAAAAATTAGTCCCAATAATCTAATTACTAAAATCCAGACATCTGATAAAATCTCTGAAATCTGAAACACATTAGAGAGATATGAAAAGCAAAATGGCAAATATATAGCACTTAGAAATTGTACACAAGGACTTTCCATGCACACCTCCATATGACTACAGACCACAGCTGGCTTTGTGATTTAAATTCTTTGCTTTTTTGAGGGGAAGAACAAGAGAAAGGGAGATCAGCAGGAAATTAGAAAAGGAAAAGCAAATTCTCCCCAAGTGGAAACTTTCTTAGGCGTTTCAGCAACTAGAGCTGGTCCTTTTCTGTGAAGGACTTCAGCATTAGGAGTGTTGATGCGGCGTTAAGGCTGAATTTTTTTAAACCTGTGAACAAACAGTGCTTCTATAGAATCCAGAGACACACAGTGAAACTTCACAATATGTCTATTTATTTAGAATAAACAAGAATATTAAAATTAATGTACTTTCCTATTAGCTCTTCGGGGCAGATTAGCACTGTAAGACAGGTATATGTGCATACCTCTCACAAGCACAATATTCAAAACTAGAATATGCATTTTTTTATACCTCTAGATCATATTATTGCACATTCATACTATAATGGGACATATTTTCGTAGCATGGTTTTTAAAAAATCTCAGTCCTATATAAATATTAGTATTTAAAAAAATCTCTCTATACATATCAATTTATCTGTCATGTCTTATTTTTTTCAGTTACTCATTATTTTGTTAGTGATACAAATTCTAATTACAGGAAATGGAAAATCAGCTGAAAAATTTAGTTCAAGATTATTTTCTCTCACTGGGAAAGATTTCGTCTTATAAGGCCAGGTTGGATGGGGTTCTGAGCAATCTAGTCTAGTGGAAGGTGTCTCTTCCCATGGCAGAGGGGTTGGAGTTAGATGATCTTTGAGATTCAAGACTTTCCAACCCAAGCGATTCTATCATGCTCTATAAGCTGTTACATTTCACATTACAAAATAAACTAATAAATAAGGAAATAAAGCAGATTTTTATGACAGACAAATAGGGGGTAATTTTCTAGAGCATGAATGGAAGGCACTCATAGAAATCCCATTAACAAATAATCAAAGCTGTGGGTATACATCCATTCACATTGCTTTTGAAAATATACCCCAGGATGAATAATTTTAGTATGTACAGTAAGTTCACAGCTGATGCTTTATTGTCCTCTGAGCCATCCTTTTCCTCATCTGGGAAATCAGCTATGCACATGTTTTTACATCAAGAAGCAAGATAGTGTTCTTATTTACTAATATGCAATGCCATAAAACTTTGAAAAGAATTTTAATGATATTTGCAAATTAGTTGAGTCTAAAACTCACCTAGCAGCAAAGAATACAGAGAAGGTAATAGAGAAACTGCTGTTCATGTAATTTTCATAGCTTCTTACATATTCATGTTCCAAAAGGATTTCTTTCACAGAAGCTCATGCTCATCTAACCAGACACTTTGTAAGTAAAAATGCATGAAATTTAAACCAGCTTTTCATATGGACATTTTTTTATGGCTGAGTGTTTTAGCAATCCAGCAATGGTAGACACCTATAAATGTATAATGTGATGGATTAGATTGTAATGCAATCTGGATGCATATGGAGGTGGTGTTTGCCCTTCAGTGCAAATCCATTTTAATGTCAAAAATACTTCACTGGAATTAATAGTGCATTGTCTGGGCAATAAGTAAAATGTTGCAGTAGTTTTTTTTCCTTTGAAAAAGTACCCAAATCTTGCTCCTAATTATAAAAATTATGACAAAGGATAAAGCTACTTCTGATAAGGAAATACTAAGAAAACAAAAATATCAATGCATTGGAAAGCTTTGGGTTCCTGGTTCAAACTTGGTTTTAAAATAGGAATTTTAAAGAATTTGTTAAAGAAGATTTAGTTTCTTCATGATTTGTCAAAACACATTGTAAAACCAGCAACAGACTTACACCTTAGACAGACATGCATGAATTTGGGGCATGTCAACCTGGGGAACTTGGGAAAGTTAAAACCAAAATAGCTGAAAGGTGTGAAAGTAAATCTTGTTATGTAAAGTGCTTTATCGTTCTGTGTGAATATGCTCCCTGAAATCCAAAATCTTTTTGAATTTTTTCAGCAGTAAGACCACCTTGTTTCTCTGCAGGACGCAAAGGCATTTTGAAGTCTACATTCACATGCTTAGGCAACTCAGTTAAGTTTTACTGAGAGCCTTCTGGTAAGTGCATCCTAAGTTTAAATCTTTCATTAGAAATTATTTGTAATAGGGAAAAAGTGGCCACCATTGGTTTCATATCTGTGTGACCTATATACGCTTTTAGATTATTCATATGTTTAAAATGAGGATTCATATATTTAAAATTATATATGCTACATTCCAATGAGCCTAAGTAAATCTTAGTGGAACCCTCAGGATAAAAAGGAATAGACATCTCCACCAAAAAACGGTGCACAAACAAGTCTTCTAAATGACTAAATATTGCTGGTACCAAATATTCTGAAAATAAAAGATCCTGCTCTTTCTCAAATTCCAAAAAATTGTTAACAAGAAAGACATTTTTAAATATTAAAAGCCTTCTATTTTTTGGTAAGATGGTAAACATCTTGCTTCAAAAGCAAAAAGGAAATGAATAATTTAATTTCACAAAATACTTATATTTAAATTCCTTGTGGCTAAAAGTGTCAAAACATGAAACCATAAAAAAAACCCTCAATAGATATTTATATTAGATTCTGTACCAGCATATTAATTGGCCATTTCTTTTTATTTGAATCAAGACTGTTCCCCAATCTCATACATGTAGCATTTGGAAAAAGCCTAAAATTTCATTTTTTCAGAAAGGGATATGGAGAACTTCTGGGATATGGAGAGAGTTTTTCATTACTGTTGTCACAGTTTAAGCCCAGCCAGCTACCAAGCATCAAGCACCTTGCAGAATCAGAAGAGTAAAAGCCAGAAAACTCATGGGCTGAGATTTGGACAGTTTAGTAGAGAGAGCAAAAGCCAAGCACACCAGCAAAGCAACACAAGGAATTCATCCACCACTTCCCAAGGACAGGGAGGTGTTCAGCCATCCCTGGGTGGGCAGGGTCCCTCACAAACACCATCACTCCAATCATCCCCACCCTCCTTCTTCCCCTCAGTTTATACACAGAGCATGATGCCATGCACTGTGGAATGTCCCTGTGGTCACTTGGGGCCACCTGTCCCAGCTGCGTCCCCTCCCAGCCTCCCAAGCACCTCCAGTTGCCTTGCCAGTCTGGCAGAACGATAAGCAGAATAAGTCTTGGCTCTGTGTAAGCCCTGCTCAGGAATAACAAAAACATCTCCGTATTATCAACTCGAGATTCAGCACAAAACCAAAATACAGCCCCACACTAGCTACTGTGAAGGAAGTTAACTCTATCCCAGCCAAAACCAGCACAAACAAAAAGTCATAGATGGACAAGAACGTTAATATAATGGTAAAAATGCAATGGATACATTCAAATTGCAAAGACTGATTGACAATGAATAGTTTAAATCCTTTTTCACTAACTTTTAAACCTTAAAAAAGTAAATCTCTGCAGTACTTCATTAGTTATTGAAAATCTTTTTTTTTTCCAACATGAACCTTTTCAAAATACAACTTATATTCAAGCTGCCAATCAAGCACGATTCCACAGACAACAGTAATTAGCTGTGTTACCCAATTAGAAAAGAGAAGAAAATATCTTGTTGGCACTCACGGGATTGCTTGACAGACAGCTTGAATGTAAACAGAAACCATAATTTCAGATGATATTGTATAAACATTTGGATAGGGATGTGCAAGCAGTGAAACTTCAACTAAGAGAAATGTATATCCTAGATAATAGAAGTTACCTGTGTATCATAGTTATATATCTCTGATAAAAATAGTTTTGAAATATAAGGATTCCTGCCAAATGCCCACAATAGTTTCCAAAAAAATTTTGGCAAACTATTTATAAAAAAAATTGGAAATGTAAATTGTAAATTATGAAGAAAATATGAAAAATAAATTGCACAGTAAAGTAGTCTTTGGATACACTTTAAAGCCCTTCTAGAATTAGGTCTATAAAAAGTTAAGGAAACAAATATATAGTCCATCGTACAAAACCATAACAATAAGATGTTAAAACTAAGTTTAAAAATATCTGCTAAAATACAGTACACAAATTAATTTCAAAAGGACTAGGATTATTGATGGAAGGGACCTGTGTCATGTATATTAGTAACATGTCAGATTTCGTAATCATAGTCCAGAACTGTCCCTCCAAATTTCCTTTATAATACTTCTTGATCTTAAAAAGAAGAAAAAGAGAATTGAGTCTGTTACATAAATACACAGGTGAAAAGGCAAAATACTTGGAACTGAAGGAAGAGGAGGAGATTGAGTTCTGATATTTTTTTCCCCTGAAAATTTTATCCAGGGCACAAGAAGCAGAGCAATGCAAAAGCCAATCAAAGGGATGAATATCTGCCTGAAACACTGATTTATCAAACTGATGTCTTTACTTCCTCCATGTTTGTTATAAGTCGTGTTTTACCAAGTTATCTTAACTGCTGTTCCTCAGATTCCCAGACATTTATTTGAATGCTCATATTTCATTGAATGAGTATTTTTATTCAGAATTCACAATAACTCATTGAAATTCCTTCTGGACAATTTTAAGTGGTTCAAAATGTAACTAAGAACCTGTTAAAATGCTGAGCTCTTTTTGAGAAGAAATTTGGATGCTCTCCCAATTCTGACTAATTTGTGCAATTTGTTGCTTCCACCAAAAACACCCAGCAAAAGAACTTTATATAGTTTACTGTCAGGATTTTTTTTCATGAAACTGACCTCTCTAAATTTCATATTTGAAGAAAAGAAGGAAAAAAACCTATATCATTTAAATTATTCCAGAAAAAGACCTTTCCATCTATAAAATTATTCAAAAAAACCCCTCAAAATGAAATATAATGGCACTCCCAAAGGAAGTCTAGTTCTCTTGAAATTTTCTTTTTCTGAGAGAAAAACACCATTGTGAAATGCTTTGTTGAGTCCAGAAAAATATGAAAGTTGAAATTTTGAGTTGAAATTGCTAGTTGAACTGTTGAGCAGAAATATTTTTTGGTTAGAATTTCTTCATTGGAGCTAATTCTAAAGGTTCTGCCTGATTGTTATGAGACATTATTTTTCCAGAGCTGAGAGATTCTGTGCCTTGTACTCTGCTCTGCACTGGGACAACAATGATCTAGAATATCACACATCGTCTCTTGAAAGACATCATTTGGGAGCAATGGCATCTGGCAGTAAATGATGCAAAACATGACTTTATGTGACAATTCAGGCATTGAATGGTGTATTACTTTGAATGGCAGTTGCAGTACTGAGTGTTTTCTCTTCGTGAAAATTTTGAGAAGCCAAGATACTGCAGAATACTGTGTGATTTATCCCTTGTGCCTTCTCTCCTTTGAGCTTGGCTAAATGGTTCTCTCTGAACTGAAGTCTTGATTTATTCACAAAGCAGGGAGCTCTCACATTGAATTATTCTCTCTGACCTGTAATGTTTGCTTGTGATGCGGCAGAACTACAAAAACTCCGCAACTGTGGCTGTCTTATGTGTAAATGACCATTTAATTTTGTAATAAATATTCTGCATATGTAAAAATGATGCATATGTATATATTTTTTTGATTGCTGTACATTAAAATGGATCATTTTTTCACAAATTAAATGTGCAGTTGCATAGTGTTTACTTCTAAAAACACAAACCTTGACTTTACTGTGAATCAATACAATCTCATTACATAACCCTTTTCAGAGTTTGTATCATGTACTAGTGTTCTTGTCTAATTATTTTGCTATGGATAGGTTCATCTCTTGATTTTGAAAACTTATGACACCATGTGACTTTAGGTTTTTTTAGCTTAGTACATATTTTTGATATATCAGTCTAGATGGAATTGCTGGAAATTGAATTAAAATATAAATTTATGGCAAAAACAAAACTGATTTATTAAAGGCCAACAATTACATGATATAATGACTCAGCTGAGCAACAGAAGTTAATGTGGAATATCTGCTAAGAAGTCAATCTGCTTTCATGACTGGAGACTGATAGCTCAGCAGGAGGAGGAAACACATGGGAACAGCTCGCTCACAGCAGGCAGCAGCAGCTGGTGCACAGCAGCTAAGGAGATTGCAGAGGGGTTTCCCTTCCCACCAAAATGTGCAGAACAGAACCATGACCACCTAATCTGCAAAATACCTCCGAAGCACAGACGCACAGGAAGATCTCAGTCCTAAAAAACACTACCCTTATTTGGAAAGGCTTTTCTCTGTAAAAATCTTAAGCATATCACAGAATTCACAGTCCTGCCCTGCTCTGAAAAAGAGCCAAATCCCTCTTTCATTCTCAAATAAGGTGTTTGTCCAATTGTCAGCAGCATGTCTGGTTAGAGATTTGGGTACTACTATATGCCATCTACTATACTGGTTTGGGTACTACTATATAAAGAAAATAATTTACTCCCAAACATAAGGTAAGATTCGAATTGCTGGCTGCCTGGCTTAGCTATTTGAGCTGTTTCTTTAGTAAGCATATTTTCAAGTAGGAGTCTGAAATACAATTTATTTCAAAGTATTTGGTCACAACTCATCTTTTCCTTTCATCATTCTATTAGGAAAATTGCTTATTGAAATAGTCACAGAAGTTAAAGGAAGACAAAAATATCTGTGGCCTGTTATTATCTAAAAAGTACTTGTTTTAGAGCATTGTTTCATCTTGCAGACAGAAACATAATGTCCAATGATAGGTAGAAGTCAGTAAAGCCCAAACTGGAAATAAAAAATAATTTGGATGGTGAGGACAATTAACTATTGCAACAACTTTTCAAGAGATACAGTAATCTTTTTCATTGTTTAGATCTTTAAATCAAAATGTGTGGGTTTCCAAAAGACAATCTGTTATGCCTCTGTGGGTTACTGCCTGCTATGGGTAAACTGAATGAAATCTCCAACCTTTTTTATGTAGACAACATGATTGTAATGGCACCTTCAAAATACATGAGTGTATTCATTTAGATGTCTAAAATTCAAACTAATATTAACAGTTTTTTTAAAAAAAAATTATTTCTGTTTTTTAGTGCATTCTGTTGCACTAAAAATGACTGTCATGTTTGTGACATTGATGGAAGCAGCATTCAAACACCATTATTCTCTTTGTTACAATCACTCAAATGCCGAATGGGGAGTAGCTTCTGCCTTCTGCCTTATTGTTGTATCAGCCACAGGTAATTTGTAAATAACAGTGACTGGGTACACCCAAGTTTGTCCTTGTAACAAAAAGGAGACAGCTGAAGGAAGGAGGTGGGGGAAATTCTGCACAGTCAATGCCAGTTTGGGGGTCTGTTGGTGTCAAATTATCATTTCCATTTTGTCTTGTGATCGAAACTTTCATTGTGAATTAGAGCACTCGTTCTGCAGCAGTGTCCTGACACACAGAGAGGGAGTCATGGGAGTGTGTGACAGAACCATCAGCAGCTGAGCTCAGCCAGTGCTGAGTGGCTGCTCTTTTCTGGAGCAATGACATCCAGACTCAGAGCCATTGACGGGGAATAGCTGCAGAGGCAGTGCAGGGACAGGGATGGCAGAGGTTTGGAGGGGAAACCTGGACCTTTCCTGCCCACTTTCCATTCTAGCATGCAATCCAAATGGGAAAAGAGAAAAAACCATCTTCCCTGAGCAAGGCAAGCCATCTAGCAGCAGAGGTAATAAGACCAGGCAAAGCATGACAGGGGATCTGCTTGATCTAAGTCAGATGTAGATCAATCTTAGGAGTTCCAGGTGTAGCAATATCTAGGCTAGATCACAAATCCAGGAAATGGTATTCTTCATACAATCAAAGTTACTGCAAATATTCCCGTTAAAGAAGATAAGAAGATAAGAAGATATGTTGAGGAAATGTTTCATTTTCTGTCAATTCTGACATTAATTTTGCTGCTTCAATGACAGCAATGAGGGGTTTTGTCCCCTATAATTGTCACAAGAAGCAACTCATTTAGCTATATTCATCAGACCACATTACAGCTCACTGCTGGAAGGAAGGAAAGTTTCAAAACTAAAAAATGGCTGACTGCTATGTAACATTCTGTCTTCTGTCTGTTGGTGTAGCTGGAAAACCCCATCCTAATGATGGCCGGAGCTTTATGTAGTCAAATATACATTTACTCTCACTTGCATGTTTCTGTCCTATCCATCCTTCCTTTAAAAAAACATCATTATATATGTAGGTTAGTTATTCTAAAGAAACACTTAGAATTATGTATCATCAGAGCTAATTCTATTTTGGACCAAGTCACCTATGCAATTTGTTTATTACCTTTGTCAATTATATTTATTAATTGTGAATTCAGCATGTGCTATACAGCAAAAAGATTGAAATAATATTTTTTTAATACTGAATACATAAACAGAGGGTGACTGTTGAAAACCATATATAAATAAAATGTAAAATAACTTCTTAATTAAAAAACATACCTATAAATTCTTTTGCCAGCAAAGTTCCAATATATACATTTGTTTGAAGTTAATTTTCTAGTTACTGATTTGCACTTGTACAGTATTAAGAATTACAGCTGAGTTTCTCTAGTTTCAGCTGAAGATACAGCAATAAAGACACCAACGTCCATGATAATCTCTTCATCTTAGGTGTATCAGAAAAAATAATTATTAAAGGAATGTGCAGGTAGATGATATGACACTTACATGAGTAGGAAATAGAGCTTCTGTTGGTGGAAGTCGTGGTGAATGCAAGATTTACCCCGATGAGAATTTTCAGTCTCTGGGGCTGTCCTGGTTTTGTTGTAAATGCTGAAAAATCTCATTTCATGATTCTTTTTCAGATTCCAGAAATAAACTGTGAGCTAATCCATCACCCAGCAGACTTTGTAAGACAGTAAATGTGACCTATTGGTGTTGCTTAGCCTTTAGCTTTAGCTGACTTCTTACTCTATAAAGTGCAAAACTTTAGCCAAAGTTAACCAGTAAGTCATTGTCGAAGGTGCCATTGTTCTGTGCTGCAACACATGTGAAATGTTTGTGTTCTGCACAGTGTGTTTCCTGAGCTGTTGAATGCCACCACTGAGGGAGATGTGAAAGCTGCAGGACCAGTAGCTGATAGCATGTGAGGGCAGTAAAAGATATTCCTCAGCATGGCATCCCTTTCCTGGTATAATTGGCAATGAATAGGTGCAATAATTAAAGAATCTCAACAATTTCAGATGGAAGGATTTTTTTTTTGTGGTTTTATAACTGTGACATTATGATATGTAAAAGCTATGCAGTGTGGGCCTCATATGACACACTATTAATATTATTATTAGATGAATAATACTTTTGCCTTAAGCCTTGCCACCTATCCCAAGTAAGACACCATTACAATAGGGACTGGATAAACAGATAGCTTGATGAACCTCAAACAAAAGGAAGCCAGATGAATAAAGGAAAAGAAAATAAAAAAAGAGATTGCTTTTAAAATTTCTTCTTCCTCCGTTCATTGCTCATCCTTCTAGTGTATAGTTTTTCCATAGACCTTTAAAAATTTCATTGCACTTGCAGGTTTTAAGAACTTGCATCAGAAGTCCTTGTAATCTGGGGAAATCTTCCATTTGAATAGTGTTCTGTAACACTTTGAATAGCTTATTTTTGAAGGCAAATGGTGTAATTTGCTATAATTTTCTTATGGAATCTCTTTGAATATTCTTCTCTCTAGTTACCATTGCCCTCATCAATCTGTTTCCTACTCAGCTTCTCTGTTTGTTAATTTGTAGCCAAGGCAAGAAGGAAAATAATATTTGTCTATGATGACAGTAACAGACATGTAGCATCTCAACCACATTGAATTGCATAAGTAGCCAAATAATATATCCCTATCCAAACAGCCCTAAATATTGCTAAAGGTTTGATTTAAATAGATTCAAGAATATTTCTTTGGCAAAGTCTCTCTAAAAACCAGCATTCCGTGTCCTGGAAATCTTTTGTTTGAGAGAATGTATGTCTTTATGCAAATGTCTTTCAAAAACTGCTTGACCAAAGTGGCTTGCAAGGAGGTTTAGAATTCACTTCACACATTCTGAAGCTATAACATTCTGACATATTAGTTCAGTTGGGTTCTGAATGGTTCATGACTCTTCATTTTCCAGTGACTCGATGTTTATGGCATGTGCTCAATTGTTTTAAGGCATGACTAAAAAGTGTAAAACTGGTCTATGAAATCACTAGTCCAGAAAAAATTCTCTGCTCTGCTGAATTCAATAAGCAGTGTGTATATTTACTTTCTCTGTCTATTACTTTTCGTTTTTTTTTTTTTAACCTTTTAAGTGTTTCAGAATTGTAGGGTTGGAAGAAGTACTTAGAAACACCAATTTTCTGTATGCAAACTTCGTGGTGCAGAAAACACATTTTTTTTAAAAAATGTGGAAATGTGGGTCTCTACAATAATTACAGCTTTGGAAAGCAATCCACAGAATTTTACCTACTTTCTCAGGACCACAGAGAGAGGAAAGATGGGGGGAAATATCCTATCTCTATTCAGCATCCTGCAGTAGGGAAAATAAAACTGAACAGAGCACTATAATTTGGAGTTTGAGTACAAAAAGACATAAAAGTCTGTTTCCCTAGAATAGCACATACAAAAATACCTTTTATTCATAGGCTTCTTCAGTCTGCACATCATGAAACCACACTGAAATAAATCTTTGAAATAAATTTCTCCTTTGGACCCTAACAGCTTTTTCAAATAATCTGTTTTCCTTAAGGATGAGAGAGGTACAAACTTTAAGAAAACCAGCAGATGTTTAATGGCCATTTTAAACTAATTGTATTGACTGTATCCTGTTGAACTGAAGAATTGTATCCATTAGAATTCACTTGTATAACATTCTGCCTTCACAGACATTTTCTGCAGTGGCAGTGGAATTTCCCTGATCATTTAGGTAACTTATAAAGTGAGGTATGTCAGATTCCCTTTCCGATTTCAGGCCTCCCCAGTTGTGAGGAAGACATAATAATTAAAAAGAAAGAAAAAAATAAAAAAGAGGAATTGTGTGAGTTGTAGGTTTTTTCTAAAAAGGCTGCTTTTCAGTCGTATTAAAAGAGTCAACATTGACTAAATGGAGAAATAGATTTTCGTTTCATGATAGGTTAAAAAAATTGAATGCAAATGCATTTTCTGTTTCAGTACAGGTAGAAAGTATGATGCCTTGTTTTACTCAGCTCTGCTAAGCAGGTACAAATGCATCACTCGAAATGGTGTCTAATATTCCACAGATGGCAATTACTTCCAGAGGAATGGCTAGAGACTTAATTAAAAAGGCTAAGAGTTAGCACAGTAAAATGCTGCAGAAGCACATGAAAAATCTATACATTATGCAAGGGACTCCATAGAATATTTAGGAAGCTGAAAGTGTCTTTTCACATTTTCTCTTCATTTCTGCACAAAAGGTTTACTGTAAAATAAAGGTTAGTTATGCCATGTTTAAAATTATATTTTACCTAACTGAACCTACTACACAACAAAGTAAAATATATTTGACTGCACAATATTGATTTTACATGAAAGCACATCAGTTAGTGAAATGCAAAAACCAATAAAACATCACCCCTGGCTGGGATAGATATCTCTAGATACAATTTATTTTTACATTTAAACCAATTATTGGGCTTGTTGCATTTAAAAATGTGCACCATATATCCTTTCAAGGACTTTTTTATTCAATCAAATCAATTGCATTGATCTCCATATTCCATATTAAACACCAATCTTAAATTAAAGCTGACACATTTTGAAGGCCAAAGTACAAGTTTCTAAGCAGAAATAAATTCTACAAGGCTTTCTTTGTATGTTTTTATGCTCAAACATGAATACAAATATTGATTATGTTTTAACACACAATTTATAAGCTATTTCAATGCTTATTTCTTCCTAAAATTTGTTCAATAATAATACAAACTTACAGAAACAGAATGCTCCCTGAAGTTCTGTCTGTTGCACTGGACTATGGTGATGGTTTCCATTAATAATTAAATGACAAAATGGAAATAAATCCTTAGGCATAACTGTTCATGAGGATACCATGATTGACAGGACACACAACTAACCTACCACTTGTAATGCAAATATAGGGACAAGATTTCAGAACAATTAACATCAACCTTGAGCCTGACCAAGATGTTTTTGCTCCCGAATAGTGTCTACAAAGAGAGGAAGCAAGATTGTAAATTCGGAGAGAGCCTTCACTTTGACATAGCTGCTATGCACAGGCCTGGTGCTAAGTATTCTCATGGTCTTCATCCCCTGATGATAGGGGCAAAACTCCCATTTAGTACAAAGAAGCCAGTATGTATTTATCCAGCTGTCTTTCCCCCTTACGGCATCACCTTTCTCTGCCTGGTAGAAAAACAACTGTACCACTTGGAAGGGGCTTCTCTCTGCTCCCTGGCTCATCAGTTTCCCAGCTCTATTGATATTGTTTGTACTTTGGAACTTCTGTCTCCCGATAGTTTTCAATTAGCTTTAGATGTGTTATTCAACTCTCTGAAGATTCCCAGAGTTTACACAGAGTTTGCATAAAAGTAAAATGGAAGAATCCAGACTTTAGAAGTTTTATCAACTATTCAGAATGTTCATTGTCCTGTTCACACCTCTGCATTTCTTCATATTGCTGTGTGCATATGTTGCAGTCAAATGAACAACGTAAGAACCAAGGAGGGAATTTGTCAAATACTCCAAATAGCTGCACATCACTACAGATTATGACTGCTTGGATTTAGGGAACATTTTTTTGGCTGAGGAAACATTCCAATGGGATAGATTAATCTGTGTAAACCACACAGCTCAGCTGAAACTGCTGTTCAGCATTCTAAATTGCCACCTTCGTCTTCTTTCAGCACAAAAATGTGCATTTCTTCCTATAATAAAGATATTTTATAATAGCAATAAGGCAACTCCAGGGTGTGCGGTTATCACGAGATAATCATACCCTGGAGGGATTGCAGATACTTGGCTGTGCCTCATAACACCCCATGTGTGTGTTTATCTCATGATAACCCTACTCTCTTTTGTATCTTATTGCCTAATTATCCTCTGCTAATGCAAAATACTAATTTTTTTGTCTGAAACAATATGTGCAAGAATGCATTGCTAACAATCACTGGAGGACATTGACAAATAATGCTGTCACTATTTTGTACTCTCTTCTAGCCAGAAATTTACATAAAGAACCAACTTTGGATATTTTTTTTTAAGCCAATTCAAATTCTTTAAGGCAACATCAGCTAAAATATTGGAAGCAGGCCAAGTAAATATCTCTAAAAAATCCATGTAGGGTCTTGCATGTGATTTATGTAGTTTTGCTTACATAAAATACCGAATTTCTTTCTTGTGTATTTACATCTCTTTGCATTTTTAATTCTAATACACAGAAGGTATTTTCTTGACTGTAGCTTATGAATCCTGAAGGGGGTCTTAGGATCCCCATCTGATATTTACCTGAGAATAAATTTTATTTTATTTAATTTCCACATAGGGAGTGATAGCTGTGTTTCAGATACCGTTGGGAGATATTAAAGAGAGTAAAGATTCTGGACCTCTCTTAAGGAGAAAGAACTTTTGTTTATTGTAACATGCAACAAATGAGTTAAACCATTCAATTGATGCTGAAATTTCAGATATGAAATGCTCACAGATAATGTTCAATAGCTCCTTAGTTGAATCAATGTCATAAAAATCACATGCAATCACAATTCATTGAAAATAAACAAACTAAAAAATTGCTTTAAATTTTTATCTCATAGACCTATTATTCAGTTTAAGTGTGAATATTATAAAACATTGTAAAAGGTAACCTAATACATAAAATGGTATATTTAAGAATTGCCTTTTTGTCTTTTAAAAGTTGTATCAATTGGAAATCGGTAACTGGTCAAATGATAATCTGACATATTAAGACGACATTAAACTCCAGGAAATGTATCAAAAAAACTGCCCTCAAATGAAAAATGACAGGTTAACCCCAGAGTTTAAGTTATACAGGCTTCATCATTCTATATTAATAATATTACTGAATGTTTATTACACATAGTGTAATGATATGTCCAAATATTGTATGAGTTTTAACTAATTTCAAAATAGTTTCTTTTCCCATTGGCCATTCTAACAGAATAGAAAAAGAAACTTGTAGAATATTCAGTAATGACAAAGAAAAGCAAGATAAGATTTTATGTAAACAGAAATAAGAGAAGACAAACAGTACAATATTTTTAGAGAAATTCATTTGGTACAATGCCAAACAATAAAAAAATGCAATTCTGAGAATCCACAATATGACATTTTATATATCTGTCTTATATATGTGTGTCTGTGTTTGGTTTATGTCTATGTTGGTAATGTGCATTTTTGTTTTTATCCTGTGTTTTATAATATATCATTATTTTCCATATTGTTTGCAGTGAACAAAATTCTACTTTTAATAGCACCACCTGTGTAGATCTGCAGGCTTTGGAGTCTTCCTTCCTTTGTTGCGAGCTACAGTTAATTAAATCAAGATTTTTTTCCTTTTAGAATATCTATTTTTACACTCTGTTTTTATGTAAAATTGCTTTCATGTTCCCTGTCCTCCCACTCAACCAGTTCTGAAAAGCACGTATGTTTATCTCTCTTAACATTGCTTACAGATCTCATTTCTCAATCCTTTGATTATTTTAGATGGCCTTCTCTGAATTCTAGCATCCTGGTGCCAATGGAAGAGAATTGCCTTTATACAGTTCTCCTCAGAATTTGCTATCTCTGCCTCTGTCTTGCCTGTGGCATTCCTGGCAGCCCTTGCCATGGTGTACTCTTGGAAAAGGAATCAAGGAGCATATCCCCAATGAACATATACCAAAGGAATTATAAAAAAAAAACCCCACCACTAATACAGGATGGTGTTGATATGCAAAACCCACACTAATCATAGCAGCTGCAGGTTTAGAACAAAGATCTGAGCTCACAGTCTCTTTATTTTAATAGAAATATGCCTATATGTGAGGCAAGAAGAGGCTCAGAGAAAGCTACATGCACAAGAATTTGCGGAATTTTCCCCTACAGTACTATTATTATTATTATTTTTATCATTATATCCTTGAACTGATGTGAATGTGCTGCTGTGAAGATGTCCTTCGTAAGACATAGCTAGTAAGAGCTTTTAAAGAAGGAATAGTCTGTTACGTTAGCCCTGTCTTGAATTCTCTCCTTTTTTATTTTTTATGCCGTTAAAATTCACCTTAGCCTTTAAAATGGACATCAATTTGTGAGTCAAATTTATCTGAAGAGCCAGACAAAAACTTCCGTGCCCTAGAATATGGTGGGATATAAACCTGAAATCTTCTTGATCACCTGGAAACTGAGAAGAATTGGACTTCAGCCACTATAGTCAGAGTTTCACCTGTTGTATCACCTTTCTTGGAGAATTTAGTTAGCCTTTATCTTGAGCCACACCTTACTGACAGACTGCAGGACTGCTCCTCCTCCACAGAAATTACCTTCCTCCTGCCACTATTAACATTAGCTTTCAGCTAATATCTAATTATGACTACATGAAAATAGTCCAACAACTTCCAGAAAAAAATGTTTCTCATTAGGACTTTTTCATGTGCATTATGAAAAAAATAGATAAGAAATATTTTCTTTGAAAGAATATTATAATGCATGTGCAGCTGTGCAGCTCTTCTGTAATTTTATTTCAGCATCAACAAAGATTTAACATCTTTTTCTTACCTAAGCAATGGGGGCACTAAGATGTAATAAAGTAATTTATAATAAGTTTTAGTGGAAAAGACTTGTTTTAACACAGGCCATTGTCTATGGTCTTTCACATTCAGTAGAATAATGGATATATTAAGAGTTAAGCCATATATTATTTCTCTGTGATTAATCTCTTTGATTAATTAAACCTATGACTGAATAATCTTCCACGCTAAAAGAGAGGATGCTGGACTGTGGCTCCAGTTTTATCTTTGTTTCTGAGCTTTGTCTTAAAAAGCCATCAAACTTAAATTGAAATAAAGAGGAGAATATTATTATTATGCAATTCCTTAAGTTCAGATGGCTAAAAGATCTTATATTTCTTCATTAATCCACCCCAGCTATGAGTATTTGAAAGCAGTCACTATGTTTTATGTCAGCTTCCCTGCTGAGGATGCAAGCAAAAGACCTTGGAGCAGTTGAGCCAGCACCCGGGTTTGTCTCACAAGTAAATTTAAGGCACAGTGCAGACTGGCTTTACTCAAGATAGTTCCACTTTGATCAGGAGATTTCTGGATCACCTCCACAGATCCCATCTCATGCTCACTTCAATATGACTGTAAGAACTTAAAATGGTGTGAAGCTGTCATGGCACTAAGATCTATCTCATAGTAATTTTCACTGATAGCATTTGCATGCCTAATGAGAGTTTGTTGTCTTCTGGGCTACTGATAAAGTCCATTTCTAGTTGAAATACACATTCTCATTTACATTGATCAACAAGTGTTCATGATCAAGGTCTTATCATCAAAGGTGAAAGAAAATTGTGATTACTACTTAAAACTGGTAGAAACAGTTGCAGAAAACAAGTCAGAATGTCTGAAAAAAAAGCTGAAGAGGCAAGTTTAACTATGTACAGCATATTCTATGCTTCTAAGAATATACGAAATACTATGTTTGAAGATTAGCATTGCTAGTCATCATCAAGTAACCTAGATTTCATCTGTGAACACAATTTTTAAGCTAGAGTCTCTTTTCACACTATTAGTTTAAAAATATCCATCTGTTGAGATTAAATGCCTTAATAAGGATCCTGGCATAGTCTATAGTCTACAGCAAAAGCCTCAGTGCCACAGAACATGAACAATTTTGCTTTTTGGATGCCATTGGGGATTGAACCTTAAAACAAGTGGCTGGTCCTCCTGTAAAATCTCAAGCGCATTCCAGATAGAGCTATGAAGTTGGGGATATACATGTGGAGAACATTCTTGCTTTTGTGGCATTCATTCTAGAATTATTCATAGTCAGGGTCTCCTAGGAATATTACAAAAAATACATTTCATGAGAGTAATAGCAATGGCTTAAGGAAAACGTTTTAGCATTTCCTCTTCAATGTGAAAAATTGATTTTGAAATATCTGTTTCTCATCTTAAAATGTTGCATTCATCATCATTGTTAATAACAGGTTATTTAGAAAGAGTAAGTCTTTATTAAGGTCCTTCAGAATATACAACTCAAAATTTCAGCTCAGCTGAACCCCAGTATGTACTTAGCAGCTTACAACAGCAAAGACACCAAAAGAGATACACACACATAAAGCTCACTCAGATTTGCCAAGGATGGGCTCTCAGTTTATGTTTTTACCCTTGAATCCTGCAGTAAAGCTACGCTCCCCTGAGGAATGTTGCTTCAGTTTCCTTGTGATGAGGATTTTTTCCTATATTCTGTTGTCTTTACATACATTTACAGTGCTGGCCTTATTTCAACAAAGCACTTCAGCATTATATGTAAATAATTCCTTCCACAAATATATATCACTTTGTGCTTAACTGTAAACATATCCTTATGCTGCATTCCCTTCAGTGAAAATTAAGCTTTTATTGAGATGCTGTTGTGGAACAAAGATCCAGTGAATCTTAATGAGAGATTAAAATCTAGGCATTACCTAGGTTTTAAGAAATTAAAGTCAATAAAGTTTCTGAAATGAATGAAAGACACCAAGGCCAAATTCTGCCTCAAACATTGTAATACTACTACTATAGTTTTCATATCTGAAGGAAGAAAATTCAGACTGCTGAGTAAATACTTATAAATTAAAACTAAAGTAAGATTTTTGAACTAGCATTAAAAACTTCTATTCTGCATCGCAAGAACTGTAACTCTGGGTAAAAGTTGGTCTTTTCTTCTTCTCTGGCTCCAGATTTTGCCAGTGCTCCAGATATTATTCATTCTTTTACTAATATTCATTTATGAATGTTTCCAATCACATTTTCATCCTACATTGCTATTAGAATGTAGCCCAGAGACTGGATAAATAGTTTTCAATAGAGTTGCATACACATGGTACAAAAAAATGCTCATGTTTTCATCACTGTTCCTACTCATACTTCAAAATGTAGACTTGCTTACCTCCAGGGATTGCCAGAGAGCTTCAGTTCTTGTGGATGCATGATTTTCACAGCAGATATCCTGAAAACATTAGAGTTCATAGAAACCACAGAGATGCTATGATTCCTTGAAGAGATGTGGCCAAACCACATTCCTTTGAGTGAAAAGTGGTTCCTGGTGAGACAAATATGGTCTCAGAATCACAAAACCAGTATTACAGGGTTAAAAAAAATTTAAAAACCCAAACCAATGAAACAAAAATGTAAAAACCCAGAAAACTATTTCTAAAAGTTATGTTACACACTGGTTTTCAAATCACTTGAAGGAAAAGAAATAAAATTTATTTTGCACAGCAGTGCTATTTATAACTTTTCAATAATTAAATGAGTGGTCAATGAGAAATGCTGCCCATCTGCTCTCTGCTCCACTGGCCTTTGCTAACCTAAAAGTGGAACCAGTTGCTCAGATGAAAAGATGGGGGTGGGGGAAAGACATGAAAAAATACAGCGAAAGGGAATTTCTGTTCCAAATTAAACTCTATAGTTAGAGAAAAAAATATTTTATATTTTTTAAGATATGGATATTTCCTTTAATTCCTAGAATTCTCATGGCTTGATCGTACTAGGGAAACAACCTTAAGACAGTATGCTGAAATTTTTCTTTAGTTTTTGCGGTGTCTGGAATGACTTCCTACATTTTGAAAAGGTTTCATTTCTGCATCTAGGAGCAACATCCTTTTGTTTCTTGGAGCAACTACACCCCAACTTCCATTCATAAATCTTGGCTTCCCAGCCTAAGATTACTTTTGAGCTTTTCTTTCGCGAACATTCTTGTTCTTGATTCTTGCTCTATTACATTAGGAAATAAATATTTGCCATGTTTAAAGGCATCATACTATTATGCACACATAATGCCTCCTTTTTTATCCAGAGATTGTGTCTGAGAGAGGATTAAAGTCTGTGAATATCAGACCTCCCTGGAATCATAGTTGCAGTTATTTTTTGCGTGGAAGTCTTCAAATTAGGATGTGCTTGTCTGTGTAATGTGAGGTTTAGGACATGTCTATTTCAGAAAAAAAACTTTTGAAAAGAAAATTACCTTTTTTTGAGCAGTGCAAACCATTTGCATCCTTAATTTCTGTAATTTCATTTCTTTCAGTATTCCTTAATAAATGAAAACATAAACAATTATAGCCAAGATCACTAGGCATCAGAAAAAAATGCAAGTTGTATTCTAATCCCAGAGGAAAATCTTGTTTACATGATGAAACCCTTGCAGTGGAAATCTTGGGAATCTTGGTGGGTAGAATCTCTCATTGTCAGAACTTTCAAAAAAAGAGCAGCTGCAGATACTGAAAGCATTAAATAAAAATTACCAACAAGCTGTCTTACCTGTGTACACTCCACAGAAAGGAAGGGCAAACATGAGCAGGTAGTGCTTGTACATCAGTCAAAACTATGACAGCTACCGTGTAACATCTGACAACACTGACATGTGCTGCATTCCCTAAGATATTCCTCTAACTGAACCATAAAGAGACAAATAAATTAGTAATAGTACCTCGCCTGTCAATGTCCTATCTTGCAGGCGTCTCACACTGTTTATTAGCATTGTCTGAAGTGGCTCATCAATACATTTACTTTCAGAGGAAAAAAAGAAGGATGCTGAATTATTTTATTACTTTAAGAAAAAACAGCAAAATAAAGGGCGCCTGGTTCCTCATGATCACATACTCATTTCTAGGAAAAGGACAGACAAAAACCAGTATAATGCTGCCCTACTAGTCAACGAGATCAGATTTTGTCTTCATACATCTGCTGTGTGGCAGATGAAGCTTGCTTAACCAAATCAGTATTCCCATATAAGAAAAAAATCAGATGGTCAGCCACTACCTGTCAGATTTTACCCATATGTCTGCTGTCTAACACTAAGCCAGCACAATATTTTCCAGTAATATTTTATTTATTATAAAATATATATTCTTGTTAATGATTTTTCTTGCTCTTTTGCAGCTCGAGGCATAATTATTATGAAAAAGGTGACTGGCAGTGCTTGCAGTAGCTAATGAGCACTAATGGCCCTGACAAACCCCACCCAGAACTTCCACCCACAGCCTGGCCTCAGAGTTGTATCTCATTTTAGGTGTGGACTGTGCAGATCAGAGAAAAGGAAATCTGTGCAAGTAGAGATCAATACTTGCACAAGTCTTAAAACCTTAATTGACATTCAGTTTTGATGGGAAAATAACTGAATAACTGGTGTTGGGGTTTTCAATTTCATCCAAGACAAAGATTGTCTTTGTCCTGATTTCACCTAGGGTAGAGGTAACTACTCCCCAGTCTCTGGTGCAGTGCTGTGATCTGGATTCAGAATGGGAATGGTGTTGTTTTTGCTAAATCATCTTTATCCTAAGTCAAGGACATTGGATTTCCTTGTCTCACTCTCTGCCAGTGAGGAGGTTCACAAAAGAAACTGTGAGCGAGCAGAGCTGGGATGGGTGACCTGAACTGACCAAAGGGATATTGCACACCATAGAACTTTGTGCCCAGTGTATAAACTGAGGGGAGTTACCCAGAAAGGAGACCAGTCTGGGTTTGGGAAGGGATGCTTGGCATCAGTCACCAGGTGGTGAGTAATTGTGCACGACTTCAGATTTTTTTCCTTTTTACTATTATTATTATTTTCCATTAATATTGTATTTTATAAAAAAAATAGAAGAAAGGCCTTGACTGGATTGATTTTTCTTCAGGGTGTCTGCAAACATGGAGGTACAGCCTTTCATTCAGACTGTGGCCCTAAAAATATAGTTTATTGGCTCAAAAGTCCTGCATGGAAATCAGGTGATGCAGGCTTGGCTTTCAGCTTAAAATATAGGGGCTGTGTCCTGGAATCAACATACAGCATATTATATAGATATGGTTTACAGACACCCAGTACTTACCAATGTTTTATATCTGTATATTAGTCAGTGGCCCCAGGCAAAGAGAAAAATTTCTAAATCCAGTGTGAATCTAAGACATTGTCAAAGATGTTTCCACATTTCCTTGTTCTACATGGGAGCACCAAACATAGGCAATTTTTCCCCTTCTTTTATTTCTTTTTAAAGACTCTACTTCTTCAAAATACATTGTTTTTTCAATTATTTTTCTTCTGTTATATATTCAATATTTGGTACATATCAGCCTGTTTAATAATGAGTCAGAACACATAAGCAGCTTTCTGCTTTCATTTTTTCTGCTAATCTGTGAATTACTATTTTATAGTTGGACAAAGCAAATAATCTTGATCTGCCTGGCTTACACGGGAAATTTTAAATGTCACGATATCTTCTAATTTTTATTCTGTTCTTTTATTACTTAGAATAGCAATATAAGGAATAGAAAATGTGATCATTAAGATTCACTTGTTAACTGCCTGGTGGATGAGGGGAAGGCTGTGGATGTGTCTACCCGGACTTCAGCACAGACTTTGACATTGCTTTCCACAGAACTGGGAAAACTGCCAGCCCACAGCTTGGACAGGTGAACCCTCCACAGGGTTAAGAGCTGGATGGCTGGGCCCAAAGAGTGGCAGTGAATGCTGCAGCATCCAGCTGTCAGCCAGGAACCAGTGGTGTCCCCCAGGCATCAATGCTGGGTCCAGACCTGGGTCCTGTCTTCAGTGATGATCTGGATGAGGGGTTTGAGTCTACCATTACTAAAAGACATGAAGGTAGGGGGGCTCTGCAGTGGGACCTGTACAGGTGGGATTAATGGGCCAAATTCAGCAATGTGAGGTTTAACAAGATTGGGTGCCAGGTCTTGCACTTTGGAAACAATCCTGTCTAGCACTACAGCCTGGGGTGAGAATGTCTGGACAGACAGAAAAGAACCTGGGAGTATTTATCAACAGCATCTGGACATGAACCAGCAGTGTGCCCAGGTGGCCAAGAAGGCCAGTGGCTTCTTGGCCTATATTGGGAATAGTGTGGCCAGGAGGACCAGAGAAGTCACTCTTCCTCTGTAGTCTGCACTGGTGAGGCTGCACCTTGAACTTTGTCCAGTTCTGGGCCTCTCAGTTTTGGAAGGATGTTGAGATTCTGGCTTCTTCCGAAGGAGCAACATTGAGGGATTCTGCACATTGACCTTTTGATCAGTATTTACAACTGATTTTCTTTTTGCCTATATAAAGACCTAAACAAGCAATTTAGAGAAACCAAAATAAACACAAAACCCTCGAACACAGGAATGCACACATGTAAGAAATTAATTCTAGACTACCTGCTAAACACAACTACTTCATATTTGAAGTAAAAGAGAACTGATGTTCTGTTGTGGCGACATGACTACACCAGGCTTCTGCCTTTGCACTTTGCTTGTCACTGGGGTTAGTAAGCATACTTTATGCTGCAGTCCTATCAAAGGGAAATGTTATAGTATCTTCTTGCTGAAAGATTGTCATTGCCTTTTTTAAGTGTTTTTTAAAAAAAATTCTTCTCCTTGAAGCCATTTCTCAGTATTGTGATATTTAATAGAGAGGTTTTGAAAACTTTGAAATTATTTTATTTAACAATCAAGACAATAATGAAAATATTTTGTAAGTGGATATGCAGTGGCTTAACGTGTGACTTATGTTTTATTTGTTAGATAGAATGGGCTTTATATGTCTTACCAGAACTTATACCATGGGACTTTGCATGAGCCATAAATGAAGCAAAAGACCCCATCAAGTCAGCCATCCCACTCACCTAGGTAGAGTGTATGGTGCCACAGGACTCAAAAAGAAAAATGGACTATGCACTGAGGATGAAATAAAAGCTCTGCTTCTTTGCCAGGTGTAAAAATTATTAGCCAGCCAGCACATGTAAAGAATTGTTGTGGTTTTACTCCAGCCAGCAACTAAGCCCCTACAGCTGCTCACTCACCTCCTCCATGCAGGGCTGGGGGAGAAAACTGGAAAAGGAAAGTGAGAAAACCTGTGGGTTGATATCAAGGTGGCTTAATAAATAAAGCAAAGTCTGCACATGCAAGCAAAGCAAAACAAGGAATTAATTCACCACCAATGGGCAGGCAGGTGTTCAGACATCTCACACATAAACACCAGCACTTCGAGTTCATCACTGTTCCCCCAGCTCTATACATTGAGCATGATGCCACACATTTTGGAATATCTCTTGGGTCATCTGCAGGCATCAGTCCCAGCTCTCTCCCCTCTCAACTTCTTGTACGCCCCCAGTCTTCTTGCTGGTGGTGTGGAGGGAGAAGATTAAAAGGATTTGAAGCTGTGCAAGCCCTGCTCAGCAGTAACTAAAGTGTCCCTGAATTATTAGTGCTGTTTTGGTCATAAATCTGAAACATGGCCCCATGTTAGCGACTGTGAAGAAAATTAGCTCTGTCTCAGCCAAATACAGTAAAAGGATGTAAAGTATAATAATATGCCAGTGATATTTACTTTAGAAAGTGAGTTTATGATTGGGTATTAAATTTGACTGCTGTTTTCTTCAACTCTGGAATATGGTGATGGTTCCAAAAAAGAAACAAATTGAAAGGATAGTAGAAAAAACATTGCATTCATTAGGCAGAAAGAGTAACTTCTAATGAAAACAACAATTAAAAAATATTTAAGAGGAAGAAAAGTGGAAACAGGAAGAATTTCCACTTTTTAAACTAATTTGATATTTTCTTCTGTCAAAATTTATAAAGATTGAACTCAAGAAATTGCTTGAAAGCCAATTCAGATAAATGGCTCTGTTCAACTCATCTATGAATATTTGCTTTATTTTATGAAGAATTGTTACTTATCTAACAAAACTGATCAGTAGAGATCAATTATTTGTGAAGCACATTTGATGGCCCTGAAGTTTCTTTGGATGGCATCGGAGGTTACCTGTTGTATCATACTGGTTAGGTAAATTTAATTACAACTCAGCTACTTTACAGGACCAGTTTCATGCTGGTAGAACTCTTTATTTTTTATACTTGATATAAGGAGCTTATGTCCTCTCACCAGAAAAAAAAAGCAAAAAAAGTTCTGTTGTTTATATTCCACATACAAATTAATCAATTATATATATATACACTGATGTCAGTAACCAAGAATTTGGTTCTAATAGTCAAGCTTTGATCCTATGATAAAACCAGACTGTCACTGATTGATTTCTGCTGTAAAAATATGAATGTTTTGTGGAAGAATTCAATACAATTTTGGAAATAAAGATTCTACTAGTAGATTTATATTCTTTTGCATCTGCTTGGGGGAATGCAGACATTTCTATGGTTTATTTATTTGATACTTCAAAATCAAATGAAAACACATTCTCTGCATTCAGGCTTCCATTTCTTCATTGCTAAACTGCATGGAATGTTCTGTAGTCTCTTTAGAACAGATTTAAGACAGAGGATGGTTAAACTGTTTTCTAGTTTCTCTGTGTCTTTGTGACAGAAACTTATATCTGACTGAAAATCTAGAACCTTTCAGTCTTGATCTGCATGTAGTGGACTTTGGTCACCTTCTACTTGAAAGTAGGAAAGGTAAATAAAATAGATTTCTTCCACTACTATCTCCCTAATAATATGAAAAATATGGGCTTCCACTTGGGAAAATTTCTTTGCCATGATCTCAACTGTTCAAAAGAAATGTAGCTGTCCACTCATTCAGGCATTCTTGAGTGCTAGAGAGTAACTCCATGACAGATCAGCTTCCTGTGTGCCACAGCTTAGCTCCTCTCCATAATCCTCCCAAGTTGTTTTTAATCATGAACAACCAGTCAACAAAAGTTTTAAGGAGAAACTAAGATAGCAAGATTTTCAGCCCAGTCAGCTGGGATTTTCACACAGTTTCCCCTGAAAACATGCTTAACATGTTGAAGAAGTTCTGGACTCTGAGAATTTATCATAGTCTGGGTTGAAAAGATGATTTCCAGGGTCTGAATCTTAATAATTCCAGATAATGTTAGCAGTACTGGGTTTCGTCCAGAACAAAACACTGTTTTCTTCTTGAACATTATATCAGCAGTTACCTCAGTAACTGTAATAATGAATAATAATTTTTGGTACATTTTAATGTGTATTCCCATACATCCCATGCAATAATTAACCATCAGACATGTCTTTATCTGAGCTGTCATTAACAGATGAAAAATTGAAGCAGTGAGGCATAGCTTCAACCCTATTAAATGTTGATGCAGTCATTTAACTTAAAAACAGGTATCTGTTACAGAGAGCAGAGAACTGGATTCTTCTGGAGGTGATACAGTCTTTAACTGGCCTGAACTGCAATTAAGTGCTCCAAAATGAAAGAAGGATGAAACTGGGTGCTAAATATTAAGCCATTTCACTGTCCTTTAATTCTCAAAGCACTACAGAAGATATGTTGCTAATCTCATTATTTTCCTTTTTCTTCCACAGATCATTCATTCAGATGAAAAAGATTCAGATATGGATGGGACAGTCCTCTCAAAGCTGAAGCTTCCATATTGCAGCCAAAAATGTTTTAATGATAGCCCCCCCAAACTACAAATTTGTAGAATCTAAAATAACAATACATCTGGGAACGAAAAGTAAATCCCTCTTTACATCTAAAACTAACACCTAAGCAGCAAAACAAATTTTTAAAAGGGCTTTTAAATTATTCTCTATAGTAACCTTTTCTTTTAGGATCACCATATGTACCCCATTACCCAGTGATCTCACTTTAAATTTGTATGACACATTAAAGTCTCATCATTCTGGATGGCAAAGGGATACATTAAAATGCCATGTATTTTACTATTTATGTTTCCTTGGCAATTAAAAAACCAACAACACACCATGCCATTAACAGTGATTAGTACTAAGGTCATTTAAAATAAAATGCAGCTCAGAAGTGTAACTCGATAGGAGTTTGCAAATTTCAGACCTGTTGGCTGCTGCCATCTTAGCATGAATTAAATGATCACTTAGTAAGACAATACCAGAAATGCTGTCTTCTGTTTGACATTAGGTTCCTTCATCTTCCACTTAACTTGTGATTATAGGCTTTAATATCTGACATTAGTTAAGGTTTTGGTCTATCTATGCAACACCAATACACTAAGATAAGGTCCCTGGGTTAATCAGATGGAAATAATTTCTGGAAGTTCCAGATAATCAAATTTGTACATGCAATCCAGTGATTATATTGCCACAGTAAGTTTTAGAGCAGATGTCTGATGCTATAGAAACCTCTTTATAGCAGAATTTAAATCGCCCTTGTTCAGTAATGACACAGGTTATTAAAACACAATTTTTGTGGTGACCTAATTAAAGCATTCTATCAAAAACAATCAAAGCAGCCACTCTTTCACTGATGAGGTTTTCCAACCTCTAAATGCAGCCCTGATGAAAGCACAGCATGAAAAATGGATAAAATTATGATTTCTGATGAGAAATTAGCCTTCAGTGCTTGTTAATAAAGGAAAATAGGAATTTACACACCAATGCATAAACTTTGTAAGTGAGGGCTCTCTTCTATTGCCTTTTGCAGCAGGTAAAGTACACTATCACCCTGGAAATGGTTTTAAGCCCTGTTACACCCTGTTACAACTATCACCCTGGAAATGGTTTTAAACAATTCCAGGATGAGAATTATAAGATATTTTCATTTTGGAAGCCTAGGAGCTAGACCATGGGCTCTTACTAACTTAGCTATCTACCCCCTGGGTAACTAACCCAGCTGTCTGTCCCCTGGGTAAGCTGTGATTCCCTCAAGCTCTGAAAGTTTTGTTAAACACACTCTTGGTTTTTCTGCAGTTACAGGGTGAAGTTCTGAATGCTACTACACAATGGAAGACTCACTATGCATCTAGAAGCAAGCAGCAATGTTTACTTGGTCCTTTCAGATTTGGATTTATTGCCCATTTACACGTAATAGAATTCTCCTCACAATGCTTCAACAGAAGAGATCCTAGTCAACTCAAAAAGGTCACTGTAAGTTGTCATTGAGACTCTGCCTTTCAGACTATTTTCTGAAATGGTATTTTCTTAAGTTGATCATCATTGTTAACAAGCCTCAGAGAAACTGTGGTACCCACTTTACATTGTGAATACAATTAACAAAATCTGTCAGAATATTTGAAAATTAATTTTAAGTACTGCAATATAGAAATCGCAAAATTCCAGTTGAAATACAACTGATGTGGTTGCATCTCTATCTTACATTAGGTGAACAGAGAGCAATTGAACAGATTGTGCATGAGCTGCATGTTTGCAAGATACTGTCATCTTGTTTAATTCTTCTATGACAACTTGAATAGATATCTTATGAACAACCACATCATTTGCAAGCTAGCTAATATCTCATTGAGAATTTTGTGGAAAAGTTCAAGGTCAAAAATAATTATTCTGTGTATATTCATTTTTTCTACAAGGTGGCTTCTCTTCTGACATAGCTTTTTAAAAGCTGCTTGTAAAACATCAAGACAATGCTCAGGAGACATTCAAAATTCCAACTGGCCAGAAGCGTCTCTTTCTAACATCAGTTTTACATTAGACTTGAAAATTGGCTTAAGGGCATTTTTGTTTGTTTGGGGCTTGCATTTCTTTGTTTCATAGAGAGGCGACCATACCAGTTTGTACTATAAATTAACAGAGAAGACATGGAGAATCCAAACAGCATTCCTACTCTGGACTAATGGGAAAAATGCCATCTAGAATAAAAATTTATGAACTTTCTGTCCATGTGTACAAAGTTGGTCCCTTTATGCCTTTGGTTAGTTCATAACATATTGGGGAGGAAAAAAACTGGTTGTTTTTGGAGGTAATTTTATTTGCATCCACTACCCCAGACACTTTTAGACCCACACACTGCAGTGTGATGTGTGACACTCCAAAGAGACAAAGTAGGTTGCCAGATCCCTGTACCTGCAATCTAGTTAGTTACTTCTGAAAATACAACAGCTCCATATGAGCAGAGCACTCTTGGGAATAATTCATAATGAAGTCTATGTCTGACATCACCAGCTGAGCTGACAGTCACACCTGAGCTAGAACAAGACAAGCAGCATGTAGCTCATTTGAAAAGCCCTGAGAAAGAGGTGATTGCCTTGTCTGATATTTTTCCTTGTGTTTCAATCCAGGACACATCCCTGTGTTCTGAGCAAGCAACACAGAAAGAATGCACTAAGAGAAAAATGTTGCTGCACAGATATAAAAAATAATAAAGTATGTGGTGGTTATATTGCCATGAAACAATAAGAAAAAAAATCTTTAAAAATTTTCAGTAAAGTTTTTATCATTTGATTTTTTGGTCACTATTTTACTGCTGCCCTTTAGCCCAGGCCTTTTATTCCAACATATTGTATAAGTTATACTTTTGTGATGTACTTGTTTATCACTCTTAAAACTAACTTCTGTACACAGTTATTTTGAGGAACAGTACATTTTATTAGCATATTATAGGAAAAAGCTGAATTTTAAAATTTAAAGAAAAAGTATGAAATAGAAACTTCAGTATCATTTTTTCACCTTCCTTCAGTAACACCCTTTGGGCAATTATGGACTGAAATGGGAAGCAGAAGATGCAATATCTCAAAATTTATTCTCTGAAAACTCTGACCATACTGCTTACTAAAAAGTTTTGTAAACATCCCAAACTTCAATCTTCCAGGCCATGACCTTTCTTCACTTTTTAGATTTGCCTTTTTGAAAACTAGTCAGTATGAAGGACTTAGTATAGGCTCCAAATTTCTTGAGTCCTGATAACCCTAAAAATTGAATATCAAGTGACTAATATTAAGCAAATGAATATTGACTTAGTTGTGTTTTAGAGTTGATGCATTTGCTTATCTATAGGCTCTGCAAGTATGCAAACATCCTTAAGGAGGAAACATCAGGTGAATATTAGTAATATCCAGTGGATCTCCTTCAACCTTATTCAAATAATTTTTGTCACATTTGATGAAACCAGTGTCACTAATATGCAATCCATGTAGTCCTTGACAACACCAAAAATATATTACCCAATATAATTTGGATTATTGTGAGAGACTATTTCTATGGAATGGAGAAGCAAACCTATGAGTATGCTTTTCAAAGCTATATGTATACTTTACATAAGTGTAAATTTTCTATACTTGAATTTTTGCTTGTAAGAAGGTCTGGAATCTTAAGACTCTGAGTTTTTTATTTTTGGTTGCTTTTTTTTTGCCTTCCTTCCTCTCTCTGTATATTTTTTACTAAGAAATAAAAATACTTAATAATTATTAACAATATACATATAATTTTAAAAAACCTACATTTTGTTGAAATTTTAGGGGAAGGTCATTGTAAGTAAAAAAAATCACTCATTCTTAAAAGGACAAAAATATTGTGATGTCCTGCTTCAACACTTTGACGTATTAAATCTCAGTTTTCCAGTCCAAAGCAAGTTTTAGCTTTGAAATTTAAAACAGTCCATTAGATTAGAACAAATATCTTTGTAGTATTTTATTGAGTTCTTTCTTTTTTATTTTTCCCATTCTTGAGTTCCACGCAAGGATGTTCATGACCACAGGAGGCATAAAGAACTGAGGGATCTCCTTCAAGGTCTCCAATTAGCACCCTACTTTTTAAAGCTCTGTTAGTAGAGCATCATGGTTTGTTAATGGCTAAAATTATACGAAAAAAATATTGTAGCTATCCTGAATAATTACTTTAAAGGTTTTATCTCCAGTGAACTGAGTCTTTTCAAGGTGGATTTTTATAATCACTTTGCACATACATTCATGGAAAAAAATCTATTGCAAAATCCACTGAAGCTATTTAGCTTTCAATTGTAAAATGTTTGTATGATGCACGATATCTGTTTTTCTGGGTAGAGAATGATCCTTCCTCATACTTGTTCTTAAGTCTTGTAGACTGTGCATGAGAAAAAGTGTGCAATTAAATTGTTAGACCCTCTTCCCTGATGCTATTGATTCAAGATAGTTGAGAAGCAAATTGTGCATCTCTTTTTTCTCTGTCCGCATTACAAATGGTCTGTGTAGCACCTGTGGGCACGTTTGGCATATGTATCTATCTGCTGATACACACCCACATAACATGTGCCTTGCACTACATAAATTACTAATAAATAGTAGGTCAGGTTGACCAATAAATTCCAGCTGCTTTGTACTGCCCTGTTCAATATAAACCAGCTGTATGCAAGTCTCATCTGGCTGATCCAGATGGATTTACAGTTATTTTGGCTTGGCCACACCACACAAATCAATCCACGTATATTGATAAGGCTTGGTCAATACCTCCTCTGAAATCACACAAAATGCATAAGAAAATCTAACCTTTCAACAATTATTTTAAACATCCACTTTAAGAATCTGAATCTGAAGAGATAAGGTCAGATTAGTAGAGATAGCCAGTAAAGGTTAACCATTTAAATCATACATCTGTAAGAAGTTAAAGTACACTACAGCAATTAAACTCATATAGGTCAGCACTCTAATCCTATGTCTGGTTTAATCTGATCTACAGAAAGGACAACTTTTAAACATTTTTTTTCAGTGCAAGTTCAATGGGAAATCAAAATATCTGAAAGAAGGATGAAATCCATTTTGCTAACAAAACAAACTTCATCAGAAACAATCTTGTAAATGATCTGTAGCTTAAAAACTTATTCCTACCTATTCCTGGAAAGAATCTTCATAAGATCAGAGGTCTTTTAAAAAGCAGAAATGTCCAACATCTGTTTCTGTGTTTCATGAAGGCAAGACAAAGATAAATTAATGCCATATGTGGAATAATATGATTCAAAAATCCAGATTTGTTGGTATTTCCAAAAATAGGTTTCCAGGTTTGTATAATAAATAAAATCAAAGATAAAGGATTTTTTTAGTACTTATCCTGAAAAAATATTAAGAAATTCCTCAATCAAAAAAGAGGAAAGTATGGTTTATATATTATACCAAATTTCTCTAACATTTAAGGAAGACAACTGTGGTGTAAAATAAAAGGGTCTTAAAAGAATCATGCAATGAAAGTATTTAGATTGTCTTAAAGGAATCAAGACAAAATGACATAGGAGTATTGTCATTTGCCTTTGGCATTTGTATTTTTATTTATTTTAGAAAGACCATAGTCTTTCAAAAACCTCTTCTGTCAGGAAAGATTATATCCTAGGGAGGTTATGTCCTAGGCTGTGGCTTGCAAATTTTGCTTTTGTTTTGCAGAGTCTTCATTTGACTATTTCCATGTAGAAAGAGACAATTCACATATCATGGGCTGCTGTCACTTTTCATGAGCAATCAGGTTCCAGGGTGTAAACAAAGCAAGATGATGATGATGTCAGAACCTCTCAAACTCCGTGCTGCAGTAGGTACTGGGTGTTTGAGATTGCTGATGGGCTGTTTTGTAGATCACTCTCTTTGTAGCTTTACATTATGCCTTGGTGTAGTAGTGCTGCTTTTTCTTCAATGATACCTCAGCCATGTATTTTTTCTTATCTTCAGGTTCTTCCTGGAGTTGTGTAGCCCCGTTATTATCCCAGGCAGAGGTTGGAATTTGCTCCAAGATATTTGTGGAGTACGTCCATACCAAAGTGGCAGCCTCTTTCAATGGTAAAGGTAGTTCAGGCTCAGTCTGTGGCTGAAAGTAGAGCATCAACCACCAGTGCTAACTCTATGTCATCCTAAATGTAATGCCTAGTTGCTGTAAGACAGAAGAGGTACAGAAGAGATGGTTTGGTTGATTTCTTTTAGCCACAGAGATTAAACAATCCAACTGGAAGTGTTTCTAGAATAAAGCAGTAACTAAAATATTGCCAAATTAAGGGAAAAGCCCAAGATTTTGTCAGAAGTTTAATTGATTTTGAAATTTGATGACATTCTAGGTAAAGAGAAACAATGCTTGACTCTCAAAAATAGCATGGTTAATGGATAAGCATCTTTCTATGAAAACAGTGTTCAAAAGCCAAAGTTCACACAGAACAGCAAAACAAAACCACAACAATCCTCCAAAGAAACAAAACAAACTAACAACAGAAACAACTAAAATTCCACAATTTCCTCCCTAAAATAAAATAAAAAAATAACCCCCCAACCACCATCCTGTGATGCTGTTAACAGTCCCATGGGGTCACTGCCACTGTGTTTCAGCTCAATAAATGAAAGATAAGTGGTTTTCACACTGTATGGGTTTTCAAGCAGTGTTCCTCACAGGCCAGGGAAGAATGGAGGTCACTTCTCCTAGACTGTATCTTGAGATTTCCGTAGGGCTAGACTAAGCCTTTTCACCAGAAACAGAGCTAATTAATCTTGCTCAAAAAGACTAGTAAGTTTCTAATGCTTTCCCTTCACTTTTAAACACAAGACCATGCAAAACAACTTAAAATTCATTAGAGGCAAGTGCATTTTAATCATTTGAGCAGTGCAAAATGTGGAGGAGAGCTGTAAAGTTTTTCTTTTCTGCCACTAAACACGTACTCAATGCATTTCTGTATCTGTACTGAAGGGTCAGCCCATTATCTACTGGGTGATCCTGAGATTGGCTCAGTTGGTTAGAACATGGTGCTAATAATATCAAAGTCATGGGTTTGGTCCCATTCATTTCAGAGGTGGACTCAAGGATCCTTGTGGTTCCACTCCAGCTTGGAATATTCTGTGATTCTAGTGACATGTATCATAATTTTGGACAAGAAGAGATTAGGAGTGGATGAGTAATTAGTGGCAGAGAAGATTCTGGTGCCTTTCTTATTTGTTTCAAAGTGTATTCCCAGCATAAGTATCTCCAGAGGTGTCAGTCTGGACTTACATGAATGTACCTGAGTGTTTCATGATCCTTCTTTCTGAGAACTTGATTAAACAAACTATTCTCAAAAGGTTTAAAGAAACACTTGGGAACAGCATGAACACAGAATTCACCTGCCATAATATTTGATGTTGCACTGAAAATTTATTTTGAAATTGTTTTTTAAGCAGGCATCCACATTATACATTGAATTTTTATTTATAGGTGCTAGATGATTTTAATTTCAAATAATGCAGAAAGTAATTGCAAAAAAAACTCTAGATTCAGAGCTTGAAGATCAGACTAGATCTTCAAAGAAAATTCATATGGTTTGGTTTACTGTTAATATATAGGTTTTCAATGAATTTCTAAACTCTCATTTCGAGATGGAAGTGCCCTTACTATGACCTTCTCTATCAGAAAAATGTTCATTTGCAGTGAAACATATGGTTTTCTGACTTTTGAAAACAAAATGAAAATTAAACTTTCTCTAGTCATATTTTATTTTAATTTTTGAACTTCAGAGATGTGGAAATCTCACAGGAAGTCCCCTTCAGAATTTATGATACTACCTATATTTTTTGTCTAGCTGCAAAATATTTAAAAAGATTCCCTATATAAATCAGGAAACATAAGTGGCAAATGTCAGGTTTTCTATGCAAAGTATAACATCAGCTTCTACTGATACATCATATTAGGATCCTTTTCTTTTTATCAGCATGTGGTGGACTTCAGTAAAAAAAAAAAATCTTAACAGCAAGAGAAGATGATATCATCCTGAAAATATTTTGGAAGACTGTATTCTTTTTGTTTAGTTTATATTTCATATGTAAATAAGAGTACACTTACAATTTTTTCTCACTGAGAAATGACCCTCAGTGTCATCTGATTTTAAAACACTCATCAGCAGTTTGAGGAAGAAGTGAAATTTAGATCATTCAAGTCAGAAGAGCAAAATATTTAAAACAGCAATTATGTAATGTGTACCTTAGGTGTGCTGTTTATAATACCCTAATGTCACAATGGACATCAGCATTAAAAATTTGCCCCTCTATCACAGGTCCTTGCAAAAGTAGGACATAAGGCAGAGTGGCTGTAGTGAGTAGTTGAATGCTACTGTAAATCCTTTTCCTACATTTCTAGCTTTTCCCCATTTGGAGGCTCCAGACTGCATCTACTGGCATGGTCTCTGAGACTAAAACAACCACTTTTCCAATTTAGAAAGGATTATAAAGGGTAGAGCGAAGGACCATATTTGCATCACAAGTGAAGTTTGGAGAAGTGTAATATTTTATATGACAAATTAGTCCTTCTTTATAAATTTTTGCTCCATTGTACCCTTGAAACTTTGATTTAACCATCAAGTCTTTGCAAAAATAAAGACAGAAAAGAAAACCAAAATACTGGGTAAGCTATTCTATTTTTTAGCTTTAAATAAAGAGCAGAAAAAAATAGTGCCAAAAGTATAAATTCTAAGGTAGTCACAAAAGGTTGTGATGAAAAGCCCAAGAGCTTGGTAACAAAGGAACATGTAAGAATAGAATCATGTACATGGTGTGTGTATACTTAAGAGTCCTGTTCAGTAACTTCACTTTTCACTGAGGACCTGGATGTTACCCTTCAGCTGGAACTCATGCTGTGGCTGCATACATGGGCATCACAACATATACTGGATGGTCATCTTTATCCACAATTAAATGGCTGCAAAGCACCTAATTTCACTCTACAGGGAGCAGCCTTTAATGCCTGAGCATCATTATCCAGGATAACCATCTCCTTTCCTGACAGTTTTTGTGTGACAGCTTAGTCATCTGAGTTCCCTTCATTCTCACAGCATTCAAGTTACAGTACTTGAAACTAAGTTTACTCCCAGGAATGAACCATAGATGGTTTGAATTCCTGCCAAAGATAATATATCTTCTGAGGAAAAGAGGGAAAGGAAAAAACCAATGCAGAAAAGCAATAAAAGAGTAAGGTTTATGGGAAGAGCAGCCTCTTTTCCCATAAATGATGAATCAATCCATTATATTTGTGATAATCAATACCATGGATCCTCTTCACGTCAAGGTAAAAAAAAAACTCAACTTGGTAAAGAGACAAATCATTATTAATTCATTCATTGCAATAACATTAATCACGATGAGCTAATGTGATATTAATGTGCCTGTAATATGTACTTCCATAGATAGGAATTTCACTGTACTATAGGAATTAACTACTGTACCATGGTTTTAAAGAGTTATGTAAATTGATAAATAACACCAAAAAGCTTTTTAAATAGGGTTAGGCATGAATCTATTGACATGCTACGTTCTGGTGGAGACGGGAGGGTGCCCACATCCTGCTCCCATGCCCACATTTGCACATACGTTAACTCTGCTTTGCATTTTCCATGAGTTATTGCCTACAGCAACAGCCAGTCAGCTCTTCAACATTGTGATCCTGTTCCAGGAAATATTGATGTGGGAGATTAGTAGTTCTGGGAATGGAATCAAAGCTGTGATGATGCACACAGGGCGGAGTTTGGGAGTCATGTGTACAAATGGTGCTCTGAACACCCTTGCACACAGAGGGAGGGGATGGCTTCCCAGATATGCCTCCCACAAGAGTCTTCAAAACTGACTTCTGCCATATCATTATGACATGGGTAATAACTCACAACAGACACATCCTGAGTGATCATTCTTGAGTGTGATGTGGGGTGGGGTGGTGTGGTGTGGTGTGGTGTGGTGTGGTGTGGTGTGGTGTGGTGTGG
>JAHLSL010000007.1:26772645-26858452 GCA_025920805.1 Petroica traversi
GGTGTGGTGTGGTGTGGTGTGGTGTGGTGTGGTGTGGTGTGGTGTGGGGTGGGGTGGGGTGGGGTGGGGTGGGGTGGGGTGGGGTGGTTTGGGGGACTTAGACAATTCAGAAGGACCTTCTCCTTACAGAGCCTGTCTCGCTCAGCCCAGCACTGAGTTTAACAAGGCATTGCAGCCCTCTGCTGAGGCTGTCAGCAGCACTGAGAACCAGGTGTTTATGGAGAGTAGTTCAGTGGAGGAAATGGAAAACTGAAATATCAGAATGCATAAGAAAAACAACGAAACAAAAATAGTAAACCACCTTTCTACTTAAAGCACTGAATAGATCTGCTATATCCCAAATCTCACCCAACATTTATATTGCATGGAAAGTTATAAAACTCCAAGATGGTGACAAAAATATCACTTTGAACAGTCAATTGGACTAAACCTCCAGTAGTTCCTTTCAATCAATATTTCCATGAGTGTACGATTCACATTGCCCGCAGAAAAGATACAGTTTTCTAGTATAATCAACCTGTTTTTTTCTTTGAAGTGTAACCTGCACGTGGCCAGAGATACTAAATGTATTTGGGCTACAATTGGTATTTTTCCCAAGGAAAAAATACTGCCATTATACTAAAAATGCTCTTTGTTCCATTAACTATTTTTTTAATCTGTAAGTTCAATTAATTTAATCTTATAGAGATATCCATTATCAAAGCATTTCAATTCTGGAAATTCAGTTAGTTTTGTAATTGTACTTGGAAGCTCAAAACACCTGTTACTGTTTTACTAAAGATCCCATATTTATGCTTCTTTAGAATGAAAAAGTTCCAGTGCAGTAACGAGCTTGTAGAAGCACAAACTCTGTCTCTGGGTCTGCAGTTCTGCAATCTTGGTTCATATTTGGAGACACCTTATGTGTGCAGAGCACCCATGTTGAACCAGTTTTTCTACAGTGTATTAGTCTCAATATTTGTTGTCCATCAAAGTCTGTTGTAGACTAATCTGAAATATTTTCAGAACAAACTAATACAACTATATTTAATATGAAGTATCAAGTTTTATGTCTGGCAGTTTGTTGCTCTATTCAATACAGCTTGATCTGCTTTGGTAACTGGAAGTGAAAATCACTGTTTTTTAAGAAATATTTTGGAAATTCTCTCTGCCATTCTGTAATTTGGGATCATTTTTCAGATCTCTGGATTCTTTTTCATTCTTTACAATCCAGTTATGTACCTAAATATGCAGATTCTTTTTATTGCATATGGGAAGGCAAGGGGGGAAACAAATATTGCACAAAATTAAATGTCATGAATACAGTTTGGAGCCATCAACAATATTTGTACTCAATACTACAGCCTATTACCACAAGAGATTCTTCCTGCTATACTTTTAATTATCAAAACTAATAATGTCTTCTGTACCTTAGCTGCTTATCATAAAACTGGTCAGTTAAAACTTCCTGACTTCCATCTTTTGTCTGTCATGTCTGATAACCCTCTGGGAAAGCACTTTTTATAAGTGCATAATACAATAGAACCTAGATCATGGCTGACATCTTTACTGAGATCCTATCAAATGGTCAAAAGCAATTACTCAAAAGGAGTTTTTTCAATGAATGATATTTTTGATAAGCTGGGAAGGTTAATATTTCTGTCAAGAGCAGAGATATCTATTCATTGCATAATCTGGATCACCAAAGAAATACCTCAATATCCTTTATTATAGAAAAATAAGAGACTTTTGAAAGCATTTTTGATAAAAATCCCTCCAAGCTTCTGAAAGGTTTTGTAACAGCAGAGAAAGTTACATACCTGAAGAAAAAGGAGCACAGTGGACATGGGATAAAATTTGGCTACTCTTAAGTATCGTTTTTGCTTCAAGAAATGTCACTCTCATATACCTGTGATATTAATTTAAAGTTTTTTTATTTACTCTATTACAAACCAGGAGAAAGAAGACACAGTAATTTTAAGAATGCTCCATATTTTATCAGGGGTTGTTTAAATTGGCAGAGGTAGCTTGAAATAATTAATTAATATTATAATGCTGATTTTATTTCTATAAGCTATTTCTCTTCTTCTTTCAAAACCATGGCAGGCACATGAAGATAATAATAACATTAGATCACTTATTTTTCTCTCACCTCAATTGTTTTAGTTTCAAGTATTTTAACAATAGACGCAATTTTCAGTATGTTTCTGATACAATGCTGGAAATGGAAAAAAAGAAACAAAAGATAAAATGAAGGTCAGTAACTGCTATTCTCATAATAAATCACAGGCATCTCATATTTTAACCATGTCTTGAATTTTCCTAGCAAATAGATTGGGATTTTTTTTTTTTGAGAAACAAGTCAAAAATATAACAGTCCCAAAAGCACTCAGTAAGCCTCCAAATCTCATGATGATACCCAGAAACATGGTGTTTCTTGGTTTGTTTTCTTTTTAGAAATGGAAAAATAATTATAAAACATATTGTGCTAATAAATCAAAAAAGGCGCTTGAAATAATCTCATAAAATGTTATGGCTTAAATAATGCCCTTCATCAGTATTCTTTGTTTAACATTTTATGTTTATTGATAAATGAAGATGCATTTAAATAATTCAAACAAAACATTAGCTGCAAGCAAGGAATTAATAATTGATAGGACTGGAAGGGCTTTTTTTCACTTGGGAAATAGATAATATTAGCTTAATGTGGGGTTGTAGGAACAGAGGAAATGTAATGGATCTGCCTGCTTTAAACTGATGATTGTTATTGTGGTCTGAAAGTTGCTACAAAGGCAAAAGCAGGACAGCTCTGTAACTGCAATAGATTTCACTCATAGGAGCTGACAAGGCAAATTGTGGTTTGATATGCCAGATTTATACAGGGGAGGTGATCTAATAAACTTAACATGCACTAAAGGAAAAAAAAAAGGCATGCTGTTAAACTTGCTTTTGAGAATTTTCAAATGACAAAACCAAAACAGTTTTGGAGTCTAAAAATGTTTGGCGTTTTTTTTTTTTTCACCTCAGTTTAATGTCTTATGATTACCTCCATCCAGAGTTTTCTCTAAGTCAGGGATCCACTAATAAGGATATTGGAACACAGAAGCAAATGCATTCTTGAGGATTCTCAGAGGAAGACCATTTAGTCTAGAAACACTCATCACAAGGTTTTATTTATGTTTGCTTGCAAAGATGCCAAACTCTTCCAGCTGCGCATTTGAACAAGGAGACGTAGGAAAACAGCTTTGTCAGGTCCTCTCTTAGGAAGGAAATTTCTATTGGTGATCCTCAGGTCGTGTCTGGTGATGGCAAAACCCATGGAGTTACTTCCAAATCAGTTGCACAACTCCCATTTCCATTTCCTCTTGGAGATATAAGACTTATGATGATTGGAAAGTCTACAAAATGATATTTTCATTTCTATATGGTGTTTGAGAATCTACAATCCAGACTTTCATTTTACACTCTAGCAGACAGAATTTGCATTTGCACATGTAACCAACATTTGACTTCATTAGTTTGATATGCAGGACAAAATTTAAAATAAAATTTAAAAAATATTGCAGTAAAAACACTTCATAGATGTTAATGGTCAAAAAACATAAAATTAATGTTCTTCTAATCAAAATCTTTTTGACAGTCATAAGAAAGAGTATAAAAGGTGTAATCTGATCTGAAAACCAATAGCATTTTCCAGGTTTTAAAAGTGAGTTTGAAAGATCACAGCCCTATTGTACTTGGTCATGACTACTAAAAACCAGGCCATTATGATATCAGGATTTCACTTACAGGTAGTGCTAGAACAGCCAAACACTTCTAATGAAAGTATTAAATAGAACATTCTTCATTACTTAAGCCGTTGTATCATGTGTCATCACTTACTAAAGATGAATGTGCCATATTACTGAAAATGAACAGTTGTGTTTTCTACCTATTTTCTGCAGGGGTAAATGGTCATAAAGGGATCAAGGCAGTGAAGAATCAAGTTCTGTGTCTCTAGTTATGTGTGCCAAGTTCATACCTGAACATCTCCCAGAATAGGTTTTCTGAAGCAGACAGATTGTAAGCCTGCACAAAATTGGTTTCAGAAATGCAAATGGGAGAAAGCAGCTTTGTTTTCCAGCCATTGCAACACTCGACATGACATTTAGATAGACTTGCTTGCATTGACAGTAGGCACATATGTCTACTATTTTGTTTTAAAATATATGTATTGCTTTTAATAACAACATTACAGCTGTTCACAAAATGACGCCTCTAGACAGAAGCACTACAATGAAAAAAGAGTATCAACAGAAGGACTGTATCTGCATGCAACTCTGCAGTTGCCAAGAAATGAAGATATAACATATGGTCATTTTGTAAAGGTGAGCTGAACAAAAAACAAGCAGCAACCTAGCCAATTTTTGTCATTTGAATTCTCCTGTTCAAAACCCAATTTACTTTCATATGACTCTTGCTAATTTGAATGATATATTTATTAAAATATGATACAACCAGCCCTGCAACTGGGAAAACAATTTAAAAATAAATTTGTGGAATGGTACGTTGCCAATTTTTCACTTGTCTAGAGCTATCCTTTAAAAATTAATGTATAATTTTGCAGCAGAAGAATCGAATGCTATTAACAGCTAGCTAGTGTGAAGAGAGGAAGTTGTAACTTATATTAAATATCCCACTGTTGATATGCCTATGAATGTCTTCCCTTGATTTATCTGTTTATTGAACTGCCTTGGAAGGGCCACTTCTCATAGGAATGCATGAGGGACTGTTAACATAACCCAAGACTCTTTGATAATCTTTCTGGACATCACCCAAAAAATGACAAGATTTAGGAAAAAACTGATAAGCTTGGAAATGTTTCATTTCCCACCGTAGCAATTTATGGACTCTGTAGGGAAAGTGTGGGCTCCAGACAAGCTGCTGTTTTAGGAAACATTACTGTTTTTGTGCCCAAATACCCAACAAAATTTCATAATTGTGTGGGTTTTTTCGTCAACAGAAAAAAAAACCAACAAACCCAGATCCTTGATCTAATTCTGCTTACTGATAATGAACATATATATCTTTGGCTCCCTGAGTGCATTAGGAAAATAACAGGAAGGAAGCTTTTTTTTCACTTACAGCAGTATATCCCAAGCTGCTCTTTCCTTTCTTTTTTTGCTATTTCAGATCTCTTTGCAGATGCATTGTAAAGCCCCATTCATGCATGCTATTTTCTCAACATTTCCTCTCTTATTGTCTAGTTCCCTATGTTCTACTTGTCCACAAAGGCAGAATCTTTTACAAACAGTAGCCTAAATTTTCTTTTTTTGAGGGGGGAAGGGGGTGGATTCTGAATTATGCCTGTGCTTAGAATAGAATATATCACTTTTCCATCTGCCTTAAGACTTTTGTTATTTAAACTGTTACACAGAGAAGTTACAGGTACTTGCTTTGTTTCCAATGCATTTCAGTTCTGTCCTTACCAAGACTATGTATGTAAGGACAGCAATATACTACAAAATTGTTTGACCCCAGCTAAGAGTTATGGTGTTTGTTAGCAAGACCCAGGTGTTATTTGGTCAGCAGAGTTGGCTTAAAGAACTCCTCCTGCCTCTATTGCACCTGAATTCTCACATCTCAGTTCCTGCAACATATGTTTGAATAAAAAAGACTAAAAAAAGGCATTTGAGAACAAAAACATTAAACTGGAAAGAAATCTATGAGGAAGGAAAAATAATTGTCACTGCAGCTCTGTCGCAGTCCTGATGAAAGATGAAATGCCTGCCTGCATTTCAGAGCAACCTAATTTCCACAAAAAAGTGGCAGGGTTTCTGCCCCAACTGCAGTCACTGTTTCAGTCTCCAGAGTCAATGTCCATGGAATTGGGGCACTCCAGATAATCACACCAGCTGATGGTCAGAGTGAGAATAAGATTTGTTAATACTGCTAATTGAATCTGGGTCAACAAGACAAAGCAATAGGAGGACTGAGAAAAATCTGGACTCTCTAATTAGGACAGTACTCAGTTATCCCCATCTAAGAAGAATCTTTTGGTTCAGGATAAATGTTATGTTATTCCCATACCAAACAAAATATCCAGCAGAACAATTTTTTGATTGATCAGGCTAGCTATGGCATTTTCAGTCAGTTCTGCAGGAGAAACAAATACCACAGTAGCTCCCCTACACACACTGCAGAGAGAACAATGAGATCCTCTATCACTGTTAAGATCTTCCTAGAAGAGATTTTCAATTTAACTCACTGCTTTTCGTGGCTGTAGGTTGAAGGAAATACCATCTGAGCTGCTAAATTTCAAATATCAAACTGAATCCACGGTACTTTCCGTCCATTTTTTGGGAAGAATATGATGCCCAGACTCTGCTGTGCAGCAACTGCAGGCACAGCTCTCTTTAATCCACAGCAACATCACTTTCCAGCCTACCCACTCAAGTACAGTCCCCAAAGTCAACGAACATCTGATAATTAGGGGGAATGATGAGCCAGCCCTTTCTCTTTATGATAACAGGAAAAATAGCTCATGTAATACAACACTGTCCATCGATCCTTTTTTGATCAAGGGAAAAGGATTTTGCAGAGGCATCAGATCATCAGGAAAAGAGACGAGTGTGTATCCCTATACAGCCTTGATGAAACAGTGCCTTGTGCATTAGATACTGTTCTAATCCCTTCAGTGCTCAAAAATATAGACAAATAAAAGTGAACAGAGCACAAGCTGAAGAAATGAAAGTAATATTTAGAGCTGTGATCTCAATTTAAGAAAAGCTGAATAACAAAATATATTACCTCGAGTGAGGATGAAGTGGTAACATGATAATTATCTTTCTATTTCTAAAGATTTCTTGGCTTAAAAAAATATATTTGTGGGGTTATACCAGAAAAACATGATAAATTTCGGTAAGGGTAAATTTTTGCTGAATATCAGAAAAGACTTGCTTAGCTTTCCATAGGCTATGAAATAGTGTTTCTCATGGGAAATGGAGAAAACCAGGGATGTTTCAGAGCAAAACAGAATAACGTGCAGCAAGTTTTACTGCAGTGCTGCAGATGTGACCATCTTTTAGTTCTAGATTTGTGCAAGTGTGTTACAAAGGAGTTATTTGGGCATCCAGGTTCTAGTTTAGCTATTTTATGATATCTTTGTATAGTAGTTTCCTTATTCTTATTTCCCTTAAAAAAAAAAACAAAACAAAAAAAACCAAAAAAAAAGCCAAAAAAACCCCCACAACCTTCACCTAGAAGTTAATAGTTCTTTAATGCAACTTTTTCTATTAGAATATTGCTGTTCTGGAATAATGAAAGAATATAAAAAGTAATTGTTATTAATTATACAAAATATCATAGGTATCTGTCATAAGGAAGCTCATTCAATGAAATGGAATTTTTCCATGTAATTTTAATTTAGTAGGCAAGAAGGATCTCAACAGAACATTTAATTTTGAAAATTCAAATCTGACCTTTTTTCTCAGAATTTAGATATAAAGTTACTTTAATTATTTTCTTTACATTTTGTCTAATTTAGTCCCTATCCCTAAACTTGTTAAACTTCCTAAGAAACAAAATAAATATTTTCTCTTCATGTTACTAGAAACATGCTTAATTATTCTACTTCATTAGGTGATGTTTATATTCTGGTATGTTATATGTTATGGTTTACATTATTTCTGCTTCAGTGTATTCAGAGGCTTTCCAAGACACTCACTGTAGCTTCCTGATTTTCAAAGCATGTTCTGTTTCTCTGGTCTGCCTCCTTTCCAGCACTGAATAATGATAAACAGATCTTGCAAAAATCTTTTCACTGATGTTTAAACTGAGGAACAAAATTCAGAGAGAGATAAGGTATCACTTCTCACCAAACATGTTACTCTAGCTGTATATCCTACATCTTGACTTGCTGCAATGTTTATAACAACACATTTTATGTATAATGCCATGAAGTGATGACAATCTGCTCTACTGTCATGGTGTGATGTTGAATTAATAGGAAACAAGGTGAGGGCAGAGCAGGCAATCATTGTATGTGTTAACTTCATGATTAACCATTGGGTTCTTAATAAAGTCTTACTCTGCAGAACAGACTGCCAAATATTTTTGTCACTTCTACAATATTTTGTCAAAATATATGACCTTGAAAGTCACCTTTGAAGTTATCTTAATATTTCATGCAACTGAGACTAATGCAGCTTTCATGAACTTCAGTGAGAACACACCTGATGTGTAAAATAATCCCTAATAGTGATTGAAATTCCTAAAAATAAATCAGATGCAGTGAAGTGTGCTGCAAGAGAATGCACTGCATTTCTCTCAATTTAACTAAACTTAGTTAATGTCATTCATTGTTATTCAATGCTAGAATGTTTCTCCTTAAATAGAAAATAGCATGATTGGTAAATAGCGTTTCCATCACAGTTTGTGAAATCTGTTTGGCAGAATGCAGAGATCAAAAGCTCTTGCTCAGTTTCAAGATCATCAGCTGCCTGCTGCAGAATCATTAGTTGTTTGTCTTGCTGCACCAGCTCAAGAAGAACGTCACACATGCCCTCACTGCAGAGAAGACTTGTCCTGACATCAACCAGTCTGTCCTTCTTATCTCTCAATGCAGCTATGTAGAAATTTTGCATCCATGGTGTATAAGATCATCAGCCATTCTTGCCTACAGGCCAGACTTTATCTAAAAAACTCAGGCTGATTTTCAGTACTTGTTGATATGACTTTTGTCTCTGGGATAAGGGAACTAAGGTCAAAACAAAATATCACGCTATAACAGTTGAGATAAGGGACCAAGCTGAAAAAAATAAAAAAATTCCTGCCCCATGAAGCTTATGCACCAGGTATGAACAAGAGACAGAAAGTATAATATAAACATACAAAAATACTGGTTGTTTAACAGTTAATCATCTCAACAAAAAAAATTACTATATTTTTATTAGACACCATGTAAAATAAAGTTGAAAGAAGAGATTGATTGTAGACAGAAGAATAGTTTCACAGATATTGTTTTCAAGCAGAGATTAGCCAGAAGGAAATAAATAAGGAACTGACTTTAAATTTTAACTAAATAAGAAATGAAGCTCTGAAACGGAGGTTAGCTAGGAGCAGTTATTAATATATTGACAGTAATCCAAGGTGATAAAGTGGGATTAGGCTATGAAGAATCTGCAGAATCTCAATGGGCCATGCTCAATGGGATAATGTTTTGTTCAGGGCTCTTTTATAAAAAAAATTTGCCTGCTCAGTCCTCCTGAATTTTGTTTGAAGACTGATGAGGGAGTAACGAGTTAAAGCATTCACCCTCAAAAAGGTGCAAGCAATACCTAACCAAGCTGTTCAACGTATAAATTCAATGCATGTGTGAGAGACTGCCCTAAATCAGAATTATTGATGGTAACACAGTTCAGTGATACTACAAGCCTCCAGTTTTGCACATTTGGCAGATGTCTGTGCCTTAGCATCTGCATTTGCATAATATGGCGAGTGCAGTCTGTGTTAATCAGCATTAGGAACACAACATCTAGAAAGAAAATTATTGAAGATACATTTATTCTCAAGCTTTTCAAGTTCATTTGCTAACCACAGAAACATATTATTTCAATAATATGGAAGCTAAATTGCCCCATTGCTATGGACCAAAGTTACCCAAATATTTATTTTATCCCCAGAATTGAATCAAACCAAATGCATGCCATTTGGAAAGAAAAGCTGCCAGTCATATGCAGAAGCCTACATTTTTAAAGGTTGCAAAACATGTGGCAAAAGTCAGATTTTCCTTGAGAAGATTTTTACATTTATTTTTATAAAGCCTTTATACATATGTACATATACAGATACGTGAGATCTATGCTGATATTCTATAGGAATTTGCACTAATAAAAAATGTTTAGTCAAGTTTTTATCTTTAGTAGAGATTAGATAGCATATATTGTGATTAACAGTCCACAGCTACAAAAGAAATTTAAGATTATCTTTTAACCACTATGCAAAAGCTTTATTTCTTCAGTTTCAGCAGAGGCTAAGATATAAACCTTAATATTAGAAACCTTCTTTAGGACAGCATTTATTCAAAAAATGCCCCTAGATTTTACTACAGCATGATTATAAAGCCTACACAAACTGATGGAATCAAGGCCTTGAAATTCTGACCTGTCAAGTCTGCCACTCAGCCACTCTGTCTGAAGTTGGTATCATAGATTCACTAGCATTTATCTATTGCAAATATTAATGTATTGCAATAGTTTATTGATACTTGACTCTGCAAAATCACCACAGGTTTGTCTAAACTATTGCTTCTATTGGCTGAAAAACTGCTGATTTCAGGTGTGAGCAAGCAGGTAACCAGCAAGAGAGGAGCAGCTGGGAAACTTTCTAGAAACTATGGTAGTGTGGGAGTCTGAAGGTTGTTTGGACTGCATTATGTTCTCTCTGTTTTACTGACAACAGTTTGATGACAAGTTTCATTGTTTCTGTGCAGGGAGGCCAGTTTTCATCTATCTGGCAAAGATAAATTATGTAAAATTTTGCAAAGAATGTAATTTTTACTGCTTGAGAAATTGCTGGAGATTTTGTGACATATAAGCTGTGCGTTAGTAAGGCTGAGAGGTCCTGGAACAAGACAGACCTATGGTTATAAAAGAAAGAGAGGCTTGACAAAAGATATTTGAAACTTGATATGCTAGATGATAGCTTGTTCAAATATTTTTGTTACAAGAGGAATTGAGGTAGGAAGCACTGTAATATCTTTTCTGAGGAAGTGGATTGTCAAAATGACTGTTTTGAGGCTCAGTATTTTCAAAGGTTGGTCAGGACCTGTAAGCTCAGGCTCTGGCTGAAGCTTCCATGAAAAACAGCCAATCTTATCTGCCTCCTTTGTGACTTTCTTAACCTCCATTTTCTCTTTATTCCAGGATCTTATAGTGATACTGGGTCTTGGGTTCTAAAATAATAGCCTAAATAGTACATATTCCTCTAATGTGCACTTAATAGATCATGTTGGCCAAAAAAAACCACATTCTTATTAAATATTAAATATACCTGGTTTTATTCTGATTACAATTAATCTAATATTAATAGTTCTGAAATATGCTGGTTGGTCCATTTTGTGAACAAGACATGTATTTTCATCAAAATCCATTTAAATTTTCCATTTTAAAAAAATAATTTACATAAGCATTGACTAGGACTTAATTCCAAGGCTGAAAACAAAAAATAATATTAAGAAAATCCCAATCTCTGTATTTCTCTCACTCCCAGAACCCACCTCTACCTTCTACCACCTTTTTTTAATGCTATAGAATATATTTATGTGTAAGAGAAAGCCACGATAGTAAAGAAGTGCTCTCTGAGAAAACAAAGAACAATTAATGAAGAAAAAAAATCTACAATGGAATGCCTGTTATTTTCCCTTAAGTGATACATTAGGTACAGGAAATCACATTACAATTTGATGTATGTGTCACTTTAAGAGTGATTCTTGGATTGTGGAGGTAGCTTGTGTGTCGCATGATGTAAGTACTTTTATTGAGTAGGTAAATGTGTAATAGCTAAAAGCCTCATAAATCAGCTAAATGTTCTCCCAATTTATAGAGAATATTTGATCTGAGAACATTACCGTCTAGTGAGCCACTGAGGAAAAGAGAAGACATGAAGAGTGATGGAGATGGATATCTTGGATAATTTTTTGGATCTATGGTATCTGTGGCTGCCTCTGCTTTTCTCGCATCTTTTGTACTCATTAACACCTGTGCAAGTGTAATCTACTACCAAATTAAAGTTTGCTCCTTACTTACTTTAGCACTTTTATAGCTGTTTCCCATAACAGTAGAGTCACACAGGCTGAAACACAGGATAGGCTTTCAATGCTAAGATCTTTCTCTATGAAGCAACAATAGTGGTGAACCATCCACATGTTTTAGAAATTCACCTAGCCATTGTTTTCAGCATTTCAGTCCACACGTATTAAAGCAAAGAAGTAAAACTTTTTCTAGTTTCAAGTACAACTGACTAATATTTGGTCTGCCTCTGCATATTGGTACTTAGTTGAAAAAGTTGGGACTCTGAAAAACTGTATTTGTGAATACATATGTAAAATAGATATAAAAGAAACAATACCACATGGATTCACTTTGATTCTCCTTTATATAACAAGTACATTAAAAGTATTTCTCATTTAGTAGCATCTGTCAGTAGTATCATAATCCGTACACTATGATGAGTGCATGTATTGACTGAAGTTGAACTTTTGAACCTGTTGCAGCATCAGACAGCAAAGAAGTGTTATTTATTTGCCATATTGCAGTTATAAAATTAAATAACTATTTTCTGTGGTTACTCAAGAGCAGGTGTTGAACAAGTCTCTGATTGCTAAATGGATACTTCAACATATTTTTGAAACTGTGATTTGTGAGGGCTCTGATGCTCTGAGGCATTACTTGTTGGATTGTTCACCTATTCATATTTTATACAGCTGAACACCTTCCACTTTAAGTCTCATCAGAGGCCTTTAAAAACCTTATTTCACACAAAGTAATTTTTCATCAGGCAAGCATAGAAGCAGTGACAGTCTAAAGTTTCTTTTTCTTTTCCTTTCTGGGCCACACAAGTGTTTATAAGGCATCAATCCCTGGAATCATAAGCTACCACAGGATTTATTTTCTGTGTGAAATGGTTAAAATTTTTCCTATTAGAAACAATTGTCTTTGCATATATAATCCTTTTTTAACTCTTTTCCCTGAAATTTAGGACTGACTTATTGAATTTTTGGGGACTTAAGAACAAAAGATTGTCGGGCACACAGCTCCCTGATTTAAAAAAACACTACATCAAGTATCTTACCTAAGAATGTCCAAAGTTATTATTATCAAAACACATGTCAAAGAAAAAAAAAACAACCAAAAAACAAACAAACAAAAAAAAGCATGAAGAACACAAGGCAAGGAGGAGATGCTAATCCTAAGATTTATAAGAATAGAGGCATCTTTTCTTCCTGATCCAGCTCTTTGGGTTCATGGGCTGCTGCTCATTTGAGCTACTTGTACAAAGACCATTTAGTGCACAGCTAACTCTGCTGTGAGACAGGCTGGTTCAAGCATCAGCAGCAACAGCAGTAAAACAGAGTTACAGAATGTTTCTGTGTTTCTTTGCAAACTCTGTCTCTAGGCTTAACCCACTCTTAAGAATTAGATCCCGACTGCTAATGGGACACCCCAAGATATATTTCTACACGCCATCCACTTGAATGCTACCTGACCACTTTACAGGCTCTGAATGACACTTAAGTTCAATCTGTACTGGTATATGATCTGCTTAGTAAGGTCTATAAAACACTAACAAGGTTAGCAATTTCTGTTGAAGAATGGTTCTGTTCAATTATCCTAATAATTCCTCTTTGACCTTAACCTCTCTAGAAAATAGAGCTCATACAATGTGCCTTATTTCTAGCTCTCCCTCATTCACAATATAACCCAAGTCTTTAAATTATATTTTTCCCTAAGCTTTTTCATGTTAAAATACACTTTCCTAAAAACACTTTTAAAGCCCTATTTAGCCAAATCAAACTGCCATTTTTTCCCTCAAGAAATCTCCTTCACATGCTGAAATACACACACACTGAAAACTGCAAAAAATTGAAGTGTGATTTCTAAAAGAATGTAAAGGCTTTGATGTTCAAAATTTATAGAATTAGGAAATAAAAGAACAAATGTCTTCCTCTAAAAATATTATGTCAATTTCAAGAACTGTGATTAATATAAAATTTCCCTCAAAATCACATAAATTTTAATGGCAGGATATTCTAATGAAAAAAAGAAATTGTTGGTCATAATGATGCTTTTCTTTGTTCTATGTAGCCCTGATGAAAAATGTCAGATACTTGTTGCAAAAAAATGTAAAATGCTGAAATTCAGACTAATAACTGCAACTGTCATGGTGATGCCAGCTCTAAAAAGTGCTAGTGTGATCCTTCTAATCTAGAAATTAGCTTAATCATAGTATAGATGTTTTGTCATCAGCCTGCTGTCGAGATAAATAATCTTTCTCTACTGTATCTATATGACAAATGTCAGTCAAAGCAAGATGGAATCCTTTGAAGTGAAATTGTAATCTAAAAAATATATATCTTTGAGAAAGAATTGATTTAAACATCAAATGAAACCATTTAGCTTTGTACTGAAACACAGAAGATTTTCTCTAAGTGATACTCTCGGGCAGCCTTATATAACTGAGGAACTTGAAGTTCTGGAAGTAACTATAAGACTGGCCAATGTAAGAGGAAAGATCATGCTTAGAAAAAATTGTAGTTATTTGTCCTTGCATTTATGTCTTAGTTGTGCTCAGGGGTCCGCATCCAACTTCCAGTGAAATCAATGAGAGCTGGAAAAGGCCATCATAGCATAAACCTTGTGCCTGCAGGTTTTTTCATCTTGATGTAAAAAGAATAGGCATATGGCTTTGAACATGTGAGAGGGAAAAAACTGCTGCTTCAGGAAAGGACTATGGGGATATTTTTTTTACATATAAAATGAGCTAGGCACCTAACTGTGATTCGTGCTTTTGAAAATACTTGCCTTACCATCTAATAAAGCAATATTACCAAATAGAATTATAGCTTCTTGGTGAGCTGATCTTCAACAAAGGCCCTATTACTTTTTCCCTTATAATTCTTTGCCTATTTTTAGGAATTTTTTTTTTAATTAGTAGTATTTATTAAATATTCCGTCCTGTTAGAAGTCCAGTTTAAGCCATTCTTATCTTAGTAACTGAAGACAGGAACAACACTAAATAAATTAAAAAGGAAGAGTTCACCGTGGCAACTTCGAAGGCAACATAATTCAGCATAGCACAAAAAAATGCTGTGGTAGCTATTCCTTTTTTTCCTCAATTCACCTCAGACATAACATATGGACCGTTTTTCTCCTTTTATACATCATTCTCTAGATAATAAATGGAAGCATTTAGACATTAAAATAGTTTTGTATTTTTCATATCACTATTACTTTGGTCCTACTAAAGTCACCTATCTAAAAAATGCTTAATTACTTTCAAAGACACTAAAAAAACTCTGAGCCTATACTAAACATATTTCACAAGACTTTCACTTTGCAAGTAAATCCATTAATGCAAAGTAGAATAACTGGTTTGAGCAAAGATTTACAGTTTTCAAAAAGAAACAACTGATTTCTTTAATCTTCACATAAAGGTGTTGATTGTTAATGAATTCTGACATACTGTCTGCTTTTGTAGATAAAGCCATTAAGCAATTCTTTTCAGATTCAACAAAAATAACATTGCAAGGCTTCTATATTATACATGGATTGAAAACTCTTACTGCAGTTTTGATGAAAGCAGCTACGTTGGGAAAAATAACTAGCATTTAAATTGGCCTGTGTGAGAACTAACATCTAAAGATATACATGAAACTTTAAGAAGAAACTGAATTTTTTTATAATTGGAAGTCATTTGGACTCCAAGGAAGGCTGACCAGCTCCATATAGAAAAGATTGTTTGGCACTTACAGTTCTGAATTCTATTGTCTGCTTTAAATTTTTCTTCCTAAGGTCAAGCATACTGGTCACGAGTGATCCATTTGCTGAGGAACCTTCAAACCATTCACATGATTTCCTCCAGCTGTATACATTCAAAAACTGATGTGCACATGCCTGTATTTCCTGGCCGAATGAAGTGTCTCTCTGTATTTTGGTGACATTTCCACATTCACCTTTCAGGAAGGAAATGAACACAAAATATGGAAGGCAAACTCTGGCTGTAATTCCTTGAAGATCACTTTTACACAGGTAGATTTCTATTGCATCAAGAGAAATACTAATGACTTTCAGCATTTTTTTTTTTTATTGTGTGGTGTGGTTTGATCTTTTTTTGTTTAGATTTTAGGGTATTTTGTTGTTAATTAGATGTTGGTTGGCGGTATAAAAACACAGCTAGGACATCTAGTTGGCTGCATATATGTGCACCAGTACTTAATATATAAATATTTCTCTATGTAAATGAACCATGAGATTTTAGGATGAAGGCTGAAAGTTAGGCAGTGTTTTCTGTTCTGCCTTTTCCATCAGTATTTAGGCGTTCCTGCAATCATTGAGGAAGGGACCTTGAAATAAATTGTCCTGAATTTCATTTGGAAACTCTTATTGGGTGTGGTCCATCACGTATTTAGCATGCTACCAGTTCTGGCAGGAATGAGTTCCATGAGTAATGCTTTTGTTTGTTTTTACCACAGCATTTATGCTTCTCAAACTCGAGGGAAAACATGGATTAGCATCCAAATTGCATTTGATTCGTAACTGCAATACTGTCCTCCTTATTCTGAAAATTATCTAGTGACAGTAACTCCATCTAGTCTGAAAATATCAACTATTTCTCATAAAAAGATGGAAAATTACATATAATGATATATTCTTATCCCATCACAGAGAATTTTTCCCCATTTCATAGCAGATCATAAAAGTAAAAAAGTTTTTGGACTTCTCTAACTTTAGCTTTTTCTAATATGCTCTCAAAAAGCTGCAGAAGAGAAATAAAACACTCATATCAACTAAAAATTTGCTCCATAAGAATTTTAAAGTTATTTTTTAAAATAAATAAGAATGAGAATGTAAATTTTCTTTGGAATATGTAAAGACCTTGAACCAGATTCTAAAATTTCAGTAACAATATTCTCAAGAGTAACACCTATAGTCACTAAACAAACAACTGTCTTAGTATTTGATATATCCATTTATAGATTTTTAGTCTGTAAATCTAGCAGCTACAGTGTTTAAGAGATATATGAAGTTGTGACTGCTAGACTGCAAGTAACTTTTAATCTGCTGTTTCTATCACCTTTCTCCTTTACTGCTCAGCTGCTTTAAACTACAGATTTTCTCAGTTCCTCCATTTTTTAAACTACCTGGATGTAGCAAAATAGTAGAATTACTAGTTGTTTTTTCTTATTACCTCATACTGCCTGTCATATGTTATTATACTCTCCTTCAGCCCTGACATCTACTTTGTAGCCCACATTAATGAAAATGACAATCGACCCAAGTCCTCTTTTCTTCCTTCAGCAATCCTACAGGGGAAAACAGTTCTTCAGAGTAGAAGGCAAAAAAAATAAAACAACTGGAAAACCTTCAGATTCACTATGAAATAAATGGATTTAAAAATCACTCATACACAAACAAAATACTTTTCCCTTCTGGTTTGTTTTTTTAAAATTTTTATTATTTATACCACAAACAGGCCAGACAGTGCAGTTCTCTGGCAAAAGCAGCCCTGAAGAATAATTTTAACATGCAATCTTCCATAATAAAACTAAGTCGTGAAAGCCAGCCTGTGTCTGCCGACACAGGGAACCAAAGGCAATTCCCCACCAGAGGACCCAGCAGTCCAGTGCTTTGACTCATAATGCCTGAAATGCCACTCAGTTCACTATACTTGCAAAATTCCTTTTCTAGCATGTTCTTTGGTGGCATTTTTAAAACAGGTCTTTTGTCTTTCTTCACCCTGTCTTTCAGGTAATTCTAAAATTTTCAAAAATTTAGAGGAACATAGCATCAAAACAGATTGACTTTTACAGCGAATGAGTCCCTCTGAGGACCTATACTAACATGGCTTAGTGAGCTCTGGCTAGAGTTTGTCAATTCAATTACTCTGAGGAAAAAAAGCCAGCTTATTTCATAGTACTTAGGCTTCATGGCATAAATGCTGTCCTTCTTTAATGTTGCTTTTTGTATTGCCTGACATTGGCTGTCAATAAATAGCTGTCTGTTTACCCTTTTCAGCAAGTAACAAGATCTGATATTGATAAAATAGCATGCTTATTAATGACTTGCGATGATTATAAAACAAGATGTTTCATTATTTCGTGGCAGGACTAACTTTTCTCTTTTGTTATGTTTGACATTTCAACTTAAAACTCAGGCTTAAAACATAGGGAAAGCTACAACACTGAATGTGCACCAGTCATTGGTTCCAAGTACCTGTAACCTCTGTCATCAACAGCATTCACAGATTGCTGCTGTGATAACACCTTGAGCTGTTGTTCCAAATGGTGACATAAAAAGATTTTCTCACTTTATTTATAGTTGAGGACAAAAAAGAGAAAGAAGTTTGTGCAGTTACCCTTACTCATATGAGTTTCATAGAGAGACTAGTAGCTACTTTCTGCTTCCTCTGTATTAAATTTTAAGAGTAGTCAACATGAGATGCCAGAGGAAAAGGTCTGAATATCTTCCTTTTATGGTCTTGTTTAAAAGACTGACCACAGCTCATGCTTCTCCTGTGTTTCGTACAAGTGTCTCTTGGTATGAATTGCTTCCCTGCAGAGGACAATGCCAGTTTTTAATAGTGAAGATTTTCAAGCCATTTGTTCTGTTTTTGTGATTTGGACAGCATGGCTCACACCATATGTGTGATGTGAATTATTCAGCATTTACTGCTGTGCCATTCAGTGGCAAGTTCCTTCTCATGGCCAAACTGCCCACACTGGTGGCACTGCCTCAGCTCTGTGCTACTGACACACTTTCAAGGGAAAATTCAGAAGTCAAAAAATTTCACTTAAAGAGGATTTCTCCTGTTGGAAAGAGAACAAAATTTGTCCATCCACCCCAATATATTCAGATTTCAAAAACTGCAATGAATTCTTTGTTATGCAGAGAGCTGGAAATTAAATTAAACTCTTTCTGTTTTTCTTCTGCAGTGGCAGAGATCCATGCAAAGAGTGTCTCTGAGGTCAGGAATTGGAATCTTGGGAAGCTGATGCACCCCCATCCCACACCTCCTCCTGAAGATGTGTCCCATCATTTTGTTGGTAATTCCTACCATGTCTAACTAGAGGCCTTTTGAAGCTCTCAGTTGGGTTCCAAGCCCCTGGGTGTCCTTAGATTTTTGAACTTTCTGCATGACCATCTGAATGACATCTAGTAAGTTTAATACTCTGCATTAATCAGATACAAGGTGAATTTCCTGCATCCTAAGAGCTAGTGTTTGGAATGGAGATCAAGTGCTGAAGAGTAGAGATTTTAAGTCATACCAATCTGTTTGGGTTTTATACCTCTTGTTTGTTTTAATTTTAGCCAAATTTTTAGTCTCAACTTGGCTTCCTGGCCTCAGTGATGCCTTTTGCAATAGGTTCTGAAGTGCAATTTTGTGTTAAAGAAGAAAGGTGCTTTGGAGCAACAGTTTTTTAACTGCTTCTTCCCATTTCTGAAGAATCTTGCCTTTGTTTTTTCATGACAGAGAAACCCTCAATCTGTATTCTCCATACTCTTTAATAAAATATGCAACTTGATTACCGAAAAGATTTTTCTTTCAAAAATTAGAGACTCTAAATTATTCTATTCTCTTTCATACAAGTATTTTGCAATTTCCAAATTTTGTTTCTTGATCAAATAATCTCTAAATTCTCTAACTTTATAGAAATCATAGGGCCTATATATGGACAATATTCTAGATATGAGAAAAAAGGTGACATATATAAATGTGTTACATAGTTTCACATTATTCTGTACCACTTCTTTCATCCAGCATTTCATTTGCTCTTCAAATGCAAATGCACATTGAACTTATGTCTTCATTGAACAGTTTTCAATAATTCTGAGTTTCATTTCCTGAGCTGATATGATTAATTTAGAAGCATGTGAATGATATGAGTGCTTTAGGTGTCTCCCTTCCTGTGTCAGCTCTTCTCTATGGTATCACTGCTGATTTTCATCTATCACTCTATTGCCATTTAATATATATACATATATATACATATTTATATATATATAAAAATCGTTGTTTCTGATTGAAACTCTCATCTGCTTGTCTTTTCTCCGGTCTCACCCCCATTAGCATAACATATGCATATCTTCCTATGGGGTTTTTTTTAGTAGCTTATAGTAACACATGTTGTCAGATACATCTTAAAACACTAAACACGTTGTATGTACTGGTTTTTTCTTCCCCTCCCCTTTATTAGTACATTCAAAGAAATCAAACAGATTGATTCTCCATTCTCACAAACCATTCTGATTTAACCACTCTTATTAGATGACCTTCCAGCTGTTTTATTATTCTGTTTTAAAATTTCATTTAACATTTTTACCAGATAAAGTTTTCAATCCTCTGAAATTCCCTGGATCACCCATGCCGTATTTAAGAAACATATGAGTATGCTTTATGCCAAATTCGAACCCTTCATTATAGGAGCCAACTTATTACTCAGAATCACTTAAAAATTACCTGAGCGAACCTGAGGAGGAGATGTTTTTATGAATAGCTGTGGAAATTTCATGTGAGTGAAGGTTGAGCCCATCACAGTTCCTCCATGTGGGTATTCCCTTGGCTGAATTACACTGACTAGTGTTTTGCACTACATACCAACTTATCATTCTGTACCATATCCACTGGTATCAAAGTATTACTTGACAAAAGGAAGTAAAAAACTAGTGCTTGTCTGGTAAGGTACCAATCAAGATGTGTAAGGGGCAAATTTTTGCCCTTAGGTATCAGCTGCTTTTTAATCTTATGCAGTAACTATTGTAAAATTTAAATGAAGAAATAGAAGACAATGTTCAAAGCTGGATAGCAATAGATGAAGTAAAGTCTCTTAGCTGACACTGTTCTTTGATGTGTGCTCATCTGAGAGAAAACTTGGTCCAGAACTGTATTTACATTTGTTCTGTAAGTATTACTGCAAGAGGGCTTATGAGTGTAGGGAACATATGGAGAGGCTGGCAGGCATGGATTCCCTGGTGTGGTGGTTAGAGTCTTTGCTCTGAAAAGGCAAGCTTTTAAAATTCATTTGAACACTATAAAATACACAACTACTATGCCAAGTAAGTCTGTATTTAAAGAAGCATTATAACTGTGAAAAGGAATTAAATATTTAAAGATCTAATGCAACTTTACACTTTAAATAATTATTCTATATGTCTCTATGATAGTCTAACATTGCAAGCTAAATTAATTCTCAGCCCTGTCACACAGTAACTATATCAAATCTAACAAGTTTCTTTGAATTATTTTTTTACCATCTGGGCTCCTCCACCTTAACTTATTTATCATTTATTGTAGTAATAATAATTTTGCTCTTTAAAATTCTGAAAAACTTTCTGGTTTCATAGTGACAGCAATTTCCTTCCTCAAGGGGTCTTTCCATTGCAAGATGCCCTTCAGTTAGGCTAAGCCTCATCCACAATCCATCAAAATCACTGGGACAAATTTTAACAAATTTCAGTGGATCTTACAGGATGTGTTGGAAATGTGTAGCTAACTTCTATTTTCTTTATCCTGATCATATTTAAACCTTTGGTGCCATTTAAAATAACATTTACACTGAAGTATTGATGAATCACAGACTGTGTGTGTCTAGATTTCTTTATCAATGCAAAATATAAAATGACAGCTAATTGTTTTTTATTTAACTTGTCTAATATAGCAATTATTTCAACCATTTGATACAAAATTTGAGACTATTCTCTCTGTTAAACTTCGATTTATATATTATGTGTATATATATATAAATACATATAAACATATGCATGCATGTATATATATATAAATTAGTGTATACATATGTGTGTGTGTGTATACATTAGTATGCAAAAGAAGGTCTAAGGAGAACCTCCACCCTTAGAATCAAAGAATCATTAAGGTTGGAAAAGAACCCCAAGATCATAAAGTCCAACCTTCAACCAAATCCAATCACACACACTGGACTATATCACTAAGTGCCACATCTACTCTTTCTTTCAATGCTTCCAGGAATGGTGATTCCGCCACTTACTGGAGAGCCTGTTCCGATGTTTAACTACTCTTACAGTAAAGAAATTTTCCCAATATTCAAACTGAATCTCCCCTAGAACAACTTGAGGCCATTTCCCCTTGTCCTGCCTCCCATTGTGTGCATAGTGATAAAGGATTAGCAGAATACCAGTCATTCTTTTGGTACCCTGAGAAGGAAAAAGGGGTGGGAAGCATGATAAAACCCCCATAATCCAAGGAATTAGAGCGTCCAGAGAAGGACAACAAAGCTAATGAAATGTCTTATGAGGACTGGCTGAGAGGGCTGGAGAAAACGAGGCTCAGGGGAGATCTTAGTCACTCTCTATAACTACCTGAAAAAAGGTTCTAGCCAGGTGGGGGTTGGTCTCTTCTGTAACTGAAGTTGGACATTTTTTTGGATGCTCTCAGAAAAAGTTATTTTATTCAGAAAAAAACAAACTAGATGCAAACTGCAAGCAAAATAATTATTTTAAAAAAATTGATCTTTGCATTCCGAAAGAAAGGATGAAGACATGACTATTATCATTCAACAAGAAAACTGAAGCAAATTAAGTAATTGGTCATTTGAACACCTGTTTCTGTATGGGAGATCAGTTTATGCAAGCATGAGGAATATATTACATCACCTGGAGAAGCACAGTATCTAATGCTAGGGCTCCCACCCAAGGATCATAAAACCACTCCACACTAGCGGTGGCTCACAATGGAAGTCAGGGACTGCACAGAAAGGAATATTACAAATTACTGCTATAAATTATCAGAATGGTACTACCCATAGGATTTCACTTTTTGTATGTGTTATATTTCTTCTTTAGCACACTGGAAAACAACCACCATCTATCACCTCCTTGTTATCAGGAAGTTATTGTTCTTGGCTTTATTTTAGAACACTTGTTAAAAATGTTTGAAGTTAATTTTGGTCAGCTGACCTGTTTCCTTTTACCTAATTTTCCATTCTGTTCTGTTCTATTCTATGCTATTCTATTTTATTCTATTTGCACAACATCCTTTAAATGACTTTAGTAGCTGACTGCCTTCCAAAAATGCACTAACTGATGTTGCTAACATCTGTCATGTGTAGTTCATTTTCCCTCTCATCTTCTCTGCAGGGACAGGATGAGGAAGAAAATGAACCACACATTGTGTGTGCAATGTAGTGTTATATGCATATGCATTATGATAGAGTCTTTAATTACATGCTCTCATCTTGTTTTCCCACAGGACCCCTGCCTCATTCAGTGCACAGGACAGACACGTGAGAGGTTTCAGAGTGCGTAGGCAACCACCAGTTTAGCAGCTCCTGACATGTTTTTTTTCATCTGGTGTAGTGCTTTTAACTGTATGTTTCTTCTTCTCTTTCTTTTTTTTTTCATCTTCACATATTATTGATATTTTCTATAGAAGGAATAGCAAGAGAGTAATCATAAAAAAATTGAATACAAATAATGTATTAATTAGATCTGAAAATAATACATAGTTAATTCTCCAAGCCTCAGAACACCTTTACATATAATCCCAAAGTGGGATTCAGGAAGAAAAAATAGGGGATGTTTTTCCCACCTGCTCCACCCTGCCTGAAAATTGGAGTATTTAATTGTGAATCTGTGAAGTTGGAGGAAGCAAGAATGCTGCCAGTACAGAGGCTTTGAAAGAGATACTCATCTGCTTCCCCTTGAACTTTTAATGCATCCCTGTCATCTGTAACCGTACCTTTCGCAAATAATCAGTTAGAGCTAATTAGGAGTCCTCTCTGTTATCATCTGGTACATGATGTGAAGCTCTTCACATTATTTTGTATCATAAGGTTTCAAGTAAATTATTCAAAGCACAAGTAATCTCTCAAAATGCTTATTATCTTGGAATCAAAATGTTAAGAATTATTGTTCATTATCTTGGGGTTTTTCCCCCAAAGAAAAGCTTTTCCCTTACTCCTAATCAATGAGCTGATATTTTTGTGGGTTGCTCTTTTCTTTTTCTTTTCTTCTTTTTTTTTCCCTTTCAATGCATGAACATGTAATGACAAGAACACTGCAGATCAAACATATACCATACATTCTTTTCCTTTTTCTACATACAATCTTAGCTACAATTCCTTATTTTACAGCGGGTAACTATTTTGTCATTCTGGAATGCCTTCAAAACCACTTTTGAATGACTGTCATAAACATTTCTTTAAATGAAAACAGACACGTGTTGTTTTTTTTTTTAATGAAATAATATTAAGATTTTATTTTTATCTATTGATAGAAACTTTGTAGTTTCATGGATACTACTGCTGATTTATAAAGGTAAAAGTTTCCCCTCTGCTGCTGCGTGCAGTAGTTTCCTACAAAAATGGGCACGGATGCTGGCTTGTGTGCGTGTTTTGCAAGTAGTTGCCTACAGTAGTAGATTAACTCCATCTGTTTGTCCACAGGCAGGGCCATTTGAATTTTGCCTGTGAAATGTGAACCCAGGCTAAAGAAGGAGTCTGAACTCAAATCTTTTTTTAACTTCAGATTGTCTGAGCCAATATAAATGTATTGCAGTATGGAAAGGAGACCTTTTAAATCCATTTCTGACCAAACTTGGAAATGTTTGAACAGCTTAAAGCTTTTAACCTCGAATCTCATTGTAGCTTAATGGGGTGTTTTTGTTTGTTTGGGGATATTTTTATTCTCGGTGGGTGAGGAAGGTATCCAGATTTTTCTTTTCAGCTATGGATCTTTGATCTCTGCTTCTTTGCAGTGATTCCACTGCTTGTTGCAGCTGCAGAACACCTATCTTATGAAGCAAAGTGCAAAATTGCACTGCTTGTATATGTGGCTCACAATAAACAAATTTTAATAACTTACATTTGCCCAGAAGGTTTTCAGTCCATAAAAGATCAAGTGTAAATTTATAAAGCCCCGATACATCTAAATCCAGGCCTTTGGAAGAAATATGTTTATTACCTGGATTGTATATCTGCCTACATACCAAGAAGCCTAAGTGTCCATTCCAGAATGCTTGAATGCACTGCAAACAAGTGTCAAACCAAATATTACATGTCTGCTAATGAACATTTTCAGAGCAGTTATGTGATGTTTGACAGGATTTTTCTCTTACTGAGTAAATCCCCTCCAAATGTTCATAAGTGTTAGCTTAGAAGTATATAGTGACATACATTCCATAAACACAGCTGGTGCAGGGAAAACGTATTTCACACGTCCAACACTGAGGATCTCTCTTTGATATTTAAAAAAAATTTTAAAAAACATTCATGATGCTAAGAAGACCTCATTCCTGCTTTACAGATAGTAAAGCTGCATGCCTGTTTGATGGTCATTTATCTGAGATGAGTGAAGAGGAATTTTGGCTAACTGTGAAGAGAACAGAGGAGCCCTTTCTGCCTTTTGATGTGGTGTATATAGTCTCTGGAAGGGGGGGAGGCAGAGGGTAGGGGGAAGCTTTGCTTTCCAGTCCTCTTTTTCATTCCCCAAAGCAATTTGGGATTTTCTATTTCTGTCACCACTCTTATCAGCACGAATGTACACATATCAGCACTCTAACAAAAATTACAGACACGCATACTCCCTGCCAATCCCACAATCTCCCTGTCCAGTCTAATAATTACAAGGTATTCCAAAGAAATACCTGGATTACAAAGAAGTTGGGATATCACCCTATATTATCTCTTGCTGCAGGGTGCGAGTTTACAAGACAGCATTGCCATAGTTTTTGATACTTTTTTACTTGCATTCATTTTAAACTATTTCAAATGTGATATGTGTCAGTGGAATGCTTACACTGCAGCTTTTAGAGGAGTACACTGCTATTGACAAGCATATCTGGTAGCACAATAGATTTTATGCTGAGTTTCTTTCCTTCTTATTTCCTTAAAAAAATCTTTCTCTCTCAGTTTTGTTGACTTAAAATTCATCTTTGTATAGAGAGCTAAAAATACTATTGCTAAAAACTCATTTCTTTTAAACATATTCCACAGATAAGGGGAAAAACATACTGCATCCATTATTTTCAAGAAAATAGGATCTATTTCTGCTGTACTCATATTGTAGAAGTCTGAAGGTCCCCTTTATTTTAAGAAAGCAAAGACTTGCAGGTAAAAGTTAATTAGATTTTAAAATTATTTGTCTTCTGGATTATTCAATAGATTCACACTGTTTAAATGTAATTTTTTTGCTCAGCAGCAGCATCATGTCATAGAACAGCCTTTTCTTTCCAGTCCTTTAGTGTAAACTATAAAATACCTCTCTAGTACCTCTCTATCTGATCATTCTAGCCAGTTTTTTGAGTTTAACATCAGAAAAGGATAGAAAAGGACTAAGTAAATTAAATAGCACAGAAAGGCTTGGCCAAAATTGCTGAAGTTACTGGAACTTTTGATACTTTCAGCATGTTACACTGACAGGCATAAACCAACATCCCAAACATCTTATCATTAAAGTCATTACTAAAATTGACAAGGCCTGATACTGTTCACCTATTCAGATATATGTTCATGCACCACGAAAGAAATTCTAAACTTATCTCTTACATGGCAATTTTCATCCACAGAACTCAAAGCCCATTTCACAAAATATGGTTGAAGGGTTTTCTGTTACTTTTCTTTTTGATGGAAATAATGTGGTGTAAGAAGGTAACTGATTTGCTCTAGTGACAACATATCAGTGACATAAGGTAAGAATTTGGCTTTAATTCAGACCCATGGTGACCACATCAATTTATCTTACTCATTTGGTGTTAATACTGTTATGAAAGTCAGTAATATTTATAAGAATTTTATACCTTTGATGTTGCTGGTTTTACTGCCTTTATAGTAAACACTTACATGACTGTGTGCCTTTTTTGCCCCCTTTTTTTTTCAAATTTGAGAGAGAGAGAGAGACATATTTAGAGAGCCCATATTTAGCCAAAGATTTTTTTGAGTTTGGTAAGGCTTTTGTAAAGTATTTTACTGCTTCTTTCAATAATTTCTAACCTACATCTTATCTATTAAATTGAACTTTTATTTCTGGGTATGTATCTTAGGCATTGACTTGCAAACAATTTATTTGTATCCCTTTTATGCAGACTTTTGAATAATTATTATTGTCTGCTTCCTAGGTTTACTTATTCTAATGATGCCTTGATAATTCTCAGATTAATTTGTTTTCAGTGTGCTACACATGGAGAATTTGTTGATGTTCATCTTTTCTAAGTCTTAAATCTATCAACAAAATTAATATTGGCTCACAACAATTGAAATAATGAGTGAAGATAGAGTTACAGATCTGGGCCATGTTGTGATCTTCATGTAGAGAGTTATATATTCAGTTAAATTTCTAATCCCAGAAGTTATTTCTTGATTTTCTCTAGAATAGCTGAAAGCAGAGTAAGCCTGTTTATAAGCCTTAAATAAATACTCTCTCTTAATATGCTCTCTAAGTCATAGGCTGTAAACATTTTTATCTTACTAGTTTGATTCCTAAAATATATTTTAACAAAACCACGTTCTTTTACAGATCAGCAAATATCCTCTACAGTTAAATTTTATTGCTTCAACAAAGAATGCATCATGATTAAAGAAGGATATGAAATTTCAGTCTTCAAAGTTCACAGTTTGACTAGCATTCAACCCACTCAACAAAATATGTGCTTGTACTGCAATTCAAACTGCTCTATTTTCTATTTAATCATCATGGCATTCAGTTCAAACTACTAAAGATGGAATTGGAACATCAATGCATGTAGTTTGAATCCTCTGTTAAACAAATTCAAATGTTCAGTATTTGTGCCACAGTACCGGTCAAAGGTGTTTTTTCACACTTAAACAGTGTTGAGAGGGAATTTTCCCACTTTCTTCAGTTGCCTGATGGGAGGTTTCAGAGAAGACCTCCAGACTCCTCTTAGAAGTGCAAAGTACAAGTGACAGACACAGAGAGCTCTGAATAAATATTAGTGAAAATAATTTGCAATGATAGTGTTTTATGAAGGGGAGAGGCAGCTCAGACTGGTCTCTTTTGCTTTGTTTTGTTTATTTTAGTTTGGTTTGGTTTTGTATTATGTTTTTATTTAATGGCATGGATAATGATGATTATATCATTAAACATCACTGACATAAATATGCCCATTTATGGCAGTCAGTGAAGAGTTTAGCCTGAACGTGAATATTCGTCCCACAATCATTCTGCTTCTGAAGACTAGGTCCCCAGGTTGTGATTTCATCTTTGAATGTGTTTATCCAGATGTAATAAAGATCATTTTCTGTTATTTTAACATCATCATTACCTAAAGCAGCAGTCCTTTAGGCTGTGTCAGTTTCTATTCAGAATAGATAATGTCTTTCTGTTTGAAGGATGTACTAATACTTTCCCATAATTTTAAGTAGAGAATTATCTCTGCATTGGAGTTGTCTATATATATTAAACAGCCCTCTCTGACATCAGTGGCCAAATTTGAAAGATGTTACTCAGCTATACAAATATTTATGGGAATCATTTTGATATTTGAGGAATGTTTCAGAGTTCAGAACATTGAAGACAAGTTTTAATGTTGATTTTTATTGAAAGAAGAGTCAGAGCTTGAAGGGACAAGCTTGAACTAGTTAAATTACAAAAGAGAAGCTTCTCTTTACTCCTTCAAGTATTTCCGGATCAGGTGGTATAGTAAGAAAGCAGATGAGTGGGAAAACACTTTGGATTTCAGAGCATTTTAGAATTATACTTCTTCTTTTATCTTGTTTTAATTCATCATTGAACATGTCCTTTTAAATACGCCTGTTTTTGCAGAATACTGTAAGCATTTCCATTGCCATCCCAATGAGGAAAGGTGATGTACTTGTAGCACTCAATGGTTATTGATACAGAGAGGATGAAATACTTTAAATTTCTCTAGCATTTGATTTTCAATTGTCTTCTCTGACATATTAAGTGATTAATTGAATTACACTCATTGCACAAACGTTTCATGATTGAAAATGTACCAACACAAACACTGCATCCAGTAAAAGGATACAAAAAATAAATTAGAGTGCAAAATCACAGCTATTGGTGCCTTTTCCATGTGTGCTAAATCTGTTCCTTCCCCCAGCAGGTCCATCCTGGGTCACAGGTTGCTAAAAGTTAAGTTTTAATTGCTGCTTTCTTTTTCATTTACCTGCACAGCACAGCAAGGCTGTATTTTAGGGTTTGGTTGGTTGGTTTTTTTGTTCGATTGGATTTTTTCATAGAAGTTTGGTTGAATTGACGAAAACATGTACAATGGAACTCTAGGAAGGGGACTGGTCATAAAATATTCCCCTCTCCAACAGCTGAGATTCAATGGCACTTAGGTTGAGGTTTCAAATATTAAAAAAATAAATCATTAAAATAGGGTCAGCTGACAAACAATGCATTCAGATGAAAAATCCCATTTGCTGCAGGAGAAAATTTTTCCCATACCTGTTTGCAGGGCAAGGGATTCTAGAAACATATAAGGAACAGTATATAGTTTGTGCATTTAAAATTAAGAAAGGGAACATTTTTCTTTCCTTAATCAGCTCTCTCATGATCTCTGATATAGATCTTATCTGATACTTTTTCACTGCACACTGATGAAAATATGTACACGCTGTGCAGGAGTTTACTTCCTTATCTTAGAGTCTTCTGTCATCAAAGAATTGCAATCCGCTGCATAATACACCTTGTAACATTATTTGTCAGCAACTTATCAAAAAAATATGAACACTGATTTTTTAGATGCAAATTCTAATTAGTTGCCATTACAGTCTATCCCCTCTGCATTACAAGGATTTCCATGGCAAGACAAGGAGCCACTGTTTCCAGAGGGCCCCATGAGGTAGAACCTCTGTATACAATTAAATAAACACTTATATTAAGATATACAGTGGGGATGCGTTATAGTGCCTTGGTTTTTAGAGACAACATGGTGATGGAACTTCTCATTGTACTGTAAGGAATATTTCAGTAGTATAATAAAAGCAAGGCCTCTTATAAACCCCTCGATTTAATCAAATGCAAAAAGAATTTACAACTTGAAACCTTCTTTTAATTAAATAAAGCATGCTGTAGTCGAAGTTTGACAAATGAAAAAAAAATTAAGCAGATTAGAATTCATAGTTAACTTGAATTTTATATTCTGAGCTGAACTAATTCTACAAGGAAACAAGTTTTCCAAGTTTCCTAACAGAGTCTGAGGGGTAATAATGTATTGGGGCATTATGTGTTACTCTTTAAATCATCTACCTCTAAAGATTACAAAACCAGGATGCAGTCTTAAACTCGAGATGCTATCTGTTCTTGGGGTATGCTTATCATTAATTTTAATGGAAATTGCACATACGCATTAAGAGACATATAGACCCCATCTCCTTCGGTTTCTCATTTTGTAAAACAGTAAATGCAGAGCCATATGGTATTTTTAATGGAATACACATTTGATCATCTCTGTTCATTTATACAGACTTCCTACATGTAGTATAAAAGTGAACACATCAGAATACATTTGTTAAAGAAGAAATTCACTACTAGTTCTAGGTATAAATTTAAGCAATATTTTTAATTACGAATATATTTGTAAACTGTGCTACACTTATATAGTGAAACTGTGTTTGTTGCTAGATTCTTAATATTAGAAAGATCTCATGTACATTTTTAGTAGAAACACTAAAAATACTTTTTTAGGTTTCAAGTTTATTCTAAACTGCTGTTTTGGACTGCCATCCTTCATAACAGGCATGAAATAAAAAAGTCTTAGAAATATAGATATCATCTTTGAGAAATTGCTTTTCAACAGATATGATGTGTCATCAGGATGAAGTACCACATGCCAGTAATTATACATGGTTCAAGTTCTCAGATTTAATCAGATACAGATTCAAACTCATGTCTTGGTTTGTTATCACAAAAGGAAACTTCTTAGGTGAATATGTACCTTTCTTGTGCTTTTAAAAATATGCCTTCACTGCAGGAGCTTTTGTGACTATTCAATGGCAATAATTTCTGCTTCATAGCAGAGTGAAAAAAAAATAGGGAAAGTTTTGGAGACCCTTCAGAAACAGCCTCTGCTGCTGCTGACAGAGATCACAGCATATGCTATTTGCTACAGAAAAAAATTGATAATAGGACTATTATTCTCATAACAGTCATAAAGGGCCTTTAGCACTGGGGATCACTGAAGCCATGGTAACTGACCTGAGAAAACATAGCTAAAGGAAACTTCCACCAATATTTGGAGTCAGAATCCATGTAGCTTTCTTAGCGAATCAAAATCTCTCAAACATCCTCCAAAATTCTTTTGAAACTTCACCTAACATGTTTTTGAAGTATATCATCAGCCTTTAGATGTGAAATACCAAATTTCCTGTGTGTAACATAGGTATTGTAAGCAAGCTACTACTTTTCATTCAAATACACTGATTTCTCTCTGATTCAGTAAATCTTATTAAGATTATTGGATTCTGGCTAATGTCCTAAAGATGACCCCAGAGAAAACAAAACTGCCCTAAAAGGATACACTGAAATATAAAGGCTGAAAACATGATTGTGCACACCTCTCAGTCTCTGTCGATGATCAGGAGTAAGATATCTGCTCCCTAGGAATTGTGCTTCTCTCAGGGTGTGAGTGTTACATTTGTTTTTCAAAAACAATGAGCCGTTTTCCCCTACCAAAACTGACTCATCAACATTTTTGAAAATATTATTTACCTTATTATCAAACACAGCTCATATTTTAAAACTGTAGCAGTACGTTATTGAAAGAAAGGAAATATCTATAAGAGAAAGAATTATCATGCTTATTTGAAAACTGCAGATTAATGATATATGCCCCTGAAGACCACCTCATTTCTAGCACAAAACTTAACATTTTTTGGGAAACTACTGGACTGAAATCATCATCAAAGTGTCATTCAGAAGAAAAGGCTTCCTGTGAAATAGGTGGAGTCATTGGCAGAGAGCCACCTACAAAATCATGATATCAATACCAAAACATGCAGAGCGCAAACTCAGACAACAATTTACAGGAATTCTTTTTAGTGTCTCACATATGAATAATGCATGTATATAATTCTTCATGTTGGTATTTCTTTCAGTATTGAAACCAATCTAAGATTTTAAGAACACCAGCACAGTGAGGGCTGTGTGTAATGAGGGGAACTCCCTGATGGCTTCTGTAATGGATCACCTGAAGAATGGTGAGAGAAGACATGTAAAAGAAGTAATTTTAAAATGGTGTGGCCACAACCTTCTTCTTTAAAAAGCCTGCCAAACCAAACCCTTTATGGATTCCCTGTTTCCTACTCTTAACAGTTTCTGCTCTTCATTTTATTGCAACATTTGTACATACCATTTAGGTTAAAAAAGACCCTTTAAATAATCAAGTGCAACCATAAATCCTATACTGCAAATTCACCTCTATACCATGTCCCTAACCATCAAATCTACATCTCTTTTAAATAGCTCCAGGGATGGTGACTCAACCATGTCCCTGGCAGCCTTTTCCAATGCTTCATACCTCTTTCAGTGAAGAAATTTTCCCTGACATCCAGTCTTTACCTCCCCTGGTGCAACTTGAGGATACTTCTCCTTTTCACTCATTAGCTACTTGGAAGACACCCAACTACCTCAAAAATATTAGCAGAAAACACCACACAGAGCTAGGTCATGAATCTCTGCCTCAGTTTTCCATTTACGTGACTGAAATTGAGTCAAATTCCTAATTAAGAAAAATGCTTCCAAATTGCATACAATGAAATTTTCAGTCAAAATATACTGAAAAATCTCAGATGAAAATCTGAACCACAGCTTTCCTGGCTAATAAGAAGAGTTCACAAATCTTATATATATAGAAATCAGTATATCTTCTCCACAGTAAAAAAAAGAGGTAACTAAGACCATGATAAGCAATTGGAAAATATTAGGGTGATTAAAAAGTCTTAGACAAAGTCATGTGAATTAGAGAATGCTCAAAGGGAGTTGCACTGGTAAAGATAAAATCCAATCAAACTCTGAGTAAGTGTTTCAGCTATGGGTAAAAAGAAAATGGACTTTCAGCTATGGACTAGAGGAAAAAAAAAAAAAGAAAAAAAAAAGTAATCTGAGATTAGGAAGGATAGGAAAAAAACCCAGGAGGTACAAAACAATACATAGAGAATGACAATGGAGGCATGTTTAGAAATAGTAAATTTATGAAACTGTCTCATTCATAAGGTAGATGGTGAAAGTGGCAGTACCTACTACTGTGTATTCCTTGGATGAATTTAACAGGCAACTCTCTGATTAACAGCAGTTTGACATAGTGATTTCTATAGTATGACAATATTTTCAGTAGAACAGATTTATGTTCTAAAAAACTGCTATTCAAAGCAAGCTATCATGTTTGAAAAAGAAAAAGAAATTTTATTATGGGAAGGTTTTTTTTTATTGTCTTGCTGGATGCTTAATCATAAAAAGTTAGCACAGCCCTAACTGTGCTAACTGTAAATCTACCCCTTTTCTTTTTTTTTCTTTTGAGTTAACATTTAAATAGCCTATCTCACAATTTCATGTATTTTAAAACACTACTGTGATCAATCAGATGTATGAACATACACTAACATTACACAAACTATTTCATATTTGCAATCAGTATTTTTAGGACAAAAAGTAAGGGATCTAGGAATAGACTAGAATGAAACAAAGTGCTCAGTGAAAACTAGGAGTGTTTTACTTCTTGATTTACAGGTTTTGGTACAGGCCTGCAAAAGCTAGACATCTGTACTATATTATTTTCCAAAGAAGTAACTAAAATTGTTGATGAAGTTGAACTTCACATTCACTTTAAATTTCCCAAAGCAGTGAAACTCTGCCAGTTTCTGAATTTCAGCCAGATGTGATATGTGGCTTGCCCCCAGGATCTGATGGATTTCCCACTGGCTGGTTTAATACAGCCAAGAACCTATTTCTGTTATGTGTTTGGAGAATCCAACATGTTCCAATCCAGAACTGCAGCTGTAACTGAACAATTTATTGCTTGCATTATCTTTATCCTGCTCCTTACTCAAATAGAAGAATGACTGGAACAAGAAGAATCTCTCCTTACTTATAGTACAAAAGGAAGGTGAAAGTGGGAGTAGGTTAGGTCAGAACACGCTTGGTATGTTATCCCATTCATGGCCAAAATACTCTCCAGCAGTTTATTATTGTGTCACATTTCAACAGCAAAACACCTCAGCCTTTCTACTTAAAAGTACCTTGCAGCACTGAAAGAAAGACAAACCAAAACACTCCCTGCTTCCTGAGGGGGTAAGGATGTTAAAGGAACCAAGTGTCACAGCTTGAGGAAGGAAAAATATGTTGTCTCCTTTCTAAATGTTGTATGTGATAAAGCTACTGGCCTGACACAGAAGTTGTTCAAAACTTTTCTTAAAGTCTTATCAGTTATGGTAAGAGTTGGCCTGAAACATTTATGTTTCATTTGTGTGCCATAACATCTAAGGGCAGTAAACACAGAAAAGAATTTTGATGTTCTAGACATCCTTCTAGCCCGGAACAAATGTGTAAAATGTTATTTTCCAGACTGTGATTTCTTTTTTTCCAAATCCTGATATACTGGCAAGTAATAACAATTCAACACAAACATTCCACAGCTCTAATTAGCATATAAAATTTCATTTTTAGGATGATCCACAGCCCTAAAATGAAATAAACAGAAATCAAATACATGGGAAAGTGAATCCTTCATATCCAAGAAGTCCTACATGCATTTTAAGAAGACCCAAAATATACATACCTGTTCAAATACATGTTACTATTAGCATTCCCTCTAGAGTCAGATCTATTGCAGCAGCACTAAAATTTTTTCATGCATGTCATGAGGGTGTAGCCCAAAGATAACATTGCACTGGGAGCCAGAAGGCAGAGGTTCTGTGAAAAGGTGTTGTCCTTCTGAGGCCTTTTGTCAGAGGAGGGAGAAATTTGCTACAGTGATCCTATGATAGATAACATCATTCCAAACGGGCAGACAGCTTCTTGGGAAAGCAGGCAGGTTTTGTAAGAGCTGTTAGAGGGGCACAAAGGGGCTGAAAAGGGAAGCAAAAGTAACCATTCATTCATGGCTATTGTCTGCTTAGTAAAGAGAGGCTTACTCAGCCTTTGTCATGTCTGCAGAAGGTGAACTTTGTGTCCTTCCCTGCATCATTCTTGCAGCTGGAGACAAAAGCTTTCCCCAGAAAAGGAAAGACACAGAGCTCAGGCAACAAGCTGATGAAAAAACAGAGCAAGTGAAGAGGCAGACTCAGTTACAGCTCATCAAGAGCGTTCTCTGTTTTCTCCTTTTCTTCTTAATATCATTCTGAAAGTAGACCACAGACATGGTAGTTTGCATGGTTTAGCTCTGCATGAGAAATTGTAGGCTCTTTGATTCTGCTTCATAAAACAAACCATATGTTAGAGAAAGTAGCAGGAAAGGGAGGGAAGGCACCATAGAAAGCAGGCCATACTCGCTCAGCACAGCAATGTGCATTCCGTGAAAGACTTGCATCGGAAATGACAGAAAAGCACACATTAATCTGCAAAGCTCTCTCACTATGAGGTCTAAAAAGCAACTTATTCTGCCTCAAAATAACATAATTCAAAGTCTAAAATAAATAGATTTGGTAGATTATGAACCGCAAATATTTACATATACGTAAGTCTGGTCTGCCAAAATATCATGGAAATTGTATATGATGAAAATCATTTTATAGACAGACAAAATTATTTTTGTGGTGCAGAGTTGCCATAATTACCCTTTATGGCAGTGGAAGTGCTGTTTAGGTAATTGGCAGTGATCACTAAATACCCGATAGTCATAAAGCTAAAAACAAGTTGTTCAAAAAGGAGTGCCCCAGTGGATACTGCCTGTGCCAGTAACATTTGCTAAAATATTCAAATAATCTCTGCCAGACAGGAAGATCATCTAATGGAAAGCCTGTTTGGACATAATACAAGCGCTGCAATTCATATCTTGAATAAGAATCAGAAATTAAGTTTCATACTGAAGCATTTTGCAAATTAGGCTCTAGCCATTCAGCTAGAAAACACCAAATGTTCTGTTCCTTGACATAAATAACTTTATATTATTTAAATTTAACTTATATTGACTGTTGCCTTAATAATAGGTAACTTAAAAAATAGCTGAATTGTTAAAACTAAGGGAAAAATTCTGCTTATGTAGTGATGGGTAGATAAGAAGCAGGTCACCAAATTTAAGAACCACACTGACCTTTACAAGTGAAAGATATTTACGTTCTAGAATCATAGAACACAGGCTGGAAGGGATCTTGGAAGATCTTCTGGTCTAACCTTCCACAGGAAACGGAGTCTAGATGTGATCACCTTGTAAACCTCATGTGTTGGGAACTCTACCATATTCCTAGGTATGTTCCCACAGGGAATGGCTGTTATCACTAATGTAAAAATGTTTTTCTTATGTTGAGGTGAAACCTCTCCCCTTGTAACTTGCACCTATTGTGCGTTATCTTCTCCTCTGTCCTCTTTGTAGCTGTTCTTTAGAATTCTAGGATGCTGTGATGAGGTGACCCCAGACTTTCTCCTCACCAGGGTGAGGTGATGCAGCCCCTTTAGTCTTTCCTCAAAGGGCAGGTTCTTCAGTCCCTTGGTCATCTTCATGAACTCCTTTGGACCGTTTCCAGCCTGTCCGTGCCTTTCTTAGATTGTGGGGACCAGGACTGGACACAGAACTCCAGGTGTGGCATGACAAGTACTAAGTAGGGTAGGAACATAAAGTTGGCAATTTTAGAAATTTCCGTCGTTGTTCCAGAGGACAGAATTGGTACACAAAATGCATGAAGTTTAGGATAGAGGTGGATGTATTCACAACTCCTAGCTTTCTTCCTTTTTTTTTCAAAGTCAGAAAGTTCATGAATAGACTTAGCTGAACAGTAATCAAAATATATTTTTCCTTCATATACAGGGCAACTCCTGCTCAGTGTGGTTTGAATGAACCTGTTAATCAAAATGCATCCTCACAGTGCAGGGGAGCAAGGACATCTCACCAGTGCCTTCATGATAGCCACAAATACAGTTTGTCTGTGCTGCCTAACACACAATTTACACTTGCTTGATTTGCTTATAAATTTTAAAACTTTTTAAAATCTTTTGTACTTTACCAGTAAGAGTAAAATTAATTAAAGACTGCATCTTTTCCTGAAAGATAAATTCCCAGTATGGACTTTGGCATATCAAGGCTTTCTTATTACTACTTCTTGCTTTTACTAGCTTTAAAATTCTGCCATTCACAAAACTTGGAAATTATCACAACAATCTAAACTTTCACATAGTAAAAATATTTATGCCCTGAGGCATAAAATATTTTGTCATTTGTTCAAAATCTCATTTAAATGATAAATATGATCAGCATTTAATCATTTCTTTAGAAAATAACATTAAGACATGCCAAATTTTCAATGAATTCATACTGATTCTAATAAGCTGAACAACTTGTTTTGGCTGCAGCTATCTTTTTTCCATATGGAAGTGCTTCTACTAGCTTTCTTCCAGATTATGTGGTTGAGAGGAGGATGTGGAGGAAAGTCCTATGTCGTTTTTTGCGGTACAAATTCATTTTGAGGACTGAAAGATGCAATGTAAATTGCTCTCAGTAAGCCTGCACCCCGAGGGCAGGTTTTGGCACTATCACAAGTGAATCTGTACCTTAACAATCTGTGACTAAATTCGAGGAGTATTAGAACAGGTTTAAGGATGCAGACGATTTACACTAAGCATGTTTCTGCACCTTCTCTTGGGTGCACTGCACTACTGCCACTTCTTCAGTGGCATGTACAGAAGCAATTTTCGCAAGTTTAGGATGGAAGACAAAGGTAATATTACAGCAAAGAGACCACACAAAGCAGTGCAAAGAAAAGAAAAATGACTATCAAAGAAAGAAAAAGCTTTTTTTCTAATTACTTCAATGAAGAGGAAAAAATAGCATTTATATCAAGTGAAGACAAAATTATTACCAAGAAAGATTCATAGTTAAGGTCCAATATCACAAGCAGAATTTATGTCCTTCTAAGGCTCAGCTCTAGAAAAAGAATATTCCTTAGTTCCCCGTGGATTTAAAGAAAAATTTCTGCAATCCATTTTGTACTAAATCAATGATATTATTGTGCACTCGGCCGTCAGCCTGAATGAGCACTGTGCTACTGTCTCTGTTCTTCCATCCAGGATATTGGTCCTCCCTTCACAGAGTCAATGCATGATGGAGAAATTAGGACAGAGATATTTCCACTAAGAAAAAATTATTGTTGAACAAAGACTTTTCTGTCCTATATGAGAACATTTGCACAGACATCAGAATAAATTGAGATTTGAGTGGATAAGATGAAAGGTAAATAATTTGCTTCGATAGCCATCCTGGAATATGGCATTACTGTGTCACCTCCTTGTTCTCTTCTTTAGATTTTGAATTATCAACTGTCACACTATGGGGAGAAAAGTAAGCATCAGTGAATGAAGCAGATTATCTGGAAAAGGCCAGTGCTAAACGTAAGAAATCTCTGTGGAACAGAGATCTGTAAGGAATAGAACATCTTCCAGATGACCATGCTATATCGGGTATGCACAAATTTCTGACATATACATGGGAAAAATAGTTGTGGAGCTAGATAAGAGAAGAAAGCAATGAAAAAGTGAAAAGAATTTCCTAAATGTCCCAAGGTTTCTCAATAGACATTGCCATTGTGATAATAGTTATCTCAATGTACGGAAACATCCAGATTACACTGTATAATTGTTTTAACACAATGAATACAAAAACGAAGCCATTTTCAAGAACTGGAACAGACTTATTAAGAGTTTATGTGTATTGAGCCACAAAATGGAATATGAAAGAAATAGGAAAAATTAATAACAGACACACCCCAGTCTACTGAAGGAATAAACTTTTACAGACGTGAAGAAAAAGCAAAGGAGAAAAAAAAAAGACAAACCACCCTTGCTAAAAAATTAATTATTCTAAGTATTTTTCATGTGCATCACATCAAATTATACTTAACAGAATAGCATTCATATGTGTATATGGAACAGAAATAGCTCTGTAACTAGTGGTGGTGGAAGTGCAAAATCTTCAAAGACTCAGAAAAGTTTCTTAAGCATTTCAGTGTTAGCAAAAGCTTATCTGAGCTATTTTGAGTGATTTTCAGATCTGTAACACTGATCAGGAACCCTCTGATGAACCATCTCTCTTGTAAGAATGTCATATTCTTTTTTTGTCAGCTTAAAACTGCTATGGTTTTCCAAATGTCTGAATTGCTGTTCTGAACTCATGAAGCTGGAAAGGTCCATGGAAAAAGCTCTCCTATTGACCTCAGTAGGAGGCAGTGAGATCTTGTAGCAAACATTTTAGAAAAGTTCAGTGCAGTATGGGAATGTTTTTAAGATATTTTGGCACTCTATATCATTGGCCTTTTCAGGTTTGAGTTATTTCCCAAAGATGTAAGAGCACAGAACTTCTCAGTCGGTCTAGGTCCCAGTCTGCTGAAAGCTGGCTAGTGTTTTACCAGCTTCCATGCAGTGTAAGGATGACCCTGGAAACTACAGGCCTGTCAGCCTCACTTCAACAACTGGTAAAATTATGGGAGATATTGAGAAACACCTGAAGGACAACACAGTTTTTGGTCACAGTCAGCACAGGTTCATGAGGGGAAAGTCCTGCTTGTCAAATCTGATTTTCTTTTACAGTAACGCACTCAGGTAACACACGTAGCTGATCTACGGAAAGATGTAGATCTATGGAAAGTAGATATAATCTTTCTGGATTTCAGTAAAGCTGTTGATACTGTCTCTCAGAGTATCCTTTTTGATAAAATGTCCAATGTATAGCTGGATAAACATGCCATGTGATGGGTGAGCAGCTGGTTCATGGGTCAGGTGCAAAGGTTTATAGTGAAGGGGGTGGCATCAGACTGGTGGCCTGTCACTTGTGGGGTTCTGCAGGGCTCTGTCCCAGGCCCTGTGCTCTTTAACATCTTCATTAACAACTTGAACGCAGGACTGGAAGGGATGCTAAGTTTGCAGGCATTAAATTGCGAGGAGCTGTTGACTAACTTAAAGGCAGAGAGACCCTGCAGCAGGACCTAAACAAATTAGAGGAGTGGGTAGTCATCAACCATACAAAATTTAACAATCAAGTACCAGATTCTGCACCTGGGGGACAATCAGACCTGGATGAACAAACAGACGGGGGAATGAAACTCTGGAAAGCAGTGCCATGGCAAGGGGCTGGGGGTCCTGGTTGGTGGCAAGTTGAATATGGGTCAGCAGTGCCCTGGCAGCCAGGAGAGCCACCATGTACTGGGGTTCATCAGGGACGGCATCACCAGCTGGGCAAGGAAAGGGATTGTCCTGCACTCCTCTGCTCACAATGAGCCCTGTGTTCTTCCCCCTTTTTCTTGTAGGTCAGAAAAATTGCACAGAAAAATGTGTTGGTTTATAGTCTGTGTGCAAAAAAAGTACACACACTAGAACCCAAAAGTGAATGGATTCTTTAGGAAAAAAAAGAGATTTTCAAATATCATCATCAAATATACTAAATTACTGAAACTATCTCTCTGCAAACCATTTCTCTATTTCCTTTTAAAACCTTTCATTCAGTAAAACATGGGATTAATTCCATGTAGGGAACTTGGCAAATACGTAGGTATTATATGTCATTTTATGGCATAGGTCTTACTTTCTTCAAATAGGATGTCAGACACAGCTTAGACTGTATGAGCTGAGCTGTCTGCAGCTATGATACAGAAGCCGATTCAGGCAGAATATGCACAGCTGAACCAGGATGTATTTCCAATCCAGCAGAGTTGTGGCTGAATGCCAATAAGCCAAATAACATCAAAGCATTTTACAAGTATAGTGATGTGAATCATAATGATTTACAACAGTGCTTTTCCCATTATAGTCCAGGAGACAGCCCAATCCCTATAAGCAGCAGGAATCAGCAAGGCCCAAGAAACACCTCGGGTGGTGGTGCCTCCTGTTGGCTATTTTGGAATGGGTTGCGCTGGTGACAGATACATCAGAGATGACCTATTATGGGTTAACCCCAGGAGGCAACTGAGGACCACACAGCTGCTTGCTTTCTCTTCCCAAGAGTGATGGGGAGAGACCTGGAAGGGCAAAGTGAGACAAGTCATGGATTGAGATAAAGGCAGATTCATAGGAAAAGCAAAAGCCATGCATGCAAGCAAAGGAAAACAAGGAATTAATTAATTGCTTCCCATGTCCAGGCAGGTGTTCAGTCATTCCTAAGAAAGCAGAGCTCCAGGAAATGTAACCAACACTTGAAAAGACAAACACCACCACTTCAAACATTCTTCCTTATTTCTGACAAATTCTATTGTGCATCATGTCATAAAGTGCAGAACATCCTTTTGGTCACTCGGGGTCAGCGGTCCTGGCTTGTCCCCTCCCAAATTCTTGTGCACCCCCAATCTACTCACTGGCAGGGAGGTATGAGAAACACAAACAACCTGGGTGCTGTGCAAGTGCTGCTCAACAATAGCTAAAACATCTCCATCTTATCAACACTGTTTTGGTCACAAATCCAAACCACAACACTATATGATCTATTACAAATAAAATTGAAACCAATTTACCAAAACTTAGTAAATTTATTGCAAATTAATATCTATATTTTTGGGTTGTGCCTTGGGAAACAAGCAAAAGAACCCCCAAACCCAAAATCAGTAGCAGAAGAAAACAAACATTTACACACTTAGTGAAAACAGCTTTAATCCCTTTCCCTGGCTCAGCTTTACTACCATGACCAGCTTATCTCCTCCCCATTCGTAGTCTCAGCCTCACTTTTTTGTTAGACCTGTCTTCTACCCCTTGATCCCACCACAGGTTCCACTCATTCCCTTCAGCAGGACAGCAAGCAGCGTGTACAATGACATAGCAGTTTCATTCTGCTGCTACTTCTTTCCCCCTTTTTCCTCATGTTCAGAGTGGGTCCTGCACAGCGTACATTGCCTTCAGGGAATTCTATGTTCTGGCGTGCTCATTCATGGGCCTCAGTCCCTTTGAGGATCTACCTGTGCCAAAAGCTTGGATGATGGACTCAGCCTTGGCTTGCAATGGGCCTGTTGTGGAGCTGTCCGGAGCCAGCTGTGTCCAGCACACAGCAGACCCTGACCTCCTACAGCAGCCCTGAAATTCTCACTCCCTCCCAAAACCAGTGCTGTGTTGTTTGTCCTTTCCTGTTTGCTGGTTTACCTTAACCCGAATGGATAGGGAAAAGGGAAATGATCTCCAACACTTCTGAAGTTTATCAGGAACTGGACAGTCTGGAATCATGAGCATCTCATTTCAGAATTTCTAAATGTAGTACTCATGCACAGATGGAAATTTCACCTAGAAATCATAGTGTTCCTGCAGGGAAAGTTCCAACCCATCTGATATACCACTGTATTTTCTGATATCTTTAACCTTTCATAACTGCAATAAAAAATAATTTCCTCTGAAGGTTTTGAGGCTTCCCTGCACCATTAGACTAATGCTGTAAAACTCTCCTTAGTTTTACTATTGGCATTATCATAAACAATGTCACATCTCAGAGCATTCCAAATTCAAATCAGGGACTTATAAGAATGTTCTTATAACATGAAGTAATGGAAAAAGTCTTCCAAACAACCCCGATTTTAACAAGTTGAATCACAATTAGCCAAATCTCTGGACTTTTGAGATTCTGCCTATTTCTGTAACACTTCTGATGATGATTCTTGGTTATTTAAATATATGTCTAAATTGCTACTGAGTTGCTATGCTTTGTATGCCTTTTTGTATTAAATCTTATTTTTTAGAGGAATATACTTCTATTTTAATATAGGTAAATGCCAATTAAAACCTTTAAGGACAGTGAATACTATTCCCATTCAAAGACACAATACAGTTTCTCAATTTAAATTATTAAAAACCTCCCACTCTGCATTTGCCTTCATGTCTGACTTTTCTAGGAAATCAGAGGATATTTCATAAACTTCCAAACACTGTGATCCAACAATTTTTTTGTTATTGCCAGAACAACTTTCCTCTGAGAATAATGTTCATAGTGTGCAGACAGTCCTGTCTGACAAGGTCATAAATAGAAAAGTTCTACTTTATACAAATAAGGAAGATCTCAATTTCATTGTTGACTCTGATTTTTAAAATACAGGGATGGATTAGTACTCAAAAAAATTGTTTCTGTACTGATCACATTCTCAAACACATATAATGTAATCGACAATTAGATTTAACATGCAGAAACAGTTTTAGTTTCATATAAGCGCACAGTTTGGCAAGGCAGAAGAGAATGCATCATTTTCAGTATCTAGTGTTTGCTGTTGAGAAAGTGATACAAATTACTGTTATATGGCATTTTACAAGTACATAAATGTATCCACTTGCAAATTTCTAAAATTACAATTGATAAAATGGACAAAATAAAATATCATCTTCCAATATAAACTTCCCAGTCTCAGAGAGAAGACACAACACAAGAATAGACTTGTGGTCATTTTAGATCTAGAAATATCAGGGCACAGCTTTGCTCTTTCCTCATAGTACTTCTTAGATTACAGGGCAATCGTAAAAGGCAGAATTTTCAAAACTAACTAGTGAGTTTTGCCTGTTCAACTAGATTTTCCTGATATTATCGGGCTTCATATTACAGTGATATCAGAAAACCAAGTCCCTGAGAAATATCTCAGCTACTGAAATGCTCCATATCAGTCACTCAGGAGTACATACTTCAGATCATTATCATGTGAATAGTATTAATTCCTTTTTTCCTGCTTGTCAGCATCATCTTCCTAGTCTATAAACTCCTTGGAGAGGAGTTATTTCTTACTGTATATCTTGCACAGTTCTTGACACAGTGGGACCCTGACCTTGTCTAGGTTTTGGCTTTCTTCTATATGATTAATTACAATTAACAGTTGGAACAATAATATAAGCACTTTGACGCTCCCTTCACAACAGATAGGCATTTTCATTTGTATTTGTAATGTGGGGTTTGATCAGTTAAAAAGTGATCTACAAAAATCCATCTGGAGGGTAAAATAAATTGGTTCCATATTTCTCCTGTCACATAAAACTGCTGTCATATGAAAAACAGCCCACATTTGTGTTAATTTCTGATCTGGCATAAGGCACCATTGGTTAGTCTTGATGATGGCATCTGAGAATTTTACACTAGGAGATCACTAATTTAAGACATTTGTGAGCTCTGAACCATAGAAAGGTACTCAGAAATTAATGTCATTTTATGCAGTTCATATCCTGGATTCCTTTAAAATAACCATTCAAAAATATATTATTTTTTATTCAATAATAAACGAAGCAATTGCAAGGTGTATATTTTATCATCAGTTAAAATGGCAATAAAATCTGCCTTAGTTCTGAGAAATATATTTACTACTAAGAACTTCCTATGAATCATGGCATCTGACTTTCTCCAAAACATTCTGTATGAAAAATCTTAAACATTTTTAGACAGAATAGGACAAAATATGCAAATATTGCAGTCTGTTCACCTACATATATGCTGTATCTAACAGACATGAAATTTAATTTTACCTCGTGGGATTTTGCACCACTGACTTCAATAATGACAATTTCGTATTACCATGAGGTTATCTCATTGTATGTTATCTTGATTAACTAATTAGCTTAGTAATAACTTTGACAGCAATATTGTGGAGATGGAAAAAATTCAGAGGCATATAACCATGAGAAATATTCATACAGAAAAATTCCATCTATGTGAGTTTCTGTACTGTGTCAGTAAAGTGCAGTAATTCATAAACAGGAGTATCTCAATCTCCAATATGATTTCTTTTAAAATTATAACTATAGGTAAACAAGACTAACCAGCCTTTACTTTCCAGGAACATTTATTGAAAATAATGAAGCTTCAAAAAATAATTAAATCCCCTAAAGGAGTTTACAAATTTATTTGGCAAAGTATACATGCTAAAGCAAAAGAATATTTTTTCCTATGTAAGAAACAAATTCAAAGTGTTGCTTACAGTAGCCTGTAAAAGGACATGATTCTAAACACATGTTTTTTGAGCTACCTCTAATAAAATATTAACATTGCAGCTCATTGCAGCATCTTGTCATCATCCATTACAATATTCATCTCAACATTTTAAATCCACGTTTTTCAAGCAATCTTCTACAGAGGGTTTTGCTGTGATATCTCATCAAAACCAAAAAAAGAAAGAGCTAAATACATGTTATGGTTTGTCTGTACAATTCCAGCTCAAATAAAATGTCATTGTAGATTGTACAAATCACTATGAACAAATGCAGTCCTCAAGCCTGGTGTAAAACATCCCCAGATAAGACTCTAAGGCTATCAAATGCAGCTTTGGGACACGCTTTTGTCCCCTTCATCTTTAAGCTCATAGCTCAATCCAATTATCCACAATTTAGACTCTGCCAGCAATTTGTGTACACTTGTGTTGCAGAGGAAGATTTTTTTTGTATGACTCAAGTGTAAAACTTCAGCTTACAAGCCAAAAACATCTTCAGAAGAAACCCATAAAATGAAACAGTAAAAGCATGAGACAGGACTGTATGATACAAAAAAAAAATTGCAACACCCCCTTTCTAATCATATATTAACTATCACCTCAATACCTTATTTTAAATTAAATCTTCAAAACACAATTTCCTTATTTTATTCATCAATTAATGGGAAAAAAATAGAACCTAAAAAGGATTGTATGTAAAAATTTTCTTCCAAATATAACAGGACTGAGGGATATTTGGAGTAGTGCTACATAAAGTTCTGAATTCCAAGACAAAAATCATTAGCACTTAAGTCAGCATTTTTCCAGAAGTATTTGTTTGTGGATTATTTTGACATTATTTCCACATGGAGAGGAGATAAAAAGACAAAATCAGATCTTTGGTTCTACCCTACTAAAGCTTTCTAGAATATTAGTCTTGTCCTTTGGATATAAATATTTTCAGGTTTTCATGAAACACGTTATAACAAGAAATTATTCTGGCAGCTGAAGACTGAGTGACCAAGTACCTTTCTCTAGCCCTCTGTTTATTCTAAATGTCCACAAAGTGAGAAGGCTAAGTAAGTTTCTGTCTACCAGATTCTGTGTGAGGATTCCTCAAATATCTGGCCTTAAATATCTGCAGACCACCATTTGAACAAGACTATTTTGTTTAGCTGTTGGAATCCTTTTGGAATTAATTTCAAGTTCTTACTTGCCACATGATTTTAGTCACATGGTACCCTAAGCATTTTGAAGTCACATTTATTCTAACAAATTATTTGATGGAAAAAATTCCTGAGAAATATCAGAGGATTTTCTGCTAGCATATATTCTACTTTTTAGTGTAATGTGTCTGAGCAGAGGTTGGAATCTCATTTTGAGACAGAAATTATGACAAGATTTTATTAAAAACATTTAATCTTGCATGGGATTTGAATACATAGGCAGCAAAAGCAGTTTCTACTAAAAAATTCAGATTTCAACTAAAGTACTAAGTTATTTGATAAGACAACACTTGAGGGGCTAAACAATTTTTTGTTAGGCACACCTATGCAAAAGAAATAAAACTGGTGGACTTCAACAGTAATATCTTAGCATTCTATTACTACTTCAGGGTAAAAACGTAACTCTGTCCAGGAAAATGGACCCAACAAAGACCACAGTCACACACTAACCTCTGGATGATGTCAGAGCATATCAAAGCTGTTAAAAACATTGTATACAGTATATCCAATGGCCTTAACTTGGCTCTGGACACCACAAGAAGGACTCCATATGGAAAAATGTTTAAATCACAATTCACAGTGATAAAATCCCAGCACACAACACATGATCTGTTCCACTGATCCGTTTATATGGAGTAGCAGGTCTGCTCCTATTCTAATCAGTTTGAGGGTTTAACTTTTATCAATGTATGACAAAAACACAGCGTTATAGAGTAAAAATTAGGAGTAATACTTATTTAAGTAAAAGTAATTGTGTTTAGTGTGACATCTATTAAAATGATAGGCTATACTCATTCCTTATATTACATATATAGGATATGTATTATATACCCATATATAGGATATATACCCACACCAGAATTAACAAACTCATACTCCTAAATCATAAAAACCTAACAAGCAAACACAACACATGCCCAGCCTTCGGATCCAAGATAAAATGTAGTACCTAAATACAACAGAAATATTCCCATTGTTCTCCCAGCTGAGTGCCTCCCATCAGCTTGTTATCTCTGAGTTATCTCTGAGTTACCATTGTGAAATGATTTCATGACTTATCAAGTCATGGTCATGCATGTTTGCCAGCTTTCAGATACGTAGAACAAATGGTAATTACAACCATTGCAAATGATACATCTTCCCAGTGCTTCAGATTCTGTGAGTTAACCTTAAATGCAAGGCAGATTTAAAGATGAACAATTTACTTAGATAAAGGAAAACAGAAAATATAATTAATCATTTGCCTATCCTTCAACCCTAGTTTACAAAACCATGGTGCTACTTTATTGAGCTCAAAATTGAAGGGTGACAAGGTTAATGCATAGCTTTAGACCTCATGGTTTCATTAGCAAACACATTACAGACTGCAAAGCTGAACTGACAGTAATGCTAGGCCCAAACAAAGTAAATAATTATTGGCTTGGCAAATGAGGAAGCACTTGCAGAGTTTGTTTACATTTAGGTTTTGGAAAATTCATGTTGGCAACAAGTCAAATACCGTTTGACTAGTAACTGTGACAATTGCTCACAGATGCAGCTGGAAGAACAACAAAAGAATGGATTTATGGTTCTTTTCTCCCCTGCATTTTTCCCCTTTGTTGCCTTTTTTCTTGTGCTGTTTCTTCTTTCTCATTTTTCTCTCTCTTTTTTTTTCTCTTGGTTTTTTTCTTTACCATTTTGGATCAATAACAAACTTGTAGCCACAAAGATAAGTGGGTTTTCATGGCAGATGAGCCTTGGAATGTATAAAAATCTCATGTTGCATTTTGTCTTTTGGCCATATATTGGAAAAGGCACAGCTGTGCTCAAGCTGTACTCATAAAAGCCTTGCTCCCTGACAAAACGTACGAGTGCCTTCAATTCTTGTAGGTCTGCACTGGATTTTCAGGAGAAATACATCACTTCAGTGCTGGTGCACTGTTAACAAACTTTATCAGATGCCAAGGGTATGGAATTACACCTTACCTTAATTCTTTTTATGCAATTAATTGTTTGATTATAGAGAAGAACGTATTGATGAAATTCAAATAATAACGGAACCTATGAAAATTTTAAAAATTCAGTATCCTGTAGCTGATGTAGAAAAATTGTGAAACTGCAGCTCCCTTTCCAATATTTTATGCAGAATGCAACTACTATAAACAATATTTTCAACATGCAAATATGCAGCTGTATCTCAGGATAAAGAATCAGTAAGAATCAAGCATTAAAAATGGAAGTTCATGTAGAATCAGACAACTATGTCAGATAAGGTCAACAAATTATACACAAGAGAGGATAAGTCATTTAAACTCAAGAAAAGTTTGCAGCAGAAAACAGTTGCAATTGCTAAAGCTCACTTTCAGTCGGTGTGCTAAAAAAGTTTTGTCAGTTCTTATCAGATCTGCTCATTTAAGTTTATTTCACATAGGAAAATTGAGATTTGTAATCTGATCAACAGAAACCTATTTTATCTTCCCCAGTTTAGTGAACTACCAAACTCAAGTGTCATTAATCCACCCTTCTGAAAACCAGTAACGCAACCAAAATATTTTGAAATCAGTCATACAAACTAGAAACAGAAACTTTAGTGATCATTTGTGTATTTTGCAGTTGTTTACAATGCACTATTTATATTATGCTATTGTCACTACATTTTTATTAGTTTGAAAATAATTAGAATACAAACTGTGAAGAATTGCATTTTTTTGCATTTCTCAGAGCAACTATAAAATAACGTAATAGTTTAAATGCTCATTGCAATTGTCTTAGGAAAACAGAATGAGCAGGAACCATCCTCCCTGAAGAAATATCAGGCCAGGATATACTAGGCATAACTACTCCTCCAAGATCTTGGGTAGATGACAAGATTTTCCCAGCTTGCTGACTTTCACTGATTGAGGATCAAAAAGACCCATATCTGCTTCTTTCCAAGCTATAGATGCATTGACATGGCAATATTGCATAAGAGATTTTTATGTGCTGAAGATGCAGAAATATTTTTGCTTAACTGATCTCTATTCTCTGTGCAGGAGAGAGTGTGTATGAGCAGAGACAAAATATCTGTTGAAAGCCACAAGAGAAAAGTATTCTCAATTTAAATAAATGAAGTTATTCAGTAAAATTGAGCGTTGTTAATTGGTATCATTATCACTAGGTTTTCTGGTAAAGTGTTGGAAGCGAGATAAAAAAGGTTTAGAGAGATTAAATTCTCAATAGAAGCAGAAAAAAAAGAGTACTTGTAAATACAAATCTTAGAGGGGAAAAATCCATAACAAGAAAAAACAGTGTGAAAATGGCATGGTTGAAAGTACTTGCAGTGGGTGTATCAAGAGAGAGCAATATTGATTAAGGTGTATTCTAATCAATACGCAGATACTTCAATGCTTTAAATGCGGTGGCTTTGATGACCTGAAAAGAACATTGTTCCTCCGAGCACAAAGGTGAGATACCTAAGCTCTAACAACTGCGGGGATGTGATACTAATTATTACAGGGAATCAGATTCTTACACAAAACCCCAAAAATTCGAAGCATAAAGGAGGTAGGCAACATAGGCAGAATTGTATTTGTTTGATTTTAACATAAATATTTGAGTGAAGCTTACATTGACACTTCAACTATAGGGCAGTTATCACCTTGATATAAGGAAGCATCCTCTAAATTTATCTCTGCTAATATTAGTGAACAGTAAAGAATATTAGATAACTACATGGAAGTCTGAATTTTTTTGCACCAACATTTTTTCACACTACCCGTACACTCAGTGTATTTTTTAAAAAATGCTTGGTTTCCCTTACCTTTTGTCCAAAACCCATCAATATTTTTTGAATGTCAAGAGGTTTGTGTGGAGCCAGTGGGCCTGCTGATCAGCATTCTGAAAGGGCCTACTGGTAACTCTGCCCCTAGGGCTATGCTATCCTCAGCAGTTTGGGCCATCCAAAGCTCATCCCCAAGACACCCCAAGGCCTTATATACATTTATTTTAATTCCATTCTCCCAATTGGCCCATTGGCCTTCCTGCGCCTTTTGTCCTTATCTGGAATTTCTCTGGAATCTTCTCCCCAGTTCGATGCCCCATTGGCCCCTTCTCCTTGGTCCCTCCTCCTGCCCCTCCTCATTGGTTCCCCAACCCATCCATCAGCCTTGTACCGCCCCAGCCCACTCCCTATTGGTTATTGTAACTCCCGCCCCCTTCAGTACTTAAGGCCCGGGTTCCCTTATTTGGGGTCTTTGTCCCTGGATCCTCCAGGCTACAAAGTAAACCAGACCCTGGAACCTGCACAGAGCCCCCTGTGTGCTCCTTGTGCTGCTGGGATCGCTTCTCCCCCGTGCCCGTGTGTGCTGGGCACTGTGAGTGTGAGTGTGAGCTCCCTGCATGGTCCTGCTGCCCCAGGCTGTGGAGATGCTCTCAGAAGGTCACAGCCCTGACTAGCCACACCACCATGGCCTGTGATAGGTTTGCCTTAATATGAGCCCTTTATTGAGGAAGAAAATCATCTCCAAAGTTCTGCTGATGCCCAGCAGAAGATTTCTGCATAGAACAAGTGACTGACTCAGTGAATGACACCTGCATCAGCTTTACCTTTTCCTTGGCATAGGGAACAAGTTTGAAACAGCACCTTCTAAATCTGCACATTTAAAAAGCATGCGTGCCACGAGTTAAATTACCTTTGATAGTTTGCAACTCCCTCTCCAGGTTTGACGGCAGTCTCAGCAATCTGGCAGAAAGATGATGCCAGTTTTCACAACCAGTGTCAACGTTCAGGAATTTGCAGCTGCCCTCTTCTCCACAGACCAAAACTTGTTTGATCTTCGTCTCTACCATCTGCTACTGCTATCTCAGCACCAAACCAGAGGAGTCATTTCCCAAACTAAGTAATCATCGTCTACAATAATACAGGTCTGGGTTGGTACACCCCAAGAGCATTTTAATCTTCCCAAAAATCTGAAGATACACTGTATGATATAGAAAAAATGGTTTTGTAGCTTCTTATTCTACAATGACTTTCTTTTCAGGAAGATGAAAATTGAAATGTCTTGGTATAAACAAAAACCTCTAAAAATCTATCTGCTCTGTATATAATCTGAACAGAGTTTTAAATGGTCATTCTGTATCGCTTTGTGCTGTGCTGACTACATTGGTTGAATTCAGTGGTAACTACAGATCTCAACATCTCTTACTGTCAGGCACATAAAAATACATCTTCTGAACAAGCTATGCATACAAATACCTGATAGAAATACAAGATTGCCTCCATAACGTATAACGCATTACACTAATCCTATCCTGTGATAAAGCTCAGCAAACATTAATAAACAACCTTGGGTATGAATCACAACATAATTTTTCATTTTTAGAACAGTTGTTATCTTTTTTCCCAAATTGAAAAATATTCCCAAGAAATGCTTTAGAGTAAATCTGAGCAGTTTATGTGTTCATCAGCAACTGATAGCTGCAGCCACATGGGAAACAGTTTTTCAGGACTGGCGTCTGATTTCGTAGACTTACTTGCAGATGTCAGATAAATACACTGTATTAGAAGATCAAAATTCAAGTTGCAAGTTCAAACAGGCAAAAGATAATTAAAAATGACTGGAAACAATATCTCTGTCTTTGCTAATATAATGCATCAGTCCAGTGTAACAAAATACTAACAAAAACATTGTCATGGCACTGATAGACAGATTCCACATTTATTCTAGGATTACACTAAAAATTACCATCAAGGTCCAGGCTGAACATGCCCTGGGTAATCTTGAATGCCTGGCTGTTAGAGGTTTTTACATACCAGAAGACTTTCCTACCTAGAGAATAATTTAGTATGGTAAAAGACACTTAGTTGTTTTAATACTTCAGGATGGTCCTAGAGCTATTGTACCTAACACTCTGGGGCTGACTATATACAAAGTATTCAGACTTGGAGTAAAACCCACTGGTCTAAGGGAACTGCAGTGGAAATAAATGCTTTGCTCAGGGGAAAAAAGAATGACATTTGATCCCACTTCTCTGTTTTGAGGGCCTCAGAAGGAGCATTTCCAAAAGAGAGCAAGTAGCAAGGGTGCTTCTTGAGCCTTGGGGAAACCTTAGTAGAATTTATCTGAGATTAGTTCATTTTAAGATGAGTGGAAATTAAAATAATCTTCAAAATATATGTATGTATGCAGTACTGTTTGGAGACAGACTAATAAGTGCTGTTGCCTGTGCATGTCTCGCAGATTGGTTGGTTGTTTTAAGGATTTTTTAATGGACTTAAGAAAATGGGTCTGAGCTCAATCAAATTTAGCACTGACTACTTTCTCAGACACAGAACACAAGAATTAAAATTAAGATTTGAGAATTTTCTACAGTTGCAGCTAACTACCGAACCCACAAGAGGCCTAGAAAGTTAAGAAAATAGTTAGGATTTAGAATTTTAAAGCACTGAAATTTAAGGCTGTAGCCTATGACACTGCCAGTCAAAACAGGAAACAACCTGACAAAGAAAGCAAATTATTAAATTTGTCCATTCTTTTAACTTAAAATGTAGTTTTATATGTGTCTATAATGGGATCACATCTTTGCACATTTATAATTCTCATTGGTATTTTGAAGTCTAATTTGAATTTTCAGTTTTATATTTAAATAATATAAAAACTCAAGCAATGTGGACTTAAAATACTAATTTCTCTTTCAAATATATTTTCAAAGTCTAAAACGTAAGAATAACAGTTTTGTTTCTTCTTCCTAGGGAAATGCACCAAATGGAATAAGTTCAAACAGTTATTTTGTACCAAAACATAGGTGAAAAATATCCTGACGCACACAAAACTAAACCCATTCACTGCTATCAAGATCCATTTCCATGTCCTCAGTGAGTAAGCCAATAATCTCACTTTAATATCATCACCACTCTCCCTTCTTTGGCCTTTTGTTTTCCTGTTGCTTCTGCATTTTCCTATGAAGGATTAGACCAAAACATCTTTGAGACAGGGACCTCACACTGCTTCTGAATACAATAAGCTGCCTTGGCCAAAGGGGGGAAAGTGTGAAATAATAAACAAGCCAGCCAACCAGCCCTCACACTTCATCATCTCACAGTGGCTTACAATATCTGAATCCATTGTTCCATCTCATAAAATCTGGTCATAATACAGGACTTTGGGGAATCAGGAAATAATGAAATTTCAGCCACTGCTGGCTCTCCCTACATTATACTGGGGCTGAGTCTGATGTAGCTAATGGACACAGATACCATGACTGCTGTGTTTCCTCAAATAAAAGCAGAAAAGGCAGGTCACAGCCAGCATTTCTCACAGACCTTACCTCTTACCCTTCAGCAGACTAAAGGCCAGTCAACCAGACTCTTACATTCTCTTGGTTTTCTTGTCAGAATAGAAAAAAAAAAGCAAACTAATCAGAAATTCTGATTTCTAGGGAAGTTCAAGTAGTAGCTAAAAGGTAGCAAGGAACAATATTGGGAATGGGTTTAGAGCACCCATGCTGTGGGTCATTGAGTTGGTACGAACCCTTGGAGAAATCATAAGTTACAAATTGGTGGACAGACTTCATTAATTCAGCTGTTAACTTGGATTCTTTTACAAAAACACCCTGGGCAGAGAGTTGGTAGATGCCCTATCCCTGGAACTGTTCAAAGTCAGGTTAGACAAAGTTCTGAGCAACTTGGCCTAGCTGAGTTTATGTTGCCTATGTTTAAAGGTCCCTCCCAAACCATTATCATTATCATTATATGATTCTACAAAAATTTAGTCAAGAAGCATATCTGTGACAAATACACAGTCTTACAGAAAATATACACACTGGGAAGGCTGTGTGTGGAACAGTAAAAATCTGTGAGTAGTGTCTTTAGAAAAGATGTGATGCTTTTTCATGGTCAGATACAGTCTGTTCCTAAGGAAGAAAATCAGTTTGTAGACTCTTGTTTCTTAGTAGGCTGATCTATGAACCTTCAGCCAGACAAGATCAAAGCACAGCTTTGCTCTGCAGGTACAAAGTAGTTTTTTACAGAACACTGGTATTATTCAATTTTTTCTTAAAACACAACACGAATAATCTAGCAAGTTTCTAATCTGTTTACTGGAGTCCACATGCAGAGGTTTTATTTAACATTTATCTTTGAGCTGACCTGCCTTATAATGACACATCACATTGCAGGAAATGAAAATATTTTATTCCCCTGCTTTTTCCTGTGAAAACAGAAATTTATGTTCAAAGATTCTACTTTTCTCTACTTGCTAGATGTAAATATGTCAGAGATACATTAAAATGGCATTCAATATGGACTACTATTTTTAAAACAAACTTGTCATTCTTCTGCTGAATTGCTCATGAATGCAAGTATGAATAAAGATATCAGACAACATTAAATGCATTTTGGTATCTGTAACTTTCTACAATGAATTAAAACTGGCTGATCATGTCTCAAGTGCATTTAATTTTCCGTTGATTCATGTACTGCCATATAACCTTCAAAATCCCCTTATGCCAACAAACTCATTCAGACATGCTGAGTGCAGTAGCAGATTAAAGTGGCTATAAGACTGAAAACTGCATCAAGACATCAGAGAATGCAGTAGAGGTATAATGAAAGCATAAACAAAATCTGTAAATATAAAAATTACCTTTCATAAAACCCACTACTGAATTCAGTGGGGAGTTTTGGTGTAAGAAGAAGACTTATTAAACCAGAACAAATTGGTACCATCACTATATTGAGGCTTTCATTCTGCTCCGTTTATGAATTTCCGCTTCAGAACTCAGCACTGAAAAATATTTACTCTCTCCTGTTCTCTGAAAATAAACTTTATCCCAAAGTAAAATTTAAAGCTAAGGTGTTTTAAAGGTATAATAAAGAGAGACATCTTTGTGACATGATTGTTTTTGAAGTTACTTTCAAAAATAACCTTTCTTCCTTTCCTTGTATATGAGCTTTTTGCTGCTGAGTTGTGAAATCCAATCCATCCTTTAAAGCCTTTTTAAGCAAAAGTGCATCATTACTGACTTAGTGGCTTCTATTTTTTCAGTGGTAGCTATGGTTATGGATGAATGCTTTCAACAGAAGTTAAAAGAGAAAATTAGTCATTAATGAGACCGTATCAGAGCTTTGTGTGCTTAGTGAAGCCTGACATAATCTTCAGGTTTCAGTTAGAACAGAGAGTTTAAACAGTATTTTCGGTTTCACAATGAAAATATTCACAAAAATGTTTTCTTGCATAACTTTTACCTCCAAGATTCTGTCAGCAGAAGTTACCTATGACACTGAACAGTTAAATGACAGGAATGGGGGTGGGTGGAGAAGAGAAGGAAAAAAGAAAAAAAAGAAGACACATCTGGCAGCAAGGAAAATAAAACAGTTTTTGTAATTCAATATCTCTGTTTATGGACCTTTTGTTGTCATCCTCCTCATTTCCCATGGACTTCTCCCCAAAGACTGCACTCATCTAGCACACCCAGACAGCAACACTTACACACCTAGTAAAGGATATGTTTAAAGAACAGGTTGTTCTTAATCTGTGCATTCATTGTAAACTCTGATAAAATACCTTTGCCTTGTAGCAATGTGGATCCTTTGTTTTTTAACTGGATTGGTTTCACATGCATGGAGATGATTTGCAAGTGGGAGACTGGGTACTCAGGGCAATGCATCTGTACCAACTACTGGGTGGGGGCAACCCTAATTCCAATGCATTTGACCAGTTTCATGCCACTGCATTTCTGAATTGGTATAATAACCTGCTGAATCAAATCCACCATGAAAGGCGCAGGATCAAAGGGGGAAATACTTGCACCACTCACCCAAGTGCCTGCCTTTTATATAGCTTACTTCTTGCACCAAGTAGATGAATGCTGATAAATAGCTGGAGTGCAGTTTCAATGCTGGTAACACGCTATGAAAACATCTTGCATTCAGTGGCTAATCCAGACTGCTTCCTTCTCTGCCAGACCACAAACCTTTCATCATAAACTTCTCCATTCATCTTACACTGGCATGAAGAGGCGACCCATATTGGATACATCTACAGATGTTTTATTAGTAGCACATGTTTTGGATGCTGGAATTATATGAGAACATACTGTGATCCAGCTGCAGGTGCTTACTAATAGGAAATAAGTAGAAATATCATGGAGGCACTCTAGGAATGAAGCAATTCAATATTAATTTAATTTACTCAGTGTTTATGTTAGCTGATTTAAATCTAAATCTGCTGCTCTTCTGAGTTTATTCCTATTCCCAAGACACACATTTCCCTAGACATGGTTATCCTAGTCCCATGATCACCCCTTCTGAAGTAGGAAGTAAGGAAATGCCAGCTCCACATGGAAGGGGTGTTGACATGGGGGGTCCTGGGGGCCCCAGGGGAGGCCGGACAGCAACAGCCATGGCTGTGCACATCCTCATGGCATGGCAGATGTTGTGCAAAAGGTTTGATGATTCTATATTTAGATTTATGTAAGTAATATCCGTTTCCTGATTTTTTTTTTTTTTCCTTATAAATGATCTCTACATGCTACACAGAAAGATAAAATCGGGTGAGGTGGTGTGGGCGGAGAGGGCAGTGAAAAGAAGTGTTTTAATGCCATTAACAGCTTACTGAGTTGTGGTTGTTTTCTGTTTCAAAAACCCAAGTTATAGAACAAGTGCATTGTCAGGTAATTAGTACAGAAAGTATTCATTTCCTCTTATCACTCATAGTTGTAACGGCTTTATCCTTTCTCCATGTAACTTTTGTCTTCTAAAACACAGCTGTTATCCTGAAGGAAGAATAAAACATAACCTTTGTAAATTTAATTTTAAAAAGCCATGAATAAATATCACATCTCTTCTGGAATGGATACTTTAATTTAAGAAAACAACTATAAGCTCTCTAATAGCTGATATCTGAGGTAACCACATAGGACATAGTGAAGAATCAAATGCCATGTTCTGACTGAGAGCCATGTTCAGACACAGCACAAGAAAACCCATAGATAAGAAATCAAAGGATCAAAGACAGCATTTCCTTTTATTTAATAACTTTGAACTGAAAATCTGGTTATTTGCAAAGACTAGAGGTTTTTTGCCTTTAATTGTTAGCAAAAGGAAAACAGTTGTTTAATATGCTCATAATAGAGGGTTTATGTTTTCATTCACTAACGACACAGTTAACACACAGTTAATTTCTGTCACACTGCAAATTCAAGGAACATATATTAAGAAAAGTAGGCAATTTAAAATTAGACTTACTCTTATTAGAAGGTGCATCCTGTAAGCTGTCAAGACTTGTAAAAATGTGACAAAACATACATCAGTGCAGGGAGATATGTCAGAAGTTTAGCAAAAACAATTTTCCTAGGGTTAAGAAGTGCTTAAACTGCTGTTCTTAATAATAACTTCTAATTATTTCATGAACACATAATAAGCATCTGTACTATGATTCCTGAGATTGTGGTGGAACTGCACACAGTATTCAAAACATGGATATACCAATTACTCCACAGAAATGATTTTTGGGGTTTATTTCTATTGAGATATTTTAAAACAGTCTGTTTATCTTCTTTACACCATGAATTGAGCTGATGTGAGCTGAGAAACAACTCCAGAACATCTAGAGGTGAAACAAGTCTTTTATATTCTATCACTTTTACGCAAATTTAGGTTATATGTTTTTATGTGAACCCTTTTTCACACAATTATTTTGAAATTTTTCTGCAGCTCTTTAAAGATTTATTAAGAACTGTCTGGCTTGCTTAATTTGATATCCATTTGCCTCTTTTAGCATACTTTTTCTTAGTTATATGCAAAAAAAAATTAAACACAGCAGAGCTTGGGAAACCTCTTTTTATTTTGAACTGCTAATGAATTCCTAGTCTCTGCTTCCTAAATTTAGGATGTTGTCAATCTGGAAGATGACCTTCCTTCTTATGACAATTTATTTTCTGCAAAAATTTGTAGTGAGAGATTTTATCTAAAGGTGCTTTTCCTTAAAAAAAAACCAAAAACACAAACCGAAAAAAAAAAACCAACCCAAAACTTTCAGTTAAAACAAAACTTTAATTCCTATTATCCTTAACTGCTTTCTTGTTTCTCCAAACATTTAATGATAGTCTAAGGTATGACACCTCTTTACAAAAGCAACGTTGGCTTTTTACTGGCACATATTAATTAACGTATTTTAATCCTTTTCTAATTATACTGTCCCTATTTTTCCTATGACCAAATTCAATATTTCACCACACTGTCTTGTAATGCTGTTGAGGATCATTTGCAATCTTCTATTCCTCTCATAAGATATGTTGTTTCTGTGAGACAAGAAACAAGATCACATTTCATCAGATTGCAGCTTTAACCTAACAACACCTAATGGCTTTGGGATTCAAAAGAAATATTCTGTCCACAGAATATATTTATCTATTTATCTATTCAGCAAAGCAGTTACACATTGCTCTTTTGAGGACATCACCTATACATATTGTCAGAAATATAGAATATTATCTGCTATAAATATTTTGTAAATCTCAGTGCACTGGCACTTCAAGACTTAACAAAGTATGTTTAATATCAAAGAGAAGTCTGTCTGTATCTATTTCAGGTGGGCTTCTCTCGTCTGTATTTTCAGGTGACCTATTAAAAACTTTTTCCAAAATATCAGTATTTTTGGTTGATGAACATCATGTAACTTTTCATTCATAAAAACAGTTGGCCAATTTCTGTAGTGATATTTCTTACACTAATTGAGAACTATAATGTATTACACAAGATAGGCTTGTTTCATGTGTCTAATATGCAGTAAATGTACACAGCAGACTGGTGCACACTAGTAGCCTCATGTTAGACAAACAATCTCAGGTAAAATGCAGAAGCCAGGAGTTTTTACTTTCTAAAATCCAAATATGTGTCAAAAAAGCCCTTTATTCTATGACAAATAAAACCCTTGACTTTGTTCTTCTATATGACTCTCACTTCATTTTATGGTCTTCATTTGATTATTTCTAATAAATCAAAGAAGAGACTGACTCATCATGGAAAATTGTGTAAAAATAGGACAAAGAAAGAGATAAATCCAGGAGATGTGGATGAAGGAAAGAAAATTGATTTATCTGCAGAAAGTTTTCTGTGGAGTAAGCCTGGAAATGAGAATGTGTTGTGAAATGTGAAGGGCATTAAATCATGTCTAAGTCTAAGTTAAAACATCCAGTACACTGAACTGTTTTAAATGATTCACAAAAATAATAGATGAAATTACAGTGCTAAAAAATACATGCAAAATTAATGTGTGAAAGCCAAATATATGGTAACTACACTGCTGTATGAATGGTACTACTTCAAACTCTTTTGTCTTTCATTATTTCCCAAGTTTTACAGTTGAATTGTATAGCTTGAAAAAATGCTGACATCCTGCAAATGACAGTCTGTTGGTTGAATCCAAGGAAAATATGTATTGTGCCAGAGGTCACTTAACAAAATTTTATAAAGCTAGTATTTGGGGGGGGAAAATGCTCTAAAATTTTCAGATAGATAGATAGATAGATACATACATACATACATACAGAATTATAACAGATTCCAGTGCTTTGCTTAACTTTTGATACCCCTTTTGAATTGAAATTACAAAATTATTCCTTCTTTTTCTTTCTTTTCTGTTTCTGGTCAATGGAAACTTGTTTGCAAAAGTACATTTTTAATGCTGTTCCAGATATCTCCATTCTAACAATATCTCAATTCAAATTGAGAAAAGACATAGATAACTGAGAAGAAACTGGTAGATATGAATAAATTAATGATCATGGAAGATAGCAGAAGTGATTCAAACAGGTTGGAAGCCTCAGCTGACTTCATTTATGTTAAAAAACCAAATTGAGCAAATTATGCAATTGAGGCAAATTATACTATTTGTAGAGAGACTTGAGTTAAGGACACATGATGCATGGGAGCTGAAATGAAATGCCAAGAGTCAAGAAAAAAGTGCAACTTTAAAATAATTCAGCTTTATCTCTGGAATCAGACCTTTATCCTAGTCATGTGCAGAAAAGTTGTAGGTCTGTGTTGATATTGTTGTTTGAAAGCTCCAGGACTGATTTTTTTGTGTGTTACTGTTAAAAATATTACTTTAAAGAAAGACAAACTGCTTCTGAAGAATGATCCTGGCCTATTATGAGAGGACCCTAAAAAGGGTTGGACTTTTTGGCATTTTTATAATACTGACTTAAATATTGCCCATGTTGTGTTAAGACATATTACAGCGCCTAGCTTTTGTTCAGCAAGAATTATTCTAGAGGCTTTTTTTTGATACTAGCCATAAAAATTTATTCGTTGTAGAATTTGAACTGCTAATACTTACATGATGAAACAAAATTTGAAACACCCTCTTAGAATACGTTATTTTTACAAATCTGGCATTGAGGCATTTCAAAATAGTACCATAAATTAATAGTTGTCAAATATTTGCTAGAGATTTTGAAAAAGCATCAACAGGATTTATTAACCACCTATGAGTCTTTAAACAGTAACCATCCTGTGACAGTGTAGAAGCCTTTTTAGATCTTCAGATTTGCTTTATAAAACTGAAAACTCAGTTTTAGAGTACATATATAGTATGTACAAAAAGGGCTTAAATTAAGCTGCACAATCTCTCACAAGTGCCAGACCCAGGATATGCAAAGGGACTGTTCGTCACTTCACCTGATTTCCACTCAGTTTCATAAGGTCTACAAATTAGTCCTACACCTGTACCATTTAACAAGTGATGATGAAACAATTGACACATAAAGTTAGTCAACAGGCCATGCATTCATTACATGTGTCAATGCAAACAGTAATAATATGTGCAAAGTGTGGATCCAGGGCTATGGAAAATTTCCTAGTTCTCTGGATTTTTTGTGAGTTCAGACCAAGTCAGGAGAGACAAACCTGTGACCAAAAAGTAGCACAGTCTGGCAAAAGAGGTTGACTAGAGCTAGTCCAGTTCCATTTCCAGGTTCCACTGATTTTCTAGAGACTCAGTCTGGTTAGTTCTCTCTACTGGTAAAGTCCAGAAGTCAAAGTAGCAAATCCTCTCTTTGCCAGTTCTGATTCTACAAACAGTGAAGAACTAATTGGCAAAAATTCTGCCATAGTGGCTATCCATAAGATTCTGTTTGTGTAAAAGAATACCTGTTTGCATGCTTGCATAATACTCTGGATTGTGCCAGCAGGTACATTTACTAGTTTAGAATTTTAGACATTTTTAAGTCCATTTGAACTACTGAGCCTTGGAGCAGTATGTGACATCTAAATTTAACATGAAATCTAAGTTTCCTTTAGGAGTGACGGCAAAGTGTTCTGAAACAGCCAGGATATCAGAAAAAATATTAGGAATCCTTGTACTTGACCTCCCCTTTGACAAACATGGGCAACATTATACAACAGTACTTTGCACCAGAAAGTCTTCAGGTCTCTGAACTTGTAACATAATTTCGCAGGCTTTTCAAATAAAATATCAGATATATAAGCACTGCTTTGGATTACCAAGAGTCCCAAAATTAAGATTTTTGTCCATTCCTTTGCACCACTGCTCCATCTTGTAGTGACTGCTTATGAAAGATTCACAAGCTTCTACATTACCTGAAAACTGTAAATACCACATTTGTGCTTGTTTGTAATTGATAATGTTTCTGCCAGAGAACATTTTCGGAAGTTAAACAGTTGAACATGAGCAGTAAAAGACCAAATTTCAAGGAAAAGTAAAAATATTTAAAACTGAAGAGGGGCTCTGTGTATATGTACTAAATAATGCATTATTTTGGGACAATATGAAATTATTATGAAGTTTAAGACAAATATGTAAAAAGAGAGCCAGCAAAAAATAGCACATGTCAAATTTTAGATAAAATTAGGGTAAGATAGGTTGAAGCTTTCTTCCCAGAGGAAAAGTAACCAAGAAAATGTGACTAAGAACCATAGAAAACTATAGGAAAAGACCACTGAGAGGCATTATTTAGACTTGTGCTATTTTTGTACAAGCTATGGAAAAGTGAAGCATGGGAAGAAGGCAGAGCAAATATTTTTAGCATTTACTAATCTATCGCTATTTCTGTCTTTCACTGTAATGTGCGCGTACACATTTTAAAATCATATAAAGGCATCATAGGTTGGTTTGGGGAATAAAGGAAGTTTTTATGCTGTTTATAATGGAAAATTATTAAAAATAATTACCTTACACGATCTTTTTATAATGTCCAGTAGATCAGCAAGAGCACTTCCATGAGTTTTCTCACCTTCGACAAGATAGTTACTAGGGGGAAAAAAACCCCACAAACCATAAATAGAAGTTATTTATTTGAAGATGTATACAAATGGAGACACAGGCTTTAGTAACAACAAATACTGTAATCTCTGATGCTTGAGACTACAATTCCAGCTGTGCAATTCTGTCCCAATGTAAATAAAGTCAGGGATGCATCCTGTCCACTGATCCGCGTTTGAACTTCTGCAAAGACACTAACATTTTATGCAAATCTGTAACCTTTATATTTGAAGTTCTGTCCCTAGGTGTTGACATTATATATCCAGGTAAAATGGCATCACTTGACCTCAGTGAAAGAGCTACTTCTGAAATTGTAAATGTACAAAGTACAGAGAGACTATGGTATCACTTACTTCTTTCTGAAATATTCCATCTTAGCTTAGGTTAGGCAGCATTCAAATTAAAACAGCATCCTTGTTCAGGCACAACTGTTTTCCTGTGACACAAATGATGAAAAACACCAAAATTTTGCACCAGTCATACAAAAAGGCTTTGCTCTTTGAATGCCATACATCCTCATGCCTTCACAGAATACAGGCAATGCATCCCTCAGTGTACTCTTCTACATGCTGGTATCTTATATTATTTCAGGCATTTTCAAGTGTGTGAAAAATTTTGTGTTATTTCTCCTGCAAATCGTTTAAATGCAAAGAAGATGTAGAACCAGAAATAGTGTATCAGTATAGTGTATCTTTTCTGGCCTTAAGGTTAATTTTTTGCCTGTTGTTGGTTTTGATCATATTAGCACTGCATATATTCACTTAAGTCTTGTCATGTACTCTCCAGTTCACACTGTTCCCAGTCCCCAGCACTTGAAGTTTGTAATTATTTCTGCTGTAGGAGGATTTATAACAAACTGAATGAAGTTTTTTATTCGTGGGCCAGCGTTTTTACAGGTTTTGTCTGTACCTTATAATAAGAGCTCACAGTGTCTTTTAATGTATTGAAATGTGAAGTGAAAATGCTTGATTTTTGTCACACACTAATGTGACCTGCTTAGCTAGAACCATTACTGTAATTATCAGCATAACTGAAAGCCTTTCCTTTTAGGGTCATGTTTCTCCCCGTGTAGCGGCTGTAAACCACAAGTGAAGTTTCTTATGTTAGACAAGGTGTAGCCATTAGTTCCGCTATAAAGCTCTAGCCACCAGTGCTCATTGATTTCTAGTTTCATATATCTTTAATGAGGAGATTAAATACTTGTTTAGGAAGAGAGTCTGGCTTAAGTGGTGTTTGCTCATATGGCATGGACAGTCAAGGACCTCCCTAATATTTCCCTTTGGTAACAGAAGTGAAAAAGCCTTTATTGCCCCAAATATAAACCATTTAGATTGTTCTGCAGCAGCATGGGATGGAAAAAATAATTGAAAAATATTATGGAAAAAAATAATTAGAGATTAAATGCTGCAGAAAAAGAAAAGCACTTTCTAATTGATAATAGACCTTTTCTCTCTGTTCTTTTAATTCTTTATGAACACCAGGGAATATATTAAATTACCATTTAAAATCAATAATAGTAAGCAAAAATTTAAAAAAAAGTCTCAGATAAGTTTCATTTTCTGGGCAGTCATTAAAAAGCATAAAGCTCTGTCCCAGCAAATGAAGTTTAATGCACTTAAAGAAGTGTGGAGATGCATCAACTAGTTCTCACTTAGGACTTGGAGTGAGAAGAGTAAGGAAAAGTGGGACAGACACTGCAGTAGCAAATACTTCCAGAATGAGTGCCAAATTATAAGACTTGAGAAAAGTCCTAGAATCTCACTCTGTGGAAAAAAATAATGAAAACATTCAGAATATGATAGGGATGCATGGAGGAAGAAAGTAGGGCTGTCTTTCTTATTTGTCTTCCTCATTAAATTCACCTAAGTTCCTTTGTTTAGGTTATCAAAAAGCTTTGGTAGTGACAAAAAAAGCCCTGACAAAATATCAGAATCCTTTTGTCTGTATTATTTGCCCCATATCACAGCAATTTTCAAATAGGATCAAGAGGTAGAAAATTGATAGGGGAGAGACTGAATCTTGGAGATCAGCATGCCACTAAATTGATACCATGTAAACACCATATAGTATTGGAAAACCACTGCTGGGGGTAAATGAAATGAATTCACTGGGGCATCTAATCCTATTTCTGGAACACTTAAAGTGTTTAAATGCACTGGAAAGCAAACAAACTTCAAAGTGATCATTATACCCCTGACACTAGTACTTGTGTGGCTGAAATCTTTATGAGATTAAACCCCTACAGAGAAAGGAGTTGAACACAGTCAAAACCACTTTGAAACTGTCAGGAGGATACCAGTTTGAAAGCTCTGTGTTAGTCAGAAATGAAGCTAAATGTTGAATATTAAAGACAGTTCAATATGCTATATGGAACTCCCTAATATACCTCCAAGAGCCATAGACATAAAGTGAGTCACCTCCATGTCCACATTTTGTTCCTTACTGATTCTGTAAATGCTAACATCAACAAAGGCTGATCTAACATCAACAATTTCCTGCTAAGCAAGAAAGCTGGGGGATTCAATCACAGTTCAGACTAAACACATGCATGAGTTACCCCATCGCATTCAACACTCTTTCTGTGATGAAAAAGCTCAAACATGTACAGCCATCCCAGTTGAAAAGAAACTAAAATACTTAAAAATCTTTCCACAGCATTAGAATTTCAATGCTAAAAACATTTCCACTCTGAAGGCATAAAAAAAAATTAAGCATTGAGTATGTGTATGTGCTAAAAAAATCTACGACAGTTGTGAATAAAAGATTTGTTTGCACCTTGAAAAACAATGAAACACTAGTTAATTTTTTTACTAGAAATCATGCTTCACACATTTTTTTCCAGCCTCTTAATGAACTGTACTTATTGTTCCTTCTGTTTTGGAGAGTGCTCTTTTTTGCTTTTCAGTCTGAAATCTTATCAATATTTGCCACTCCAGCAAAAAGTTTTACACAAATGAACTGGTGAAATGGAATGTTAGCCTATAATAAAAGTCTGTCACAAAACAGTCACATTGGAGGAGACCTACCATTGATTTTTCAATAAATACAGTGAACAGCGAAAAATACAGCACACATTCCTCAGCAGTAAATATCTTGGTGACTATTTTTCTTTTCTGCTATTTTCAGTTCTTTTGTCTTCTGGCAATACTTAATAAAATATGGTTTCTTTAAATATAACTTCTGCAATGTGACAACCAGTTGGGAGCTGTATGGCAAGAGGATAATTACCAAGCTACTCTTACTGCAGGGATGTTTTGCACTTTCATTGATTGGCAAAGCAAAAAATAACAGATTGTCGGGGATGTGGATGGAATGTAAAAACAGAAAAATCATATTAACTATTCTAAAAAGGTAACTTAATTATGAATAAGGATTGAAAAAATTAACTCTCATATAACAGATTTATACTTCTGAAAACTGCATATATGTATTTTTAAACATTTGGGACTATTTTCACTGATAGTATATAGAAATAGTTATATATGTGGGTTTTTTTTCATTTCCTATTGTACTGACAGTTGAGATTTTGGTGTCCAGATCCAAAACTCATTGAATCAATGAAAGATAGACTTAAACACCTCACTGGGGTGCAAATATTGCTGCAAGCAGCCCCCAGTCCAGGCCCCTAATGTGTTTGGCCCATAATGTGTCTGACTGTCCCTGGCCGCCTCCTTGTTTCTCCTACAGCTTTGAAGACTTCAGGAGCTCTAGAGGACTTCTTCCATCCCTGAAACTCGTGCTGTCAATGCAAATTCTGCATTTTGCAGGATGCCTCTGGCTCTGATTATTTTCAAGGTGTAAATATTTGTGTAGGTAAAGTGCATGGTGGGGCCATAGCAAAACTATTTTAAAGTAACAACTCCATCCCTCTGTGTTCATGCATAACCACCTGTGTACACACTGCTCTTGTACACACTACTCCACAGATCCTTAGTAATCATACAGTTGAAGCTTATTTAATGCCTTCTAAAGTGGACAAAAAAGCAATTCTTTAAAAATATATATAGATCTGTAATTAGCGTGTATTATTAAGGGTCCCAGTGTATGCTATGGTGTAATGCTGCTTGAAGTATAAGAATTTTGTTAGGTAATTTCCCTTAACAAGCAACACTTCTTTAAACTACACTTTAAGTGCATAAAGTTTCAGTAGAAGCATTCATTGCACAGGACTTGTTTTTCTATATGAAGAGGAAATATATTCTTTTAACAGGTTTGCTCTTCTGTAGCCTACTTGTTTAAGAGGTGTCCCATGGCATTCATTTAGCTACAATGCTCCATCATAAAAACACATGAAAACTGAGCCTCTTATTTACAATGAGGCCCTGGAGAGACAAAACAAAACACAAGGGAACTACCATTAAGAACACTCCTTATCACCATGGCACAAATAAACATTAAGGGTTGGCATCTCTTGGCAACTTTGAAAATTAAGAGATGATTGATCAGAAGCTATGTGTGTTGTCTGCAATTTAATTTCCTCAATATTCGCTGTAACTTCAAATTCAGTTGTGCATCATTTGTTGGTAATGATTAATTAAGATGAGTAGTGGGAGTAAGTGACAAGACACAGAAATCTAATTAATGAAATATGGCAAAATAGAGTTCTTTCAAAATTTCTGTAGTTACCTTTACTTGGAAAAACACTGATATACACAGAATCTTTCTTCAAATCCAGTGGCTTCAGTCATTATTTCATCTCTTGAATTAATTTAATCTACATAGTAAATACTATGGTAGTCTATACCAAGCATTCTTCCATTGTTTTACAGTTGGATTATTTTGTAGTATATTTTGTAATATAACATTACAAGAGAAAGACTAAATTGACATAACTGGTTTTGAAGTGATTCTCGCTGCTGTGACTATTCCCGAAGGCTAACCTCAGCCTAGGAAGGACAATCTCTCCAGGCTCCTTCTAGTATAAACAGGGAGAGATCCCTTGCCTTGGAAGAAATAGTGCAGGAGCTTATATTTTAAATCATTTTCTAGAATAACCTGTCTGTCACTACTGACTGGAGGCTGAGGCTAGGCAGACTAGCAGCAGCACACTGACTTGCGTCAGTATGATCATTTTAGCACTTGTGAATGTAACTTCCTCTCTCCTGCCTCCAAAAGGGTAATTAAAAGAGTATGAAATCTATCTTTATGTAAACTGGCAAACCTACACACACTTGTAGGCTTTGGAAGATAAGGACGTGGTGCTGACAGAAAGCTTCACTGTTCAAAATAATGTAAAATTCTCCTTGCCAAAGCATCCATCACTGTAAGAGTGGAAACCATGGGCAAGCCACCTGCCTGCTAACCAAATAAGAAATCTGGCTTGTCCCAACGCATTGTTCTATATCTGCACGTAGAAGAAATGAAAGACTGGCTTTTAATATCAAGATAAGAAGTGAAAAATCGAATCTCCTTAGATTTTGCACCTCAGCAGGTGTTACGTTGCTTCTAGCCGCTAGTTTATCGGGGTAGGGGAGACTTGGAAGCAGACTTCAGTGTTGGATGACCACAGCTCTTCAGCATAAAATCATGTTTGGAGCTAACTGCCTAAGCTCAAAAGCTTTTACTTGGAAGAGCTGTGTTGCCAGACACATTTGTAACACTGGTCACAAATGGAGGGTGGCAAATGAAAGCAAATGCTCTCTATTTCATCTCTGGCTGTGCCGCATGGTGTTCAAGAGTCCAGCTCAAGTACACAGCCAGATAACCTGGTAGCTGGCTTTCACTATTGCCATGCCACACACACCACACAAGTCATCTTTGCTATGCTGTCAAGCGACCTGCAGGTGTATTATATGCCTTTTAACACTGCAGAATTATTTCCAGAAGGTCATGGTAGGAAGACATGGAATTAATCAGAAAAAGAGTACCTCTGGCCTGGTTCTGCTTCTGCAGTAGTCACAATTTTCTATTAATTCTGTAAAATTACTTTTATAGAATAATCTCTTTTTCAAAATCTGACATTACTTAGAATAAGTTCTGTGAACTCATTCTGAAACCCTCCCATTTCTACATTATCTATGCATATACAAATTAAGAATCCTACTAAGTTAAAGACTGTTCCTCATGAAAATGCTTCATAGAGATTAGCATTTCACTATATTTAGAAAAGAATTTCCATAAAAATTATGAAATGTGTAAGTTCAGGAAACAAAACCTGACAAAATGAATATTTTTAAAGGTTTTTCAAATCCTCTTGTTACTGGTACATTCCCAATTGATAATTTAAATCTCTGGTAGGCCTTATTTTTTTATGGGAAACATTATTCCTAATATACTCTATCAAAAAAGACAAATACAGAGTTCACAGAGAATATACAAATTAATCGCTACTTTAAATCTATATTCAATTTTTTATTTTGATACAATTGTATCACTGGTATTAGGGAGTTTCTGTTTCAAGAGAAACATTATTTACTTTTAATTGTTTTGTGTTAAGAAAGTGGAGGAAACAATTAACCTAACTGTGAGTCTGGGCTTCCAAAAGAAAATTAGCTTTAACATTTGCAGCCCTTAACATTCAGTATCCTTTTAATTTTCCAACTGCAATGAATTATGTATTCACCTAACAAAGGAAAATATCATCCTAGCATATTGATCATACTTCGTGTGTCCTTGGACAAAAAATGGACCCACAGGTTTGTGTGGACACATAAGGGATTTCTTCTGTCCATAGGGATTGCAAAAGCTTGCACTTGTGTTCTGGGGCAAAAGGGAGAACAGCCAGTGTGAAAATACTGAGTTATGTTCAAAATCACTGCTCACAGTGGGGAAAAAACAATCGCTGGTTTTCCAGTTTCTGGTGACTGACCATATGTGCAGGTCACAGATCATAGCACCACGGTGTAAACCCAAAATTATACATTCTACATGTCTTCCTCATCTTGTTGCTCGTTTCCAAAAACCATGCCAAATTAAAGAAATTACCAGATTCCAGAGTCCCCTAAACTACAGCATGACATTGAAATGCTGCCTCTAATACGTGCCCCACTAAAACTTTCATCCAGTTGATATTCTCTAGGCACAAGTCTAGTGTTAGTTTGCAGCATCAAAAAGATTCAGGAGTTCAGAAGTATCACCAAGAAAACTTAGTTTTTCAGGAGACATCATACAGAAGAATGCTGTTCAACATTTTTACTCCAAATTTTGGTATTGTTGCCTTAGATACAAAGTGTCAACTTTGCATTCTTTGCTTTTCATCTCCATTGTTTAATATCTAGAGCAAATTAGACAAGTCACTCATCATTTCCAGGACAGGTGACAAGGGAGACTGAGAGAGGTTTATTAATATTTGTTTGTAGAGAGATGTTATTTGGATTAACTTCTATCTTCCAATTTAAATAGGATTAAAGGGATTAGCTTGAATAATGGAAGCTTACAGCACATTATAAATACTTACGCTTCTTTTAATTAATAGGTTTGGATATGAACATAAGATACATCAAATTATTCCAGGACAGTCCATAATATTATTTTTAAAAAATAGAAAAGAAACTCATGAGTCACTAATAAGAAGATGACTTTGGAAAAAGGCAAACTCATTCAGCAAATATAACATTCTACAAGTCATATTTTCTATTTATATGTATAGTTAATAACATCTATTATGAAGTCTTCAACTTAGAAGCCTGTGTTTGCTGAGAAAAGTACTTTAAAACAGAGATTTAATTACATGGTGTGAGACTCCTTTTGGCAACATCAAGAGAGAGAAAGTAATTTTTACTTTAATGAAATGTTCTGAAGGAAAGAAACAACTTCAGTTAAATACTCCAGAAGTTTCAAGCTGTAGGAAAAGCACTTGGATTTCAGTTTGTTCTTCCTGACATACACCAGCATATTAATGACAAAAAAAACTATGCTGTATTTGCTGTATTATGTAAGATGACTGCAAAATTTTTGTCTTCTTAATTCTTAACTTTTTTTTTTTCATAAGTGAAAGAGTAATGGTATCCTGAACGTGTTCTGCAGGGAGGAAAATGTTCATTTTAAACAATGTCTACAATGCTCTTACAGAGATTTTGTTCAACAAAGCAAGTGTTAAGAAGAATATAGGACCCTGAGACAAGGATGTAAGATGGACATATCCATCTGTATTGTACTTTTTGTTAAAAAATTTACATAGCTCCCCATAAAGTATGTTGAGAGCAACAGGGTCTACACCCTATCTCAACATTAATTATATCTGTTTTACAGATATGAGACTGATGCAGTCGGTATGTTGTTTTCTTGGCTAAGGTCATCCTAATCTTGGTTCTTCAAGTAGTAATACTGCAGTCTGGCATCTGAAAATAATGTGATGGCTATAATATGAAAGGCTATGCTGAATTTCCTAAGGTAGTGTCCACGTAAGATTCTATATTCTCTCTTCTGTTGCTCACAGAAGAAATAATAGAAGCTCTTGACAAACCACATTGTAGAGCACTTCTCATTGCTAGCAGTCCTTTGCCAGAGTATCACTTTGAGATGGTAAACATCTATATTAATGAATTTATGAAAGCAAAACCTATGTAAAAAAGTGCCTTTGGTTTAGCATAGAAGGACTTTCCTCCACTGATTCACAACACCATCTTTCTTTTACTTTATATCAGCTTTAATTATCCTAAGAGATGTTAGAATAAGAGGCCTACTGTGAGTTAAGTGGGAGCAGCAGCAATATCAATTTTTTACACCATCCAAACCATCTGTTTCAGTTCTGTTCTGGAAATACCAGGGGATCAAGGGAAGGATTAGTCCATTCTTCATGTCCTCCTATCTTCTGAAATTTCAAAGTTGTCACTTAGTGTTAGCTCTGGAGGAAGTTCGTTGTGTGGTGAACTGTGCAGTAGTAAATGCATCAACATTATCAGAAGATTTCATGAAACAATCAGAACAGATGGAAACAATTTTCAATCACTACTGATCTATGCTGGTTTTGAACCACTAAGCTAAAAATAGAAGGAACCCAGTTTCCTTATCTATTTAACCCTGTTTAACATCCTTTCCCCCCCATTTTTGTCTGTATTTTTATTATGAAGAATAGCTGTCTTTAAAAATGTGATGACTACAGCTGCCAATAAAAGTAGTTTAAGAAGCTGGCTTGCCTTTCATTTTGTCTTCCATCATTACCTCTTTCTCCACTCATGTGCTGTGCAGCCCTTCATAAGGACCTTGATATGTTGGAGAGATGAGCAGAGAATCATAGAACAGTTTGAGTGGGAAAGGATCTTAAAGATCATCCAGTTTCAACCCCCCTGCTATGGGCAGGGACGCATTTCACTAGAACAGGTTGCTCAGAGTCCCATCCAGGCTGGCCTTGAACATTTCCAGGGATGAGGCATCAACTTCTCTGAGCAACTTGTTCAGTGTCTCACCACCCTTACAGCAAAGAACTTCCTCTCAATCTAAGCTTACTTTCTTTTAGTTTCAGTCCACTGCCCCTTATCCTGTCATTATATGCTCTTGTAAAAGTCCCTTTCTTATAGGCTTCCTTCAGGTACTGAAAGGCCACAGTGAGGTAACACTGAAGCTTTCTCTTTACCATGCTGAACAACCCCAGTGTTCTCAGTCTTTCTTTGTAGGAGAGGTTTTCCATTCCTCTGATCACCTTGGTGCCCCTTCTCTGGACTCACTCCAGCAGGTCCCTGTCCTTCCTGTGCTGGCACCCAGAGCTGATGCAGCTCTGCAGGTGGGGTCTCAGCAGAGCAGAGGGGCAGAATCCCCTCCCTCCCCTGCTGCCCACACTGCTTTGGATGCAGCCCAGGACACGTTTGGCTCTCTGGGCTGGGAGTGCCCATGGCTGGGTCATGTCCAGGCTCTCACCCAGCAGCACCCCCAAGTCCGTCTGGGCGGGGCTGCCTGTGGCATTCGCCTCCCATCTGAGTCCACTCTCAAGGCATTGCAGCAGTTCAGTCTCTCCAAGGAGGGGCAGCAGCTCACACAAACCAACCCTAATCTGCCCACGGACCAGCAGCTGTGAAGATCAGAGCTATTGATACATGTCAGTGACGTCTTGGCTGCCCCAACATATTATTTATTTCACTCTTCAGCAGCTGACCTTTTATTGAGTTTTTTAACAAATAAACCAAGTCTTAAGAAAGAGGCAAACCAATTAAATTATGTGCTCAATTTAATCCTTTTCCTTACTTCTGGGCCACTTTGGACTCATTGCTTTCCATTGAATCTTGAGAGAAATTTCTTGCAAAGCAATTTATGTAGCTACCTCAGTGTCTTTTGTTGTTGTTGTTGTTGTTGTTGTTGTTTTGTTGTTTTGTTGTTGTTGTTCTGTGAGATTTTAAATGGTTTTAAATTAATAATATCCACTTTAATTTCATAGGAGTGGATTACTGAATGTAGTCAAACATACCTCTGTGCAATAATGATTAAATGTCATATGTGTATGCAGTAGTGTCCAATTAATTTCACTAAGAGTTCATTATCTGTTGAGTCTTCATATGAAACACAGCACTCATAAAATGCTGCGGAAAAATGCAAGATTGTGTGGGCACACACAGATCCTCACATTCACAAATGTGTATGCATACACACACGCAGAGTGGCCATTTTGCATTTCTAGTATTTTATTGATTCTTAGATCATACTGCCATGCATTTTTTGCATTAAGTAATAAATATCTTTTGAAATGTCTTGGATTCAGGTGGAAGAAGTTTAATTTCAAATTATATGCAAATAGTTGTGGCATTCCCATCTACTTGAAACATATACTGAAAAGTGGAGAGTGTACAGGGGGAAAATTCTCTGTTGGAAAAAAGACCTACTATGATTTTGCCAAGTTTTAACCCAGAGGGAATTTTTAGCCCTAAGTTATAAATTCCAGAAAATAGGGGCCTATAATAGAAACACTGACAGAACCTTAACTATAGCATTGCTAAAGGCAACACGGCAATAAAACGGAATGACCTGTGAGATAAAATGTTTAATCTTTTGAGTGAGATGTGGCCTAATAACTCAGAAGCAGAGATGGGGGAGGATTCAGGCTCTTCCTTGCAGCCTCTTATATGCCCTTTATGAAATTCACTGTCACTTTCAGCTGCTTTTCCCTTTCAGGCTGAATCTTGTTTCACTCCATAACCAAATGGACTAGAAGGGTCATAAAGAACCAATTTATGGTCTCTAACTTTGCAGCAAAAACTATTTTTCAGAATGTAAATTAATGACAACAGAAGTGGAAGGATCAGGAAAAACACCTTCGCACATGACACAAATAATAAAGAGAGAGAAATGGAAGATACAGATGTGGGTTTGCATTTCTCTACTATTTCTCAACAGTGTCTTTCCAAGAGAGAAAATCAGCATTTGAAGCTTTTTTTATTTCAATGCAAACAGTTCTGTGAGATTTTCTTCTCAAGATCTAACTCTTGGTTTTGTGCTATTTTTAAATCACAAGGAGGGTAAACAAAACCCCTGCATTTTAAAAGATTTTTGAATTACATGATTGATATTAATTTTATATGACATATTTGCCTGTGCTAGCAAGTGGAACTGGGCATAATGACTTAGGAGGTCTTTTCAAATGCTATGTCACGTCAAATAAAGAAAGATGTAATCACTAGGCCTGTACTGATCTCCGTTTGGTTAAAAATCTCAAATTAGTTAGAATTTTGCTTATTCAAACTGTGCCCTAGGCAAGGATAAGGAAATGCCACCAACATTAGAGTGGCAGAGTCAGATTTAAATTTTTTTGCTATTCTAGAAGTAGGTATTAAAGACCTACTCTGTTTTGGTTGCTTCTAATTCATTGAATGCTTCTACCTGAAGAAGCAAGGTCATATGAAAGTAAATTCTTTGAAAGTTTGTGGGCAATTTTTCAACCGGGTACATAAGGAATCATCATTATAATAATGATTCCATCCCATTAAGAACAGCTGGAATTCTGTATGTAATTCCTTACATACCACCCAGAAAATTTACCCAGATCCTCTAGTCACTTCTGTTCCCCAAACTTCCCTGAGGCTAAAATCACTATGAAGAACATCTGGGCTCTGTTCTTTGGGGATTTCTGTTTTATTCTATCAATATTTTCCCTCGTTTTAACAAATGAAAATTGTAATTAGGTATTCCCATATTAGGTATATAAGAACATCCATTGCAGATGATGCTCCCATGAAAAACTGGTTTGTGAATCTTCTGTGCTAGCCATTATTATATCTGTCATTTCTGATTCAGTAGCATTTTGCACCTGTCAGTCATAGCTAAATGAGGCACTACATATTGAGGATGCATTTGGTTGCTGTCCTAATGCTTACATGTTGCTGGATTGCACGGAACTCCACAAGGGTGACTTACAAACTCCCAAAATATTTAACTCTCCAAATGCTATTAAAGCAAAAATCAACCAAAGAACCAACCAAACAAAAACAACAACAAAAAAATCACCCAGTGGTATCTGTAAATGGGAATAGAGCAAGGCTAAAGAGGTTAAAAACTAAAGATTATACTCATGATTTTGTATTAACTACAAGAATAAATGTATTTTAAAAAATAACAGAGAGAATTTTAAAAAATGAGGATTCATAAGTATTCAGTAAGAGTTCCTAAATATTCATATACATGGAAGTGTATTCTAATATATATTTGCAATTATGTATATGTTTATATGTCAAAATATATTTTCTTTATTTGAGCCCCTTTACTGTAACTGACCTGTAATTAACTCTCATTGGAGATTGCTTTACTACTATTATATTAATTTCATCTGCTATTTGGTTAGAAGACTCTACTAGACAGAATGACAGTGGAAGGAGCCCACTTTTTTTTTTTACCCTATTCTCACTCAGGAAAACAGAATTGGTCTTATTATACATAAGCAAAGGTAAAATTTTAGCACCATTCCCTCAAACTTGTCTAAGATGGTTTCCAGTGTTGGAATTATGATTTAAAAGAAGTAGATGGACCTATTTTGGTCAGTATTATGTGTTTTCTTGCTTTGTTTACTTAAAAAAAAAAAAAGAATGCCAAAAGCCAATTTTAATTTATGTCAATGTTCTTTTTTTCTCAGTTATGCAGACCAGTGTGCTATTCTTCTGCGAAGATCTGATTGGAAATTATTTATGATTTTACCTGATGCAAAGAAAAAAATACATAATTAATTTTCTTTCAGATTACAGCTTTCAGGTCAGTTGATGCTTTGCCTCTTGTTTCCAAATTTTAAAATATGTACATTTTGAAATCATAATTTCTAATTCAAAAATTAGAGTTAGAATTTTATCATAGTTGACCTTTGAACAAAATTTAATAATTTTACAACTAGACAGTTTGCACTGGGTGTTTTCAGTCAATCAATGTTGAGTTATAATACTTGAACCTCAAAGTTCACCTCCAATCTGATATGCTATACAAATTCTCTCAAAGTGTTGTAGAGGTAAGTCTAACATGCATACATATTGGTGTTATGTGGTAAGAGATTATTAATTTTGACTTCTACATCTTGTGACATTTTATTTGATATGCATGACTTTTAAAGGAATATGGAAAAATAAAGAACTATGGAAACTGACCATAACCATGGCAGTCACAGCACAAAATCTTGTTTTGCAAAATATTTTGCAAAACTCCTCTGTTCAGCAAAGGGCTTGTGCAAGTGCAGCTCAATATATTCTCTACTCCAGAAAGCAGTTTTTATTAAGGTTACATGGAATCTTCTGAAATGAATGGTGCATGTTTGTATGCACACATTCGTGTGCCTACACAGACAGGTTTTTGTATGAGCTTGGCATATTGCTTGTGGCAAGCTGCTGAAACATGAATAAAGACAGCAGGAAAAAGGCAATGCACATCCTGCTGGTAATCTAGGGAAGGAATTGCTGCACACTTACCTTGTGCCAAATCTCGAGGTTCACGCAGAAACTCCCAAGATCATTTCTCAGCCCCTAGATTTTCTGTCTTGTTTGCTAAATGAACCTACTTCTTATTTTATTTAAACCACATGAGGTAGGTGTATTTGACTTCCTAGTAGGGAATGCAATATTTAAGTAATTTTAGTATGCACAGCTGTGAAAAGGTGAAGCATATTTTGTGAACATAATTCGGGGGTAATTTTAAACGGCATACCTTTTTCTCCAACTCCTTTCCACAGCCTGAAGCTGGAAACATAAAGTGTTGCTCATATGCTCTTTACAATTTACTCCTGAGAAACACTGACCACAAAAGTCAGTAAACATTCATCATGAGCTTTAGGCTACTTTCCTTGGATTTGGCCTCAGGCTAAGCTGAAGGCTAAAACCATTTCATGAGGGGGTTATAGTTTTAAGAAAAATAAATATATTGCTAGTACAGCATGGTTACTCAGCTTGGTCTCATGCTGTAAAAATTCCTTCTCCCTATAAATACGCAAGATTTTATGTTATCCATCCACTACCTTATAACTGATACTGTGGTTTTAAATCACCAATATGCTAATCAACAGAGCTGTTGTGACCTACTTACTAGATATTTCTGCCAGACCTTCCCATAACATGTCACATTGAATCCTCTCTGAGAAGTACAAACCAAATCTACTTCAACCCATTTAGCACAAAGATTCTGGGGAAGGAAAAAAACAAAAAAAAAAAACCAAAAACCAAACAACAACAACAACAACAACAAGAAGAACAAAAAGAGGAGCACAGCAAAGCAAAGAAAGCTAGGTCAAGTTTTCTTATTTATCTTGGGCCTCTGTGACATAAAGCCATGTTTGCCACCATCTACTGTCATAAGTAATGACATGATTTCTTGTGAAAAGGGCTACAAATACAGAGGACAAAGCCCCCATCTAATACCATTTCCTGTATCGTAGAGCAAACTTGGATGATTCCTCACTAAATGGTTGATTGTCTTAGTGCAGTTACTGATCTCTTTCAGCTAAACAATGATTGCAATAAAAGGATTGATGTTTTTAAAATGTCATCTTGCTGTTTTTGTTTAGCAAAAAAAAAAACCCCTATCTACAGAAGGTCTCTCTTACTTGAAGGAAAAGAAAATTAGAAAGAATGATGTGAAATTATATCCTTTTAACTTTTATAGATTTTTAATAATGTGTCCATAAGGTTTTTTAATTGTTCTGAGGGAAGTTTAGAGATTACTTTTATATTTTTAATATATTTTGGTTTCATAATGTATTATTAATATAAGAAAATAATAGTTAATGGAATATATTGATCAATAATTTACTTTATTTTACTGTTAATATTCAGTTTAGACAGTAACATCAGCATGCTGGCCTTACATCATGAGGAAAATGAGCTCAAATAAATTATAAAACCAAGCGTTATATCGGATCACCCAATTGATGTTGCTGAAGACCCTCACACTGTTCTGTTTTCAATGACTATGTAGGATTTTACAGATGTCTAGGGTAGAATACTATTATGCTAGATGAAATGAAAGAAGAATTTGAAAGTTTCTATCTGCAGGAAGGATTTCCTAGACTATTTTTATAGGACATGCCCTTTAAACCTGCTTCCCTAGACTAATTCTAGCCTAGAGAGCTACAGCCTCCTTTCCTGAGTTCTGAGTTTCCACTGCACTCCTGTAGAAACTGCAGAATAGAATGTACTTAGACAAAATGATATAGAAATGGAAATGCTGTTATTGGGTGAAGACTGCAAAATAATATCTGAAAATACTAATTGCAGCTTAAAGCTCACTATGTCTTGAAAAAGAGAACTAACTGATGCACAGTTCCTCTCCAACTTCTTCTTCTGGCCCTGATGGTCAGCCTCAATGTTGTGGGGTCAAATACTGTTTCTCACTGCAGACATATGACTTCTAGTGAAAAGAAAGAGAGATTTACTTAGGCAGCCAAAAGCAGAACTTGTCTCTCTGTCTCAAATTGAGTGTTTAAAACTACACTGCAATAATCACAGATGCTCTGCTCTTGGCACAATGAGAAAAGCTTGATACAGATTCACAAAATAGCTCCATTAAGTAAAGACGCCATCAGTCTTTATTACCCCTATTATCATAAAGCAAATTTCACCTAAGACAATATTGAATTAAACTTACAAAAAGAATGAGAAGAAGCTATGAATTAATGTAAAATTACTAAGAACTGAGGCCCAGGGAGCTTAAACCCTAATCAACACCAGAGCAAAGACAGGAATCAAAGATGTAGAGCATCATGGTAATTTGTTCCTGTGTTGACTAGAGCAGCTAAAGTAACAGTCTATCATGTCAGCATCTGCTAGTGAGTTTAAATGCCTGTAAGCATAGTTTATAGTTGACATTTTTTCAAAGGAGCTTTTTTTAAGGAGAATGTTTAATACTTCAGTTTTGCCCTCCTAGCTTTATTTAATTTCACAGGTTATGTCCAACTTCATCAGACTTTTTTTTTCCCTCTGCTTTCAAGGCGAAATTGTAGAGTATATTACTTTCAAAAACTCTACTTATTTTTACAGTTAAACAGAATTGCTTTTTTTTTTTTTTTATAAAAAAAATACATTTTTTTCACTTCAATGGTCATTATCATACGATAATTTCCCATGTGGCCTAAAAGAAAGTTCTAGGATTTTCTGAACTATGGGACACTTGCCTGTCTTGCCCTCTTTTCTGGAAAGCAAGCAGCATGCCTTATATCTGTTTTGATGGGGAATAGAAAATCCTTTGAAAGTGAAGGCAACACAAAATCATTTGTGAACTACTGCCTTAAAATTGCATCATTTTCAGTTGCCATTAAAGAACCTCAGTTAGTGAAAGTAAGTCATGGTAAGAATACAAGTCTTCCCTCAGAACTTAAAATCCTACATAACACTTGTAAATTTTTTTTATATTCATTTATTTAAAACAGAGAAAAATAATTAACATTTTTTTCCCTGGAAAAAAATATCCTTTACAAATTTAAATACTTTGCCTAGAAGCAAACAGCAGAAGAAAATGAATCATATTCTACTCAAGGTCTTCCTAGGAATCCTACTTTTTCTGTATCCCTGAAAGCTGCTATAACGGTAGCATAACCAAAAGAAGTAATCTTGAATACTTTAAAGTCTGTTTTCTACTTATAGCCCAAATGATGTGCCAGCATCTTGGAAGTGTTAGTCCTCCATCACAGGAAACTTTCATGAAGAGAAAAAAATATAGTTTGGCCTGAACATCTCAGAACATAATCCACTCTTTTACATCAACTCCTGTTTCCAGTTACACCCTGGCTGTGTGCTAACCAAGTCACAATTATTTAAACAGGTTTTCTTGCTGAATCTCCACTCATGGAAAATAAGGTGACGCAAATTTTCAAGTGGTGGTAATTAACAGGTGAACTTCCATAAGTGTAAATGGTGCAAAGTTCGTTTATGCTAGCTGAGGCTACAAGGACCTGAGGAACAGTACTTGCTCTGCAGAGTCCAGGAGCTGACTGAAAATTTTTCAACATAAAGTCTTTGGATAAAGTCAAACAGGAGGGCAGTCAAGAACATACTCATGCGATCTATCACACACTTTCTATTTTAAATAGTGCACCTACTCATACCAAAGCTCACACACAGGGTTCCTGATCTGTGTACGTGATGGAGTACAATTACTCTCATGGGCAAACAGTTCTAATGATACCTAGACTGCTCAGTCTTATTAGACATATGGCATAAAATAATGCCTCCGAGCCTTAGGATATGATTTGACTCATTCCTACCTCCATTACTAAGAATGAACTCTGGCAATCTTCTTTTGAAGATAAACAGATATTACAAGGAACATACCATATGCCAGAAAAATACTCTTAGCTTAAAATCATGCCAGATTAATATATTTCCTTTTATGGATCTGATATGCATTTTAAATCCACAGCACCATGTTACAATCTCATGAAGGTAACCATGGATTGGGACCACATAAGTAGTATTACTACTATGTGTTGTCAACACTACAGCTACCAAGACAGAGATAGACAACTAAGGGATTGCAGAGGGGTCTTAAAATATACAATGAAAAGCTTTACTGTACTGCCCAAAATTCAGATCTTCAGTAGAAAAAATGATGAGATTAAAGAAAAAGATACCTAGAATTTTCCTCAGGTAATAAATTATAAACATGAATGTCTATTTCTATCATAAAAACGCTATAGGGATGCAAACTTTGACCTTCTTTTGTTTAACTGAATTTGAATCTTCCAGTGGCTTATTTTAATTTGCTTTGTTTTTTGAAAATGAAAAAGGCAGACAGAAGGGCAAAAACATCCCTTTATCCCCCTGTAAGTCATCTCTCTGAGGAGAAAAGCCTTTTCCCTAAGAGAAAAGGTGTAGTTACTTGTTCCCAGTAGTTCACTCCCAGAGAACAGAGGTGCCTGCAATATTGAATACTTAAAACAGATTGGTTTCCCAATCAGCAATGTTATCATATCATAATCCAGTGCCTGAAAGTACCTTCAGTGATAGAAGTAGCCCAGGTCCCAAGGGCAATAAACATCACCATACGGAACATATACTGAAAGTAAGGGATTAGGGGTAATCCAGGACACAACCCTGAGAACAAGCACAACTGAGAGAGCAAAGAAATCAACATTGTAACCAATCAACACTGGTCTATTAAACCAAAATAATGAATGTTTATAAAAAGTTGTCAGACCTGTAGTTATTTCAACCCTTCTGCCAATTAAGCACTACTCAGCTGTTCAATAAATCCAAACTCCACACCCCCTCTCAATGGAATGGGGAAGAGAAGCAAAAGCAAAACTTCTAGGTTAACAGTTAAATAATTGAAATGAAAAAAAAAATTATAATAACAGTAAAGTAAAAGAGAGACAACATTCAAGAAAAACAACTTATCAGGTGATGCACAATGTAATTGCTCACCAACTGCTGACTGGTGGCAAATGCTGATTGATTTATTAGTCATTTCCATACACCAATGCTTTAAATAGACAAATTCCATTGAGCATCAAAATTTTCCTAAGGTTTTGAAGGAGATCTTGGCTTCTGGGAAGAAGGTTGGACAGACTGCAGTTGCATGGTACCTGTCAATCAAAGGGGCCAACACCTCTATTTTAGAAACCTTTTAACATTTTCACTGTCCAATTATAACAAGGAACTGAAGCTGTTGTCTGTGAGTGATTTGTGACAAATAACTGAAGTACTGCTGTGTTCTTCAGTTGTGACAATTGTTATTTTTAGGGCTAAAGGAAGGAAGAGAAGGCGTTGCAGTTATTTTAAGACAGATTTACTTTAAACAGTGAAGCTGTAGTTGTATATGGATAATCCATTTTGCAGGTCTAAAATAGCAAGGTCACATTAACCAGATATTTTTAATTAATGTATTTTAGTACAAAGAGCAAAAATTTATGGACAGTCTAATTCTTTGAAGAAGGAAGGGGTCATTCAAAGAATGTGTGCATACATGTGCACACACTTTTTAAAAAGATGTTCCCAGACTGGCCCAGGATTGCAGCACAGCCTTGAGAAATTTGAAGAATGTGTGTTTAGCTAAGATTAATAGACTGTTTTGAGATATTTACACCATGGTACTGTGACACTTGATGTTGAATTTTCCTCCTTCAGGAATGCTAAAAGACAGGATGAAGAACAGAGGTGTGCTTTTTGGTTTGGTTTGGCTTTCTAAAAGGAGTTCTTTTTCTGTACTTACTGACATTATCTCTGTAATTCAGATGAGAACATTTACTTTCATGTATCAGCCCAGCTGCAGAAATTCCCTGACTATGATCTGTTACCTGTACTTCTGTCTTTCAAGGAAGAAGATTTTGCAGGAAGAAATGTCAGGTGTTCTAAGGATGATATTATTTTGATTCCTTCATTCAGGCAAAAAAATTAAAAACACTATCAGCTTTTGAAGTAAACAAAGATGGGAAAACCAAGCAGTCTCTCTGAAAGCAAATAATTACTATTTTTCCTCATTGTACATCATTTGCTCATCTTTGAAAGCAAATCATTAATGAGAACATTATGCAGCTTAATGACAAAAAGTAATTGGAGGGGTGGGTCAAGAAACAACAAATTTCAACACACCTGACTATGAGGGTGTATTACATGCATGTGTTTGTAGCTTAATGCAGGGAAAAATCAGTTCCTTCTAGTAAGAGCTGCATTTAATAGGAATTCCTATTTTGCTTTGGGATAACATCTTTCATTGATTTAATCCCTTCCTGTATGTACTTGCATCATATGAAGTAGTTGTGGTTTTCATTTTACATTCAAGTCTACAGTATGATGAATAGCTATTGTCAGCTTTACTTCACCCTGACCAGTGGTTGCACCAGTGGAGGTAGGCTAGGGTCAAGGAGATGGCCTCAAATAATCTACAATTTTCCTAACCCTATCCCTATCCCCCTTTCCTTAGAGCCTTCTTTTATTTCTCTTTTTTTTTCTTCTTCTTTCTCTTTTAGTGCCCCATCTATCTTGTGGCTTACTGAGGCTGGAACTCTGACTAGAAATGACAGATCACTTCATATGTCACACTTTATTGTTTGTTGCACTTTTATCACATTTCCATCATCCTCTTTTAAAGTCAGCCAAACTCTGAGATATATGTTCCTAATTTGTATTACAGAAAAATCCTGCCTCTTTTATTCACTCGGGTATTTCCCTTTGGTTCAATGGATTATTTACAGAGTAGTGGAATCTAGCACTTCAAGCTTTGACTTCCTATGATTCACTACACAGTAGTGTTAACACTGTATTAATAAACTTGTAAAACCTGGCCTTGACAGTATTTGATTGAAGCTGATTTTTTCTGGTAATTCTTGACCAAGAAAGTTACAGCTCTTCTCAGAATAAAAGTAGGGATAAATTCACTTCATATAGCTGTTGACAATTTTCAATGAGAAACCAGGAATAAAAGCATAAATATAAAGTACAGACAGGTAGGAGTGGGAAGGGGAGAGAATATTAATTAAGAAACATGACTTATTAGAGGATGTATATACTGGGAATCAGAGACTGAAAATTCAGACAGGTTAGGCTAGGACTTGTTTGCTGAGATGATTGGGAGGAAATTAACTATTTAGTGTGGGTTGGACAGGTAAGACAACAATGCAAAGGGCTGCATGGGGAAAGCCTAATCCCAGAAAAGAGCACACTTCTTTATGCAGCTCACGGTAAAATTTGCTTTCTGGGCTGCATGCACACATTGCTGGCTCATATCTAATTTTTTATTCACCACTATCCCTAGGTCCTTCTCTGCAGGGCTGATCTCAATCCATTCAGCACCCAGCCTGTACTGAAAAAGACGATTGCTCCTATCCAGGTGTGAGACATTGCACTTGGCCTTGTTGAACTTCAGGAGGTTCATGTTGGCCTGCTTTTCAAGCCTGTGAAGGTATCTCTTCCCTCAAGCATGTGTCAGTTAGATGAGTAGTGGTGCCTTGTGGCATAAAAAAGGGGCTCTTCAACTTCAGACCATTAGAACTCATTAGAGACAGACCCAAAGCAGACTTAGTTTAAAGAGCCTACTTGCCATTGTCAGAACTGGGATATAAAGATGTACCATAAACATAATAAGCCATAACTTGTATATACACTGAAAAGATAATATTTTCTAAACATATGTAAACTGTACCTATGTAAGCACCCTTGTCAGGCTCAACCATCTATGTAAAGATGCTGAATATTAGAAGAGAAGCAAAAGGATTACTGGGAAATAAGAGAAAGATAATTGGCTACACATACCTCTGAGGCCTGCACCATAAGCATCACTATTTTCCTGGGTAAGTAAAATACCAGACCTTACTCATTTGAGCTACCTGGTGAACTAGCTGCAGTTCTAGTTTATTATCACTGCCTTTAAAACTAATGGGTTTGACACAGATTCTCTCCTGCAGCCAATTGTTACAGAGATTGAAACTGTTGAGCAGCTAGTCACATTTTCTGATTTTGTGGAACTTATTTGCAGTTTTGGCCTGGACATGAGCAAAAACAGGCAAGGAGCTGCTTTAATTTATGCCACTGTCAGACTTTTTCATGGTCTCTCTACCACTGGAGCTCCTCTCTGCCACAACCTTTCATGCTCTGACTAGGGATTTCCCATGCAAAAATATACATATGTGCAATGCACAGATGGTTTGCATATGCGCAGTAGGTTTAACATAGCTGATTTACTGTGTATGCACGGACCATCTGTGCAGCACATGTGCAGCAGGTCTGATGTGTACTGGACACATTGGACTTACTGTGCATGTGCTACACAGTTAATCTGCACACACACAGTAGCCACAGCTCTGACTGAGTTGCCAGACATCCAGATGGCCAGAGTCCTTAAATCCCTTCCAGAGAAAAAAAATGAAGATGGAATAAGGATGTTTGGTTTTGTATGGGGATTTTTTCCTGGTGTATAACATAGCTTATCCTTTATTCTCAAATGTAGGAACATATTAAAGTGGATACACCACCTCATCACATTTTAGTCTAAAAAAAGTATTTCCCCCAGACAGAGAGCAATTCCCTCTGGTCATGTATGTCCAAAATCAATTATAGAAAACAAAACAGAGCTGTGATAAAGAATCTTCTCTGTAAACTTTTACAGAACAAGCAAATCCATAACAAGTGAACTACACAGGTTTCTCTTAAAAAGGATTGGCAGCCACTTCAAATTTTCTGACTATAAAAAGTTTTTCAATCTGGAAATATTTAAATTATTCAGGTTAATGCTCAGAAGACTCATCAACCGAGATCAATCACAAGTCTCAGGAAGAGAGTTAGTTGTCTTGGTTCTTGCCTTTTGGATGGCTGAGATTCAGGGCCATAGAATGCAGATGCTGCTTGCTTTCCCATCATTAAGACTGTGAGCTAATAACACTGTCACTAATGTTTTTGACAAGTTTCCCATCAGTAACTCTTCCCTAAAACTGAGATGCAAACCTAAACATAAAAATAATTTATTAGACCCACCAGTATTTTCGACAATTGCTAAGCACACTGGCAGTTCCAATGTATGGAGAATTTACCTATATATTTACTTACTTGGGAGAAGAATGAAAACACTCTGCATCTATGGCTGGCATCCAGCTTTTTTTTGCATGACCTGAGAATGTACACAGGAGTCTGCTCAGTTTCTTCTGCATTCTGGGGAAAAGCCTCTCTTGTCTTTATTTACACGCTCAGGCAGTCAAACTCACAAAAGTGGCAGTGCAGAGGTGTTCCTAAATATTACCTTCAGCAGAAAATTCTGCTTACAAACACCAGGCCAGAAACACCCTCTCCAGGAAAAAAAACAAATAAAGGGATTATTAAAAAATGAGACATGAAACAGAAATCTGAGGCGTTCAAACATGCATTCACATTATGTGACCCAAAACTACAAGAACATACTGCTTTTAGATTAACAAAAAAATCACATTGTTTTTTCTCTCATTGCTTGTTTCTGCCTTGCAGACATCATCAAGGACTGCTTGTTGTGTTTTCAAGAGGAAAACATATTAGGAGCCTTACCCAAAGGCACCAGTTTGAGAGGTGTACCAAGGCCTTCTCTACTCCATTCTGAACCAGTCCCATCCACACAGATCTTCCTTGCCTCCCCTCAGACTCTTAAGTTTGTCAGCCTGACTCCAGGACCTCAGAGAGGACATAATGTCTGAATGAGACCTGTTGAAGGCTGAGCAGAGGGGATCATCCTTGAACCTTCTGGCAATGAGAGAAAATAGGAGAAGACCTGTCAGAGTGAGCTCCTGTGTGGCAGTCCTGTGGCCCCAGGCTCCA
>JAHLSL010000007.1:26868452-26892174 GCA_025920805.1 Petroica traversi
GGCTGTCCAGCATAGTACGTTGGCAGGTAAGCTGCCTTACCTTTCCCAGGTTATAGTCTGCTGGACCTGGATACACATCCTTGTCAGCAAGTTTGTTTTTTTGTCCTATTGTGTACTTGGGAGCCCGTGTTTTGTAGATGTCCAGATCCACCTTGTCATGTGCTGCAGGACCTGGTGTCTGCAGGAGAAACCATGAGGTTGGTGGGTACAAGAGGCAGTGTGGATTCTTGCCTTGTGCTCACGAGTGCTGTGCTGCTTTAGGTGGCTGGCCAGGGAGCAGCATGGGAGGTCTGGAGCCTTGGGAAAGAAGGCTCCTTGGGAAGAGAGGTAGATTTCTCAGAGGACAAGGGAGATTAGTGCCATTAGCACCAGTGAGCTGTACCACACCAAAGCTGCTAGAATTGAAAAGTGAGGGACTGCAGGTATTGGTGTTTCTGGTAATAGCAGAGCCAGAGGCCCTGTGGCTTCTTGGGCTTTGCTGCAGGTGCCGAGCAGTGTGTGCTACGTGGGGATATGGCAGGCAGTGTGGTCCTTCTGTCCTGAGGAGAGCAGCTGGGTTTCTGCTGCTGCTGTGAGAGAACAGGGAAGGACAGCTGACCTGTGTCACATCTTGAAAACAGCTCTGGTATTGACTCTTCCATCTCATGGAGTAGCATGGTTCGGCATGGGTAGTGACTGTGTGGGGTCCCAGAATCCTGGGCAGGCTGTAGTCGCCAGGACCTGGAAAGGAAATGGGAAGGGAGAGTGTAGGTGATTGCTGTGGGAAAGGGTGAAATGCCTGGGTGGAAGACATCCAGCCTGCCAAGCTGGCTGTGAGGAGCATGAAGGGTATCCTGCCCCTCTTCCATGTGTCTCTGGCTTCTGTTACGTGTGGCGTATGTTGGCTGTTCAAAGCCAGAGCTGCCAGTCCTTGTGTGAGATGGGAGAAGGTGGTAGTCTGGGACAGCAAGAAGTTTGTTGAGCACACACTGTGTCCTGCTGCCTAGGCTTTCTGCTAGGCCTGTTGGAGAAGCTGCAGATGGTCCCTGGAGGGCACGCAGGCTTTAAGGGTGTCTGATTCCCCAAGTTCCCATACCTGGTGTTCGGTCAGCTTCAACTCCCTTGGGCCGGAACACCATGGTCTGTGCCTGGGTGGTCTCGTAGATGTGTTTGTTAGCACTATCCGTGGTGTAGTCACCTGGGACAGAGAAGGCAAGAGACTTAACTGTAATCCAGGAGGAGCTAGGTCTTGCTTGTTTTCTGTCTGGAACTCTCTGAAGCTCATTCAAGGCATGAACAGAAGTTTTTGTGCCCCAGTGGCACAGGGCAACAGTAAAGTGTGCTCATCTGGCCTGGAAGAAGAGCTTCAAAAACGCTACTCACTGGGTCCAGGGGTGACCTCAGTCTTGGTCTTGGGTCGTCCCACCATATGTGCTGATGGAGAAACATACTTCCCAGTCTTGGTGATGGCAGAGGGGATGAAGTACCGGGGACCCGGTGAGCAGCTCTCTGTGGGGGGACACTTGGTCCCCCGAAATGAGTATGCAGGGGCTTTGTCTCTGGTGGGATCATGAGCCGTTTGACCTGGGGGAAAAAAGCCTATGAAAGGACATGTGCCTGAATCTGTGTAGTGAAAGGAAGTTTCTAAGTGGAAGCAAGTGGTGTGCTGTGCCTCCCACTACCACCACCTCCCCATGATAGTTGCTTTACCTGTTGTCCCAGGGAGCCAGTACTTGGGACCTGGGGTGGCATATTCTGCACTGATTGGGCCCCGTCGGGGATGAGGTCTCCAGGTGCCTACCCATTGTCCCTCCATGCTGGTGGCCAGAGAAGTTACAGGAAAAATAGGAGAGCTACCAAAGAGCTTCCCTGACACAGTCCTGGTATGGAGTTTTGCTGTAGCCCAGAGCAGGAAGAAAGTGCAACTAGCATCACGAAGGAGAGTGCAGCAAAGTGAAGAACAAGAAGCAGCAGATGGAGGAGAAGGAGGAAAGGAGTAGAAACAGGAAGATAGAAGCAAAGGTGCAGCAAAAGTCCCTGCTGTGCCTTCAGGCAGTAATTGTTGGCCTGGCCAGCAGCAGGGTAGAAGTGCAGTGCTGGCCAGGCAGGGAGGTAGCCCCGGCGTGTGTACACGGGGACCTGCTCTGGTGGAATATGGCACTGACTGGGTGAGGTGCAGGGAGGGACACCAGCCCCTCGGTGACATCATAATCCATTGCTAGGCGGAACCATCATCATGGATGTGCATCATCAGGTTGTTGCGGTAGAGACAGATACACAACACAAGCACTCGTCTTCATCCAAGGGTAAAAAAGTTTTTTATTATTCTCTACTGCTGCTTTTATACTTTTTTGGCTGCTAGCAAACAGTGATAGGGCTGTCTAAAAACCAGTGACCATTCAAACAGTAATACAGTTAGCTATACAAGCAATTGGTTACATGTTATCTGCAAGTTCCTTCTTGTACAGTCTTGATGTTCCATAACAAGAACATCTTCTTGTGTGCAGAACATCTTCTTTCATTGATTAACTTCTTGGCTGTCAATGTGGCTTTTACTGTGACTACAGTTTCTCACGGATAAATTTTGTCTGTTTTTAAGTCAAACTCGGTGAGGCTTTCAAACACGCTGTCAGCCTCATCAGTTCCCACACCAGGTGACATCCCAAAGGGCCACTCTGATCCAATGGTGAGCAAAGCCCGCTGTGATGTTGAGACCCTCAAGGCATTTGTGCTGCAGCGCTGCCCAATTGCCTGTGGGACTTCGCTGGGGTTGTCTGGCTCAGTCTAGTGTGGGACAGCCCCATCTTGTCCTCGCACGGACCTGCTTGTGTCCCCATGTGCACAGAGACCCAGCATAGCCCTTTCTTGTCCACTGATGCCTGAACACAGGTGGGTTGAGCCTGACTAAACTGCTGGCCACAGAGCTGGGAGAGCTGAACTTCTGAAAGCTGAGAGAGGCTTCTGCCTTGAAATGTCTTTGAGAGCTGCCCACTCTAATTTCCACTCTGTTCCCTAGAAATCAGGGAAGAATCCTTTTGACATCACCACTTAGGCAGAGGGGAAAAACAACCTCCTCAACAATGAGAAGAATTAAACAGACTTTGTCTCAAACTTTGAGCTTTTCTTGCTTTGGCCCTTCCATTAACTCCTGCTCTGGGGAGAAAGGAGTAAGCAGCTGATGTGGTTTAGCTTCTGTCCAGGCTCAACAACTGAGCTTCTAATCTTATTTAACAACAATATATGAATGGCCTTCTTTGGGGGTGAATAAATGTTGTGAGTTAGCTGTAACTGCCACTTACTGTGCCTGCAGGCATTTACCATGGGATATCTGAAATTACCTGGGGAGTTGATAGTGTCCAATGCTTAGCTTGTGCTTTGTACCTTTTGATGCTTTTCCAAGGTCTCTTTGCTATGATCTTACTATTAGAGGGGAGGGAGAGAACAAAGCTATCAATAATCTCAGTTGTTCTGGCCTCTCCATTTGAGGTCCCCCAGTGTCTGCATCACTCCTTAGATGTTAGCGATGTCTTCCAGCACATTTCTGCCTTTTATGCCCACTTCTTGAGGTTGTTTTAGTAGCTCATGGTCACCAGGATTTTCAATGCTGATGCTTCAGGAACACATGAATTCTTTCAAGGTTTCCCTGGGAGGGTTGGACAGATTTAAGTTTCACTATGCTGATTTTGCCAGTAGAATGTGAATGTCTACACCTGCAGTAGGAGTGCTCCCACTAGGTTTTTCTTCTCCCCAGATTTCATGACTCTTTGTTAATGATACCAGTCATTTCCCATGCTTTGTTTAGTGACCCCTTAAGGTTTTCAGTCTCCAAGTTTTTATGGTTTGAGACCCTTACAGCTTTTCTTTCGTTGCTGTGCTACATGGGCTGTGGTTAATATAGCACCAGTTAGGAAGTTCATTCTGAAGCATATAAATTGTGATTTGAGTGGAGATGCTGTGGGTGAGGTAAAACAATGGAGAGGCAAACCAGTTTAGAAGACATAAGAGCCCTTTAAAACAAGCTGATTTGTGTAGTGAAGGACACTTAAACTTCAAAGGCACACACAGAATTTTCTCCCACTGGTCAAGTACTCCTGCAGTATAACCAGCAGTTTTCATATCAATTGCAGTCTTTGATACACTGACAAAATTGTATATAGTAATGAATGAGCTTGCTCTCATACAATGGGTAAAGAAGATATTAAGAAGGCTGGCAAGAGTTAATAAATTCCCAGTGCAGCTGGCTAATTGTGTTTCTTGTTGGATTATATTAGAAATGCCAACATTATTTGATGAGGCTTAACCAGTTCTTGTGTTCTTGGTGGCATTCACCTGAATCTTCTGCATCCATTTTTTTTCCTCCTGCTTTCCCCGGTGTCCAGTATCAGTGCAAAACTATCAATTAAGATTTATTTAGATGATGCTTTGAAGCCTACTGACAGCAGATCCTCCAGACTTGGTGCCCTATTTTCACTCTGGAGGCTTGAAAAACAGCCATTCCAGTAAACAGCCTTCTTGGTGTGTGATGGTGTGTTCACTCTAAAGCTTACTGATAACAGCTATAGAAGAAAGCTTTGCAGTGGGTTGGAGGTGTTAAAGCTGGAGCCTAATGATATCAGCTCCCCAGAGGCATCCCACAGAAGGGGACATTTACCCTGGAGCAACCCCAAGAATCATCCCTTGTGCAGAACATTCAAAAAATAAAGGGGGCAGCCCTCAGCCAAAAGGCTGCTTCCCAGAGCTGCCATCAGTAGGCTCCAGAGCCTAGAATGAATGAAAGCTAGAGGTTTATTCAGACAGTCTATGAACAGCAATAGGCAATGACTTGCTAAACAGGATAATTTACTGGTATTGAAATTGGCAGAAGGCGTAACATACTTGGCATTTTTCTAATATACCTAGTATATTGTATTTCAAACCTCGTATAAGGATATGTTGTAATTGATCTGTGTTTAGCGAGAGTATGGAAGAATGTTGTTGGAAGTTGTAGCTTGTATCAACACAAAAGGATGGCAAAGTTAAAAAATGCCTATTAAAACTGGTTAAACTTTTCAGTAGTAATTTCTGTGTATATTATTCACAAATAACTGGATACCTATACATTTTCACTGCATGTACCAAAATCTTTGTATAGTGCACTTTAGGAAATGACACAGCTTAATTAAAACCAAAATTAGTATAACAGATTTTACTGTATGCTTCAGAGATAATTTCAGTTACGTGGAGGATCCCTGCTGTACCCACAGCTCCCAGCATAATACATGCTGGTGCAGTCAAATATCAAATTGTGTGAGCTCTAGTGTATGCCACACTAGATGCTTTCTGACAAAAAAAAAAAGGAAAAAAAAAGTTTAAAATGTCAGAAATGAAGCTTGATCTAGTTTAAACTTTTGGTTTTAATAGAGATAGAAGTTTAAATACCTATACATTTGAGGGCTTTGATATCTGTGCAGTTTCCATTCTGATTCTGTTAAGGACAGAATTTGAGTCTTTACCTCTCATCAGCAAGGTCATCTGAGCAATTAATGAAAATGCTTAGATAAATTTGTGTGTTTTTCTTTTTTCTGGTACTCCACTGTGGACCTTTAACGGTAGTGCTCCTGTGCCAATAAATACTGCTCATGGAAGTGGCAAGAAGTACCTACCATGAGCATTCTTTTGCTTCAGAGAACATATACTAGACTTAACAGACCCTGCTGTACCTCTGTTTTCAAGAAGAATGTTAAGCATTTTCATTGACATCGATTCCACTAATGTGTTTGGTGTCAAGTTTGTAAATGCACTTAGAGGCCCTGAGCCTGTCTCTATAAGCCCTTCAAAACTGTAGAACTGCTGCTTCAGTCTAGGGACTCATACATGGAATGCCTGCTGAACCAAACAGTATGATAGATGTTTTTTGACGTAGAAATGAAAAATAAAAGAGAGACATAAACCCCAAATCACTAATTAGATTTTTTTTTCTTAGAATATATGATAACTATATGTTCATAGAAGAAATTAATTTTGTTTACAGCTCTAGTAATTAAATAAATGCCATGTATTAAATAGATCCAAAACAAACTTTTAAAACAAAAATTTGAGATCTCACAGGCTTCAAAATCTATGAAATCAGATAACTTATGGTTTATACAATAAGGAACGAGTTTGTACAATTCTAATCCTTCAAGGGAGATCATGGTATACGTGGAATAACTGTGAAAACCATGGGAGAATGTGTTCTACAGCAGGGTTGTTTCTGTGTTTCTAGCCACCCTGTACAGGGTGCTTGCCTAGAGAAAGGTGTAACTCTGGCCCCTTCCTCTCAACCCTTTATTGAGCTGAATGGAGTTGCACACTAAGGAAAGAAATGCATGCTGAGAAACAGCTTGGCTCCAGTTTACCCCAGAGCAAGCGGATAATCCAAGGACAGATCAGGAGTCTCACTGTGCAGCATCTTCCTCAGGGCTTCTAGCTAGTTTATACCAAAGAAACCATTACATTCATTTTACATCAGTTAACATTTCAACTTTAATTCATCAGTCACCTTAGTGGAAAATTTTAATTTTTTTTCATGTAAGAGAGCATAGGCTTGAAATTAAGTCTGTGATAGGTAATTTGGGTTTTTTCAATAATCATAGATTTATTGATGATCTTTTCAAATAAAAAGCAGAGAAAGATCTTATATCTTATAAAGTAAAGAATATTATCTAAGGAAAAAAAAATTAGTTTGCAAGGGGAGTATTACCTCCTATTTTTGGAATTTCTCTAAGATTCCTGTGTCGGCTGTATTTCAAGAATCTGTCTATAGGTTGCATTCCTGAGCCTATCAGCCTTACAGATCGGTAAATAAAAGTCAACCAGTGATTGTTTAACTTGCCTACTACTGCCTGAAGCAGAATTACAAAAGCTAAATGTGTTCAAAACTTCACCAGGACTTTCTGTCATCAAAAACTCCAAGTGTATGACCTCATGGCAACTAAAAAATAAATATTCCACAACAGCTTGAAGAAACTTGCAATTACTATGCATTCATGTCAACAGAATAAGGAATCATGCTTGAGGAATAGCAATGTTTTCACTTTCTGCTCTTAGAATGATTCATTTAGAAATGGAAACTAATGGCAAGAGGACCAAGAATATGAAACAATTGACAAGGAAAAACTAACAAATGCAATTAATTAGAAAATAGTAATTTGATTGCTAAGTGAGAAGGTTTATAAGCAACATAGGAATGTCACATGCATTAATCAGGTTCACTGCAGTTGCAATTAACTGTTCAATACTAAGCTTCCTCACATAATCTGAATATCCTGGCTGATTTACCATGAATTTCCATGTAGTCCTGACTTTGAACTTTCATTAGTGTTCATTCCCCTGCATACTCAACTAGGATACATTTTGTTTCGTGAAGATGACTTTGAAATGCACTGAAGTAATTTGTTGATGCAAATTGTTTTTCTTTCATGAAATTACACACAATTTTTGTTAAATGTGAGGAGAAACACTCTAAGTAATTGCTATAGAAACCAATCTGCAATCAGTTTTCATTAATTTTTAAGTGAATTGGGGCTGTTTTTCTTATAATGAAAAAGCATTATATCTTCTTAATCCATTGCTCTAATTTGTAACTTTGACCTGAGAATTAGTGAAAGTATTTTACTCAGGTAATGGGAATTGGAGTTAGCAAATAAAGTGATTTTTTTTTTAGTTCAGTCAGGAATTTTAGTTCAACTATTTTAGCAATAGTATTTTCATATGCATTTTTTTTCAAAAATAATAGCATTTCTTCTCACCAATACATGTTCTAGAATCTTTAAGATTATATAAATATAGCTTTAAGTAAAAATCTGGAAGAAATTCTGTATCGTGTTGGCACAATCAGAAACCTTCGTGCCATTTACCTCAAAGCCTAACAAAATTAGATGCTGACTATTTTACAATAACCTTTAGCACTACAACTGTGAGAGATTGGGCAATAACACAAATCATCCAATTTGTACACTGTCTTCTTTCAAAGATTGAGAAGCTTTTGCAACATCAGGGATTTATGTGCCTAACACTGGGCATGTGGCACAGTTCCAAAATTGTTTAGGAAATGCAGCAGTGGACTTGGCCAAGGGGGTGTATCTAGCCTTGGCTGGCCCAGCCCAGCAATATTATCATTAGGAGAATACTAGGCACATTTTACAACTTGATCTGAGATTAATTTCTTAAAACCACATCACATGCTGTTCCTATTTTTCAAAGCTCGTGATGGATCATGGTCCTGAGTTTAAAGGAGATACATGTGAGAAGAGCTCAAGTTTTAGAAGAGGCATGGATCTGAACTTACATTAGAGAAATATTGAAGATGTCTGTGTTGATTTTAATTAGCATGGATTATTTAATCTGTAGAAAGTTAGAGTTTAATATTAGAAAAATGAGACTTGAATACTCACACTGCTGTGAAATTCTGCAAAATGAAGAGTCATATTTGGGCTTTAGTTTCTCATCATCAATTTCTCATTGATAGGCATAGTGATTTCCACAGTCAATGTGGACTTATTTATACATGTAGTTTAATTTCAGAATGCATAGCTCAATGCAAAAGGAGATTAGAATATCAGTTGGTATCAGGGTCAGTTTTTTTTAATATTTGGCTTGTTATGAGTAGGATTTTTGAAAAAAAAAATCCATACAGTAAGCATCTTGGTAAGTAAACTCATGAAGGCTATCAAGAAATAGCCTTACACTTCAATAGAAATATTTTCATTTGCCCTGGCAATCAGCCTAACTCCTCTGAAGACTCAGAATCAGTTCTGCTAGCTTTTCTCTTTCCTCTGGTTCATTCCTCAGGAATTTTGAGGGAATATCACCCAGATTGGTGCTACTGGTTCATTTTCCCCTGAAGCTTTCAAAGGAAACTGTTGAAATAGATCAGGCCACGTGCAGTCTTGTTTTACACAGTTACTAGACTTGTACCATTAGAAAATGTGGTGCATTTATTTTAAAGCATCCTTTCCACTGCAGTTGTGTGGAACAATGATCTGCTGAATTTAATTCACAGATCAAAGAGGGAGGAAATTAACCAACACAGTAAATTGATTATTTCATGGGTGACATAACCAAGGCAATGATTTATCTTAATAAAGAGCAACATCCCTCTAGTCCTTAACTGAATTCCAGCCAATGCAATAATACTCAGTTGTTAATGACTTTGATGTTGATGTGGAAAAGTGAATGACTGTATAATCACTGAAATGAGACCTCATCACAGTTGGAAATGTTTAAGCCAAATCATTTTGGACTGTGAAAAGAGCCCTGAGTGGTATAGATTGGCTGGGTCCCAGATTTTCAGCCTTAACTAAACAGGGCCTGAAAACTTTATCATACTGCCATGCCTCAGGCTGGTCTGCAATTCTGACAGCCCCAGAGAATTGCAGCTTAATGTATATGTGTGGACTCACTGCAGAAAAAGAATTCAGGATTTACAGAATGCCACGGAGGTACATGAAACCCACCTCACGCAGGTAATGAACTCAAACTATAGCTCCCAAGCAAATCCAATGGCTGACGAAGTGGGCAAGCACGGCACCCTGGTGACGCTGACGGGCTACAGGCTGGGGGCAGTGGGACTCAGACACTGAATCCCAGGGAGTTTCGGTGGTGGTGGCCCAGTCCCAGGGCAGAGCTTCCCTGTGCCGCTCTGCCGCTCCCAGCGAAGGCACAGCCTGGGACAGGGGCTGCCCCCGGGGCCCACTACACCCTGCTCAGACTGGGGCCGTGGCCAAACATGGGAATGGTCCAGACAGCCACAAAATGCTGGGATCAGCCCTAGGGGGAGCTGGGTGCGCCTGCCATACAGCACCAGCAATAAATACCTGCCCATCAGCAGCTATCTTTAGGAGAGGGAACAGAAGAAAGGAAACAAGTCAAATAGGAAAAATTGTACTGAGAGCTTATGTTTATATCCCACATCACTAAATATGGCTTAGGAGGCTGAAATCCAGCATTAGTCATTTGTAGCAGCCTTCACCTCCCCCTTTACCCTTCCCTACGAACTCTTACAATAACAAACCAGGCTAAAATTAGAGCTGCTTTTTAGTACATTAACTTGATTATCATTGTCTCGGCACTGATTGAAGACCTCACATCAGTAGCAGGGATACCCTTTACATCAAGCTTCCCTGATGCTGATGCTCAGCTCTTGGATCCCAGGAGGAAGACAGGTCATTTTTTTTCTGCTCAGGTTTCCTTCACAACCACTCAATTCCCAGAGAAGGATTCCTAGCATTGACATTACCCCATCCATGCCTTGTTAACTTTTATTTTTTTTAAAAAAGACAGGAAGAACACTTTGCATCCTCCCCACCTGGTTTAGCCCCATGCACACCGTGAGAAATCAAGAGGAGATGAGGGAAGAAGAAGATGATGGCAAATTACAAAGTTTGCAGGTTCAGCTTTTCTAACCTCAGCAGAGAGGCAGAGGCAGATGCAGGTAGGTTTGGAGGAATTTCAAGAACTCACCCTATTTGAATACCACACAGCCTCCAGGCTCCAGAAACATGATACTCTGATGCTGATCATTTAAGGAAAAAAAAGGGCTAAGGATTATTAAACTGCTCATCCAGGCCTGCAGCTGGGGGTGACTCAGAGTGCAGAGTTGGAAAAATGCCCATGTGGCAAGATTAGAAACTCATTTGTGTAGTTTATGTGGCCTTGCCAGGAGCCTCCGTTTTTTTCCAAACCTTCAGTTTATTAACTTTAAAAGCACTCCTTTCCTGTTGGGGATCTGGCATGGCTGCAGCCCGGCAGCTCTTTCTCCTTTTGCATTAACAACACTTAAAGGCTTTCTTTCCTTTTCAAAATGGACTGTGTGAGATCATCTGGAATTTTCAAATGTGCTCGCTCTTTCTTTTCATTTCTTTCTTTGTCCCAGGGTTCAATTTAAATCCAAGTGCTTTTAAACTAACTGTATTCAGCCAGCCAGCACTTTCAGGAGTATATGTTATGAAAGCAGGAAAAGAAAAGGCCTTCTTGTCATCAAAACCATAATAATTATGTGTCAAATGTAATTACTGCTCTGTGGGTAATACATCTAATACTCGGTGACAGAGTAAGCAGCCTGCAGAAGTAGAAAGTAACTGGTGGCAGTTATTTGATATAAAATTAACCATCATGCTTAAATACTCTGTCTCATAAAGTTCTACCAAAAATGCAAAGGCAGGGAAAAAAAAGGATTTTTTTCTTCATCTAAAATTGTTAATGTGCAAAAGTTTCTCAGTTCTCTCCACCTCCATGCAATGAATCATAGCTCTTTTAAAATAAGAAACACTGCTATAAATGTGTACATTACAAGGATCACACTCTTGTGAAGGAGCTCATCTAACAGGAAGGAATTAAGTGGGGGAGTTCTCTCCCCTTAACCCATTATGTTTCCTCATTATTACCTTCACACTGCACACTTGATTCACTCGATAAGAAACAATCTTTTCACATTTCCCTACCTTCTTTAAAATACACAAACTAATGAGCAGCTGGTGAAACTGACATGTGCCTGTGAATTTGAAGACTACTGAAATGTGTAGTCATATTCTGAAGGAGGAAAAAAGTGCTATGTCAGGAAACAGTATTCTAAATATGACAGCATGTGTGAGAAACTTGTCCAGTTTAAAAAATACATGTCCTCTCCTCCCTAACACTCTTCTAAGTAGACTTAATAAAATTTAACATATTCAAAAACATTTTAAAACCTAATGATATGCTAATGTGAGTCTAGATCCTGAAAATAATCTTCAATAACTGTGTTTAGCAGTTATATTTTCCCACATCTCAAAAACAAAGCCCAGAGGGGTTTTCTTCTGATTTTTGATTGCTCCAAGTCTTCTAGTAAAAACTATTTGTAAAGTTAAGCCCAAAGTTTTTCCTCCAGTATTAGGTGCTGGAAAATGAAGGCATCTCATGAACTTGCTTTTGCCTATTGAATAGGGATGCTCAAATACTATTCTGCTTTTTAATAGGACTTTGGTACACATTTCATTGACTACCAGACAATGCATATACCAACATATTCAGCAGCATTTGCTATCAGTCTTAGAGGAAGAGTGTTTGTAAAAGTTATTGGTATTATCTAGAACAGGATTATAGGGAAGTATTTCTACTAATTAGCCTCACTGTTCTCATGTGTTTATTTCTTGAAAAGATACCACAAGTCTCTCTCCTATATAAATGGCTAATTGGCAAAAACTTTAATTTATGGAAAGTAGGCATTAGAAGAGCTCCACATTCAAATTTGCAGTGAGAAACTGATTGTACCATAATGAAAGAGCATTAATTAGTTAATGGTGATTAACAAGGGTTATTTTCCCAAAACCAAAATTCATACTATGGATGAAATATTTGGGATTTGCCTCATGCACATACCTTGGGTCCTCTCAAGGGTGCTTCCTTTAAATTTCAGTACTATTCCCAGTTCCACTGGGTATACTGTGTAATACAAGCAGCGCTGTCTATGCACATAATTATATTGAGGAACACAGCCCCAGAAGCATTCTTTGGCTTTCTTTTGATAAGTAAGACTGGTGAAATGAATGGCTCAGAACTGCCAGGTTTGGTTATGGTTTCTGAAGAATTAAGTCAACATGAAAGAAATCATGTTTTCAAACAGTATTGTTCTCTTTAGAATGATCTCCCAGTTTATTGAACTGTACTCCTTGGGTCCCAGGTTCAAATGCTACTTCTGCTCATCAGTCACCACTTGTTTCTTGAACTAAACAACACATCTGTAATTTACAACTTGACTAGAATTAGCTCCCAAAAGAAAAAAAAGTTTCAAATACTTCTGACTGGCTTCTAAATTGGAAACACCTGTAAGAGTTATATTTTTTCCTGACATAAATTAGTGGCAAGGAGTTCATATAAGAGCTGCAGACAGAAAAATAAAATAGTGTAATAAGTATTTCGGGTACCAGAAAAAGGATTGCTGCAACTAGGTAGGTTTAACAGAAAAGAATATGTGACACCAGCCTGCTGACTTCCTGTAATACCAAAAAAGATGGTTGATAACTCTGTTGTGTTAACCAGAAAATGACTGCCTGAAGCAAGATCAAATGTCTCATTAGCACTTATAATCGCTTCCATAAGATGAAAACAGATGAAAGAAGAAAGGATGAAATTCAAACAGTAGATGAAAAAAATGGATCCCTTTTGTTCTGTGGTGTGCCTTCTCTCTCATATGGGCCTCCCTCATAATTAACCTGAGTTCAACAAAGTCATTATAAATGGAGTTCCAGAAAACCTGATCCCACTTTTCACAGTATTCAAAATACAGTGGATGGTTCTTTGTATAATCACAAGTAATTACAATAAAGCATAAAATTTCTTCCTGAACAAAATTTTAATAATAAATTTATTCCTGCCCTCCAAACTGATGACGGCATGTTCTCTCACCTCCATATCTCTATGTTTTCAGTGTGGAAAAAAATCTGACTTAACCATTATAAAAGTAATGTTATTCCAGAATTCTAGCAATCCACCTTGATTCCATCTCATCAGGGAAGTTATCAATTTATTCTAACCTATGGGCTGTGTTAGCCTATGAGATTTCTGTTGATGATGGATGAAGACTAGTACTGATTCATATTAAAGTTGCATAAATTTGAGACATGGATAGATCTACCCACGCACTGAATACATGAAGTAAGGAATAGCTACATGCAGTTGCTTGGCTACATTTAATGATTTCTGACGTGTTCAGGAGCAGAATGCTAATAAAGTTTTGGTTTTAAGAAGTGATGCTAAAGAGATGGAAGCTACTGCTGCCACTGCCCGTAGTGCAACATAGTAAGGACTACCAGATTTTATCTTTTAGAAAGGATGACTGACAGATGAAGGAAAATTCCAGGTGATGCTAGGTGATGTTAAGACTTTTTCCATGCTTGGGTTTCTCTTAACATCCAATATAAAGTGAGGAAGCCAATTCTGTGGCATCACTTACCAGAAAGTACAGGGCTCAGAACAGTGTGCTATTATGAGAGAAAGTAGTTGCAAGAATCCATAACATCTTCCATCTAATTTGTTATGGCTTAGTAAAACACAATACGTTTAGATGAATGTAGGTACTGTTTTACTTCATTGATGCTTTGATTGCTGGTATTAGTTTCTATCCACAAGTATAATAGTTCAAACCTACTAACTTGACAATGTGAAAGTATTGTGTATTGGGACCTAAGTGCATTAAGACCAAGCAAGATCAGAAACAGGTAGAATATTAGCATTTCCTTATAATTTTCCTTCTTTCTGCTTAAAAACAAATCCTCAAATATCTCTGATAGGAGGATCACAAGGAAGAAGGTCTAGGAAAATCAAAATAAGTAATTTTCAGTTAAGGATAAGGCTAACATGTATGAAAAAGATGGACACATTTCTTCATATGATTTCCTTGGTGATGGTGGTATCTACCACCAGGTTCTCCAAATTAGTATTGTTATGAATGATTGATGAAAAAAATGAAATTCCAAAGGGATTGGAAAGCACCTTACTGAAAAATTATTTATGGTCCAATGGGTAAATACTAACTTCTGGTTTCATGCTATGAACTGACCATAAGTGGATATCATCACAGGAAAGTTGAATTTGTCAGAGTTTTAAGAATTGACTTGTAAATTATAGAAGTCTGAGAGCATTCTCTGTGAAGATAATGTTTCTGTCATATTTACATGGCCACATTTATTTTGGTGGCACCAGGCAAGCACTGTCTTCTGAACTGGACCAAAATGAAAAGTTAATGATATGTAGGATGACATGTAATAGTGTGAAAGTGTGTGTGAAAGTGACAGCATCTACTTCCCTGAACACTCACAATGTAAATCCAAAATTACGCATAATCTTAACTGGTCAGTATAATTTATCAGCAGCTGTGAAAAGTCCCACACACTGATGAAAATGCTGTAGAAATGCACAACAGGTTCTGTGGAAGGTTGCTGCTTTGCTGGTTTCCCACTTGGATATATTGCTTCCAATTGAAGGATGAATGTCATGCATGCTCCCCTCAATGGGAAATTGTACTTTTGGTGTACTATGTTTTTCATGCTGACTTAGAAGTTTCTTCCATTCAAGCGAAATGCTTACAGCAACTGCAAGATCAGGCTGCAACTACAGTGACCAGGGCTAAATTTAAGTGATAAAACTGTTGCCTCTCTTTTCCACAAAGAAGGAAATGTTGATTTTAAAAGTAATCTTCAGTTTATATCTCCCCCTCTCTCACCACTATCTGAATTTTCTAAAATCCCCTTCCTTCTCTGTGCAATTCTTCAGAATTTCTTCTATCAAATTTCATCCTACATACAACAAATATGGCTTTAATATTGAATTTGTTATACTTAAGAAAACAAAGTGAAATTAATAAATGCATGCTGGTTATCAAATTATTTTTCTTTTGCAATTGTCTTAAAATTTTTCCTACCTCAATTTCCTGCCTTCAAAATCTTCTTCTTTATGAGAAATTGCATATGTATAATAACAAAATCAAGACAGAGATGACTATGAGGCATTAAGCATGTATCAGTTCTGCCCCTCAGTTCCACCATCTGCTGTGATATACACAGTGCATTTCCAAAAGAAAAATATTTTCTGCTTTAAGCTCATTATAGAACAGAAAAACTTAGATAGGAAAATAATAATTCTCTCCATTGTCACTTTTGCTATTCCAACATTTACTATCAAGTGCTACTTAAATTCAGCTCATTACAAAGCACACTGCACAATCTATTACACAAAAATACACATGCCAGCGTTCAATCAATTTGGTTTGAAGTAAGAAACACAAAGGACTATCAAGTTACACCTTGGGCTGTAAAACCAGGATTATCAGCCTCATTGGAAACCTGAAGTCAATTACACTTCTTAGAATGTTCTGCATCTTTCTTCAAATGCAGAAAATTAATGCAATGTTTTAATTCATGAAAATGTGTTAGATCTACAGAAGTAATAGAGATCTATACCTTGTATAGGAGAAAAATATACATTTTCCCACAAAGAACCTATGGTCTCATATTCATGGAGACAACACCTTAACAAAACTAGCAAGAAAAAATACTAACACTGATAAGTATGATAAAATATTACTACCATATTCTATTTTGGTACAACAGCAATATATTACAGACACATAAAATTAACTTAACCAGGAAGGCACATTTTTCAGAAGTTCAGGAAAACAAATTCAATTTTATAAATAGTATGATCATGAAGTCATTCAAAACAATGGACCTTTCTCTCAACTATAAAAAGCTTCTAGATGTGTTTTCTAATGTATCTTTATAAAACCAGGTTAAAAAAGAGAGAAAATGAAAAACCTTTTTATTAAATAGATGTCACTAACATTTCTAAAGTACTCTAAGATCCTCTGGCAATTCATGCTGCTTCTTTTACCTTTACAGATATACTATATGCATATGAAGATAAACTGTAGTACATAGAGATGCACAGTGGCCAACAATGTATTATTATTAACATTCATTATATACTTTGGTAAAAGCATTGGTACGACTTTTTGCATGGTGACATTTTGTGCTCTGTCTGGAATTCACTCCTTACAGACTTTAGGAAATGCTGAAAAACATGTGGTTACTCATCATCAAGTTTATATAACCTTGCCCTGCATGAGAACTGCAACTATCCCCTCCAAAATAAAAACAAAATAAGGAAGGGATGCAGGGGTTGGGGGCCCCCCCCCCCCCCCGCTTCTTTGCCAAATGAATACGTTTCTGTGTCCTGTCCAGGCTCCAGGAGAAGGAAGTTTGGTTCAGCTGTCAGAGTGCCAACGCTGTGGCTCAGGAGAATAGAGCTCCATTGCCTGTTCTTGCACTGATGTCCTGTGTGAACCCAGGCAGCTCTCAGTTCCCTCCCTGCCCCTGGAAAATGAGAATAGAACTTTCCTAAAGCCAGCTGTGGCACTGATAAATAAGTACGAGGCTGCAAAATATCCAGATTGTGAGAGGAATGGGAGCACAGGCACAGCAATACAATCACTTATCCTTCAGTAGGCTCACAGAAGTATTGCTGCACACCTTTCCTGGAATATACAAATACACGTTCTCTTTCAAAGTACCCAACACAGATAAAAATGTCTGATTCTAACCATTTCAACATTTTTCTTTTCAGAAAACTGAGAATAACAAAGTCTGGGAGTCTGGCATTGAGACATCACAACCTAACCTTACCCATCCATTTAACCATTGATATTAGACAATAAATGTTATTACTAGAATACCTGTGTTAGAGTACCCAAAATCAAAATATCTTTGGATCTAGGGATTTGAGATATTTTTAAAATGTATTAGGGAATAGTACTGGGAGGGTAGTGGTACTGCTTGTACATGACATACACTTGATGGTATGTGTTGTACTGTTCCAGGCAGAGCTGCCCTACTGAACTCAGTACTGAATTACTGACCTTCCATTTTTGTGATTCTGTCTTTCCTTCTACACATTCTCATTTCAATTTATTTTTAAAAAATTAATACTTGATTTATTTAATTGAAACATATTCCTTTAATTAAACCTGGAAATACTGTTAAGAGTGGAAATCTTGAGAAGAGTGCTAACTGTATTTCCTTGATGAGCTTATTATATGGGAACTTGAAAAAAAGGGCAAAAAAATCTAACTAAAAAACATGAAATGAAATCACTTATTCTTCATGGATAATTATTTTCCTGTAAATATTTGATTCTCTATTTACCCACCATATGTCCAGTACAAACAAGGGATGGAAAGTGGCCATTTCAGTGACCTTGTGTCCCTCCCTTAGAGGAAGACTGCTGACAGGTAGATATATGAACAGTTTGTTATTGCAGATTCCAGATCTTGAGATTATCTCTGACTCAACTTCTGGGGTTTTATCTGGAATTCCTGTGGCAGGTCAAGTTGTGTACCACTCCTTGTCTTTACCTTGTAGCGACCCCAGGTTAAAAATACACCTTACAACAATACATAACGGTTTCCAAAATTACTGTTTGAGTTGAAATTATGATGGCAAGCTCCAGACCTAGAATGATCCTAGAATGATATGTCTCAAAAAGTATATTTCAGTGTACCTGTGAAGATGTTATCATTATGAGTTTGTCTATAGTTTTTTGGTTTAGTTTTTGGATTTACTTGGTGCAGTAGATACAGTAAATAAAGCCATTCATTTTCTTAATGAATAAGCCATATCAATTTTATAATCTTTCAGCATGTGATACTGCCAGATGGGAGTTATTTGATGAGGAAAGATAAGTATTTACATCTAAATCTCATAGACATGTTTAAAATATATGTCTATATTTCTTCATTGTAAAATAAGAAAAAATTAACTTACAAATCAGTGTCACTAACATTTCTAAAGTACTCTAAGATCCTCTGGAAAATAGTTTGGAGAGAGGGAGGGACACATGTCGTCAAATTTTGTCTAAATATTCCTGCTCCTTTATTCAATATCAGGTTATATTTCCTTGCCTCCCCTAAGTAAAGTTCAAATTCTACTGATATAGAAGTAGTCCTTTGCTAATATTTTTTGATACATTAGGTCTCTCCAAAAGCTTTATTATTTTCCTCATCAACAGCAAAAATAAAAAGTGAACTTTTAGTCTTTGAGAGCTATGGATGTCTCATTTCTGATCACATCCTACTAACCTAGGATAAGATCACCTCTGGCCTTTCTTACAGAAAAAAATAAATGCATTTTATCCTCTTCCCCATCATTCACTTCCTCCTGCAGATAGCATAGATGGTCTGGCAGAGATTTGCTGACATTTTGCTTCCTTCTCATTAATCTCTATCTTCTGAGCCCTTGCTATAGCACACCTATCATTCCCAGGGTAGTGTTGCAGGATTTCTCCAACTTCCTGTGGGAATATCTAGCAACATGCAAAAGCCAGGAGAGAATTGTGACAACGCACTATAAAGTGAACAATGCACATGTTATTGGAGGACAAAGGGAAGAACAGGGGACAAGGGTTCTGCTATTTTTTCTCATGTCTCAACACAAGATTAGCCTCCCCTGCACGTAAACACAGGAAAACAGGACATCTTCTTGTTCAAACTTGGACTTCAGACTGCAAGTTAGAGCGAGAACCTAAATTTGGGTGGTTTGCCATGGCTCACTCCAGTCCCTGTGCTATGATTTGTTGTTTCTCAGTACTACTGGCTCACTGGGATTTCCCAGAAGGTGCACAAGTACAAGAAATATAGCAAAATAAATGGATCTGAAAACTAATAAATAGTACTTTGCATCAGAGATTGAATTTATAATGCAGAAATATATATTTTTGAATTTTTTTCCAGTTACAGTGGTGTACAGCCTTTCTAACCAGACTTGGCTTAAAGAAACAAGAAGGAAATATATACACATAGGCATCTGGATGCTGAGTAGATCTCTACCATTTTAGATGCTCTGTGGTATTAACCTTGCCTCCAGCCACCACTCCAGAAGCAGTCAGTATTTCCATACATCTTGTAGCACATGTTCCATCTCCACATGAATATTCCGGGTATCTCAGAACACCTCAAATGACAACCAGATGTTTAATTTAGAAACTGGGGAACCACCCTTCACACCTGCATGCTGTGAGCCTGTTGAGTCTGAACTCAATAAATACAATACAAGACCCTCTTACCATGCAGGCAGTGTACCCTCGACTTCAGACTCAGTGTTTTTATACTTCTCTGTTGGCATTTGATGAGGCCACTGTCAGAGGACAAAAGAATATTTCCTTCACGGCAAAGGTTTAGACTGATACTCTCTATATTCTCAGGTTAGGAGCATAATGAAGAGAATATGGAATACATGATAAAGCAGCAATGCTGTGGAAATGGATATAGAGAACATGAGATCCAGGATCCTTAAATGAGCATTTCTTTGCTTCTTGTTTTCTCACCTGCTAAAGAGGACAGATTTTTTTACCTCCTCCCCATTGTTTCCATATGCCTGTGCATTATGCTACGTATAGGACAAAAAATTTGAAGTGCATTCAAGGAATTAACATATTTAATTTTTAGAAAATTTAGAAAATTTTAATATTTAGAAAATAATTTTAGAAAATAACAATTCTTTGTTTAATTTAGAAGAATGCTTATAGCCAGTGGCATTATACCAATTACTAGCTCTTTCCCAGAAAAAGTGGCAATAGATTATAATCCAAACTGTTTAGAGAAAAAACATTGCTAGATGACCTGGGAAGTCACCATTGTGAATGTGGCTCTAGAAATTTTTCTTTTTGACACCATACTTCACTGGAGAAGTTAAAGTGCTGTTATGTCATGGATGTTGACATAAGTGGAAAAATGAAAAAGAAAAATTAGCCTATGAAACAAGTTATCTGGCATTTAGTGGTGAATGGTGGAAGGTTAAAGATGTTAAGATCATAGCTGATAATGGAAAACTAGAAAACCAAAGAAGTAGCCTATGAGCTATGGCTTTTAGGCATATAGGAAAATAAATCTCTGACTTGAAAGGTTTAATCCCTATCTCTTTTATATTTTGCAAGGGAAGCTGCTTCTAGTTGGACATTTTGAGTCTCCACTCAATAGGCCAACATACAGTGGCTGAATCAGAAATACGGATTCATTGTCTAACCAAAATGCCCTGCTCAAACAAGGATCCTTGATTCTGCTCATGTTACCAATTTCTTTTAAGCTTATTTGTTACATCTGTGGAAACACTAAGCTATTGTGTCACTAGTATTATTCTAATGATGAAAGGAAAGAATTGAAAAATTATCAAGAAAATAAAAATTTACAAAAAGACTGTTTACAGGGAAGGAAATAAAATACCATATAGATAATGATTACATAACATTTTGTTTGATTTTCTGAATGACTGTTCTTCCTTCACTCATAAAATGTTCTCTCTAGTTTTATTCCTTCATACAAAATGTCCTACCAGTCTGTTTATGGAATAAATAATTCAGCTTACATCTTAACTGCTAGCTTCTTCTAAAAGTGTCTATAATGCACATATTTGCATAACTCTACATGTTTTCAGGTGCAAAACATTATGGCTTCTGATCAAACACCACCTTACAAATGCTTAAGGCCATCCTTACCCAAGAAATATCTTCAGTGAGGTTGAAATAAAAGCAAAGGGGGATGATTTTATAAATTGAAGCATGATACATATATGTGCTAAAAAATATTCAGTAACAAATACAAATGCAAATAAAAAAATTGACATAACTTGTACTGTCATCATTTCAAAATGCCTCATTGAACTGAGGAGCCTGTTGCTACAGATAATATGCAGATGAAGCAAGAAGCAGACATATCTCATGTCTGCTTAAGCAAAGTAGACTGTACAGAAATATACAGAAATAGCTGCATGGAAGCATTAAGTACCTTGCCAGCAGGACAGAGAAAGAGTAGGCCTAGACTGGTGAGTTACATGATGAGATTACTGCAGTTTGAAGTCCTCAGATCTAGGTAGATATGTGCTTTTGTTGTCCATTCAATAATTTTTTCTGGTTTTTTTTTCTGTTCTGCTCATACAGTACATGGAAAACAATGGCTCCATCCTGGTCAACAGAAACAATAAATAATTGATGTACAGGTAAAATATATGTTTCTCCAAAGGATGTGGGTTTTATGGCTGTACCTATTCATTCAGAGTCACCATTAAGTTCATAAGAATTGTCAACTCACTTTTGTTAGGATTTGTAAATGAAAGTTTAACCATGTGAGTGCCCAGACTCTTTTATGGAGTGCAAAGTTTTCTCAGTATTATTGACACAGCTGGGTAAAAGACTAATGATTAGAAAGTACTAAACACCTGCTTCTAGAAAAAAAGGCTTATGCAAGAAAAGGCAAGATCTAACACCTTTCAAATAATTTCTTAAATCTTATTGAAGCTACATCTCTAACAAAAATCACAGAACAGAAGTTAAAAATTCTGATTGTATAATAAAAGAACAAGACATGCTTAACAAATTCACATGAAAACTACTTTTTACACACTAAATTTAACTAAGTGCAGAAAATCTGGAGTGGCTCCTCTCCAGTGATCCAGTGTATGATATGTTAATTTATTAACCACTCTTCTTTTGCTAACATTATCCCTAGAACATTATACTCCCCGTTTTCTTAAACAGGTGAGGGAGACCAACTGCACAATGTATGTAGTAGCTAACAAAATAGTTAACTAATTACCTTAGAAAAAACAAACTTAAATAGACGGTATGCAACAGAGAAAGACAGTGGACAAAATATAGATTTTGCAGGCATCCATTAATCAAATAAACTAAAATATTTGGTTATAAAATTGTCAAACAATACAAATTGAGTATTTGGCTTGACATCAAGACAATTATTGAGAACAGTTAGTGTATTCTTTATTTATATTCAGGGCATCTTCCTTTTTCTGGAGTCCCATTCCATTTTCTAGGACCATCCAGAGAGGCAGGTGGAGTGCAAAGGGAATAGGAATAGTTCAGTCTGCTCCTTGCTGTCTTAGCTGCTATTTGGTGTGCCATTACCTTATGCTAGGAAAAACAAATCAAAACAGGACATTTTGCCAGCAGATGATTTCATAGGTAAAGGAATAGCTAACAGTTGTAAGATGTATATCAGCTCTGCTTGCTCATACTGCAGATGCCTCCATACTTTCAGTCATATTATGTTCTCTTTATTTTTATTTTGTACTGTAGTATGGTATAGATGTCCCAATGGTCAGGATTCCCTGTGCCATCAAATTCCAAAAGATATTCCTAAAATAAATACATGATGAATGACAAGCAGCAATAGAAATCCATATGCTACCCAGAGGATAATGTAGCAGTGTTTCCTGAGCAGCCTCCATGCTCCTTTATGGCAGAGATTAGATGGAACTAGATTTTAATCTGCCTGGCAGCAATCACAAATGAGGGATTCAGCAAAAATGCGGCTGTTCAAAATAGAGAATTATGCTTACACATGTGTGTAGTCAGAGGAAAAAAAAGAACTTAGAGTGTCTAATATAAATGCTTTAAAAATCAGTCATGCATTAAAATGTATTACAGTATTTTTCCCCCCATAATTTCTTCTGTATAAAAGTATGAGAAAACTCATAAAAAAACAAAAGTAGAAAACCTCTATTTTTTATATTTTGTCTTTCTGAGAATGTCTTTACCTCAAAAAGCCTCCAATGAAAGTTCAAGAAGATAGTTACATAATACCTATATATAAAACTTGATTTTAACAGACCTGAAATATATGTAAGGTATTTTAAGTTTTTCTGCTTTTTTGATTCATTATTCTAGAAAAGTTAAGTATTACAGTTAAACCTTAAAAAAAGGTTGTTAATACAAATTTAATTTGATAAAACACAATACAAGGTCCAAAACTTACAAAAAGTTATTTTTTGAAAACAAATTCTTACCATTTCTTAAAAACTTGGGCCCTTTTTCACAATACTTAAAATATAAAGCTGATGGAACTATTGAAGGTTGCTTTTAAAAAGGTTGCTTTTTAAAAAAATTTAAGTCCTTGTTTCATGACCTATTTTGTTATTTATTGTTACCTCTTTGAAATGAGCAAATACAATTTAAATCACATGCTCATATATTCTTTGCTCTCACTGACAGTAGGGAGAAGCAGGACTGTGTGTTTTGTAGGGTCTTATTTTTTCTTACACGTCACTGAATGAAAGTGCTCTTGTTAAGAACAGAAAATGAATAGAACAGAAAATGAATAGAACAGAAAATGAATAGAATGGAATGGGATGGGATGGGACGGGACGGGACGGGACGGGACGGGACGGGACGGGACGGGACGGGACGG
>JAHLSL010000007.1:26892184-26973115 GCA_025920805.1 Petroica traversi
AACAGAACAGAACAGAACAGAACAGAACAGAACAGAACAGAACAGAATAGAATAGAATAGAATAGAATAGAATAGAATAGAATAGAATAGAATAGAATAGAATAGAATAGAATAGAATAGTCTTCCTTCAGTTAGAAGGGACTTACAACAATCTCCTGATCCAACTGACTGACCACTTCAGGGCTGACCAAGTTAGAGCAAGGTAAGGGCATTGTCCAAATGTCTCTGAAATACTGATTGGCTTGAGGCATCAAATGCCCTTCCAGGAAGCCTAATGTCCAGTTTGAACCTCCCCTGGTGTAGCTTTGAACCATTCCCACATGTCCTGTCACTGGATACCGGGGAGAAGAGATCAGCACTGCTCTCTCCACATTCCTTGTCTTCAGGACTGTCCTCCAGACACTCCTCTCCCCATTTATACTTGTGCCACAGAATTACTCTGTGTCAGGCACAGAATCCAGCATTCAGACTTGTTAAATTTTATCTCATTAATAATTTCCCAGTGGTTTCATCTGTCTAGATTCCTCTGTAGGGCTTCCTGTCCCTTAAGAGAGTCAACTGCACCTCCCAGTTTGTTTTCATCAGCCAACTTGTTAACAGTGCATTCGACTCCTGCACCAAGTTCATTGATAAATATATTGACCAGGATTGGCACTAAAATGGAACCCTGAGGAACACCCCTGGTGACCAGCCACCACTTATATGTAGCCCCAGTCCCAAGCACCCTTGGAGCCGTACTGTTCAGCCAGCACACCATGAACCCACTCATCCCACAGTTGGACAGATTATCCAGAAGGGACAGTTCTGTAAGAGACACTATTAAAAGCCTTTTTAAAGTCACCAGTTTCCCTTCATCCACTAGGCAGGTGACCTTACAGTAAAAGGATATCAGATTAGTTAAACAGGATTTAGTTTTTGTGACCTCATGTTGTCTGTGCCTCATAACTGCATTGTTCTTTAAATGCCTTTCCATACTACCCAGCATAATCTTCATAATTTTCACAGTGACAGAGTTTAGATTAACATGTCTGTAGTTCCCCAGGTCTTCCCTCACATCCTTTTTGTGAATTGGAATAACACTGGCTAGCTTCCAGTCAGCAGGGACCTCCCCAGACTCCCAATATATTTGGTAGACGATCAAGATGGATGCTACTGTGATGTCTGCTAACTCCTTCACTACTCTATGATGTATTTGAACATTCTGCTGATGGAATCAAAGAATCATAGAATGGTTTGAGCTGGAAGGAATCTTAAGAACCATTTAATTCCAACCCCCCTGCCATGGGCAGGGACACCTTCCCCTTGAACAGGTTGCTCAAAGCCCCATCATTGAAGGAATTCACAGTGCTGAAAGTGCTAAGATCACTATGGCCATGTGAGACGTAATCCACCAGTAAACACACTAAACCCTCCCTCCCTGCTTCCAGCAAGAAACCATGGAACTCATGCAACGTTTGCTGCCATCACATTGTTCACACCACTGCTTTATGTTATGCCCCGTCATTCACCCTGTTGGTGCAGATGATAAACTCTCCAGAGGTGGGACCATCTGTTTGTAGAGAGACTGGCACAATAAGGTGTTGTTCTGGGCTGGCACACACAAGCATAAAAAACTCAGCCAATAATAAATAGTTTTATCTCACCAGTTGATTTCTTTTGTAATTCCCAGTGGACATTTTGCTGGAATATGGATATTCAAAACAAAAGAAAAATGAAAAGACAAGATGAGGAACAAATTCAGATTATACTCCACCTAGTCACCTTTTATCCTATGAAGTCTCCTATTTTCTATTTTTGCAATAAATAACATACTTTACTATACTGTTTGGATTAAAACAGATATGAGTTTATTTCCTCCATTTTTTACATACAGAGATGAAGACCTAACTCAAACACATAGAATCCACATTGAAAAGTACAGTGATGAGTAATTAATTACAGCATAAGGTTAGACAATAATATAATTTTGCTAATTACAGCTTGGGGCCGATTTTTCAGTGCAGCGGACAACAGCATGTGTTTATTCCCCATAATAACAATAATGGGATACATCATTAACCCTATTTTATTCTTTCTTAATTTTTATAATACCAATAACAAAGATCATTAACCTCTGTTCTGTTTAACATCTAATCAGCCATTTTAGTTAAATAAATATAATATGAAACATTAAACATCGCTTTGTTTAGCTAGATTTCCTCTCAAGAGGGGAAATTTTCCTAATGTTATATTAATACCACTTGACTCAACAAGTGTTAAAACATCAGGGGCAACACAGTAAAAGATCCATTGCAACATACAAGGTTTAAATGAAATCTGTTTAATCACAATTATTTGACAAACATTTCTTTAAAAAAGGGCAACTTTTCCATTGAAACATATATTGAATATATTTAATAAATTTTGCTTTTGATCATTCTGTAATGTTCTGGAATTCAAATATCACTAAGACTCAGGTATTTATAGATGTAAGGTTTTTGTTCAGTCCTATAAATCATCCTTTCATTGCAAAGGTAAGAGTAAAATCTACCTCTGATAGTGAAAGTAAAACAAATTAAGAAGGGGCAAAAGAATATATTTCTGCTGAGGACAGTCTATTTTACACAAATGTCCCAAGGTGCAACACAATAATACAATAATACAAGTAAAATCATATGACAAATATTTTGAATCACCATTTCCAGGGACTTATAAAAGATAAAAGAGCAAAGTGGTGATATGTTAGTAAGCAAGAGGTATGGCTTTGAATTTCAAGCCTGGCTATTAAAACATATTTTCTTACACAGGTATAAGGGTAATATTGAGCAAGACCTTAGTTCTTTATGAGTAACCATAACAAAGTAGTAGGGAGATATAGGCTAAAACAGGGATGAAATTATATAATTTTAAATTAATAAAATTATTAAATTATTAAATTAATGAAATTATTTAATTTTAAATTTAAAAAAAATTGGACTAAAAAAGGTTCGAGGAGTTCTGAATGTTGCTGTTGAAACTGGTGGACCCCAAGTCTTTTTTTGTATTTATTTATGTATAAGTGTTGCAAGCCAAGATCATCTTTTAGAGTGATGTCATGTACAGATCGATAATCAGTTGATTTGAAGAGAGCAACTGTGAAGCCTACACATTTAATATAAGGGTTATGGGATATTACTTATTTAGAAGTGATCCAACAGGAATATATAACCATTCATCATTTTAAGGCCATAGAGAGTTCCCAAATGCTCAGATCTATGGGAACCTGCTGACGTTAAAATCCTATTTGATTTTTGATGAATATCTGTTGGGTCTGTATGCTATACCTCTCTGCCTTAAATTAGATTTATTGATTTTTTTCCCACATTTCTGCAGAACTTCTGTAGTATTTATTCCATATGAGGCACAATCAGTCCTCTTCCCCACTAATTAAGCATTCAGAAAATCAAAAATTGTTGTAAGAAGTCACAACGAGAACAGAATAAAAAAGGGCATCATGAAGTATGAACCTCTCTTTTGAGCTTCTTTCTGCTATATTTAAGAATGTTAAAGGCAGCACCTATGTTTGAGTTAAGCTATGAGTCACAAAATAAAGATTTGCCTGTTTGTCTACACTTCTTGAGTTTAGTGAGACTTGAAACTAATTTCAGTCTAACTTTTAAATACTTGCACTGCAAGTCGTATATGTTCTGAACAGTTTCAAGTAAGACTTCAGATTAGGAAGAACATTTTCAATTATATCTACATAAAAAGACACTGCTTTAATTCTGTCACAAATGTTTACACTACCACAAACCTTATGAGAAAGGAGATAGAAGAAAGACATTCTCTCTAACTCAAAGATACTATTTAGTTCAAGATGCCATTTAAAAATACCATGCAGCTGCCAATGAGGTACAGTGTTTTTCAAGGTGGTACTGATTTACCCTTACATTAGGTTAAAAATATCCTGTCCCTTTACTGCAGTTCCTTGGTCCAAAGTGTTTTTCCAAGCAACCATGAAAACCGCATTCTTACTTTCACCAAACAATTGAAAATACACATAGCATTCCTAAAAATTGCTAAAAATCACACTTAAAAATTAAGTTGTACATCAAATTATGCAACATACCCTCCAAAAAAGGGGTAATTAAGCATGAAGGCAATCTGTGTAAATGGTCCTCTGAATGAACCAGTACTCACTGGTTGAGTTAATGAATGGGGATACCTATCTCTGCACTTGCAAGCAGTAAATATTTTTGCTTTTATCCTGGGAAGTATCACTATTTGGATCAGTTCTCTCTAGGAAAAAAAGACAGTGAAGTGGGTATGTCTATACATCAAGTGCAATTTGCTTTGTTTACACATAGCCATCTGTCCTGTAGTGGAGACATACACACAGCATTTAGACTGTTATTCTTTAACAAGAATTATAGGATGACATAAATGGCCAGTTTCTCAAGGGCCAGTCTCAATACCAAGGTCAAACCCAAATCTCGTGCAAAAACTTGCAAGTACATACATTTCTTCTCAGTCCTGTTTGCCCAATTTTTTAGAAAAGATGTGTACCAACCACAAAATGTATTTTATACTATCTGAGAAGTCCAGTTAGGCATGAAGTGTGCTTCTCTATCTACACTGCTCCACTCAGCCATGCGCTTTGTAAAGAATGCTTATTTCTGCCTTTGCATTTTCATTCATTAACCTGGATGTGCCCTTTACACATACAACAAAGCTGACAAGCAAGTGCAATTGGATTTCCCATATAGCATCAAAACCGTAGTCCTGGTTTCCAAAATAAGGGCAGATGAAAGACAAGCAGCAACTCTGCATGATTTTTCTATTGTAGACAAAAATACAAACTACTGAGAAGAAAACTATGTACATCAATTATCATAGAAGATTCATAGGAGGACTATTGTGCAGCATCAGTATCTCGTGTTTATTTTAACAGGTGCATGCTTCACATTTAACAGCAAATTTACAAAAGTGCACTATTCATACTGATAAAGACAGAGTTTGTAAAAAAAAGAAGTTAGTGTTAGCAAAAATCGACTGCTTTGTTAAATGATTGCATGCTTGCTGAGGAGAGGAAAAAATAGAAAGTGGACACAAATGGGGGAGTGATAGAAGATGCTTAGACACCACAAATAGGGACTGCTGAAATAACTTTGAGGCAATAGCAGGAATAGAGTTTTACGGTTTATTGCAAGCACTATTCTATTATCATTCAATAGAAGAAAATAAACAAAAGAATTCATACATTCTAAACCCGTGAGAATACAATAAACCTAGCTGCCTATTTACACAGAAGAATTAAAATACTTCTTGAACAGGTCGTTCAAGAAGTATTTTTTGTTCAGTTTGTGTAAAAGCATAGGTATGTAATCAGGTGTTGTAATGTGATACATTGGGGTTTTTGCTTACTATCTTCTTAAATCCTTAGCTTAGTTACTTGTGCATTTGACCTGAACAGGCCACAACTTCTGAGGCTTAGCATCTTCTTTGTGGGTGATAAATCCCTCTCTATTTATTTCACTAAGGACAGCTCTCATGCATATCTTAGAAAGGATCAGTTCCAGTGCTCAGTATACAATTATTCACTTTCTTCAAAAATCTATGTAGATTTATGAATCTTCTTGCATATAATTCAGTCTCTTTCTACTGGGTAATTTTTTACATCTCCACATACCAAACTGTGTGCTGTGACATTCATTCTTTTCATGGTAGGTTGAAAGCTTCATACATAATACTAATCCTTCAGACAAGCTTGTCTCCCATCTCTGCTCTTTGAGAAAGAAAACAGTCCACAATCTGTAGTGCCTTCTGAAGTGAAGACCTCCTATTTTTAATTGTAGTAATGGATATGGAGTAAAACAGGAATTTCATTGTCTATTTTGGCTATATGAGCTTACTGTATTTGTTGCAGCCTTAATTTTGTTTATATGTGAGTCAATATTCAAAAATTTTCTTTAAATTTTCTTTTTACTTCACCATAGTTGTATTCCTATCTTGAACGGACCGCAGATAACTATGATGCATTTTACAGTACTGAAATTTATAAACCTGGAAAATTACAGTTAACTTGACCTATAAATTGAAAACTCTTAGTTCATTCCTCTGGGCAAATTTACTAAGGTCTCTTCAGAAGTTATTTTACTTGGTGGGAGATGTTGTTAAGCAGTACGGAAACCTACATAGGGATTATTACACTGAACTCTCCTAAAGAGGGATTAGAACATTTTATAAATTATTTTCTCATAATTTTAATTTACTGTTATTTTCAGTATTCTATATTATGAAATAAGAGAAATTCCCTAGAAATTGTGTGGCTTTGCTTAAGGTTTCCTATCAGTAGCCTGCATTAATTCTGTACTGCTGAACAATATGGGCGGAGATTGAGATCTACCTTATCACTGTATCCAGAAGTAAAGTGTCCAGAAACGGAAATGTTTCTAAATTAATAAGACATTATAGATGTTAAAAATGAAGATGTGACAAATAAAAATATTTCTCTGAACTTGGTAGGAAAGCAAACACAAGCCACAGTCACACAGATAGCAATTAGTGTTTATGAGAAAATTTTCAAGATGCAAGTATGTAAATCCAAGGGCTTAAAATTATGAAATAATGTTCTTAAAAATATCATTGTAGAACAAATTTTCCTCTAATTATTAAAGTTACTTGATTGTTTCATATCACAGAAAAAGATATTTCATTACTTAGTATTTCCCTCATTACTACTTTTATTATCATTATGATCCTGAAATAACAGATAAGCAATAGTCAATTAACAATAGTTCAGAAAGAGTTCTTTCAAATCTTGGGCAAAGTCTATAAATAGACACAAATAACAGAAAAAGCTCCTTCTTTTTCTTTGAAATGCTGTACATAATGACCTAAATAGCACATGTGGAAGTAATTTCAGTATTTTATACTTGTAGCTCTTTATAGATGCGCCCTTTGGGCGCAATCCAGCAAAGCTTTGCACATATGCTTAAGTTTATGCATTTTGAGTAGTCCCAAGGCTTTTGTTTGTACTGTTTGTACAAATGCCACATGATTGTTCTCTTTCATGTAATACCTTTAAGAAAAAAAGAGAAGGAAAGAAAGGAAAGGGGCTCCCTCAGTCTTGGTCTGTACTAGTTGGATACCTCTGACACTCATAGTTGCTCAAGTTATTGTAAAATTTTTGGGGGGTTTTAAGAAAATGAGAGGAACTGCTTTATGTCTAATTATGGGAAAGATCAGACTTGATTTTGATGAATTTTCTGGGTCTTATTCAAACTAATAGAATTAACTGTAGATTTACCTAGCAACTCTATGAGAACAGACTCCATGAGAGGTTTCTTATGCTCTCTGAGCCAGTGTATGTACAACAATGCAAGACCAGCACTTTTAATTTTACCTTGGCCCTTGACTCAGAGAACCAAATACAACTAGGAAGTGCAGAGGAACAAGAAAATAGGAAATATTTTTTGAAGCCTTTGACAAGTTCACGTCTGCTTTAGTTTGAATTCCGGGCACTAATTCAGAACACCTCTTATTTTAGCCCAATCTGGAGGCCAAACCTTTGCTGGTTTTGTTCAACCTCTGCCCTTTCTTCCTGTCCCACAGTCCCCAATTCACACACTACCTGTGAATCTATTTTGACAGCTGTATTTTTCCAACAGGAAAATACTTTACACATCTGTGGTAATTTCAGACTCAGAACATGCAGCTCCCTCTCTTACCTCAGTATGCCTCCTCTTCTATTCAGTTATGCTCGTGCAGGCACAGCCTAGCACACAGCAGATAATCTCATCAGTGTACAAACACACTGAAGTCAAACAGGGCAACTAATTATTTTTGTATATTGCCTAAACTTGTAATATATTGCCTTGGGTGCAGGGAAAGGAAGTTTAAAAAACAGGCTTTTCCTCCTGGAAATCTCTTCCAAAGGTTTTATACAGCTCTTGGTGTAAAGTAAAAAGATGTTATTGCAAAAGTGGTGGGAAATGAGCAGTGATTTTAATTTACTTTCATGTTGTTTCCCCACTAAGTTCAATCTAAGGTGAAACATCGTGTTGATGTCAAATTTTGCTTCAAGCAAAACAATAGAAGAGCTCTAAAATTAATGTAGGTGTCCAGTCAGAGGCCTTATACAGCCATTAAAGGCAGTACTAGGTTGAGATAATGCATTATAAGCATGAAAAATTCAACAGTCATTGCTGTGTTCTGATCTCTCTCCCTTTTTCTTACTTTGTTTCCTGCAGAATCTGCTGCACATTCCCAAACTGGTCTTTCTGCTAGTTTACCCCACAGAAATGCACTGGATCTGGATCATTATGACTAATGAAATTGCTGAGAAGTGATTTTTTTTTTGTCAAAATATAATGCCACTCTAGAACTTTCACCATACATTAGGACCCTGTAACAAGGGCTTATGGTTGCCTGAGGCATAACTTTGATTCAGCTTCACTCCATCTTTAGCCACCCAGTTCAATGCACTATTGTAAGATGAGCTGAATGCCGAAATTCAATGCAACTGGGAGATGAATGCTATTTTATAGCTATATAGTGTAAAATTGTTAGGTCTTTTGTTATCATCTATTGACTTTCAAAAAAAGTAAAAAGGTCTCTGAGCCCATTTAGAGCATAAAAACAAATTATAACAGCATTAAGGCACAGAGTGCTGAGTTAAAATGAGCTGTTATGCGCAGTTCTCCAAATTCCACTGTAAATTTGCAACCCACATGTTGTGGTTTAAGATTCAAACCTGTGGATGCAATTACTGTTGGCCAGTATGATTTTTATGTGACAAATGACTTGGTTGACTTAAAAATCAGGTCTTACAGTCTCCAGAGGACAAGATGCTCTTATCCGTGAGCTTTAGGCTCTTGGATATTTCACAGAGACTTTTCAAAATAGAAACACCTGAGGTGTATTGATGCTTCATGTAATGAAATCTTCCATAAGAGAGAGAAAAAAAAAAAAAAAGGAACTCTTCTATTCTGGACACAGGTGTACATAAAAACATTTAATTTCAAGTCAATAGGTTTGCCTCACATTAACATTTACAGGACCAAAGACAGAAATAATTTGGTTTCCCTGAATGTGTTGTTATCATTATCAATTCCCAAAGCCTCACAATAAGTTTTCCATAAATTTAAAATTAACTATTATTTTCTCACCTATAAATAAAATATAATCATCTTAAAAATCAATGAAGGGAAAACCATCAAATCCATTAACCTGACTAAGAATTCCTTCAGGCCAATAATATGAACTGCAGTGCACTGGATCTTTCATTTTATTGAGCTATATCTCTTTGTAAAGCAACCAGCAGGGGAAAAAAAAATCAAATCTAAAATCAAAGACTAAGGGGTTTTGTTCTGGAAACCAGTGAGGTAAGGATTGAATATTCTTTTATGCCTGGAGTTAATTTTTTTCACCTTAATTTGCAATCAGACACAATAAAAAAAAGATATTGCCCCTGGAAGGAAGCAACTTTATTACCATTCCAACTACTTTCTGTACTTTTCATCACTTCTAAATCCTTTGTTTTTGAATTCACCTCCATAACCTTGCAACAGTAAACACGTTTACTTGGCTTTGCTGACTGTCAACCAATACCATCTGCTCTTTGGAGCCTTAAAAATAGTAACACATATATGGGTCACAACTGTAGTCTCTAGATAACCATGTAGCAGATCCAGGTGATTAATTTTTCTACAACCTTTATCTTACCCAGGGGCAGACTTTTGCTATGTCTTTCCCCAGTGAATGTTTCTCATAAAATGTGAAATTAACAAAAATGCAATCTTACCAAAAAGACAGTATTTCATAGAGGACCCATGTCAACTAACAGAAGGGGTTGTTAGTCAGCTGCCTTGTTTGAACTTGATCCAAAGGCATTTCTACTCTCTTTCATAAACAGAAGTGGTTCAAGCCATAAAACTGTGAAACTGGGACAAATCAACAGGGGTCTTTCTTTTTTCTGCAAAAGAGAAGAAAAATAGTGGCATTAGCTGCTGCTTCCAGGGTGTCTTGGCAGTGCTGCTTCTCGCAAATACCACTTTTTCTGTCTGTGAGTTGGTGTTCTGCTTATGCTGTTTCTCATGACGCATGCATTCAAGTTTTTTAATCCCTGACCATACAGGACAGTTTGATGAGCGAATTGACAAGATGATGATTTGAAATGCCATAATGATCTATTTCAAACCCAGAATAGATGGAAAACACCAATGTTAAAAAAGCCAGTAAAATTATACAAGCAAGCACTGGTTTCCTCTTTGACCTTGTATGCATAAATTACATATACACGTGCATTATCATAATCCCTTAAAACATTCTTTTAAAGACACAGCAGAAAATATTTGCTTAATAATAAAAGAAATCCTCATTTTCTTCTGTTCTTATCATTTCATGTGTCACAGAGGTCTTGTTTGTAGAACACTATCCAAGTTCTACTTTAAAGATAGAATTACTTCTTTTGCTATTAAGTTATTCCCATAATCTTGAATGATTTTCTTATACTAAAAAAATAATTTATTTTTATATAAATATATCTGGTTTGCCATCCTTAAACCTGCAGGACAAAGTTGTATAAAGGTTCAAATACACCTATAAAATCCTTTAGGCATAAACAGTTGACAAAATTTGTGTGAGGGTTGGAACCAACCACATTCAGTTTCCTCTCTGAGAACTTTAGAAAGCAAGGGGGTCCTTTCTGCACCTTGTGACTCAATGGGAGGGACTTCCTGCTCCAGGCAGAGATCCTGCTGTGGGGACATAAAATGATGAATCTGTCATGGCAGGCACTGAACACTTTTTCAGTTTCTTTCTCCACTGGAGTGCAGTTAAAAATAACTGCAGTTATTTTTCAGTACAGAAAACACATGGACCTATTGAAGCATGTCCAGAAGAGGGACACCAAAATTGTCAGAGGCCTGGAGCACCTTCCCTGGGTGAAAAGGAGGGGAAATTTGGAATTGTTCAATCTGGAGAAGAGAAAAATCAAGGGATACCTTTTAAGAGATTTCAATACTTAAAAGGAATTTATAAGAAAGATTAAAAAAGACAATTTATCGGGACCCACTGCAATAGGACAAGAGGAAATGGTTTAAAACTTACAAAAAAAAAAAAAGGTATATTTATCTTAAATATAAGGAAGAAGCTTTTTGTAGTGTGGGTGGTGAGACACTGGAACAGGTTGCCGAGAGAAGTAGCTGATGCCCCATCCCTGGAAACATTCAAGGGCAGGTTGAGTGGACTCTGAAGTACCTGGTCTAGGTGAAGATGTCCCTGCTCATTGCAGGGAGGTTGCAGTAGATGAGCTTCAAAGGATCCTTCCAATTCAAAGCATTCTACAATTCTGTTATTAATTTCCATAGTATTCATCTTCTATTTATTAATCAACAACTTCAAATATTAACAAATCACAATTTGGAGCAGCACAGAAGGCACAGTAGCTTTCTCCCACAGATTTCTCTCTCCTATATATCTATATATGTATGTATATATGTATTACAAATAACTATTAACTTAATAAAGGTGTTAAATATCAGGGGGATTACTCCACCAGTATGTCTCATTCAGCTCACGTTACATTCACTTCTGATCTTGCAGTATGTTTCACCTCCACATAGTTTAGACATTGCCTAAAACTGTTAATTATTATTACTACTACTACTACTACTACTACTACTACTGTTATTACTATTATTATTTTGACACCACCATACATGTTTTTTTCAGAGATGAATGAGATGTTGAAATAAAAAGAAGGCAGGGCAGTGGAAAAGACAGACAGGAGTGTAAACAGATAAAAACGCTTGCAAATTTTAAAAAACTATAAATGTTTTAGATTGCAGGTTCTCCGTACAATTTCCTTGGTGTTTTCCTCAGATTAGTCAACACGTTGTAATGACAAATACATGTGTTCTGGCACAGAGTAGTGGGAAAGTTGCTTAGTTTTGCAAAATAGGGTTTAAAACTGTCTCAGGGGGCAATTTCATAACTATTTATATCAAAATATATGCTATAATTAGAAAAAAAAATTTAAAAAATGATAAAGCTAGCACAAAGAAATTGGATACTGGAATAACTGCAAGAGTAATATCAAGGGTTTTTAAGCTGGATGTCATTAGAGATAAACATGTTCTTCATCATTTCTAAAACAGCATTTTCAAATAATCCAGTAACATTATAATAGTACAATTTCATTAAATTCCTATAGAAGTTTTGTTATCAAACTGTTTTTTTACTAAAACTAGTTGCATTGGTGCAAAAATACAAAATTTTACTAGTTACCATTCCTCTGCCACCTATTCTTTCTTAATGTGTCCCAAATACTGCAGAAATTCACCATGCCACTCTTTCCTTTTATGGATATTTTCCATATAAACATTAATGTTCAAACATTAATTCAGATTTAAAACAATGAAAATTCTATAAATCTTACTTATTAAATTAGTTTTAAGAAATAAAAATAATTTTTAATTAATTTAATAAGTTTATGTCTTGCTTACATATAGTACATGAACCATTGTATCTGAGATCAAAATTTGGAACAGCTTTATAATTATTTTAAAAGTACTTTGAAAATGCTCTCAAAACCAGGATTGGTTGTTTTAGCTCATGAACTAGAAAAATTAGAAAAAAATATCAGGTGTACAAATGAGTATCTTGGTTCCATTGTGGATATGCTACATTGCAGAAACTTCCAAAATTATTTGGGATATAATAAAGGGCATTAAAAAAATCAAAATTACCTCTTCTTTAGGAAGATTATGCTAAAAAATTACATAGAAGCCACATCCAAACTGAACAAAGTGACATTCAATGCCACACCCGCCTGTGTGGCTATAAAACACTGTGACATTCCTTAAGACTCCTGTTCCTAAGGCTATGTTACACCTCTTACAGAAATATTAGTAAGTAGCAGTAATAGAGGGAAGTAGGGGATTCTGTTCAGTTGAGTTTTTGCTGAAATGGGCCAATCAAAAAACATCAAACAATCTTTTTTCCTGGGTACCAGAATGTATTAACCAAAAAATCCAGATCTTAGCTTTCTAACTGTACCTGACATGAAATTACTTTGATTTACTTACTATTAAAGACTACTAATTTTGTTTTAATCTATGCTAGTAATCAAAAGGAATTATAATGAAGTACTCTGAGTTGTATCTTTTGGGGAAATCTAAATTATGTAGTTTTGGTATTAGATGTGAAACACAGGACATTCCAAAATTTTTCATCTTGTTTATGCTGTTGGAATATAAGATCTGCTCATAAAAAAAAAAAAATCATAACAGATTGTAAGTTTTTTTCTATTTTCTTCATGATTTCATGTTGGCACACTCATGAAATATGACACAATAATTAATTAGCTTTCAGGATAAAATAAGAGCACAAGCTTTTTACACTGAATGCACATGCAAAAATGCAGAGGTATTATCAGCAACAGAATTCTAGCAAAATGTGTGGCATTAAATAATTAAATAAACTTCAAAATTATGTCATAAATTTATTTTAAATTATTACTTGCCAGCCTAAAATGATACAAGATTCATTACTAGAGCTGTTATATTATTTTGCTGCTATGTATATTGACGGAGTATAATTTTATCATTAACGGTACTAAGCCAAAATTTAATTTTATAACATCATTTCTTATTGGCAAGAGTCTCCAAATTCTACTGCAGAATGAATTCTAGCAAGTGACATCCATTCAGTGAATACTCTATCATTAGTGTTCCTTTTTATCCTTTCTGTGTGCAAAACTTTATGGATGTTTATAAAACTATACTGACAAGGCATGATGGAAACAAGACAATGTCAAATATTTGTTTCTGATGTGACACCCAGCTCTTCATGCCAGAAACAATTTTCTTCAGAGCTGCTGAAACAACGTTTTACAGTCAAATAATGTCTTTGGTAAGTGCTTAATAGTGACTGTAGCATTTCTATGTGATACACTTCTGGCTCACTTGTAGAAGAACTGCAATATTTATCATATTGAGATTTGTCTAGCAGTACTGTGAGAGATAAAATGGCAAGTTACACAGGTCTGAAAGGAGAGAAAAAAAATCTGTAATACACATGATAGAATAAGCAGGCCTCCATAATGACCTTTTATTTGGTTGGTTAGTTGGTTGGTTGATTGTTTTTTCTACCCTAAACCAAGATGTAACAACCTCTTTTCCAAAGTTTTGGTGCCTTTTCCAGAAATTTTAGTTGTTCAAATTATGACTGTGTGCTTTTGGTGTCAGAAATATTTTTAATAACTTTTATACAGCAATTAGAAATGTCCTTCAATCTGTTTTAAATATAAAAACAAAAATCCAATGCCTTATTTACTCTCCTACAATTCAGACTTTCAATGAGTGCATTTAGAGCAGGAGTAGATCCAAAGTTTTAAGTCTTATACCTTTTCACTGAACAGTTCTTCATCAGATTCTGAATTGAGAGGAGTAGTTACTAGTATATAATAGACCATAAAATACTAACTTATCAGTGAAAAGGAAAAAAAGTACCTTTTTCTCCACATTTTTATGTAGTATAGTTGCTGACTTACATTAATGTAAAGGAAAAGAGAACAGGCCATCTGGAACATCTACCTGTTTGAAATTACGTTATCTTCTATGAGCCTGCAAAACCAGGAAACATGAGGGAAGGTGTGTGTAGGAGGAATATGGATGGGGCAGCAATGGAAAACTCTGAAAAAGCAAGGAATACTTTCCTTTAATTACAAAGATTGAGTTGGTTCTCATTTTGCTGGTTCCCTTACTGGGACCAGAAAGTCTCAACAGTGGAGATGGTGTGAGGCTTGACAACTCTAATCATGATCATGGAGGATGACTAAATATGTTGGGAGCTAACTTTCAGTGTGGGCTGTGTTGAGATTTTCATGATACATGAAGGAAAAACGTAAAATATTTATGTGTGAAAATTCTGGTTTTAGATCTGGAAACATGTATTTCTTCTATTTTATGTATTAGAATGCCTACATGCATATTATACACTAAAATAACACAAAGCCAACGTGAAATATTTCTGTTGTAGAAGAAAAGTTGTGAACAATAACAGAGGAACCCAGTCTAGTCAGAGATACATAGATGTATTTTCAATAAAGAAAATTAAAATCCTTTATGTAAAAAAATACAGTGATAAATGGCAGTGTACATGTTCTTGTATGCATATGTTTCATATAAAGCTTCCTATCTGATGCAGTCTACTAGAAATAGGTGGCTTTGGAACAAATACAGGTAATTTTTCAAAGATGCACTGTCAACAGCAAGAATTCTATATGTAATTAATTTTGTATTAGAATTCTTCCTATGCAAATTTCACACCATTACTATTTAAAAGAACAGAAAACCCAAACAAATCGCAGCATGTTTGTATGTAATTTAAAATTTCAATTGATATAAGCAAGGATTCAATATTCTTCATTCTAGTGGAAGTGTTGGATGTAAGCTTTTACATATTTATTTATAATTAGATGTCCTCCTTTGCAGCAAGAAAACAAAGAAGGTTAACGTATAGATGTAATTTAGCAGATCCTTACAGCTTACTCCCGTAATTCCCTGAGCTTGTTTGCTGCATGTCCGCATTTTTTATTTCCTTTCCCTCTTTCTGCTGCTGCTGCTGCTGCAGTTAGCAGAACAGAGCCCAGTTGTCAGTCCCAGTAGTGAACCAATCTTTGCCATATGCCTCTGTTTAAACTTTAAAGTGAATAAAAAATCTCTGCCTAGTTTAATTAAGACCCTCAGTATTCTATTCTCCAATGTTCTTTACTTTTTTTTAGTCTTTTGTGGGGTTTTTTTGTTTTTTTTTTTTCCTGATAGATCAGCTAAATTATAGAGTAAAACATAGAATCATCCCTTGAAGAAAACCGAACATTACTTTTGGTAGGCACAACCTCAGTTTTTTGTTTTCATGTGGCAATAATTCATTGCCTTAATTCAAAAACTGCTCTGAACAGCTTTCTATAAAGCCCATCAATATTAATACATCATATAAAATGTTATATGTGTGGAAGCATGAAAGCAGAGGGGTGAAGGGATGCATTGCACCGTAGGACAGATTCACTTTGTTTGTTTTATAGCAGCTCTCTACATGGGCTCAAAAAAGAGCAGGGAATGGGAGGCATCCTGCACCTGCACCTGCTCAGGCAGCTGAGCTCCCTGCCATCCTCCACAGAGGGCTCTGTGGCTTTGAGGTGCTCAAGGCAAAGTTGGAGAGTGTTTCCTTCATGTTTATACAGCACTCTGCAACCTCTCCAGGCTTACAGGACTAAGCATAATCTTATGATTTTCTGGTACAACACTCTTGATTGCAGATTTTTAAACATGGAATTTAAAGCAAAAGGCTCCATTCCACTGCCTGACAAACATCACACCCATTTCCATACTGTTTGAAATTGAAGTTTTCATCACCACTTGAGAACATTGATACTATTTGACCTTCCCTGAACCATCTTATTTACTTAATTCTGACCTGGAATCCATGATGATTTTCAATTCTACTAATCTGGTTTTCACACAGGTGTTTCTCATTGCATTTCCATTTAAGAGTATCAGCAGTGCTTTAGTAACAGTGACTTTGTTCAGCTAAACAGTTTATGACAGCTCATGCACAGAATTTTTATCTCTTTACATAAAACCCCATCAGTGGTGCTGGCTCACAAGCACACCTGGTAAAGCATATGTTTTTGATCTTTAAGTCTATTTAGGCTAGCCTAGATAGAAAAGGATAAGCTTGAATCTATGAGAGATAGCACATCCATGAATCTCTGTTTTGAACTTTCAAAAAGCATCTAGTTTTTGAAATATTTTTAGTGATTATAAATAAGGAAAACAAAGCCTATCATTGACATTTTTTTAAGAAATAAAAAAATTAAATTCCATATCAAACTTTCTGTCCTCTATGTTAACAAACATTTTAGAAGAACTGAATCTAGATGCTACTTTAAGTTCTTTAAATGAAGAGGTTTTGGAATAATATATTATACAACACAAAACCCACAAACATGCAAACTTCAAAGCTCATAGATTAATTGTTTTTTTCCACCATGTAATTTTTAGAGTTTAACATAAATTGGGTTTTTCCACGTTACTAATAGTTCAATCCAACAAGTGGAAAAATGGAAATTTCCAAGCAAATGTTACAGGAAGTTTCCAGATTACTATTAAGTCTTGCCAGGTTTTTGCATAAAAAAGAAAAGAGAGGACTCTTTCCCTATGGAAATTCCTTTTTTAGAGGTTTTTATCCTTAAACAGATGTTATTGGTATAATTTCCAGAATGACAAGCCAGCTGTCAGACAATAAACCATATAATATGAATGGATGAAGTTAAAAAAAGTCTAAAATTAAGCAGCATTTGTTTCAGGTAACAGCAATTAGCAGAAGTTGGGCTTAAGCAAACCACTTGGAATTTTCTGAGGCTTAGGGATTTTCAGCTTAAAGCACAGATTTAAACATATTCTTACAAATTCGTGGTACATAAACAACCCAAACCCATACATCAGTTCAAATTGGAAGTGTTTGAAATTACGAAAGTTAATGAAACTTTAAAGTACAAGAGAATTAAGCTCCAAGTCAACAGCTGGTAAGCCTGAAATTAATTGAGAAAAGTTTATGATTTTGGTGTTCCTGAATCTGAACCCTAATCTAATTCTCCCTGGAATCATACAAGATGTTTAAAGATAATGAGATTGTATTTTTCTGGTTTGCATGGCAATTGACAGATTGTGGAGCACTGATGCCAGCCATATTCCAATATCTCAAAGTATTTCACCTGTCTGTATTTAGCACCAGCCTCTCAATGGGATTTTGAACATCCCTTTATCACTTAATCTTCACAGGTCTCTGGTTTGTAAGTGAGATCGGAACATAATTTGCTGACCTTATCTTCAATAAAACCAAAGGAATCAAATAATAATTTTCACTGCTATAAGACTTTTTTTTTGTGTCCTACAAGCATTTCAAATGGCTTTGCAAGACTTGGTAGGGCATCCCTATCGTTTAAGAAAAGAAGGAATGTAGGTAGTAGATAAGTAAGCACACTGGACTCACAGTAAGTCAGAGGCAATCTAGATTTTTGCATATTTCAGTCCTCTTATTTTCAGAACATAAACACTCCCTACCTCTGTCTATTCTGTTATATCTTTTTACTTCATGTCACAAGTATTGATGAACATTGCACAACCTAAGCATGACAGCTGTTCTTTTAGAGAGATAGATACCAAACACTACTTAATATTACTTGCAGAATTTATCAAAATAGCTGTTCTTACTAAGGGAAAAAAAAAGTGCATAATTTTTAAAGCAACTAACTTCCTATACATGGAATTTTATGCTTTCACTTAATGATGGGTGCCTGAAGATACAGGCCAGTGAAAGCCACACTGCATTTGGAATCAAAACGGCAATAGATGGCAAAGAGATGCCCTTTTGGAAAACATCTACTCAGCCTTCTAAAGTTTCAAAATCTTTATCTTCTAACTACAAAAGAAACCTTAAAGAAATATGTTTCTTCCACTTTACATAAACCAATCAACGTTGGTAAAGGAAAATCAAACTTGATGTTACTACAGTTCTACCACAAAAGTGCAAGGGGAGAAAACAGGTAGAAGAAACAAATTGGGACTAGTCAGATTTCTCAACTACTGTGTGATCTGATTTCTAGCACGGGGAATGCAGAATGTCTCCCCAGATGCATCCAGTGAAAGAAGAAAATAGCCCTCGAGACAAGGAGAGAACACTATTTACGTACAAACCTTAAGGAATAATTTTTTACTTCTTTAAAAAATACATCCTTCTACCACATATTTCATTTTTGAGGCAACATCATATGGCACATTTAAGTCAGAAAGCACAAAAGATTAATGATCTGGTTCATGAAATCCATAGATATCTCTGTACCAATGCTGTGCTACACAGGTAAGACCAAACAAGAATAGTAGCGAATTCGTTTTGCATCACAACACATAATCAAAAGCACTGGCCAATGTGCTCTCTTCCCTTGGTTTAAGGAAAGCAACTCTGTTCATTAACAGCTTTTCACTTAGTATGACTTGTGTGTATTACACTCAAACACTCAGATGTCATATGAAATGATGGGAGCTGACAGTTTGGAATCTGAAAGGTTTGACTCCTTTTGAATGTACTAAATGAACAAGTGCTGTCTAATTTTTGTTGAACTGAACCCAACAAAAATCCCCTGCAAGGATGCAAGATTTTATTATACCTTTTCAAGTTTAATATGCACAGTGAATATTCAGAGCTTTTCAGCTAGATACTCAGTTAATTCTATGACTAAGAAAGATGTCATTAGGTAGGCTTCAGGCAACAGTGAGCTACAAATGGAATTCCTTCCTTATTTTCTGAAACTCAGAGTTTATGATCCATATCCAATGATGAATGGTCTATAAACTCTCTTATGGTCTTTAATTGCATAAACTTTACATTATAGACCTACATTAGCTTGGGAACATTTTTGCTACAAGATACAGAAAAACAGTAAAAACAGAAGTTCCCTCAGCTCTTACACAGAGTATGCAATTCTTCAGTAAAATTTGTTCAGTATTAATGGTTTTTGTTTGAATTTGTACTTTTCTAAAAATGCAGAGAAATAAGGCTTTACCTTTTCAATCTTAAAAATTTACTTTTTTTTAAATGCTTTTTTCCTGAAACTCATGCTGTCTAGTTAGCTCTCTGTGTTGTATCAATGTGATTTGGTCCTAACCCTGTCAAACTATTTTACCTCGTAGCTGCTGCTTATATTGGTTTATTAATAAGTGCCTTTCTATACCTGAAGAGCAGCATGCATGCTTCCTGAGCAGTTCACTGGCTTCTGCTTTTGGCATTTTGACTTGTTTTAGAAAGCACTAAATAAATAAGAAATAAGAGTTGGCATAAAGTATTTGATAAGTGCTATAGAGAAAAGAGCCTCAGGTAGATTGCCTATATATACCACAACCACCTAGAATTTAAATTTTGAAAAGCAATTTATATGAAAACAAAAAGAGACTTGTCAACCCAGGCTACTAGTAGAACTACAGGCTTGGTTTCCTAAAGTGATGCATATTTTGCCCTTAAATTACTGTCCACTAGCATGGCAAGAAGTTTAACCATGTGCTGTACATGGCATACATCTTGTACCATAAGGAATACTGAAAAAGCTGCTTCAATAATGGCTCAACCACTAATCAAACAGGAAAGCATTAGGAAAAAGAAGAAAATACATAATTTCAGTACTGTGATGGCTATATTTAGTACTGCAAATGCTTTCAGCTTGGAGAAGATCCTGAGGAGCTCTTTCCACAGCCTTCCAGTACCTACAGGGGGCTGCAAGAAAGCCAGAGAGGGACTTTTCACAGAACATGTAGTGATAGGACAAGGGGGAACAGCTTTGAACTTTGAATTTTTGAATGACTATTTGTAGACAAACATAAGGGTATCAGGAAATTAATTGTGTGAATTGTAATGATCTTACTTCTTTTGCTCAACTGTATTGAAAAATCAACATAAATCACAGATAATGAAATTAAATAGAACCATCTCCTGGAGAACTGGCTGCCAGGAATTTTTTTTCTGTCACATTTTGAAGTTCTGCTTAATCTGATTAACAATATATCTTCAATTCCACATCTATTACCAAAAAAAATGGCATCCATATCAAATAGATTTGAGACTCACATAATTCTGAGTTTTGAAATAATTTTGCAAAAGAACATATTATTTGAACTTTAATAAACCCCAAAAATACTATAAAAATTAGTTTATTTTTACTCCTATATATACTTTCAGCATACTGTGCTAATGGGTATTAGGCAGGCCAAATAAACAAACTTCATCTCACAAAGATCTCTTCAGTATCAACTGTCAATATATTAGTAGGTATGACAGTAAAAACATGCTTGGAGTATTGTTTGAGGTAAACATGCCTCAGTATTGCACAAAAGGCAAGTATATTATATTCACGATTTAACTCTCACTTTGCATTAGAAAATTTGCATGTTTTGGTTAGCTACAAAATAATTTCAATCTTTTCAGCATGTTAACCAATTCTTATTTGCAACTCTGACTTAATCTACACCCGGAGGAGCATGCACTCTGTTATCAGGACTGGTTATTGACTGTCTTATAAAAGTTCTGCCTATAAATGTGCTTTTAAATACTCATATATATGAATGTATGCATTTTAACAATTCTTGACTTATCTGTTCAGTATTTAGTAAATGGAGATGGCTTGCCTGCTAAATGTTTTAGTTAATCATTTTCGGTAATTAAATGATCTCCAATGATTCAGGAAATGAAGATGTGTAATAAACTTAAGGAAATTGAACAGTCAATAACTGGGATAGATGACAGCAGTTAATTACTGTATGGGGAGTTAAAAATGCCCATGCTCTATCTAATTGTGTGCCTCCAGCCTCCGTCTTTTCTAGCAAAGTCAGGATCTACGATGTGTTGGGTACGAAAAGGTCCATAAAAACAGCTGCATTTTGGGCATCTCTCCCCCATGCTGGGCTAAAGGAGAATTAGGAAGAAACTACAACTGTAGAATTTCATTTCTGCTGCTCTGAAATCCTTCCCAGCATACACTATTTATAAGGATAGGTCATGAGGGGGTATTCCCATTCCCACATTCCCATCCTAAATTGCTGTCGCCATACACATCCTTTCCCCAGAAAAGAGGAGAGCTACTGAAGCACTGTACTGCAGGATTTCCTGTAGACCATGTATAGTATGGAAGGAATTGGAAGAAGATGAAAGAATAACATCAATGGAACATGAGGGAAGTACTCCAGGTCTCCCAGGCATTTCCACAAAATGTCATAAATCAAACAAATGTAAATGATTGGACAGAACATGCTTTATTCAAGGAGCTATTTAGGAATAAAGTGTCACACATTTTCCTATACATGCTTGTACAGACTGCAGCCTGGGACCATTCCCATTTTCTCATGATTTCTATTTTGGAAAATAACAATACCAAATTGAATAGGCACTTGTGTTCAAATGTTCTTTATGCTAATGACTCCTCAATGTTTTGCACAGTTGCGTGACATTTAAAAAAATTATTTCATTCCTAATATAATGTATTTGTAGTAGGACTAATAGTAGGCTTTCCATAGGCCATTCTAAGTTTTAAGTAAAATGCAAGGCTCATGAAAGCCATCTCTTTTTAGTTATTTTCTACGTTTTAAGGTCCTAATATTCTCTAGATAATATTGGCTTTACCAGTTCTTTCATTCCTTTCTGCTTTGACAGTATCTGCCAACTATAGAATACAACAATATAAATTAAATTATAACTGTTAAAAATCTTTAATATTGTCATTTACGCAAGTAATATTTACTATATACAGAGAGAATTGCCATTGTATTAAAGAAATTCATTCCTGATAACAAACAGAGCAGGTGAACTTCACTGTTATCTTTACCATAGATAAATTCTGTTGATTAAGTAATCCTTTATATAAGCAAATAATTCATTTAATGACTATACATTTCTAACACTGCCTCATGAATTTCAGAGTTCCTAAATAATATAGAAACCTTGCTAGAATTCAGAGGATGTCCCTTCCTTCCTGAACACCATTCAGTTCTGCCAGGTTATATGCTCACAGGAGGTAGAATGTGAAGCTGGTAGCCAGTTGTAAAATTGCCAGAGAAGTATTATTTTACACTGAGAAGTGCCAATTCATTAAATTGAATAATTAATTAAATAAAACTCTTAAGATCTATACAGCATATATCAAGACCTCAAAAATAATAACAGTATAAATAGCTTGTTTTGTAGGACACTTTTTTGCAGAAACATGAAAATGTAAGAAGTGTGAAAATGTACAACATTTCAGTGTTCCAAAACCTACTTTAACCTAATTGGACACTGAAACACATCTTGAAACACTGACTTTTCTTACAATTCCACATTTCAAATACCCTTAACAGAAGAACAACAGCAAGACATAACTGCACCTCTTCCTCCTTTATCCATCAACAATGTTCTGTGTATACACACTGCATCAGAAGAAAGGCCATTACTCCGTGCCAAGCTAACATATGGGTGTTTAATCTGGGTTTATAAACAATACATCCCTTTCAATACTTATAATTAAAAAAATAAAAGTCCATATTTCTTCCATTTTCATCTTTATACTATTTTTCCTTAACAATGCAGTGTAGCTGCTTACACAAATGTACAGGCTCTGGCCTCCTTAGCTTCCATGCTTAGACCTGAAAGGATCTGGGAATAATTAGGCTTCATTTTCGATATCCTGTTAAGGGATTAAAAATGGATCAAATCCCCAGTTGCCTTGCTGCTTTTATGTGCTCTTCATAAAAGGTTTCAAAAGTAGAAGAACAGTATATTTGTTATTTCTGGCTCTGTTAAACACAATAGTAATGAACATTAGCTATTTAGCTCTTAAAAAACATGCAAAACACAACACGCATATGATGTATGGCACTTTAAACATATGCTTACAGCTATATACTGCCACCTAATCACCTGCATGAGAGCACTGGCACAGAATGCCAAGATTATACAGCCGTGCTTCCAAATGGTCCCTAAGTTGTTTAAAGCTGTCTACTCCTCTAGCAAATATTGTGATTTGAAAACTCTTCAAGTATTACATAGTGAAAAGAGTAATTTTCAAGAAAAGAAGGTGGACTGTAGATGAACAACCTGTGTCTAAGGTTGTAAATACAAAATAAAGTTGTTTTCCAAAGGATACTAAAGAAAATAAAAACTGAATGCCCAATGGGCACATTCACTGGGCAATTTTATTTCTATATAAAAAGCTGCTATTAATTACAAACTAGTTTTTATGCAATTCTGCTTTCTTTAAATGTGGAGTGAATTCTCCCCATAAACTAATGAACTGAAGTGAAGCCAAATAGAGACCAGCTGGCGGAATTGCTAAGTAATTTTATCCACATGATTGACTTTATGATCCTTTCACTACAGTAACTAGTCTTTATTCTTACAATCATCATCAACCATAATTCCAGAGGGAGAGATGATTAAAAATCAAGAGAATAGAGAGGAGAGGTTTGTTTGATGTGGTACAGTGCATTCTTGCACACACTTCTTCTGTATAATAGGTGCAGAATTACAGGTCTTTATAGCCTCCAAAGCAGTGCACTGAATAGCTGCCTCAAAGACATAATAAGCAACCAATGCCTAAATAATCATTACAGATACTCCATTAACAGCATCTATCTGTGTGGCTTTTAACCATACAAATTGTTTTTTGACAGCTTGTAACCTTTCTGAACAGTTTCCTTTGGGCATTACACCACATTCAGATCTAATTTTAACTTTTGTTTTGTCTATAATTTATTACTTTCTTTGGAGGCACATAATGTATTTTCAGTGGAATGGATAAATTCAAATAGAAGACTTAAAAAAAATCAATTGCTGTTTTAATCTATTAAATCCTTGCTCTCTAGGAGATAACTAAAATCTGATGAAACATAACAGGGGAAAAAGGCTAAATGGTCTAGAATTCCTGAGGGTATCTGTTTTACAACAAGCAATATTTTTTTCCCTCAAATTATTTAAAATAGGGCATAACCAAATGAAAAAAAAAAGAATAAAAGTAAAAACACATATAAATAAAACATAAATCCTTTAAGGCTGCTCCTAAGAGCCACAGACTTAAAATGACATAACAAATAACATGTTATAAAATAGTTTAATGCTGTATTGCAATGGGATAAAGAGCTAAAAAAGATGTACAATTATATCTTTTTTTCCAAAGAGAGACCATAATTACAAATCAGTAAAGACTTACGAAGAGCTAGAGGGCAAGCATGATTTTCAGAAACTGATGGAAATGTGTAAAATTAATGTGGGGGATGATGAAACAGTATTAGGTGATTGGACATGGCTATCATGGCTATTATCTCACTTCTAAGGAACCATTTTCAGGAATAATGTCCAGTAAGTCAACATGTAGTAGCAATCAACAAAGAAATACCACAATTCTGGCAGCCAAAATTTCTGATTTCTTTCAAGGCATTCAGCTCTTTTTCAATAGATTCAAGTACTTTTCCCAAAGTTTTCAAATCTATGTAACAGGCCAATGTCCAATATCCATGTCCAATTGAAAAAAAAAGTGATTTAAAATAACCTAAGCATTCACTGCTCACAAAGGTCCCTGCTCTTCACAGATGTTATGTGGTGGCTAATCACATCAAAATTAACCATCATGACTGACAAAAGGATAAATCGGATAGGCACAAAAATCTACTGTTTAGAATCAACTGAACAAGTTTTTCCCATCTCCTGAATCTTAAAATGGGTCAGTAAATCTAGTACAGTTTTCATAAATGATAGGGAAGGCAGAGCAAATCTTTAAGTAAAATGTGGAAATATCCCTCTCAGTATGAATTTAATTCATCACGCTAAACTCAGTGAAGGTACATCAGCATAAAATTAGAATGAGGCTGTTATGAATCAAGGAGATTCATGTCTAAATTGCATCTTACAGCTGAGATATACTACAGCTTATATATCTGAGGAGCTGAAAAAATAATGGCAAATTTCTTGGTTATATATAAGATAATAAGGAGACTTTTAGGATAAATATTGATAGGCAAAAGAGGACCCAGTGGAAGAAACTATTAGAAAAGGGTAGTGAAAATGTGAAATACAAAGATTTTAAAAAAATATAAGTATGAGAAAATCTCAACTATTCAGTTATTTTTTGAGCTTGATTCAGTGTCATACTTATGCTCAAGACTGTTTTGCTGGTTTGGGGTTTCGGAATTTTTTTTTGTGTTGTGCGTGGGGCTATTTTAATTTGTTATCAAGAACATTACTTGCAAATTATGATACTGAAAGCAGAAAGATCATAGTGAGAGTAATCTGACAGCTTCTAAAAGACTTCAAGATTGCTTTTTGTTTAATTGATAGATATTTAATATCTCAATATGCCCAATGCACAGCTGTTCTGCAAGTATCATGGGCCAAACTGTAAAATGAGCTCTCTGTAATTTGATCAGTGTCAACCTGATGAAAAAAATAAAAATATCCCTGTCTTAGGGATCTTAAAATTGGGGGGGGGGGGGGGGCGGGGTAAGGAGGACTCATTAAATTCTGACCCATTTCATTACATAAGACAGTCCTAATGACTGTAGACCTGTTCTAATTGACTTGCTCACCAATTTAGAGTACCATATCATATACCATTCTTCATTATCACCAACAGTAGTTAAGGACATTACACAGTTGTCAGTATAACACAATTATCTCTCAAATATTTCTTCTTCTAGTCTTTCCCAATCTTTCAACCTTGTCATGAAAGCACACCCAACTGTGTGAGCATTTAATTCCAAGAAATATTGCAGTGATATAATCTGTCTGAGAAGCACCAAAATTGAAGAAAGGCTGAGCCAACCAACATTCCAGCTGATGGGAATTATTAGAAAGCAGTATTCTGAAATGCTACCATATGGGAGCATTGCATTTGTGTTACATAAAGCAATCACAGAATGAAATTACCAATTCGGAATAAGGATTTAAATAAGTAAAAAGGTGAGGGTGGGGTGGGGTGGAGTAAGTAATTCTAGGTGCCCTTAATTTATTGCTCCTGTCTTCATCTGGTTTTCTCCAGTAAAGAAGGGCCAATCTTTTGGACAGTTTATGCCGTCAGATGTTATGAGGACATTCAAAACTGTACTATCCATGTCCTCTTCCACAGAGCTGCTACCCAGTCAATCAGTCCATTGCTGCAAGGCCTTTTATTTGTCCTTGTTGCTGTCAGCCCATTTCTTCAAGTCTGCTTAGGTTAGAGCCATTTCAAACTTGATGAGACTGAGCTTCATCTCTCCATCTCACCTCAATGATAAAGAGGATGAGTGCTACTGCAAACCCCCAAATACTCTTGTCACAGACACTCAGGAAGATGACAACCAAGAAACCACCACTTCCGTACCCAGTCATCCAACTGGTACTATAAATTGTTTGTTCTTCACTTATCCAGACTGCAAAATCCTAAAGAGGGTATAAGAATATTGTGAGAACAGCACCAAAAGCCTCACTAAATGTAATGTCATTCACTTTTCTCCCCTCATCCAGATATCCAATAATTTGATCATAGAGTCACTCAAACTCATCAGATATAATTTATCCTTTGTAAAGGCATGTTGTTAGTCTCCTTTATGTCCAGAAGCATTTTTTAGGAAACTCCATGGTTTTCTTGTGAATCATTGTGAGGCTGACTGGTCTGTACTTTTTGGTATTCTTTGAAGATGGGTACAATATTCACTTTCATCCAGTTGTCAGGGACTTCCATAGATTTCCACAATTTTTCAAAGATGACAGAAAGTGACCTTGCAAGGACACCAGAGAATGCTCTCAGCACACTTAGATGCAGATTATCAGGTTCCACGGTCTTACAGGAGTCATGCTCTCTTAAGTAATTCCTGAGTTTATTGTCATACACTATGGGAGTTCAGCTGTTGCTCAACCCCCTTTACTAAATAAAAGTATCTGAGACACCTGGGTCATGAAGACTGAAGCAAAGAAGACACTGAATAACTCAGATTTTTCTGCATTTGTTGTCACTGGATAACCTGCCCCATTCAGCAACTGGCACACATTTTTACTGTACAGCATTTTACTACTAAAGTAGGAGTGCATTTTGGTCCTTAACCATTGACAGCAATAATCAGGGCCTCAACAGTGCAAACACATACCTTCTCCTTCAGATATGAATTGATTTTTTTAAACACTAAGCAAATGGAAAAAAAATAAAATAATAATAATCTTCCCTGTATCAAATAGTTCGGGAAAAGTATTGACAAATGTTAAACTTATGCCCTCATGAGAATCACATGCAGCACTTCAACCAGATCTGGAGTCCTCAGCACAAGAAAGAGGTGGATCTGTTTGAGTAGGTCCAAAAGAGGGCCATGAAGATGATCAGAGAGCTGAAGCACCTCTCCTACAAGGACAGGCTGAGACAGTTGGGGTTATTCAGCCTGGAGGAGAGAAGGCTCCAAGGAGACCTTACAGCACCTTCCAGTAGCTTAAGGGGGCTTATATAAAAGAGAGGGAGGGACTTTTTTACACAGGTAAATAGTACCAGGACAAGGGGCAGTGGTTTTGAATTAAAAGAGGAGACATGTAGATTAGATGTCAGGAAGACACTCTTTACACAGAGGGTGGTGAGGCACGGGCATGGTTTCCCCAGAGAAGCTGTCAATGTCCTTTCCGTGGAAGTTTCAAAGGTGGGTTGGATGGTGCCCTGAGCAACCCAATCTGGGAATGTCATCTCTGCTCAGGGCAGGGGGATTGGAATCTTTCAGGTCTCTTCCAACCCAAACCATTCTACAGGTCTATGATTCTGCTCTCGAGACAGTGTATCATGTGGAAACTAACAGGCAGGAGCTGGCATGATCCAGATTCTGCTCTGTATCTAAACTGAAATTCTTTGATGACAATGCTGGGCCTCAGAATTACTGAAATGTCTTAAAGAGATCTGAAAACAGCTGGAACCCATCTTGACCAGAGTCAATTATGTGCAAACTGTTAAGTTTATATTTAATTTACTTCAAAATATTTTACTAAGGAGGGTGATCTCCAATATATTCCAATGGTTAGCAACTCTTACAGTAAAGAAGGAACTGTTTACTTAAATTTTAGTCAGTAAGCCATATCACATAAAAAAGAGAAGAAAAATTATATAACTGTTATTCCATTCTAGGTAAAACTTAGCTTTGGTTAAGACAAACTAGATTTCAATATTACCATAGCTGCAAAATAATGAATATTTTTTATTTTGATAAAACCAGCCACTTCCAATATATTGCAAAGATGTTACTTTTGCAAATGCAGAACAACTGCTGAGCTCACTTTAGCTCTGATCAAAACTCAGTCTGGATGCCAAAACAGTGATGAATGGCATGATTTCTCCATTGCTTCTGTGCTATAAATGATTTTTGTTGGCACACTATGTACTAATTAAAATAGCTGTAATACACTCAAATTAAATTACCTTAAAAATAATTGAGATATTCCAACTTCATACATTTTATCATATATGTGAATACATGTACATATAAATATTGCAGCCTGGCTTCTCAAATGATGGAAAACACCAGTCTTTCACTGAAGTATGAAAGCCTACATCAGTAAAATCTCTAGCCCTATTTTTCCTAGATGCATAATATTTACGTATTTGTATGTATTTATCTTCTAATCATTGCAATTTCAAGAGATTTGCTGCCAACAGAAAGATAGCTAACCATGTCAACACATTCAGATTTCAGTTTTTAAGAGTCAAGTACCTACACCTACAATGTAGAGCTAAATATGTTTGGAAATTTCAGATTTCAGGAGTAATATCATGTGTTCAGGAATAATTTATTCATGGAAAGTGTTGTCAAACACTGGAATGGTCTGCCTAGGGAAGTGGTGGAGTCACCATTCAAGAAATGATTGGATGTGGCACTTGGTGCAATGGCTTTATTCACAAGGTCGTGTTCAGCCAAAGGTTGGACTAAATGTTAGAGGCCTTTTCCAACCTTAATGTTCCTATTCTATTTGGGAGCTGAAAATAGGACTCATGACTATTTGGTAGCAGCATTAAATTATTAAAAAACCATATATTTCAAGGTCATCCGAGAATAAGACCTGTGTAATTTCTTTTGTAATTTCTTTCTGACAACTCTTTGGAGTTTATATCCTATCCAGTGGACTGTAATATGCTTAAGTTGAAATTATTTAAAACTAAACAGACACAAATTCATTTTACTACTCTTTTTCTGAAAGTTTTCTGAGAATTTTCCAGACCAAAGGAGAAGAATTAAACATAGGATAAAAATAGTCACGTACAGATTACCTTGAGTTTTCCCTACACATAGTTTTCATTTAAAAAAATAAAATTAGATGACTGTTAGGTCATCTAGAGGATAATAAATTAAAGAGTGAATAAACAAAGTCTTTCAGAATAAAGGAAATGATGGAACACAGATTTTCTCAGCATAACAAGGTATGGGATCTGGCCTCAGAACTCCACCACAATAGACTAAATTAAGAATAGCAGAGAACAAGTTAGAATCATACATGGTTAGGAAAAAAGGTTTTGTTTATAAACCATAAAAAGAGGTATGCTATCAGTTGGAACATTACGTATTTTGAGATCAGTTTAAACAAACTTTCCCTCAAAAAGCTTTTCCTTTCTCCATATGTCAACAACATATGTCTTTTAAAACTAGTTTATTGACACTTTAACTTAGAGGAATTTCTCATCCACACACACACAGTAAATAGAACAAAATATTAGGGGTCTTAAAAACTGAAATAGTATGAGAAGAAATATAGACTGGATTGCACTTGTATATTGGACCAGAATATGTGCAATACAAATCTTGATTGGAATTTGACTTATTCTTTACTTTCTTTAAGAATAAATTGAAATATATACACTCAGATTCAAAAACCCAAGACCAACCAAAAAACCCAACAAAAAAAACACAGCAAAAACCAACCAAACAAAAATGGAACATTTTTAGAAGTCAGTTTAGTTTCTCCAATTCCCATTGAAGGCTACCAGAGTATGACCACACATTCAGTCTTCTGCCAGAGCAGTTATGAAGAACTACAATTAGTAAGCAGTGATTTTTAATAAAATATTCTGCTTCCTACAGGCATACCACCTTCTGAATTTGGCTAGTGAAACAATTTCTTCCCTGCATTATTCAAGTCCTAAGTTCTCTGAGCTAAAAACATTGCCTCACTTTTTTTTTTTAATTAGTTATATATAACAAATAAAATTTTAATCCTGGAGTTTACTAGAACCTAACTGCTCTCAAGCCACTATTTACAAGAATACAAAAAAAAAAAATAAAAATAGAGAAGAGCAGAAAAAACTGCAGCAATCAGGTAGATTTAGTAGTCTACAGGCCGTAGGTAGATTTCAGCATTTTTATCTTCATTTGACTTAAACATTAGGACTGTCTGATTTCTAAATGTAGTTCTAAGGAGAATGCTCAACTTAAGACAGGCCAACTGCACTGGAAATTTTATTTTAGAAAATAATAAAAGAAAATGTTTCCAAATCAGAGAGAACAATACTGAGAATTATAACCCACCATCAAACAATACCATAGTGAAACATCTTCCTGTTTTATGTCACTTGTCAGCAACCTGCTTTGCTACTACAGACAGGTAAATTCTCCAAGGACCCCAGGACCTTTGAGAATGCATGAAATCCATGCTTTCTCTTTTTTTTTTTTTTTTAACTCACAGTTTTATGAAACTGCTTATAGACTTTCTACCCTTTTAAATATCCCCTGTCAGTGGCCCAATTCCAGACTTAGAACAATTGCTAACAAAACTCTGCACTTAGCAGTTAAGATAGTTTACACATTAACCAGAAACCATCTGAAATACCTGCAAAAATCACTGAGGCTTCTCAAATTGAGAAAGCTTATTTTGAAATTAATCTGAATACTGAAAAGACATTTACAGAACATGATTTATACTTTAAAATTATTTTAAAAGCATATATTCAAATGTTTATAAAAGAACACATAATAAAAGTAAAGGTACAATGTATATAAGAATCAACCACAGTCAGAAATGAAAACAACTTCTCCTGCTATACTGGAACAGAATCTGGGAATTTGGTCCAAAACATTTATTGTAAAAAATAGTTACATTTACACTCTCCCCAATCAATTACTGAGATTTAAAATTTCCCAAATCTGTTAAAATAATAGAATAATTTGTGAAGGCATGTATGGTACAAAATCCAAAGACATGGAAATGGTGGCTTCTATGTTTCCCAAATGCTTCTAAACTGAAAACTCCCTCAAAAGTAAGTTATGTTTAGGGCATGCTGACAGTTGTGTTGATCCCAGTGAACTAGACTTAGAACTGGGAGCAAAATGGGCATCAGTGGTTTCCTGCAAACTAAGTATAGTGCTAGATGTGTCATTATGCAGGAGGACCAGCACTGGAATGAGCTTCCTAGAGAGGTGGTTGGTGCCCCCAGCCACTCAGAGTTTAAGAGGAATTTGGATAAAGCCCATAAAGGCTTTAATTTCTGGTCAGCCCTCAAGTGGTCAGGCAGTTTCACTGGATGACCATTGCAGATCCCCCCCCCTTCCAAGTGAAAATCCTCTATTCTGTTCTAGAAACAGCAGCTCTGCAGAGCTAAGTTCTCATAACTGAATCCACTCCTTGTGTACTGTGTCCAACTCTTCACATGGCTAGCACTTATTTGTTACTTAAGGACATAGCTGCGCTTTTGGAAATGACAGTCAGAACATCTGACGGCATTCACTGGGACCATCTGTTGACAGGCTGAGGGCCCTGAATCACAGCTTCAGTTGACTGGCATCATTGGTGTACTCTGAAACCCAGCAGACCTTAACCTATATTTAACAAATATAAACCCTGATCTTCACTCATCTCAGAACTACTGAAATTCTATTGCCTCAATCATGCAGGAGAAGATGTTTTTCCTTGCCAGATGCTTCTGAACCTAACAGAAGCTGGAGCCCAGCTAGCACCGAACTGTACTTAAATTTTGTTGCTTCAAGTTTAGCATTGTGTTGATGCAGTCTAAGGTAAAGATCATTCTTAGATGTCTTTTTCTTTACATTATATTGTCAAATTTGCATGCATCCTTTGTTGATTTCCAAGCTCAGCATCTTTAATATCTGCAATGTAAGCATTCTTAATACAATTGTGTAAACAAGTGTATGAATGGACGTAGAACTACAGCCCAAGGAACACTGGAAACATGCACAAAACTGTTCAGTGGAGAGATGTGTTCAGTGCTCTGCTGCTGAGAACAGTTTAAGTACCATTTGACTTCACTGCAAGCAGGAACTAGACTGTTATCCAGCAAAGTTGCTACACTGATGTAGAAGATCTAACATCTCAGGATACAAAAGAAAAAGACCATTCAGTTCCTAAACTAGCTGAAGTTTATATCCAACTTACAGCCTTCAATTGAAAAGTAGAGAAAAATACTGGAAGCCTAAGAACAGAAATACCAATTCCTTTCTTTTATCTCTTCAAGGTCTTCTGTTTTACTACCTGAAAATACAACCTGCCTGCCTGCAATTATATATCAAATTCTACTTGAATGCAGTAAGCATCACATTCCCACAATGATTGATGACAGATGTCCAATCATGTTCTTGTTACTGGGTGGGATCAGCAAAGCAGCTGCCAAAGGCCATAGGCAAAACCAAAGGAAAGAACAATGCAAATTCACAATTAGGGAGTCTCTGGGGTGTGGGAAGAGAATGATTTTAGGCATCTGCATATTATTGCAAACCTGGTTTTATTTAAGAGAGAAAAAAAACCTTATGCACTTTCAAGTTCCTGACCAATTTTTTGTTCCATAACTATTCTTTAGAACCCACAGGTCACTGTATCAACTGTCATATGTTTCCCACATTAGACAGCCTGGACCTTTTCCATCAGCTGCAAGAAATTTTCAACGTATCTGGTACAGGCTTTTGTCATCAGCTGCTATGAGCCTCTGTGCATAATGACTATCAATTCTTTCCATTGGCTGCTATGCTCCTTGCAGACTCTAGTGAATCGCTCTTTGCAACTACAGCAACCTTTCACAATACATAATTAAATTAACAGTTGTAGCGAGCATAAACCCTGTGACAAAGAAGAAGTTTTAGTTAGCCCTTCTCCATTTTTTCCTCACTCCCTTATGTGATGCTGTAAGAGGGACTGATCTGACTGAACACTAATAAGGAAGAAAAAAAAAAAAGGAAAACATCACCTCAATGAGTTCCTAAACTGGTTGATTTTATATAGAAATAAAATGCTGGAGAGAAACCAGAATGCACCTGGAATGAGTGGTTAAGGTTAGGGTCAGGGTGCTTTTTCTTTTCACAACGATTGCGGATCCTTCCATCTCAAAATTCTAGCTGCACTATAGCCTCAGGCTGTGATTCCACAACAGTTAACATCAACCTGAAATGTCACCCTTGGAGTCCCTCTCCCTTGCTCTGTTTCAGGAAATAAACTAGCAGGAGACTGTCCTTATAAGAGAAAACAAGACAAGTAAAAAACATTTGCTGGTTTTCCCTGCCTGAGCCAGCTCATCACAAGATCAGATGAGCATCAGTGTCAACAGAACAGATGAAGGGAAAGGGCTGCATCACAATCCCGGGGCCAAGGCAGGCAGGGCCACAAAAGTGCTGACACAGCTTGGCTTCAGATGCAACAGAAGTGCTGCTGCTTGCAATTTTTTGGTTAGAAATTTTATATTGTCACTTCACTGAAGACCTAGTCTGCTTTAGACTCTGACACCTACAAAACTCTGAAGATACCTCAGAGGTATCACCACAAAGCTCTTGGTGAAGTCTACAAAACCTGCTTTAGTTGGTTGGTGATGAAATTTAGGTGTACCAATATAAATGGAATAGAATTTTGAGAAAAATATAATCAAGGACACTTTATGAATGAAAAAACATTTTCATAACTGAATTAAAAACTGTATACATAATCACATTAAATCAATATTTGCAGAACAATTCATAAAAGGAATGTAATTTTCTCTATCAACAAGTAAAAAATACATTGATGCTGTGACTAAAATAATGTTTTATCAGAAGAAATATACACAGGAATTAAGAGAAAATAGAAGTCAGAAATCAGAATTATTCCATTTAATATAGAAGAATAATAGCAAAAAATGTATGCAAACTAAATATTCACAACAGTCTTTTAGGAACAAACCATTTTATATTTTACATATCTGTGAAGCCATACTGGCCTTTTGCATCTAAGTTATAAAAGAAAGCTGACTGTTAACAATTAATTGTGAGATTTTAACTACCACTTACCTTTGGCTAACATACAGTAAAAATAAAATGTCTACCTTGGGTAGTTTTCTAATGGTGGTGAGGGAATAATTATTCTGCTTCACTGTCATGGTTCAAATCTCAGAGCTCAGGTAAAGATTTAAATTAATTTAGGCTACCTCTTAGCTACATTTAAAATAATACACCTAGTAATTAAGGTAACAAACCACTGTAGAATTACAGAGAGAATGTGATTCCTTTTGTTTAAGCTTTTAGCACCATATGGAAGAAAGCTGGCACTGAAGACGTCTATAAACAATCCCAAAATGCATCAGTTTTGATATTGCAGATTTACACAAAATATAGCCTATTCACTAGAAAAAATTTTGGTCATAATCAACCTCTGAAGATTTTAATGCTAAATTAAAACATTTATAATGAGATTACCTAATAAAAAAAAAAAAGACAAGGGTAGACAATTAGAAGACTTCAGGTGTTTACATACCCCTATCAATATAAGCTGTTACATATTAATTGACTGGACCTCCGAAGAACTAGTTCAAAATACAAACCAAGAAAGACTGTTGTTAGTAGGAAGGGGGGGGGAACCATATTCTATGAAAAACACGTTAATTTTACAATATTGATCTCAATTTTGCCTAAGAAAACATAAATGGAAAGTAGATTAAAATCTTGACAAAAATCATTAACTTTAGTTATCTCACAAGCTGAACTCCAAACTCCAGAGAAACAAAGACATAAAACCAGAAAATTATCACAAATGTCTTCAATGTCTACTGGAGGGCAAAAGACGTTACCTCACAATTTATCCATTTCTGTGTTAAAATCAAAACAAAACTAAAAACATTGACAATAAGGTAATTACCAGAAAGTGACTGATTACAGAATAAAAACTAGAATACTGTGAAAAACACTGACTTCAGTCAGAGCAGTATTTATGACTCCCTTAGGTAAGTGCAGATTTGAATGCACTTTAGATAAAAGGCCTGAAAAGAGCAAAGGCTGAGTCAACAGAGCATAAAGGTCTAATATTGTAAATTTTACATAAAAATATAATAATAAATATAAAAAGTTGGTGGGTTTATCCCAAATGCTTAATATTTGAATGATATCTGCTACTCAACACACCTGAAGAAACATTTCGTCACTTTAACATTAACAGCTTTCCTCAGCAAAAGTGAAAACGGCCCACTGTTCAATGCAAAATGTAGGAACTTCTGGAAGAAAGAGATCTAAAGCAATAAGGTATTCATTGTTTACAGAAGACCTACAAGAATAAAGTCCAAGACTGAAGGTCTAAGAAGGGATAACAGCATTCAGTAAATATGCAGCTAAGCCTTGTTTTAACAAAAAGAATCCAAAAAGTTTAGCTAAAAAAAAACAAACCCTAAAACAACTTCATTCAAAACTATCCAGGTTGTGATCTTGCCAATATTCTGTTTTACTAAGTAGAAAGTCTTCCACGGTAATATTAATATCCCATTGAGTATGGTACAGGAGGATATTAATTTCAGAAATAATTTCCTGCTACTGCTTGTTTGACTACTAAGTTTGCAGATTAGTCTGTTTTATTTGCCTCTCTATTTCATGACTCTTTTCTGCATTCAAATTCATTTGGAAATGTAACCAAACACTAAAACAACTTTCACATGCTGATGATGTCTGTGTTAACAAGCTAAAAGAAACCGCATTAATTTCATCATCAAGCATAGACTCTAGTTCTGCATTGTATTTTGGAACTACATCCACTGTGTTATATCATTTGAAGAGAATTTGCCACTTGAAAAAATTGAAACTGAGGTCTTTACAAGTGTGAAAAAAGACGAGATTATTTTTTCAGTCAACATTTTAAGGAAAGGGGTAGTTCGACATCATTATATCCCAGTCTTTTTGCTACTTGTACAAATTATTTTAATTAACATGCCTGGATATTTTTTAGGGTTTTGTTGCTAAAATATGCCTAAATTCCATAAGATTCCATAAGGTCAATTCTAATTTCAAAACAGCATTTTTAAAAAATACAAACAAATCATCTCACTTAAAATAATCACTGTTGTGAAACATAGGCATTAAAATACATACATCATATTAAACACATGATGAAGAATAAGGATATTATAATAGCAATTGTACCATTTATTAAATAGTTGCAATGAATCTGTGAACTTCATTAGTAACGGATCACTGATAAGAACAAGTAGTAATGTAATAAACTTCTTAATTTTAAAAAAGCCAGCTTTCTACTCCTTCTAAAAATTTTAGCCCAGTCACCTACTTCACAATAAAATACATTGATATCAGGGACAGAATAGTGAGAATTAGTCCTCTCTGTCCCTTACTTTCCTCTTATCCTTCTTATAAGCTTTTGTTTCCATACTGGTTATGAACATCTATCAATGCTCTCCAACAAAGAGTTCTAAGCACTTGCCACTTCAGTATCCAATTTCCTTTATGCAAAAAATGCACATGAATCATATGGTAAATAATTATTTAAATGTATCAAAAATCTTTTTATTTTTTCAGTGTTTCTTGGACATTATGACAATGTACTGTATTCACCCAGCTCAGCAAACAAGTTGACAGACCAGTCCCCTCAGACTATATGTTTGCTAAGAAAATCTGCTTTCATTTATTGAATCTGAATACTACACAATGGCAATGGTGTTGCTCCATTTTTTTAATAAGTTAAATATTTCAATTGATGGTTTGTAACCTCACAAATTCTATTTTGTCACATAAAAAAGAAATTAAAATAAAATTATTCTTCAGATATCAGTTTCTCTCCAAAATATTTCTTACTGTTTTTTTACACAGCAGCTTGTAGACAAATATATTACTCATCTCTTTCATGAAGTATGGAAAAAATGTAGTGGTCCTCATATGAAAGCTTATATTTTATAATATCCTCTTTTATTTCAAAATCCAGAATCATGTTCTAGGACAAGTTTTTTTTAATAAACAGAAGTTATATCAAAACATTTAATCATGTATATACCATTTTGCTAATTAAAAATGTATTCAATAAATAGTCTTGCATGTATTATTCAAAAGATGCAGTATGTTTACCTCTACTGCACAAAGGTCAAATAGAGAAAGTAAAGCATCTTCTTTTTTTGTCACTTTATTTTAATAAGATCATTAGTATTTAGCTGGAGTGCTGAGAAAAATATGTAGATTTCCCCTGAAGCTGTTTGACGTGTTGCTATCTTGCTTAAACCCATTTTTCTTACTTTCAATTTCTTTCTTAAGTTAGAAGAAGAAAAACCTGTGATTTGCACGTTACAGAATTTTCTAGCAAACTCAAGCAACCTGCATTTGATCTAGATTTGATTCTGTTGCCTTACCTGACATGCAACGGGATTGCCAAGCAAAAAAACCCATCTAAATGGACTCCTGATGACAGTCAGCCTTACGTTCTGTCAAGCAATCATTAAACTGATCCAAATGACAGGTGTCACAAACACATCAACTCTAGTTTTTAAAGCATGTCTCTGAATCAAAATGGACAGAACATTTTAGCTAAGAGCTTTTAATGAGAGCATTAAGCAAATACCCAAGAAGTCCCTTAATTATATGTTCAGAGATCTCCAAAATAGATAAAATTTTGCTGCCCTACTCATTTTTAGTTTGCTTAAGAGAAGCTGTTTTGAATTCAACAGGTATATTTGTTCTTGTTTTTCTTGATGGAGTCACAAAACAAAATTGTTTCATTTGGAACACAATATTTCAAGAATATTGGGATGAGATTCTAAACCCTTAGAGTTACTTATTGGGTGCAATTCACATGTGAAATGTTGGAGATTTGTTTCAAATTCTCTCCTCTGGAAGGGAGGTGGGGATGTGGTCCATATCATCTCAGATTTCTGAGATTAGCACACAGGTTTATAGGGAGAATTTTATGTGATGCTATGTTCTCATGTAATTTATACTAATTTTATTCTTTTTCATACAAAGGCAAATGCAGATGTCTCACGCATTAAAGGAGCACATAAGTATCAGATATCTCATATGCTTTTTTATTTATCTATATATCTAAGTTAAGCTTCCTTAAGCAGTGAAACATGGGGAGATTGAGCTGGCTGGAAATTCTTTTTGGAACAGGATTCTGGGCAAAGAGAAGGATCTGAGACTTCATTCACAGCATACATTTAAATGCTCCTTTCTTTCTTAAAGAGCATGCTATCATCCCCTGATTTTTTTGTTGCAGTTTTACAGGTTCCTAGGAATACTTGCACTCAAAGTTATCTCTACTTGGCAAATTCTGGTGTCTTGCTGAGAGGCGAACTGAAATTCCCCAAAATAGAATGGAATCTCCAAGTTCCACATTTCAGTTGCATGGCATGACAACATCTATTTAGCCTTGGCTGCTAAAAGTAAAAGGGTAAACACTCCCCCTTTAAAAAAATTAACACTACAAATTCAAATTCTATTAACTGATAATACCAGAAGCAACTTTTTGGCAATTTTCAGCAGAACTATCATTCATTACAATATTCTTGCCCAGTTCTAATATTCAGCAGAACTATATTCTCAGGCTTGCACTTACTTCTTAGTATCTCGATCATCAATAATTGCATGAAGAAGTGACAGTTTTACATGATATCTTGCATATCCAACTACAAGCTTTTATGCAGTTTATACATAAATGTTTCCAAATCTAGCTGTTAACATTAAAGTCTTGTTTAATCACTCTTTATCTTTGTTCTAGCTTTCGCATAATATCATGCCAATTATTTTAAAATAGTGTTTAACAAGTTACCTTCTGAATTCTATTTCAAACTGTTAAGCGTAGCTAATATACTGTGTCAAATAGTTAACAGCAGCTGCAGGTAACACGCTCTGCTTCTATATACTTCTATATACTAATACCCTGGATTGGAAAGCAAAATAAAAATGACCTTTTCCTGAAGAGAGTTTTACTTAGAAACCAGGCCATACTCATAAATGTGTAAGTGGAAAAAGGCAGAATTGGTTACATTTTCTTCATATGTCAGTCTGTGACCTCCAGCTCTTGTCCCTGCCCACTGTTGTTTGTGCAGTAGCAGACCAAAAGTACTTGACTTAGGGCTTCAGGTTGGAAGCAGTGTTTTATATGAGCAGCCCTTCAGCCTGTGGGGTCCTAATTAAAGCTGAGACCCTGAGTGGGATTTAGCCAATATTGATAAAAATATCCGTCCTGGCAGATTCAATGGAGAAGCAAAGGGTTGAGTATTAAAGCAAAAGTAGTTCTTTTCAGGAGGACATTAAGACAATGAGAAGACTGTTAACTCACCAAAGTTTGAAATCATAGAATGATAAAAATTTGAACTAGTTTCCAAAGCACCAGCTTTTGACCCACAATGGATATTCTTGAAAAGGGGTATGTTATATTGCAGTTAATCTTCTAAGTGCTATATCTGCTCATAAGGCAATCTGATAAAATTTATTATAAGAAGGCATTTCTAGCTTAACTGAAGGGAAGACATCAGATATTAAGATCCTGTATAAAACAATCTGTGAGATCATAGGGAAGTGGGGAAAAATCATAAATTAAATTATTTATACCTAAGAATAATTTCTGATAGGAATGACCATTGACAATTGTCCTCCATATTCCAGGATCATTTTGAGGGAAATAATGAGGGATTCACTGAGAGATACAAAAAGCTAATATTTTCTTTTAAACAGTTTTCTTCTCAGATATTCCTGTTTCTACACAACTTCAAAGTTGTGTTGGTTTTGGCTGGGGTAGGGTTAACTGTCTTTACAGCATTTGGTACAGATTGTAGCTGAACACAGAGTTGACACTAGAGAGATGTTTTGTTATTGCTGAGCAGGGCTTACACAGAGTCAAGGGCTTTTCTGCTCCACATACTGCCAGGTTGGTGAGAAGACTTGAAGTGTCTGGGAGGTTGGGAGGAAACATAGCTGGGACAGGTGGCCCCAAGTGACCAAAGGGATATTCCAGACCCCGTGACATTATGCTCAGTATACAAAGTAAGGGGAAGAAGGAGGAAATGGGGACATTTGCAGTGATGGTGTTTTTCTTCCCAAGGAATCCTTATGTGTCATGGGTCCTTGCTCTCCTGGAGATGGCTCAACATCTGCCTGCTCATGGGAAGCACTGAATTAATTCTTTGTTTTTCTTTGCTTATGTGTGCATGGCTTTTGCACTCCCTATTAAACTGTCTTCATCTCAACATACAAGTTTTCCAGCTTTCACCCTTCTGATTCTCTCCCCAGACCTGCTGGCGGGGGAGTAAGCACGAGGCTGCATGGGGCTTGACTGCCGTCTGGGGCGAAACCACGACAAAAGTAATAAAGGAATCATTGTCAGAAACAGACAGCAATATTGGATGTATTAGAAAACCTTGTTCAAGAGGATTCAAGTTCAGTAAGTTAATTGAAATCAATACAGATTCGGTTTTCTACCAGAAATGAGCCCTATATGGACAATTATGAAATTGAGTAAAATTAATCCCTTGTCCTCTGGAACTACTGTTAATTGGGATCAAAGTTTGACTTATTATCCAACAAGGAACTTTTCTATAAAATCTGTATTAAAATGCATCATAAATCAGTAATAGAGTTTAACAACCAGCACTATTCATTGAATAAATAGGATCATTAGTTAATGAATCTCATTTGAAGTTTGACTTTATCACCAACAAGTGGTACTTGATACATATCCTGTAAATACATAAACATACCATTATTTTTGCTAATATAATATATATAAGCATTATATGATAGTAACTGCATTAATGATGCTATTATCACTTGATAATCTTGCATGTTTAATGAGATTTTGTGCTTATTAATGTTGCTTGTAGAAATTTTTCAGTGAAAAGAGTATCTCACAACAATTCGATACAACAGAGCAAATTTTTTTCAAGGATTGTCCATTTAAAACACAGCATCAGATTTTTATTAATGTCTTCAATAGAGAGCTCAATAAAGAAACCCAAACTGCTACATTGTTTCTGCATTAAAATAAACCCTCTATAGATAATATAAAATATACTTCATACCAGCAGAAAAACTTGGTTCAGAGACTTAACAAAAGCTTTCCTGCATGAGTACTATTATGTTTGAATGGTAATCGTACACAGCTAGTGTTTTCTTAATGTCCTGGGGAGCCTGATCATTGTAAATTACCTGTGACATCTCATTAATCCTCTTTTTCCTCACAAACGCATAATTAATGGTAACATTGACAATAATACACAAATTAGCTAAGTGACGCTTTATGGTGTTGGTTTTGATTAACGTCAGGAACCCAAAAATGACATTAATGTAATGCAGATCCCAAAAGGCAACCTGCACTTTGACCTCAGACATACATTTTGTTTGCACCATCACAAAGATTAATCCTTCCCTGGATGAAGACAAGACAAAACTCTGGCCACTGGCATTGCGTGCTGGGCTGTCGCTGAAAAACAAACTGCCTCAATTGCATTTGTTTAAGAGGGAAATCTTAATGCATAGAAAACAACGGCTTAGTGTCATTTCCTATTGTCTTGTTAGGACAAAGATAAATGAGCTACTGTCATGATTTAGATCAACTGCTTCTCTGCTAACTTCTATTATTTGCTTATTTATGGACTAGTGTTTAATTAAAAGCATACCTACATACAGAACTGCACAATAAATTAAAAATGCTTTTTCACTTAATATGTGCTTATTTAGGGGATCAACTTGGGTTTAAACTCTGCATGCTGTGGTAGACACAATACTGACGTTATAGGTACAAACAGGTAGTGGAAGACTACTAAAATGAAGCAATATCTTTATCCTAGCTTGAACTAACAGGATCAAAGGTACCATTTATCAAACTAAATTAAAGGAAAAAAAAAAGACCAAGTCTTTTCAAAATTTATATATTTATTTTTCAGAAGATAAATTTATACATATATGTGTAACTGAAGGAAACTGGCTCAAAGCAGTAAAAAGACCCACTTCTCAATTTGAAAGCACTGTTTGCAACTACCTCACCACCTTAGAAACTAAGGTTAATTATGATTATACATGCATCTACTCCTTTCAATAATTTCAGAATGTACAAAACCACAAAAAAGGCTGCTACTATTTTGATAGGCTTCACTGTCTAGATTTCCTCTAAAAAAGGGTATTCTCTCATCACTTTTCTTTCATTTTACACTTTGTTGAAACACTTTATCTGTAAAATGGAATGACTGATTTGGTGAGAGTTAGCATTTTTACATGCATCAGGTTGTAAGTAAAATAATCATAAACAGACTCCCCTAAATTGGAACACTTTATATTTCCCATTTTAATAAAATACATTATTGCATTCAATTAATGTAATAATTTTCTTTAACATCTCCAGTTTTGTACTGGTTCATTAATATAAGCAGATGAATAGGTGTAGGTTTATCTTGAACATTCCAGGAAGGAGGAAGTAAAAATTACATAGTAATATAAATCGCAAAAATTTTAACACCACAAATATAAACAGAAAATTGTAGTTCAAAACTGAGTAACAAAAATTCTACTGGGTAGATAAAACTTTTCAAACACCTTTAATGTTCTGACTATAATAATAAATTTATAATATAATTAACATATAGATTTTCAGCATTTTAGATTTCAAATTTCTTATCAGATGATCCTAACTACTGTACTTAAAATTGCAAGGGATATTTAAAATGACTTGTGTAGATTGTCAACATTATTTTTAAGTTTCATTTCTCATTAGTATAAATTTTAAAGCTTTTTTTTTTTTTTTCCAAAACATCCTAAACTTTCTCTAACTCACAAATACATTTTAAAGCACTGTGGAATTTAAGGGGCAAAAGGGAATCCCATAGAGGCCATATATTTACTCTAACTAACCAAGACATAAATCCAGATTACTGCAATAAATTATTTCTATTATTTGAACAGAGTAAGTACAGTATCACATTTGAAAGACATTTGAGTTTAATTCATATCTTAAAATTGACAAAGATAGACAATCTCAGCTACACCAACTGAAATGTACTGATGAATATGGGATATACAAGCTAGACCCAGGAGCAGAGACAAATCTGTTCTTTATATCATCATTGTGGCATAAGGTCATTCAAAATGTAATTGTACTTCTTTGTAGAACATAAAAAATTGTCTGGTTGGAGCTGCAAATTTTAAATGGCTTTGTCTGTGCAGTAATTCTTTATCAGCTAGTATGAACCTAGTAATTCTTTGTTTCATACGCAATTTGCTGGCAGACTACAGTAACCATTTGCTACTTTTACTTTGCTGACTTAATATTCAGGCAGATACAACAAAAACCTCCTAAATACACGTCTGGAAAGAAACCAGCCCACTTTTAACCCTTCCGAGTTATCTCAATTTCCTCTTCACCGTAGATATGATTAATATTAACCTATTAGCCTGAATAATTTTATTCTTTCAATTCCACGCCAGCCTTATAGAAAGCAATTTGTCAAGTGATACATTTATAGAAATTATTTGTTTCAACAAATAAAACTTATTTAAGTGCTGCATATTAGCTTTTAAAATTTAAACATGGTTACAGCAAACTTATTTTTAACAGCCTATAGAATTTTGTGCATATGTGTGCATGTGAAATGAAGTCAGTGTGTAAGGAAATAATTTTCTCACAATTCACCTTACACTAGTACTTCAGCAGTTTCAAAAAAATCTTATTCTAAAATGTAATCTTATCAGAGTTGTCTGTGTATCTAAAATTCCTTTTTTGTTGATCATATCTTGAAATTTAAGATCTACTTTAATTCTATGGCTGAGTGATATCTATGATTAAGGTATTTCCTTATTCCACAGTTTTACACTAACCTGATTAATAGGACAAGTCCAGAAGGTAGTGTCAATTTAGGTTTCCTTTATAGTTTAACATCATCAAATTATTTCTATAAATATGAAAGAACACATAAATTAGTTAAATATGGATTCAATTTTATCTCCTCAATGTTCTGCAATTGATATAAATATGATTCATTAAAAATATATGCAAAAGCTATGTCATGTTAAATACAAATACAGAGGCACTTTCCCCCAGCTGGATTTAACATATTAGTCTGTAACTGTATTTCATCATAGAACACAACAATGTACTTTCAGAAAAGATACTCAAAAAATAGTTTTCAAAAAATGCAACATTCTATATTTCAATAACTTAATACTTATTTCACCATAAACAAATATTTCTTGCAGAGATGGAAGAAAATAATTACCATTTTAGAAATGTCAGCATTTACCTGTTGCTCTCTGAAATACTCCATAGTGACAACATGCTTAGTTATATAACCTAGCTGTGAATCGAGCAATTATTTATATAAACATTCTTTCCATTTTCATCTGCAGGCATTTCAACTTGTTTTCTAAATACTAATAAAAAAATTAACATAAAATCCAAACAACACATATATATGGATTTGGGTGGTTTCCCCCCATTTTTGGGGGAGAGGTAACAACCCTACTGAGACTGTACTTTATGAAGGACTTTAATGAGATTTCTGACTATATATTTTTACCAAGAATGTCAAATAAGCTTCAAAAGCAAAAGTAAACTGTAATGCAAGTGACACGTACTAAAAATAACCCTTTAAATCTGTTCATTCTGTTTAGATAGTCTCCTAAGTTGTAAAATGCGAGACTGCTTAGCTTTATTAGATGTTATGGAGAAAACTAATTTTGGGGAAGTAGGCCACTGATAGTCTCATACTGTTCTAGTGCATTACAGTGAAGGCTGCTATTTTCTAATCTTCTGTAGAGTCTTAGTAATAATTAGGCAAAACCTTTTTCAGGGGATTTTTTTTAGAGCCATAAGCATACAAACTCCAAACAAAAAGGATATAGATAATTTAATCTTTTAAACTAAGGTTGTGAATAAGCTATGCTTTACTATAAAAATCCTAAACATCTCAAAGAAAAATTTACAATCCATTTTAGCCTGCCAAAGCAGTTCCAGTGTTTCGTACAAACAGCAGTTACATCTTAATATAAATCTCCTTATTGAAGGATTTTTGAAAAAAATTAACACAAAACTTTGCAAAAACATAATCTGTAAAAGTTTTACACTTCAATTTAAGATATTACTGTTTGAAAAAATAAAGAAGGAATTTGTAAAGCTGCATCACATCATATGAAAAAGTACAAAGAAAGGGAACCATATTTTAAGCCTTCTTGTATGATCTGAGAGCTTAAAAATCTTTTTCTCTACATCTGAAAAATGATATTAAGCAGAATGTTAACATTGGTTGCATTTTTTGTGTTTGCGCCCAAAGCGACAGCACTCCAAGGCTTTGTTTTGGGATATCTTAATTAAACCTAAGGATGGATAAACAGATCTACACAGAATTGCACTATGACTACTGAAGACAGGCAAGGCTCAAAAACAAGCACCAATCCTTCTAGTCATTTCAAGAATACAAATTGTAAAAATTGTCATAGCACGTTCCTTCTTATTTTTAAACCAAGGCATACAGCATACAATGAACCATTTTAAGAAAATATGACGGCTGAAGGGTTTCTGCCTTTGCTCCAGTTCAAGATAAAAGTGTAAAACTGCAGTTTTAGTGTGATAGTTATTACAACCATAATACTCTAGCAGACAGTGCCAAGAAGTCATTAATGCAATATATATCTCTTTGATTCCTAAAATGCTGAGTTAATGGGCCAAATTTCACAATACCTTGTACTTGCAGTGCTGTCATTTTTATAGCTATCAACTAAAAATAGTATGGCAGATATTATACAGGCATTTCTTGTACTGACCTCGATTTTGTTAACCTTATAGAAAGCTAAAAAAACCCCCAAAACCCCAACAGCTTGAGAAGGTTCTCATTCTTTTAATTTTGAATGTATGTGTCTGCATTTGCGTGTGCATCTACAATTTTTGAAAATAACAAAGTAGGTTTTTGCACCTTCATTCAAAATGTAATTGGTTATAATAAATGAATCATCAATTAACTTGCTCAGATTTTCCAAATCGGGGGAAGAACTTAATTTCTAAACTAAATATGAACTATCTGTAAAAAATTACATGCAACTGTCTGTATTACCCAGTCTTTTTCTACATACATATACATATATAAATTCAGATAAAGAAATATCCTTATATTTAGTGCAAAATGAAATCTATTATCAGCGTGGGAGAACTAATCACTGAAGCTCATAACATCAGGGACATAGTAGTTTGCTTCTTGCTGCATGCAAAATACGAAAAAAAAAACCCAAAAAATCAAGCATACCCAAATTAAAATCTGAGTTAAATTCACAAAATGTATGTACATTTCACTGTGAAGAAATAAAATGTACACAAATACACCCAACTAGAAAGAATAGGCAACTATGCATCTAAGACCAAGAAACCTATCAAATGTGTGTATCTATACAGAATATATGGAAAACTTAAGAAGTCCATTTTCAACAGCTATCAGTTGAGATAGCTACTAACGTGGTACTTCTCAGTAATACAGTAATATTTTATGTAAAACTGACACTGTGGTGTATATTAAATTTGCTAACAATCTAATGGAAATGCAGTGTGAGTTTAAAGGAAAGAAAATAAAAAGAATAGCTAGAATGCACGCTCATGCTAAGACTACTGACAATAATTCTCTAACCTCTCACAAATTACATTTTAGCTACTGTAGGGTATGTATAGGCTCGTCACAACTAATAACATTTTTCTTTCATCAGGTTTGTGTTAACATTCTGCAAATCTGAAATGTTTACTGTAACAAAGTAATGCATTATATAGATAGCATATGGTTGCTGGCTTTGTTTATATCATTTTTAAATATCTGAAAGGACCGGTTGGGCTAAAGAGCAATGTTATTGCTTCTACAGTCAGTTGATGGGTTGTTTAATAGTATTTTAAATGTTTGTTAATGATAGTCTCAAGGAAACAGAAAAGCACTGAAGCAATGCAGAATGGCAATACCACAATAGTTACAAAGATTAAAATGCCACTAGGGGACAGTAGAAAGTCACAAAATGAGGTTTTGCTGAAGAAACCAGAACAAAAGGCCTTTCTTTGTCAAAAAAGAAATCACGAATACACATTTCTAAATAAAAATCATTTCACATGTGAGGGTTTTAAAATTCTGCATTAAACAGCAACATAGAAACTGGGAGACACTTGCATGAGTCTATTTTTAGTCTTATATATTTATATCCATGTATTTTTAATTATGCAGCACTTTCCCTTTAACAAGAATAAATTCATGTGTGAAAGAATTTATTTGTAGCACTTTTGCACTACTGTGATTTTCTTACACTCCAAAAGGTATTGACCACCACACATTAATGAAAACATACAGACTGACCTTTGTAATACTGGTAGCTTACCTGGCCAAAAAAAAGGTACTAGTTAATATATGATATTGTGAAATTTATAAAGCAGTAGAAATAAATGACTAGAATTTGAGGACTTTAGAAAATGGTTAGGAAAAATCTGCTCTGTTATGGCCTATGTATAGGCACATACCCCTCACTCTAGAGGAAAAGCAATGCTCTTCAAAAGCTCATAATAGATTCCTGTCTTCATATCCTGAATCCCTGCAAAGTAAAGCAAAGTACAACATTACCTTTTCAAGGAAAAACTGTATCAAGATAGTAATTTTACATTATTTTTCTTCATTTTGATCAGCCATGGACTCCAAATTATATCTCACAAATTGAAAAGTTTGGTTCAGACACTTGTATTTACAGAACTTTCACAGCTTGTATAAAAATATTCAAAGGTAATAACATCAAAGCAATCTGCTGAACTTATAGGTCCTTCAGCTCATGAGTACAAATGTAAATGTCTTTTTCAGAAGTACTTAAAAATCTTTTATTTCCAAAGCATGCATTTCAACCTAGAAATTATTGGGAGCATCTAATTCTCAGCCATGTATTTCACAATACATAGGAGATTATCCACTAGCTATGGAAAATGCTATGAATTATTTTTTGTTTCCCTTGCCTGTAAGAACACACAAAAAGGTTGCAACTGCTGAAAGACATCCCCATTCCAGAGTGCTAAAACACAGATTTAAAAGAATAATACAATTGTCTCCTCACAGCCTTATAACTGCAGTCATCTCAGAGCAGCATCATGAGCTTGAGCACATAACAGATCTTAGACAATAATATAATTAAGCATTTGTTTGAAAACAGTAAATCTAAGAAGCGTTATTCTATAATGATGGATGGAAAACTTAACTAACATATCTTTATGTGTGTGCAAGACAGAGTGAGGAAGTCTAATGAAGCAATGTATGTGGAACAAATACATAGGACAGGTAGACAAACACCCCGTGCTTGAAAAGACAACCCTTGTACTGCAACACTGAAAGGAGAGAGAGAGACAGAGAGGGAGAGCAACTGTGGTGTGGGGGTTGCAGAAATTGAGAAGATGGAAGGGAGAGCATTTGGTAGGAGTAAAAGGAGGTGAGGAGACAGGGAAGGTAGAAAGGAAGAGAGCAGGGAAAGAAAAAAAGAGAAACATCTAAACTAACTCTAAAAGTCTAAGAATTTATATCAGACACCTTAGTCACAGAGAAGACAAAAACTTCAACACACTAAAATTCATAGGTCAACAGCGTAGAGAAGGGTGAGTCTGTAACTACAAGCCCATTTCTCAGGCAGCACTGCAAAAAAAAAATTTAATTCGTGCAGCACTTCAATACCTGGTTTAATGAAGCAGCCCTCAAGGTAAATATACATACCACACGACTGAAAGACAAGATTCTTCCTTAATCTGTGATATTTTTGTAATGCTTCTTGTGAGATGGGATGTTTTGCTTTTCAAAAAATGTTTCTAATTACCTGGGTGACAGATGATTTAAAATTAGGCAGGGATGCATTCACTTGTTTGAATGCAATAGGAGTCATTATTATGTCCTTGGAAACTCAGCTAAGATGTTTACTCTCAGGAAGAAAATGTATTTAGAGGTCAAAAGGACTTCTAGAAAATGACCCAGTCAAAACACTTAGGTAACAATGTACTTCTTCAAGCACTTCCTCAAACTGGCTGTTGTGCATAACACAACAAAAATATTCTTCAGTGATTTGCTGAACAGCGCAATTAATGATGCATTTTCAAACTGTAATTAAGCACACTTTTTACCAAATTAACACCCAAGTCCTAAACGGCAAAATGTGCTCAGAAGTAAATAACTGATGGCACTTAAATTAGTCACTAAATATGTAAACCATAATAAACAGAATTAAATCTGAAACTACAAGTCACTCAACAGCAAATGACTCTGAAGTTCTTATAGTTTTGTGTTGAAGATCTCAAATTTTTAGGGACACTACAGAAGTGATACCTTATCAGTACAAATGTTTGAAGTACTAGCATCATGTAAAAGGAACCAATATGCATGGAAAGTGTGAAATCATAAACTCGGGGTTAGTAAATATTTTTATATCTTGGTCTATTAAAAAAAAACGTTAGATTCAGAGATGTTTCAGGCTGATGCTTGGATCCTTCACTAACAACATCATTGTGTCTTTACTGCATTTTCAGCATTTTTTGTTTTCACTATATTGGGCTTCACATCTTTAAGCAGTGTATGATTTGTGCTCATTTTTCCCTTAGTTTCCCACAGCCACTTTTTCAAATGCTTTACTATTTCTTCCAATTGTCTCTCAAGCAAGACAATTCTGCTGCAATACTTCCTTCCTGCCATTCTCAAAACTCATCCTCACGCTGCTGTGTCCCTTCCCTACCGTCCTACCTCAAGATTTTCCTCAAGAGTCAATTACTCTTTTTACTTTCAATGGCAAATGTCTCTGAGACTTAAATTCTTTCCTTGCTCTTCATGTCTTGATTTTTTGTTCTCACATATTCTCAGAAAGTCATATCATAATGTAACAACTTGTGATTTTGTATTCCCCTATACGTCAAATTTAGGTTTTCCTACCCCAGAATACACATTTGTAACAATTAAGAATCTTATGCTTTGATATGTTTAGTTGTAATTCTCTCAGAAGGATTATTCCTTTACATATTCATTTAACTGTAGGCTGTAGTTGCTTTTAACTGAGCTCTGAAATCTCAATATAGCTTAAAAATAAAATGGTTCATTCCTGTAAAAGGCACATTAAATGAGATGCTGACGCCTGCCTTTGTATACAAAAAAGGGGAAAAAAGGGCACATAATTACAAAAGGACATTGTTTGCAAAAATTATTTTGAAAACTGTGGCAATATTAGATTTCATACAGAAACTTACATTCAACATCCTGTAACAAATTAAGGAAACTAGAATACCCTTTATTTTTTAAAAATCTTTGTTAGTATTTTATTTCAGGTAAATATATTTTTGAGATAATAACTTGTTTCTCTATACTAAACACAGAAAGCAATCTGGGAAAAAAATAGTGTAAACATGCTAAAACTTAAATCTCCTGATCTCCCATTTAATTCCTGGTACACGGAAAACAGTGGATAGTTCTGATACAGCACCTGATTGATATTTCCAGGGTGTGAAAACCTCCACCATGAGATTAGGCCGATATTGCATATTCAAACACATACAATGATATATTTGTCATTGCTATTGACCTTTATCTCTCCAGTTTCCTGACAACCTTCTACAGTTATTGACATTACAAATACCAGCGACAACGTGCAGGGCAAAGTATAACCTTTCATTTACCTTCATGTCCCTCAAATGACTCACGTAGCTAGTTTCAACAAAAGCTGCAAACAATGATACTGTTGATTTTTTTTTTCTTAACTTGCTAAAATGTTTTCCATTTTCCTCTTGTTCTCTGAAAATCATGCCAATAACTCACTACAAAGGAAACGATTTCAAATGAATACAGGTAATTAGAAGTGTCAAGAAATCAGTAGAGTAGGGTGTCTGCCATCATTTCTGTGGAAAGAGTGCCAGATTCCCTTTCAAAAAGGTCTTTGTCATTTTTTAATAGAAGGTAATTAATGTAGACTACAGTAAAGTGTACAGGATCCCAGTCACTTGTCTTTCTTTCCTTAGAAATGGGACCATAAAGATGTTTTGATTTCTAGAAACAATCTTCTGAGGTTATTTAAAAATGACTTTTAATTACAAGCACAGTTTTTCAGTACTTTCATTAAAAGCAAGGAGAGGAAGAATTTGGAAAAGGAACATTTATAAGGGTGAAGAGAAAAGAAGTTTTCCTTTAAAAATTCCAGAGCTAAGTAGTTTGTTTAGAAAGTGACAGGATGGTTTCACACAACAGATACTATCCGCTGCAGAGAGCACTAAAACCCGAACATGAAAATCTATCCTCTTGTAGCTCACAATTCAACTATCCAAATACAGAAAGTCAAAACAGCAATGCTTTTGTAATGAAAATTACAGATATTCTGCTTGCTACATGTTATATACTACCAGTAACAAAAATAATTATTTTATCATTTTGATAACCACACCTCTGACAGACCAATGCAAATTGGCAGACCTGTACAAAATTTAAGATTTCAAACAAAATTGTGTACTTTATGGAAAACTATTTATTCTGAAATCTGGAAAAAAATCAGAGAACCATGGAATGTGCTGAGATGGAAGGGACTCACAAAGGATTATAAAGTCCAACTGCTCTCTCAGGTCCTGTCACTGGGAACCACAGAGATCAGTGCCTGCCACTGCTCCTTAAGAAGAAGTACTAACGGCAATGAGGTCTCCCCACAATCTGCTCTCCTCACTTGGCTGAGCAGACCAAGTGACCTCAGCTGCTACTTGTGTGGCTTCTACTCAAGGCTCCTCAGCATCTTTTTAGTCCCGCTTTGGATGGTTTCTAACAGCCTGATATCCTTTTTCTGTGGCATCCAAAACTGTACATGGGACTTGGGGTGACTCCGCACTAGCACAGAGCAGAGCGAGACAATCACATCCTTTGACCTGCTGGCGATGCTCTATCTGCTGCACCCCAGGGCATGGTTGACTCCTGGCTGCCAGGACACACTGTTTTTTAAAAAATGTGTACTGAAAAACGGGAATTTAAATCATTTTACTGCACTGAGATCAGTGTCTTTCCTTCATGAGGAATTAAAGCCTCGTGACTAAACAACTCATCCTAATAAAAAGTATCTAACAACACATCTTATCAGTTGCATAATCTTAGTATGCTACTAATATGATCAGATATTCTTTGCTGTCATGAAACTATCCAGAACTTTTCCAGTATTTTCCTTCATGTTTTCTATGATATATCTGCCGTTCCTTATCCTTGATAACATAAAGAAATAACCACAGAATTAAGAGAATAAAATATTTCCTGTGTTTTCTGTTTCATTAAGACATCTAGAGGGCCTCAGATTTATATTTTTATTGACACAATGAGATATATCAATACAGAAATTTTATTTTAAACAAAAGGCCAAGTGTACTGGCTATGATTAAGCATTTTGAAATACAGACTTCAAAACTTTTTTGATAATGAAAAAAGGTCTTAAAAATCTGGGATACTGGTAACAAAGCACAGTTTATGTAAGAAAGAATATCGCAAATTTTAACTTTGCATTTCCATCTGTATGTTCAGTAATACAAGAAATTTATAATAACATTTACTAACACTATTTATTTGTGTTACAATGAGGTCATCCATTTGGATTTTAAGGCAAATAGACATCTAAAAGGAAGACGCTGACAACCTTCTGATTTATGTAAATCGAGCCTAACACATTTCATAGTCTGCATGTCACTGCCAACAGGAATTAAAAAGTAGTAACAAACATAAACAGCTCTCTGCTTCTTGGTTCAGAAAATAGTTGATAGATCTTAGGGCAGAAATTTCAAGTCTCCAGTTCACATCTTTTCTTCAAGCAATATTTCCTTCTGCACATGCAGTTTCACAACTTTAGGTGCTCTCTCATTGGGAATCGCTTGTGCCGTACACTAAATCAATGGAAGGACGTTCACAAATTCCAATGGGCATGATACTATTTTCCACACCACTAAAATTCAGAAGAGGTGCTACAAGAAATCATTAAGGTTCATTGCTCAGTCTACAGCTCTGAAGAATGAGAGTTGGAGAGTCACTGTTCGTCATCAGGCTTAATCTCTGTTTCTAACTCCCTGGAGCAACAGTGGCAAAGGTTGGAAAGAGCAGACATGAAAATGTATTTTAGTATTAAGAGCGAGTTCAACCTTTGATCTTGGGACAAATCTGGCAAAGCAGCAAGAGTACTATTTCAGATCAATGCATTGTAGAGAATTGTACTTGAGTATTATATTTGCTGTATAACAGTATAACATTAAAAATGCTGATAGAAGTTGAGGCAAAACAGTTGAAGCCTGTAAATAAGTAAATGGTTTCATCCTAGGAAGACATGAAATTAAGTAGAATAGCCCAACAATACTTCCAATAATTTAAAATTCTTGTTCTCCTACTTTTTTCTCAAAATAGGTAAAACCTGAAGTTAGCTTATTGCTAGACTAAACTCAATAACATGGTAAAAATATCTTAGAAAATATAGTAAAAAGCAACTATGCATATATCACATAAATATATGGATACCATATAATTTCTTAAAGGCATCAAAGTGAGCAGGCAGCCTAGCAAGTTCTCTCTTACAGACATAGCTTTGCAATGATCAGTGGCATAAATTAATCCTAAAAAGCATGGCCATCACAGGCATTAATGGAAATCAACCAGTAGTGTTCTGGTGTATAAATTTAGAACACTTATAAAATCAGGTGCAAGTTCGTGTCACTACTTTGCAATATCCTAAATGTGTGATCTAACACTATGAAATTTCTTATCCTGAGCAATTGCTGCAAGCTCTCTGCACTTGAACTATCCCACTGTGTGTAAGACAGCAGCTCCCTGAATGTAACGCATTAATAACAGCATTAAAATATTTCAAAATTGGATATAACTGGACATGAGAGTTGGAAGTATCTACTTCAGGAATGGGAATCACCACTGGCTATGTAACAGGTAGCAATGGTATCTAGACAGAAATTCAGACATGGGTTTCTGACATGTCAGGTGAATATCTCACTATGGAACTCTTTAATCTGTCTGCTGGGCTATTTAGAAGCCAAATAGCTCACAGAGGAGCGAGAAAACTACTCCCATTCGTGGCACTAGCTACAAAGTTGAGTTCCCCACATTTGGGAAATGGCTGACACAGATTAAAGACACATATTTAAACAGAAAGCAGGAAAACACAAAACCCTGGTCAACAGGCAACTGAATATTTAAAGGCTTCTATTATTTTAGTAGAAAATTCTGCCCTGGGCTTAACAAAAATAATCTTTCATGAATTCCATTACAGTGGATATGTTTGAGAAAAAGTTTCTGCTGAATTCTATTTCCAGTAGGTTGTTTTGGTTTACAAATACATGTTGCAAACCAACCGAAAAAATAAGAAAAAAACACAATGAAAATAAACTGGACAGAGATGGGATTGTGTGTTAAACGTGCAACTTTTGTTTTCAATTACAGTATGCACTTGATAGACAGGAAAAGGCCTATATTTTATAGTAAAAAATAAAGACAGTGAACATTTAGCTATGAGGATTTCCTTGCCAAGTTAAACAGCCTCATTCATATGCAAAAATCAGTGAGTTTTGTAATGATAAATTTTCTTCTTTCACCAAATAAATGGGCTTTTTCATGAAATCTATATCAATATTTTATAGCTCAAGAATATTAAAACAACATCAATATTTAGAACCTGCATGACAAAAAAAAGAGTAGCTGGTCACAAGGATGTGAGTGTCCTTTGTACTGTTTACACTCATGCATCCCAGTGGGTCATTTCCATGTTGAAGGATGACATTTTAAATAAATAGGAAGCTGTTTTGAATTGGCATTGGATGTTACCTTAAAACTTTTCCTAATTTGCTTGCTACAGAAGTACAGGTTTCACTGCTGCATATTAGTAAATAGTTTCGTGTGCAAGTGAGCACATGCATGTAGACATCTCAATACTGTGTTGGTGGAACAAAAATTGCAATATTAACAGCAATAAAGCATTTCCCATTAATAAATAAAGTTTTCCCATTTCCCATTAATAATAAAGTTTTCCCATTTCCCTTTGTGCAAGGTGCAGGAGCATTTGGAATATAGTTGAAAAACACCCTACAACCTATTGCATGTCCATTTTCATCAAGCCACTATTTTGAAGATGAGAGAAGGAAATAATCCTTGAAATGACCAACAAGGTCTATAGACCTGATTTAGGCCAATGTGGAACAATTCAAACACTTCTACTTATTCAATGAGGACCTCTCTTCTGAAATTTACATTAAATTATGTGTGTACTCTCTCCTTTAATTACAAGAAACAACATGTAATAATAAGATAATTAATGATAAGATTAATAGCTAATGAAAGAATGAAATCTAAATATAAGTTTAAAAAATAATAATTAACAACTAAAATATTAGTTAATGTCTTAAAATGAATTCTGAAAAGGAGTCAATGAAACTGGGTTAGCAATTTCAGTTACTGAGGTACCAAACTAATTCAATATGAATATAAAACTATGTAAAAAGCATCTTCCCACTCACATCAGAAGCAAAACCGGTCCCTGCTACCATACTCTAAACAATATCAATCATTACCTGGTTAATTCCAGAAAATGCAGGCACAAATTATTGTCACTTAGTATCACCAAGAAATTTTAGTTTTCCTAGATATTGTATTTATTTCAAATTTAATAACTAATTTTGCCTCTACTCCTCACTATAGCTTTCACATTTCCTCAAGCAACTATGTGTAAATTCCTGGGAAGAGATACAAAATCTTTAACTAGGTAAGACTAGAGATATGAGCACTGAATTTAGAATGAGCAGCAGAACAAAATTTAAAACAGTACCAGAATATCTGAATCAGTGTGACATCTAGGAAGATCTTACCAGTGGTCTCAGCCTCTTCATGAGTAAAAAGGAATTATCTCTCCCATTTACCTCAAACTGTGATAGAATTAATCACATGATTAAGGGAGATCTGTGAATTGCTCTGTACAAGCACGTTTTCAGGATCTTTAAGCAGGAAAGAGGGAATTTTGACTTCTTTCAAGTTTGCATTTTTGCTTTTATGAACTGAAATCTAAAAAAAATATTTTGGGGGTTAAAAACAGAATAAATTCAAGCCCTTCCACTTTCATATACCATTTTAACATACTTAGAAATACTCAAAATGAAATCAAGCTTCTCAGTGGTCTTCCAATTTGATTAGATTTTACTCTGGATTTATCCTCACAGTTTTGCTCAGAATAAAAAACTGACAGGCTTCTTTACAGCTGGATAACTGAAATACTGTGATACAATCCAATGCAGTAGAATTACCAAAAGAAAAAAATAGCATTGTTAAGTAACAGCTAAGTGAACTCATGTTTTAGCTCTATTTTGGCCTTTTAAGCTAAATGCTAAATTTATCCATGTCCCAGTACAGCTTTGTTGATTGCAAACAGACAGGCCAGATATATTTGTCTCTTCTCCTACACCCTCTTACACTCAAAAAAAAAAGTCTGTTTAATGGAACAACAGACAGTAAATACATGTAGAACAACGAGAAGACCATGCAGAAAGAAGGAAGGAGTGTAAGATTTTCATTATGAACAAACACAACAGAAAAAAGTCCTGGGAAATCCTATTATTCTTTTAGAAATCCACAGCTTATAGCAATCTAGTCTAATGGATCAGAAGGATGAAGTTCCCCAAACTTCATGTAAAAATAAATGTGGTAATAATTTGAAGAGCAGAAAAAGGAAACTGCCTCCTACAGAATTACTCCAGGTAAACAGAGCATTGTGCTTTAACACTTGTGCAGCAAAGTCCATAAAAAAATTCTCTACATTTCTTTGACAATTCATAATTGTCAAATAAGAAATTCTTATCACTTAACTTTTTTGCCACTTAAAATCTATGTAACATTGATATTTTTTGCATTAACATAATTGCTATGCAGTGTACTGTATGTGACTCATTTTAATGCTATATCAATATGTCTGACCTCATAATAAATATTACCATCCTGGTCTTTAAATGTTGAACAGTAGTGCTTGGGTCAATGGCAATTAATTGGAGTCAAATACTTTCATGAATTGTTAATTAATTACTTTTGCTGTTTTGCACATAATACTAGTTATTAAAGAAAAAACAATAGAACTTTTTTCCTCACATAATAAGAATAATAGCATTTAATTGCAGAGCCAAAATAGAGATAATCCATATTGTTTCAATTGCATGGATGCCAGTAGGAGTCTTCTTAAATATTAGTAAGATACTTTGAGTAACAAACAATACCAAGAATGTTCTGTAGCATGGTGAGACAACTGTAGAGTTGACACAAAAATAAGCAAGTGGAATTCAAGCTCCTTTATTTCACAACTTTTCATGTGAGCAGAGCTGTCTCCATTAGCTAGTTCTAGGTGCAGATCTACAAAACTTGTATTACTTAAAGATAAAACTCTATTTACAAGTATGCGGGTTAAACTGTTGTAGAACTTGTTGACACTGAAGATTACTTAATGATGGATTAATGATAGATTAATGATTAATGACAATCTCTGTATCATACAAACAAAACAAACAAAAATAGTAGTTCTATTTTATATGTGTTCCCATATAAAATAGAACTACATTGCCTACATCCCTGCAACCTCTCTAAAACAGCACAATTCCCTGAGAAGTGAGGTTATGTTACTCTAAAATCTACAGCTTGAAGACTCAGAACTACAAATCTAATTGTACTTCTAAAATGAAAAGGCTACTGAGAAAAACACTTTAAATATTCTAGAGTTCTTAAGGAAACACCACCAAGAATGTGTTGAAGTTAACACAAAAAGGCCACGCAGAAAGAAGGAAGGAGTGTAAGATTTTCATTATGAACAAACACAACAGAAAACAGTCCTGGGAAATCCTATTGTTCTTTTAGAAGTCTGCAGGCATAGCAATCTAGTCTAATGGATCAGAAGTTCCCCAAACTTCATGTAAAAATAAATGTGGTAATAATTTGAAGAGTAAAAAAAGGAAACTGACCCCTACAGAATTTATTACTCCAGGTAAGCAGAGCATTGTGCTTTAGCATTTTTGCAGCAAAGCCCATAAATAATTTTATCTTCATTCTTTCATAACTGTCAAATAAGAAATCCTGGACCAATCTTCCCCCAGCCTGTAGCACTGCCTGTAGCATTGCTGTGATCCAAGAGCAGGACCTGGCACAGGCCTTGTTACATCTCACACGACTGGCCTCACCCCATCAATCCAGCCTGTCCAGACCCCTCTGCAGAGCCTTCCTATCCTCCAGCAGATCAACACTTCTGTCCAGTTTGGTGTCACCTGCAAACTCACTGAGGGTGCACTTAATCCCCTTGTCCAAATTATTAATATGGATATTAAATAGAACTGGCTCCAATACTGAGCCCTCGGGAACACCACTTGTGACTGACTACTAGCTGGATTTGACTCCATTCAGCACCACTCTCTGGGCTTGGCCATCCAGCCAGTTTCTATTTACTATATTCTACTGTCCTTACATGCTTTATTTTCCTGTATTAAAATCCACAGTAGAACACATTCTATAGCTTAAGCATTTTATATTTTCCCAAATTGCTACATATTATTTTTAATGCCATCATAACCCTCTGTATTGATACATGGCTAATATTTTTTTTCATCAAAGGTAGAATAATTCATATGTTCAATTCCAATTCAGTTACTTTTGCACTATTTACTCACAGTTCAGCGTACTGGGACAAACCAGCTTCAGATTTAGGGGGCCTAACCGAATGCCTGGAAATTTTCATTATCAGTATTTGTTGTTATATTTACCATACAAAGTTTTGTGTAACAGCTTCATTATTTCCACATTTCAGATGTTAAGAGTATGATTACAATTGTTTTGTATGAAATGATAAAAATATAAACATTTTAGCATTAGCAGGCCATTTAAGAGGACTCAATGTTGCCCATGAAATTTGTATTTTAAATTCCTTACTTTCACTATTTAATGATGTAAGTTTAAAAAGGATGAAAAAGCTTCGATTAAATATATGGTTTTTAAAAGATAAGAAATATAGCTCATAGGACTTGCCAAACCGGCAACTACTTGGCTAAACAGACTCTGAACACTCTATCTCATACTTCCTCAGACTTGATTGAGTGCAACCTTCCTGTGTTGAAAAAACTACAATTAGAAGATCCACTGATACTGCTGAAGCAGGAATCCCTTTCTGTTTATCTGTCAGGACTGCAATTTCTCAAGGGTTTCTGAAGATCCCCAGTTTAGTTATCAGTCAATTTTACTACACTTCTAAGTTAACACCATGGTAATACAGAATAACAACACAACAGGGTGTGCAGAAGCAACATATTTAACAGAATAATATCTTCCAGAGATATTACATTCGTAAGTTCACACAATGATTCTGGCACAGTTTTTCGTCAAAACAGACAGTGGATAATATACAATGAAATATGTTCATAGGAAGATTTTGGTGTCATGAAATGATCACGAGCAATTTTGGACAACAGTCCCTTTTCTCATAAATGGGACTATAACATATATAAAAAGATTAGCTTTCTATGGGAAATATTTTGAAAACAATGTTAAGGTCCGGGACAGAAACACTAAGCTAACAAGACTCAAATTAATTTTGACTCCTTCTAAAACTGCAAGCTAGTGGAATATTCTTGTTTAGACTTCCAGCAAAACAGCTTGCTTTGACAGACATTTTCAGCCAGCTGCAATTTTAAGTAAAATTAAACTAACCCAAAATAGAGTGTCTAAAAACTCTTGTGAAAATTAAATGCAGTGGTCACTACTGTTTTGTGAAAACATATTTACTCAACTAAAATATAAGAAGTATTTTATGGTTATTGAGTTATCCTTCTGCTCAGTCAGATTACATGAATTCAATAATTTTTAGAAAATCATGTGGGCAAAAAGAATGTAGAATAAAAATGCATATTTTATCTATGACTAATGCAAGGTTTTTCAGAAAGTAATTTGGAAGTATCTTACTGTATCCTGTTTGGTTTTTTTAAGCTAGGAAACAAGACACATCAGACAGAGTGAAGAAAGAAAATCTATTCCACTAGCAACACACTATCCAATCACAGCACATCTGCTTTTCTTCTGTGGTGATAAGGATGCACAGATGTTTTTTAATATCCATAAACCAATATGCTAACTATAAAAACAAAGGAACACATACAATATACTGCCAGTAATTCTATTAATCTAAGATAAAAACAAAGACGAAACCAGAATGAATCGGTTTCTTAAAACAAACTTCTTTCTACTTATAAATCAGAGTACTAAAGAGAAATAAATACATATGTATCCTAGTGATCTAATACCCATCCCAAGCTAGCCCCATCTTGTGTCACTGCCTAAGTCATGCAAATTACACCAGAACTGCCAGTTGACTAAGATTAATGACACTGCGCCAGCTTCTTTGTTTCTCTCTGCGGCCGTTTAGTGTGAAATACTATCCAAAAACATTATCTATCCTCTATTAATCCCACAAATTTGTTCACACCATGCACATTGTTTAGGGCAATTTACAACAGGAACATACTGAGCACAATTGCATTTAATTACTTGGGTTCTAATTACATTCATTAAAGGCTAATAAAATAAATGAAACAGCTTTAAAAGCTTCTGCAAAACACATGGGTCTTGTCTCCCTCATGAAGCATGCTATAGAGGTTTGATGTGAAACATAGATTTCAACATATATGTCTGCCTATTCTGTATCTCTTATATGCACAAAGACACATAATGCATATTTATTTATTTATTTATAAACCATATGCACTTCAATTCTGAATCTTCCTGAATACTGTTGATATTACGTATATTACTAGTCATGATGATGGCAGGCACTCCAAACTACTTTTTAATGTGGTATGTTGTGATGGAGGAATATCAGTTTTAGCATTCCTGCCCAATTCATTTAACTCTTTCCATCTCTACTACAGAGTTATTCTTCCATTTTCTCTCATATCTGCATTATAAAAGACAAACTGACATCAGAAAGAGAGTAAGACAGCAAGAAAAAGAAGAAAATAGCAGGGAAAACCACATTACTTTTTTGGTATATATTTTTAAAATATTTTTTTAAGGCTCATTTCTAACATTCATCTGAGGATCTGAATTTTTTTCTCAGTAGCTATTTACATTAAAAAAACACATTCTGCACACTAGGCAGTCTAAATAAATCCCCCATGGTGGTTAAAAATGCAGCCTGTTAATAACACAATTTCCTAATTCTTATGTTTTTAGGCTATTTCCATTGTGCTTAGAATGCAGTTTATGGCAAAAGACAGAGTCTGGAACATGCAGTTGAAAACTATGCCAGAGAGAATTCTGCACTGGATATTTAGAAAAAAGTGCTTATGGTGAGCTCTGCAGTTACAACTGTTCATTGTTCTTAGATTTACAAGAGGATGATCCTAGTAATCAGTGAAAGAAATAAAGTTCTGGTTTATTGTCATCATCAACCTTATACTATGCATGTATGTGGTCTTAACTGAATATGCAACCTGGCACACTTGGAAATTTAAAACTCCTAAGCATTCTGCATACAATGGTAATCAAACATGTCTGTCAACAATTAAAAAGTATGTAAACTTACACACAGTTGTGTTTTATGAAGAAATTAAAATAAAAATTCAAAAGAAAATAAGCCTTGAGGATTAACCTTGCAAGTATTGTAGAATTTTAATAAATGTTTTTAAGTGCCATGAAACACTCCAAGATTGGAACTGATTCTGTGAAGTAAATCAAGTCCATGCACCCAATGTATCTTCCTCTTAAAATTTAATAAACATTCTCTGCTAGAAAATTGTTAATTTAAAAATAATTTAATACTTTCTGTAATTGTAGTCCATTGCTAACAAAATAATTATATTTTACCTTAAAACAAAATATAAACCAATTTTTCTGTTTGGCGTATGTTTCACAAGAAGCAGGCTGTGCTGGCACAGCACTGCAGGCAGTTTAACTGAGAGCAATAAATTAACAAGGGCTATATGCCCCATTTTAGAAAGTCCACCTTAAAATTATACAACTTTGCCACATACATGTCTCAAACTGTTTCTTATTATGAGCACAGGATCAATTCCTTTTGCAAACTATTTAAAGAGCAGACATTTAAAGAAATCATATGAATCCCTCATTCAGATATATAAACCCCTCATTCGTGAATCAACATTTGCTTTGGAGAAGGGAGGAGGGGCACCCATCCTGCACAACAAAGCAGCAGCTCAATACAGCTGCCATCTGGCTTCCTCCTGCAGTTCACTTCCCATAGCAAACAAGATCCACAGTTTAAGGAGTGTTGCAGAAGGGATAGGGGCTGCAGCTTTAACCTTACAGCTTTATGATGAGGCATTTTTCCACTCTATAAAACCCCCTCTTAATATAGGAGAATGGAAGGCTCAGGAAATTGTTAATAGGATAGAAAGCCTTTCACTTCTGTGTTTCTGGTTCAGATCCACATCAACTCGGTGGTAACCAAATATAACTGCTACCTAAAGGACTTTTTAGTGAAATGGGGTAGCTGATCTCAGTACAATACCTAGTGGGAAGGCATCTATATTATTAAAAACACCAAATACAATAAACTCTTTCCTCCTCACTGTGAAGGAATTGCTTCTCACCAGTAGCCGCTGAAAACGTTAAAGCATAAACCAAAGTATTTTAACTACAGTAGAAGAAAGAATGCTAAAAGCCTGACACAGTTAGTGAGGAATCTGCTGTGTGGTATGTTGTTTCTGCTGAAGTTCATAAAGCACAAATTCGTCAATTTTCAAGTAATATGCTAATGTCTATTGTCTACCTTATATACAAGTGAGGGAAATCGAAGAATCTAACAGCTTAGCTTTGCATTTATCGTGGGGCAGCTAAAGACAAACTGATGGCCATAAAATCTCTACTTTTCTTACTGTTTTCTTAGACTGTGCATTAACCATTTTGCTAAATTTACAAAAAAAAAAAAAAGACACAATGTCTCAGGCTGTGTGCTCTGGTGGTTCTGTCAAAGAAAGATAAATATATGCTGAAGCAATGACAAAGGTACTGGTTTAAGCAGCAATATAAAACCTAGCAGCTTACTTGTTGCATATAGTCCTTTCCCAATAAATTATCATTAATAACAATGAAATCTCTAAAAGGTTTCATTGACCTCACTGGAGTTTTTTATTCCTTCAGTGGGATCTGATTTTATCCACATTACTGTTGAGGTATTCAACCTGATATTCAGACAGTTCACAGCATAATGAAAAGTGAGACAATTTCTTCCCATATCTACAAAGCAGCATCCAGTTTATAGTCAAAGTTAAAGAAACTTAAAAATTAAACCTTCAAGTTGCTGGCAAGGTCAAATGCTGTTCTAATACCATATAGCTGAATGGACAATGTCCATTAAGACCGATCAGTGAAAAACACTAACAAAATGAATAAATAGAACCCAAAAGCTTATGACCTCAATCCCTAGCAGCCCCTTGACCCTTATTACTACAGCTGCTGGTGTAGGAAAGGATTAAAAGGGGCAAGAAATCATTGGGTTAACATACAAGGGCCCAGAAATTTGACCCTGGTTACTTACAACACATATCCTCTACTAAAAATGAGTATATGAGGAGAATTAGAAACAGGACTCACAAAGGTCAGCTTGAGTGCAGATAAACTAGGAAAAAGGGGGCTTGGAAGGCAAAAAGATTTTATTTCTCCCACAGCACTTAGTTGTAATCAAGACAGTCTAAGGACAGAAGCAGGAGAAGGGTATCTGGCATTGTTGCGTATCCTAGATAAACTTTTAGGAAGCACAAACTTTCCTCATATCTTAATCAGAAGCAGCAGCTTTCAAAGATAAATAAAAGAACAGCTACTCACCATTAGATACGCAGCACCAAGTCCATACTCCGTTAAACATAAAATAACATTCTCATCACCATGACTAGAAACCTGGACTTCCACATTAATTAAAATCATGCATTCAATAATCATAACTCTTTTCAAAGCGCCTCTGAAATACTCCTGTACCGAAATCCTTTCTAGGTACTCAGGTCAAGATCAAAGATAGTAATCTACAATCTAATACACACAAAACCCCACAGACTTACAAATTTATCTCCATAAATCTGCAACCATCTGATACTCATACACACACTCTCAGACACACACACACACACACACACAAGCACCCACTCTCTCTCTCTCTCTCTCTCACCGGGCAACCTTACATGCCAACCCATCCACCCCGAAAAAAAATCTTTTGATACCATCCACAAAACCATTAACTGTCCAAGGAGGGTTTTTATTCAGAAGGTAAATCGCTACAAAAAGATTGTGTTTATTTGAAAGAGATACCTGAGCACCACAGAGGGAACTACAACTGTCAAATAAAATTGTACTTGGCACTTCAAGAGAAACTCACAAACCAATTATAAGCAATTCCAGGAGAAGATGTCACTTTAGAGATATTTTCCAAGAACCACCTTGGTGTACTAGCAGTCTGTAGTCTCAGAAAACTCAACATCAGGAACATCCTGGGTATAGTCCAAAGACACTGGATGAACGAAGACCACATCTGAGCATGAAATGTAAAATCTCTATTATTACTGTAGTAAGTATTTTCTCCATAGAACCACCACTATCTTTCAATTCTATAACTGCACTTTCAGGAATATAAAGCGTTTATCCCAGAAACTTGCCATTGCAAGACCTACAATTAGTGTAAAACTACTCGGAGTGACCAGACACACTCTAGAGAGGATTAAGCACCCATGGGTGAATACCTCTCAACAATCACTCTGTTTCTGATCTTTCACTCCTTCCTCTCTGATGGCTCACACACTATGTCCCTATGTTCAGGTGAAAACTAGAAACACCTTTCAAATTTTGGAGAGCAAAACCTGTAACTCTACCGGATGCCAAATAACACGGATGGAGAAGAGTGGTTTTATAGCACATTTTAATCTCCCTTCCTTCTCTCTTGGACTAACCAGTGTCTCACATGCAAAAAACACCTTTTTTCCTCACAGACAAGTGTCTATTTTTCACTCCTGTTCTCCCCCAGCCCATACTATCCTCTTTCTTCCACAAGTACCAACTGCTTTTCTTTCAAAGATGGATGAATTGATGCATGTCTGCTACCTCTGAGCAACTGTTCTCAACTTTTATTTTGCTGCTATTTCTATTTCACACATGGAAGAGAGACTTCTGTGCCTGCAAGCATAACTTTTTCAAATAATTCAATTGGTGCAATAAAAGATAATACAGACAGACCTCTTCCCATATTTCTTTAAAGTCAACTGTGTTGAGAGCCAAAGTAAAAATGTGAGACAATTAAAAGGTAAGCCATGGCATAATAAAACTTCAGGTTCATTCTACTTTCAAAATTCTTAAACTTAGAGAGCAATTTTCAATATTTTAAAGAATTTTTTAAGCATAACCAGTAAGCTTTTAAATGTTATGCCTATAGCTCTGAATAATTAACGATGTTTAATTAACTTGTTTTCTTGAAAACAAAGGAAGTTTGTTTCTGCACAGATATATTCGCTGCACATGAATGAAGAAATAATGACTCCCTGAAGATGATGTCATGATTCACACACAACAGAGAACTCAGGATTGGGACAAGCATGAGAAGACACAATATTGGGTCAATTTTATCATCTACATTTTTCATCTTTAGTTCCTTGCATGAAACAAACCAAATACAATGAAAGAAGTAAATTTTGACCCATCCATGGATCTAAGCAATTACAATAAGATGAGAAAGAGAACACAGGGATTAGATTTCACTAAGGGTAGGCAAAGAGTCATGCAGTACAAAAAGAAGTTCAAATCCCTCTGTGGTAAGGTGGGAAAACATTTCGACTGTACATAATTGTTTGTGATATTTATGGAAGTGTGTTAAGTGGTGTTTATCTATTGCAAAAGAGAAAAAAAGACTGACAACAACAACAACAACAAAACATACATGTAACAACTAAGAATCCAAGGTGTGTCTTGCTAACCCAGGGATGAAAGAGTCTAGTCTCACAGCAACTTAGGTAATCACACCTAAAAACCCTTACACAAATTTATTAAACTTTAGAAGGGAAACTATTCATAAGGCAGCTGCAATACCTCATTTTATAAACAGAAACATAATTTTTTCAGTTCATCTTTAATAATAGCCCAGTTTATGATAAATTGCTCTTTTGATAACTGTCCTTTAAAGAATGTCTTTCTCCTGCCTTGTGGTTTATTGTCCATTAATGTTTTCATTGTTAACTACTGTACCACATCCCAGTCTCTGTTTTACTAGACTAAGCAACCAAAGCTCTTCAGCTGCCTTGAGGCTTACCTTTTCCCATTTAGCTGCACCCATCTCAGTTAAACTTATCTTTATTAAAAGTACACATCCAGAAAAGCACCACAGTATTCAGGTGATGTTCAGACACATGAAACTCTTGTACAATGGATTTAACACTTACCTGACTTTACTATAAATACATCAGATTCACAAGAACCTCCAGCTCTTTACATGCCTACAATCAAAAACCTGTAGTTTATAGGAGAAATTGTTGTTATTTTCATCTTATATTACAGACTTTTATTCCATTTTGTATTACTACAAGCTTCAAGGTTACCTAGCAGTAAGGTATTTTTGCATGAAATCTTATCTCTTGTCTGCTCTATCACCTACTACTTTGTTTTTAGCACGTTTTGTTTTGCCAGTGTTATTAATGGAAATATTAAATCAAATAGCTCCCCAAAACATTCCTTGAAGAACACTATTTCAGCATCTGATATTTTCTCTTTCTATAACATCTATGGTCTCACTACACATCTTTTTATCTTAATTAAGAAATGCCTTCATTACTCTACACATTAAGATCAACATTGGAGTCTATAGGCCTAGTGAACGGACAATGAGAAAAGGTTACCCGTCACAAATATGTAACTGGATTCTGACATTAACAGTAACATTTGTTCTCCACTCTGTATCTGGGAAATTAATTTCCCGTGGTTACAAAAGTCCTAGTAGGGTTTCTCTCTCTAATAATATTTCAGGAATCTGAATGTATCTAATATATCTAAATATATACTAGACCCCTGAGTGTTCTTCCAGTAGGATCTGTTTAAAAGCTTTTCTGTAAGTGAAGCAGCATTTAAAACTCTAAAGACAAAGGTAGGCATATTGTGTTCTTTAAAGCACAGCATAGTGATAATACGGTGCTTTTCAATAACATAAAAACATGTATATCTTCTTGGCTTAAGAAGATAAAAATTATATATCTCTCTGACCTAGAGTAACTTTGAAGCAAAACAAATGCATATTGGGGTAAATATGGCCACAGTATTAGTATGTACTAATGCATGATCCATTGTAAGGGACAAAAAACCACACACAATACTCTTCCAAATTGTCTGCAACTAAGGTAAAGAACAACACATTTTAACTTTCCCTGGAAAGAAAACCAGAGCAGACTCTCCAAGAGCAAATAAATCAATTTTTCTAATTCCAGTAAGAATTTAACTTGGTAAAAGACCTAAAAGATTTATAGCTACAAAGATATTCTTAAAGTAATAAATAGTAACAAAATAAGGAATATTATACTGCTGTATCAGTAACGCAATGTACAGAGAAAGCCCAAGAACTTGAAAGCTGAAGTACTGAGTTTAAAAGCCCTACCAGGAAGCTTTTGGATCATTGGATTTTTGGACCAAATCATTCTTGGACCAAGTCCCACGGGCTGTTAGAATAAAGTCAAAACCTCCACAGTTAATCATACAGAACAATGGCATGGGTCTCATTTTTTCAGTTCATATTAATTCCACAATGAAGTCACAAAAATGAATAGCTAACTAGCTGTTACTGGATGAATCAGTATTGAAATATACTAAAACGCACAATTACCCATTTTACCATTGATTAAACCAAAAGGTTTTAAGGAAAGAAGTACACAGATATTTCTTCCTTGGCTTATTTTTGTTTCTAGTGTTGCATGGCCAAAAAGTGTGACAGCAGTAAAAAATAGTATATTTTCTCCCCATTTTCCACTACAGCTGGCAAAATTCTTTGCCACTCCCAAGCTGTCTCACTATTTAGCAGTTTTGTAGCTTTGCACCGATTTCAAGTAAGTTGAAGTTTTAACTCTTTGAATCTTATATGACACTAAAATATAGTTAATAATAATTTTTTGAGTCAACACAGTTAACAGAGAAGAAAAGAAAGCTGCATCCACACCCCAAAATTGTCCTGGAATAGCCCTCAACAATTCTGATTTTTAAATCCTCTTCTAAATGAAGTATAATATGCTGCTTGTCCTTAATGGACTAAAAAATACATTAATACAATATAAATTTCACTGTGCTGAACTTGTAAAATACGGTGTTACTGTACTTAGTAATGGTGAATACTTTTATAAGCAGCACACATATACGTTACTTTGAAGCTCGTTTACAGATACTCCTATCTGTTAAAATATAACTTGGTTTCAAAGCCATTAGTCTAAAATAGACTGTAGCGTACCTGTGATGTCCAACAAGCACTAACTGGTAACATTTCCCAATTATAAACTTCATTCTTATGCAGCAAATGAAGACATGGAAGTTGATGAGATCTCATTTTGGATAAGACTCTAGTCCTTGTTAAAATGTTATTACTGCAGAGCTGGTTATACATCATCATTGATATAACAATAACAGATGTCTTACTTGTGCATTCCATTTCTGCCTGCCTTTCAGCTATGATTTTACAACTTGTAAAGGATTAGAAAAAATTGCCAAAGGATTTACAAGAGACTTCTGCAGTATTATTTAGAAGACAAGTGTCATATTGTTTTTACAAACTCGTCAACTAACATAACTCTCATTCGAAGGTCTATATTATGTTTTACTTTCCTAGTCTGTGAAATTATTGATTAGGGGCTAAGTTTATCAGTAAAGATTACTACATATGGTAACAGTGACAGCTAAGAGCTAGTGCTAACCATGAGGATACTGCCTAAGAACATTCACACTTGCAAAGAAGTGCATATAAGGAACAGTATTATATACTCCCAAGGTTTTTATGAATTATGTTTTGATTAAGGATTCTATAAATAGTTTAAAATAGTAGGGGGATTGATTTGAAGCTGTTTCTTTTTTATTGTTCTTTCTTTTACTTACATAAACAGGAAGATTATAATTACTATTCAAAACTTCCTTAACCAAGGAAGTGTCACTGGTGTTTCACTGTCAAAAATAATGACTTGAATGGGAGTAAACAACTGACCAAAAATATGCAAAAAGTTTGCATTTGCATATTTTTGGTTTTAAAATGGGGTTTACTTTCTTTAGTGTGCTAGCATCCTTCCCATCCTATTTTTTTTTAGTTGTGAAATAAAAACTACATTAAGACTAGCCTGTGAAGTTTCACTACTGTGTATTGAAACGTGGAAGAACTTATTTTTGCGTATTTTATTTTCCCCATAAAAACTTGACCTAAAATTTGGCCTGGAGGTTAATGTCATGATTCAGGGAAGGGTTACCTTTTCAACAGTATTCTTAGAAAAGCCTTGTGGCAGGTAAAAAACACATTATGCACACCTGTGAAGCAACAGAATAAATATTCCAATTAATTATCAGCCTGCACTGTAACTAGAAAACAGGGAATAATTTTCCCGTTCCCGAAATGAGCGCTCTGAAATAGCCATACAAATGCTGAAGCCCTAGCATTTAACATTGAACCATGAATGTTCCAAATAATCATTTCAGAAATTTTAATTTTTGCCACAAATATTTACTATTATCTTCACTGGAAACTTTCTTCTTCTGAGGATTGCATAATCAAATTCTTAATCTATTTACATTTTCAGTTTCAGTTTAAAAAATCAAATTTCACGCAAAATCTTAGAGATGTTGTTCTTCAATTACTTTTCACTAAAGCAATATAAACTCCATTTCCATTCATTGCCTAACTCACATTTATGGCAACGCAGATGGGCACAGAAATCACACATCCACATGTGAGGTAGTCAGGGGAAGCTACATAACACATCTTGCTGAATACACCCTGCAAAGTAAAATAGAACACTGATAAATGAACCACCACACCAGCAGGGCAATCTGCTTTCTGGACCCAAGCTGGACTCACCTTGACCAGTTCAAAGCACAGAAAGAGCAGCTCACATCCACTTGTATCACTCTGTATAGATAAGAAAGTTCAATTCACCTTATTACACAGTTTTCCTACAATTCTATTTTTTCCCTAAAAATCACTTAATTAGTTTAAAAATTCCTAGTAATGCTAATTCTGAATTTCATTTAGATGTGGTAAATCAAAGACACAGTTTCCATCATTACCAATCAGGCCTAGGTGGTACACCAAACATCACTGCCAGAAGAAAAATCAGTTTAAAGATAAGAAGTGTCATGCATAGATAGTATGCAATATTTTTAGAAGGAAGGCAAGCATTTTATCCACTGACAGTATATATGTCTTTCTCTGACATCTCTAATAACAGGCAAAAAAGGACAAAAAGACTGGTTCTGGGAGTCATCAGTTGCAACTATATGATGAATATGTCCAGCACTACTCACAATTCAAATCAAAATTTCAGTTGTTTAAAGGTTGGAAAAGACTTTATGAGGCTATATATCAAACACTGAAAACTTGATTTTCCTCCATTGTTATTTATTTATTTATTTTCTGCAGGCAGTGTGCAAATCACTGCTTTAAGTACTGATGTTTACACAAAAGTTAGTTTCAAGTTAGAAAGCAATTCATCCTTCTAACTGGTGCGAAGTGTCCAAAGATACATGAAAGATTCCTATGCCACCACTGTATTTCTGTCGAAGTTCCCAGTGCAGAGAAGATGTTAAGGTCAGCTGAGATTTCCCTACTACAGTCCTGCCAACTACCACAAACAGTACTCTAGAGCTAGCCTCATCTGTGCTACTGAGTAGAAAGAGAAGTCACCAACCTGCTGACAATGCTCCTCCAAATGCAGACCGAGATACTATTGGCCATTTTTGTAATGAGAGTGCATTGCTGGCTCACAGTCAGTTTGCTGTCCACCAGGACAATGCAAAGCTGCTTTCAAGACAGTACATAGATTTAGTCTGGTTACAAAAGAAAATGCTTAAAGCAGGCCTTTGGAAAACATCAGCAACACATTTAGTATCTAGAACCTTAATGAACTTCCATCTGTTTAGCTTCTCCAAGAACAGTTTAGGAGGCAATCTGAGCAGCAACACTGACCTTATCTTGATTTATTTACCATTTAACCTACCAAAACCAGGAAAAGAAGATGCAGCAAAAGCATGTGATAAAAATACAGCTATATATCAGGCTACTTACAATTGACAGTAAATTAACCACAAAGAATTTAGTAAGAGGGTGTATTCCTGGATGATTTTAAATTAAAATTGAAGTATATTTTTGGGTACCATTTTGTCTCAAAACGACGCCCGCTAATTCAGGTGCTGAATTATAAGCAGCAATTAATGAATGAAATACCTAAAATATATATTAAACCAGAAATCAGACTAAATTATCCTGGTGAATTTCCTTCCAGCCTTGAATCAGAAAGAACATTTAAATGTATCAGCAAATTAGATTAGATTTTAAACTCATTTTTGAATGCAACTGCTTAAAGAGAAATGCTGGTATTAGGCTTTACACATATAACACAAATATTACCAAATATATTGTTTACAATATTAGAAGAGTAAATACAGAAATAGTAAACTCAATTTCAAAAATACTTTTTATTCTTAAATAGCATCATCTTTTATCGCTTTGAGCAGTCTCATCAACTTGCCTTGAAAGACAGCCATGCAACATGGCAGTAGCCTACATTTTAACTTACCCTTAGGGACTACTTAACCTCTTGTTTTACTTTTTCCAGAACAAAGCAACGGTAAGGATAACCAAGAGATGATATATAAGTCATAACTATGTAAAGGTCAACAAGGTTTAAACACATTGAGTTCTACTCATAAATATTTGACTAATAGGAGTGTATTTTTCATCTTAAACCCCAAGATTGGCATCTCAGTATGCAGCAAATTATTCTGACTGAACATGTACAATACATGGTTCCCAAGCTGAATTTCTCCAGATACGTGCCTGAAAGCCAATGCCAAAAATCAAGGACTGGCAATAATTCTTCTCTTACCATTTCTTACATTATAAAGATAATTGACTACATCAGTATGAGTCATATAATATGCCCGGTTCTGATCCTGCTTACATCAGCATTAAATGACTTTGGATTCAGAGCCTGATTCTGGTACAACTCATTACTAACCAAGTGGAAGCTTCATTAAGTTTGCAGATCAGAAAGAGCAAACTAGGTATATTACAGTTGACTTTGTTCAGGACTGCCTAAGTTTAGGCAACGGACGTTGCCTCTTTACACACCCTTCAAGCAACTGGTTTCAGTGCTATTTAACACATTTGCATAATAGAAATACACTCAGAAGCTTTCCTCCCTGACAAAACTAAGACAAAACAAAAACAACAACCAAGGGGGAAAAAAAGGCACCAATAATCTTGGAAAATCTTTTTCTCTTTATAATTGAAAAGAAAATTGCTTTGATGTGCAAAGAAGTAATTAACAGCTACTACTTACTACTCTATGGAATCATATACTTTTATATTTCAATTATTTAATGTCTCATATAAAGCATCTGTATCATCTTCTCTTAATCTTGAATAGGAAAAACAGATCTGAACAAGTAGCCATGTGATTTCAAAGGGAAAATCATCATATAAACCATTAATATTTTCCTCCCTAAAAACAAGAGAGGTGAGGGGGATCTAGACAACAATTTCATGCATTTACATGTTTTCCAGGCTGCTGGATTAAGCAGTTTTTTCCCCCCCAAATTGGTATGGCTTGAGTTAGATTTAAAATCTGTTCCCAGAGGAGACTGATAAATGGATTAAAGTGGAACATAAATTCCCTGTGTCACCCAGTCCCTTAAACCTTGATGTCAGTAACATGCCTAATAATTCCATTATTATAAACGTCAAATATGTTTTACATGTGTTGGAAAGAATAAATGGGTAACAGAAGAAATGGAACACTCAAGAAACCGTAATGCTATTACAACGTTCCATGAAAAAGTATCTAATATCTATATTACAGTGTTCACCCAGTAGAATTTTGGAATCTTATTTTCTTATATTTTGCACACTGAATCCCCTACTGCAAGAGACAGAACAGCGTATCCATAGTGCTACACACAGTTTGCTTTCCCTTTATGGTGCTACTTCTATAAGCTAGCATAACAGACTGAAGAGTGAGCAAAGGCAAAATAAAAACTCAGAGTATGGGGTTTTTTTAGTAGTTAATTTGAGAAACAGCACATAGGAATCTTGCTTAGAGAATATGAGAATTTTTATTCTACTCAGCAAAATGAAATGCCTCAGCTGAAGCAGTATTTGCACTGGATTTTAAGAAAGATGTTGAAAAGTATAGAGCGCAAAAAAATGACAACCTTTTCAGAAAAATGACTTACAAGAAAGGACTGAAAGAACTGGGCTTGCATACACTTCCAAAGAAAAACGGGAGAAGTGGATCAGCATTACAATAATCCTGAAACAAGTAAAAAAGCCAGTGATTTATCATTTTCCCATTTCCTCAAAGTACACAGAGAAAAGTGCTTTCATTTGCAACTCACAGGCTTGGAATTAAATATTAGAAAGAAGCCTTCCAAGCTCAAGTGGAATAAAAAACAGGAACATATTACCAATGAAGACTATTAAAACCTCATTAGGGAGGTTTTTATTAGCAATTTTTTATTAAAATTAGAAATATTTTGGTAGGATACAGCACAGTTATATTTATATTTGATATTATCACACACCTGATCAGGTTGACTACGTGATCTCAAAGTTAGCTGCATTCGATGTTTTCCTGATTCTGTGATAACATATTCGAAGAATATTCCAATTCTATAACAGTGACGATATTAATATGTAATGAGAGGTAAGAATTTTTGGATAACATATAATAAAGCATTAGGCATTTTAGAAAAAAACAGTGAATGAAACCTCAGCTATTTAATATAATTCTCCAAGTACATGGTGACAACAGAAATTTCACTACTGGGGGAAAGAAAAAACCCACCCTTAATCTACTTCTGTGTCCATCCTCAAAGCTTATCTGATCTAAAATAACCCAAAGTTCCCCAAAAACTGTAATATGCCTAAAAGTTCCAGACTACATATAATAAGGTCCTAATTTTCAGGTTGGCTAATCACACATGGCTTCTGCTGAAGTCAAAACAGCATTGGTCACTCACTGCAAGTTATACCTTTCCTGTTTCATTCTCTTTGTGTGGGTGCGAAAGGAGGGAAGCCAAAAAAAAGATCTAAACTAACACATCAGCACACAATTCTACATATTTAAATTTATATTGCTAGTTGTTAGGCACTGGATAAATCAACAGGTCAGAGTTTATGGGAATCTGTTCTCTCTTTCACAATTCATTCTTAGGCAGAATTTGTTTCTCTTTCAGAGATTTTGATAGAAAGCAATAAAGAACAACACTGGAGCTAGTTTTAGCCTTGTACTTACCTTTCTATTTTAAATTCTTCTGGCTATAAGAAGAGATAAAGACAAGCTACCTACTTCTTCTGAGGTACTATATTTCTGACAAGTTAATAAAAATAACCGAGGAAATTCAGCAGAGCATTGCTGCCCCATAACAACACTTCAGAAATGTATTGCAAAATTATAAAATTTTGCTAATTAGCAAAAAAACATAATGCAATCTGTTAGTAAGTATACTTGTTATTTCACTAGCTGTATTAATAAGTGTGTTAATTTTGATTTATTTACACATCATAACATCACTGTTATTATGTCAAAAACTGTGAAACTTGTACATTATAGCATGCATTTTTATGTACAACCTCAATTGAATCCTATTCTTTTCTGTACTACAAAACAATTCCTGATTTCTAATTTTCCCCTTCTTTGCTTACTTACATAAAAAATAGTGCACCTCCTCTGTACTTATTTTTAACCTTAAATTCAAAATTTGGCCTCACTTACTCTTTACTGCCAACTGTCCATGTCAGACAGATATTAAGTACCTTATTGAATAAGTACAAGAAAGAAAATATATACTAGTATATGTATTTTTAAAACATACTCTCCTCTGTCACGTATATTTTTGTAGACTTCTGTGAATGTGTGTATATGTATTTTTTACTTGTATGTACATATATGAGAGAAATCAAATTTGAAATATTTAGCCCAAAGGTGTTCACTGATTTGGGCTCTCCAGCAGAATACACCCAGGACCTGATTCTTCAGAGTACTGTACCCAGTACTCTGAATGTTCAAGGTTCAACTTTCATTAAATTCAGCTCCACTGATAGCTCTTAGCATTTAGTGCAATGATGCTGTCAAATGTAAACTCTTAGCAGATCATATGCAGGATAATCATATTGCTTAATGACTGGCACCTAATTCAGAGGTCTAATTTGTGAGGTTAATCCCTCAAGGCTCTGCTATCATCAACCAGAGAGAGGTAGCCTTGCATTCCTATTTCCTCCCATGTGCTGGCACTTGTATTTTCAAGGCTGTTCAGTGAGTTGAATTCACAGTTGATTTAGATGAAAAATAATAGTTTTAGGTGGCTTTTTTGTATGTTAAGTTGCATGGTCAGATCCGTCTGACCATGTGTGCACACAATCAGCAGTAGCAGTACTACAAGTGCACAGGTATTACTCCGAAATTGGCCAGAGCAGATTGGGATGATCTCTTTAGCCAACAGCTTATGGTACCAACATAATTAAATTAGCACAGAATAATATGTATGCTGTGGTTAAAAAAACAAAAAAAACCAACCAACCAACAAACCTCCCCAAAGCACATGGAAAGAAAAGAAAATTCCACCAAATTACTTCTAAGCTTACATAAAAAGTCCATAGAGGCAAGGACAGTATCCATATTTATTGAGTAGCAGTCCAATTGTTATCTTTACACTTAAATTTTCTTCCTACAGTTCCTGTTTCATTCAAAACGTATGTATTCCAAATTGTGCAACAAATAAGTCAGGAGTCTTTCAGAAAGGAACCTAATTCATCACATGACTACAGGGGTTTTTTCCATACAGTGAATGAAGCTGAAATCTCTTGAGGGAAAAGCAGTATAGAGTAGTAAATGCAGTGTTTTAACAAATACAGTAAAGAGGGAAAATTAAATAATTGTATTTGAAAACAGAAAGGTATTTTCAGATACGTTTCTCTATCTGACTACAGAGAGCTTAAAAAGGCAAATCCAAGCTCCACAAATTTCATTATGTGAAACTACAGGAAAGTCAAGTGGTAGGGTAAGAAGACTTTGGGCATGCTGCCATTTCAGTTACAGAAATTGATTTTTAAATAACTCATCATTTTCAACAATCTTTTACATCTTGTTACAGAAAATATATAAACATGCAGCTAAGAATCACTGAAGTGGCCCAAGTCCATTAAAATTGATAGACTTTCTATTGACCATAGATCAGACCCCATGAGTATAAAGCAACGTTCTCAACATACTGTAGCAGTGCACTGAATATTTTTTCTTTTCCTTTTTTTTAAAGTACTTCAACAAGAAAATAACTATTTTATAGAAACATATATCTGGTGTAATAATAGTACAGAAAACTAGATTAATTTTCTTCAATGATTTCTGTAATCATGAGGAACAAATCTGTAGACAGAAGGAAAACAATGCCTGCCCTTTTTAATTAGTATTCTGCTATGTATAATCATTCTATTGCTTCTATTGCTGTCATGTTCTTCACATTGTTGTGGTATCACACAATCCCATGTACACTTTTACAGAAAAAAAACTTAGGGTGACTAACTATCTTGTGAAATGACAAAACAGTTAATGTTTAATAGTAACGCATAGATCCTTTTTTGCTTCTTTAATACATAGTGAAGATATTGTGGTTTGTTTCACACTACAGGCACTTTTCTGAAAGTACATTAAAACCTATGGATATAAATTAGAACATAAATTGAGGGTTCTCCTTTTTTATGAGGTAACAACTGTATCCTGCGGAGGTGTTTATTAGACCAAGTTAAGTGGAAGCATGAACAAGTTTTTCTTTCAATGAAAAAATGTCAAATAAGAAGAGCTGAATTCCACAACAACAACAACAACAAAAATCACATGAAATAGATGAAATAACTGAAAAATACTTCTAGAAGTATATGCCTCAAACTGAATGAAATCGGATTAAAAGCATTAGACAATTGCACCTCAATCGGTGGCAAATGAGACTCTAGTTTTAGCACAGCTCCCAACATTAGCATCTACAATCAATAGTTTCAAAAATATATATGAGTGTTAGCAGGCTTTTAATTAATTTTGTTACACAAAGCAGCATGGACCAGAGATTCTGTCTATGAAGAAACGGGGTGATAAATTAAAATGACAGTTGCATGTAAGGCCTTAAAAACCAAATCAAAATTTGCACTTTGTGCATTAATTGACTCCTCATTAATATAATACTCTAATTATCTATTCTCAAAACATAGTTGTTTTAAGTTTTGTGGAGGATAATAAATGGTATTTTAACTCTGAACTTAACTATAAATTACACCATGCAATCATCTTCTTAAAGTAATAGGAGAGACATACTAGTATCACACACTACCAGGTAAAACAAAACAAAAAAACAATGGAAGAAAGGTCCATTACTTACTGTCCTACACCAACTGTGCCCAAGACTACCTACAAGGAAGGATGGTCATTACTGGAAGTCCTCTGCCAGGTGTTTTGCTCTGTCCCCCAGTTCTTACTTTCCCCCAGTAGGTTACATGTCCTCTTCAATTTTCCCCCTCACTTGTCATTTCCAATTGCTTTTTTCTCTTTATTTTCCTCTCAGAAAGAAACTTTGTTTATATAATAGACAAACTGGAAACCAACCTTAAGGCAAAAATCAGGAGCAGCTGCCTCATGCAGACACCGTGGAAACATCTAAGAACAAAGAGAACACACAGTAACTACTTCCTGAAAACATTCCTCCAGCATCCAACCATTTGCAGCTCTCAGTCTCCTTGAGCCAAATGTAAATTTAAGTTTTTCCCACCTTTTATTTTTCTTACCTATTTCATCCAGCTGCTCATTGGATTTATACAAAATTCCACCATCTGCATCATCTTACAATATAGACGTTCACAACTTAGTTACAGAAGTCTGATGTTTATTTGATATAGTAAAATTGGAAAGGCAGTTTGAGGGAAAAAAGTAATGGACTTTCTGCTAGGAAGCTATTTTTTTTCCTTCTCACTGGATTTTTTATGTTTCATTTGAAAAGTTCTGTATTAACTAATTTAAGCAAAGAATGGCCTATACTTTGCACACAGAACTTCTCATCTATGTTTTGCACTGCACCATGCAAAAAACTTCCCTGCAAGAGTTCACGTCTGAGGGCTGTTACTTCCCTACGACAGCATGGTATTAGCTTCTCCTGGTTTCAGGGAACCTTCATGCTGGAAAGTAATCTGCTTTTTTAAAAAATTATTTTGAAATATATAAAACATTGATCCAGTAGGAGAGACTACAAAATATACCCAATGTGTACATAATACATACATAAGATGCTTGTAGTTTGGTCCGTAGACTGGTAACTTCATCATGCAGCTTTATCCTATTGTTCTGTGCATTGTAGACTGAAATGTCATTTGACTTACTAAAAAAAAATAATCAAGAACATATAGTAGTGAGCAAGTAAAATGAACAGTAATAGATAGCAGCATTAAGGTATTTAAAAACACCTTCGCTGGAAATCATGCCACAACAATGACAGAAAAATGTTTGGTTAGTTTTTTTAAAGAAGCAGTAGTAATGGTAGTGATAGATTATTTAATTATTTTTCTTTTAAATCTATCTCTAAAGAAAAAGCCATAATTATCATCTTTGGAAAGATAGGGCAAAAATTTTTTTTCATGTTTCAAGAAAATTATATCCTTATGGGCCTTTAAAGTCGATATCAGATTGAAAGAACACTGTGTTTCCTCCCAAATATACATATCTCCTACTAAAGTCTTTGACAGAGCTAAAGAAAATAAAGTATCTTTACACTAAATAATACTCCTTGTTAAAAGAATGCTGTTTTTTCCAATGTCATGTATTATTTTTGGTCTCAGTGTGAGGAATGGAATCTGCAATTTGGCTTAGGTTCACTGCATTTTCTTTTACTGTGGAGTAATTAATGAGTTTCAAACACTTATATTTAGGCCATAGTATCAGAAACAGCTGTTCCTAGGAAGGCTTCTGGTTCCAAACAAAACTCACTAAAGTTCATGGCAAATCAAGTAATAGAGGGTTCTTTGAGCATTCTCGATCAGAAAACAGGTTAATAAATATCCCAAAATAACTGACCCTGCTGACATACCCAAGCTATTTGCTCTTCATTGGGGTTCTAGATTTTGTACACTTGCAATAAACTGTGAAGTTTCTAGCTAAGATGCTGAAAAATACCTCAAAATGTAATCTTTAAGCTTTCACAAAAGAAAGCAAGGGAACAGAACCCAGAATCTATAAACATAAGAAATTCTATTCTTAATCCATAGTTTTAACTGCCTGAAACCTCAAGGCTAGGACATCAGTAGCCTGTATGTAGTTCAGGAATGCAGTTTAATCAAAATCAAAGGGAGTTCTTATATGGTCACCTGCATGGTCTGTTCTCTTCATAATCAACTCGTCTTTTTACATTGTTTATAGGACAGCATAGCTATCTTGAAAGTTATAATAGTTACTAAAAACACACAGCACAGAAACCAAGGCTTGCAATATACTTACTGATATTTAAATTATATTTAATCATATTGCTTGCCTAAGTTTGAGTCTTTCAAACTTTAAGGGAAATCCAAGCACAAACCGGGATGGTTTTCTCCTAAAACTGAGCAGGAGCCTTTACCCTGTATATGCGCAAGGCTGCAGGCCCTGTCCGCATCCGCAGCTCTGCTGCCACAGCTTCTATTTTCCCTCTAAACATCAAGAAACAGTCACTTCAGCGGGGGCTGTGAAAACGACGTTGAAAACTACACGTTTAAGCCGTTTTACAGCAGGGCTCGCACCCCGCGCAGGCACTCCTGCACGCAACAGAGACCCAGCGCCTCGGGGCTGGGGCCAGGGCCACCCCGCCAGCTCCTTCCGCCCCTCCAGGCGCCACGGAGGCTCGCAGAGGCGATTTGCGGGGCACCAACAAGGCACATCCTCAGCCGTGCAGCTGCCGGCGCTCTGCCC
>JAHLSL010000007.1:26973515-26991700 GCA_025920805.1 Petroica traversi
GGCTCGCTGCGGACGGCGTGGGCCGCGGGGCCGCTGCGCCGGCTCCTCCCGGGGCCTCAGGTCAGGCCCCACACGGTACAAAATCACCAGCACACTCATACAGTCGTCGACGGCAAGCGACAGTTCGCTGAAGCTGCCGCTGGGAGCAGGATACTGCTCCACCCTCCGTGACTTGAGGAGTTGGCCCAAAATAAAGGAACTTCCCCCGGCGCCCCCGACACACGTCCAAGTGAAAGCTCTTGGGGCCCTTCATGACCCTGTTCTACACTGAGTAGGTCTTCTGATGTGAATAAAGCCTTACGGCTCAGGCCGAACCTCTGTGGCTGAGGCCAAGTGTGGAATCCATCCTGCAATACCATTGCCCCTGTTACTTGGGGAGAAGGGACTTTATGGGTCCATAATTCTCTGCTTGCCGCTGCTTTCCACTTTAACCTTTAAAAGGGATCATCTTTTTACCTGTGGCCATTTATATGCTGCCTTGCCTGAGCTGTGTTCAAAATTCTGAAAGGCATTTTCAAATGACCATGGACTAGGATGGAAAGGTATCCACGACAGGACGTGCTATGTGTACCAATCTTCATTGCTAAAATTTACTTACTACCAACTACAACAGAATTTTACAGAAGGTTGCAAGGTTTTTCACTTTCTCTTCAGATTTCAAGGAAGGATTGGTAGTGCTGAATTGGACAGGAAAGCAAATTGGGTTCTGTGGAGAAAAGAGTGGTGCTGTTTCTAAAATCACCAGAAGTAATACAGAAATATGTCAGGGATTAGATTCTGTTCCTACTTTGGTGGAGAGAGAGAAATAAGTGAAACAGAAAATCATTCGCATGCTTCCTGAGTGAGCCTTGCTGGTCTTAACCACAAGTGTGGTGGAAGAAACTGACGCTGTGTGTAACTTACAGTAAGTGGATGAAGAGCCAACATTAAGTTAGGCTTTTAAACTGTCCTTTCCTTTTCAGGAAGGTGTGAGAGAATTATCCTGTTGCAGAGAAAAAGTGATAATAAGGCTTTGTGGTTGGTTCAGGGAGTGCATTGAGTTGCATTTTGTGAACCTAGCTCACCATACACAGTACTTCTGCAGCTTACTGTGACAATGTGTGTCTAAGGAGCTTAGACTTGGCTTTATCACTTGAGTGCTAATGAAATTAGGAGTGTTCGTGTGCATTTGTCTGTGTATGCATGCATACACATGTTCTCTTTTTCTACTCTCTTTATAAGGTTGTCTTGAAAGGAGGTTAAAATTTGGGTAGGTTTTCCAGGTCAGTCACTATTTTTAGGAACCTGCTTCTAGGACAGATCCATAAGCACATGAGTGTTTGTAATCAAATTTGTCCAGAAAAGACTGGGCTTTTCTGGTATGTTTTACTTCCCAGTGCTCTCACTTGGTGCTGCAGAAGATCCATCGAGTCCTCTCTTTCAGAACTTGATGACTCCTGAACAACGATGTGCAACTAACAGTGTAGGGTTATTCAGGAAAAGGATTGGTTTTTTCCTAAAGGAGCTGGCTCAAGTGTGGTGAACACTGAAAAGCAAACGTTAGCTACTAGCTAGCAAAGGCAGTAGTTGCTCCCACACTTAAGTGGCTATATTCTTGTTATTCACATTATGATATGGGAATGTCTTGTTCTGAATTTTGCTTGTAGATCTCTCCTGAATTTTGTTTGCCCATCCTAAGAGAAGGCTAAAATCTTCTATATGAGCAATGAATAATTGATAGCTTTTAAAAAAATGCCTGTCTTAAATATATTTTATAGCAGTCTGCACGTCTTCTTTCTGGGAATGTGATATTTCTTTGTTGTCTCTTTGTTTATTTCTCATAGCAGGTCAGATGCAGAAGATAAACAATACATTCCAAGGCCACTGCTTTCCTTAGCAGTAAGGACAGTGTATTGATACGTTATGATGTGGAAAACAGGCGTTCTCTAAAGCCCTTATCTTGTAAAAGAGATTTGTAAGCTTGTATGCCATCTTAAAGTGGAGGCTTTTTCAGTGATGTGTTTAATAACTGTAAAGTAAGTAAGTTTTTCTTATAATCCAGAAATTCTGTCAATTCTCTTCTAGGACAAGAAGGGTTTGACTGGACTTTCTGACTCATTTTTGTTTAGGTTGTTTTTTTTTGTTGTTGTTGTTGGGGTTTTTTTGTTGTTTTTTTTCTTTATGAAAGCCAGAATCAACTAAAGCCCCCCACCCACCTCAACTTTCTAATTCAGTCTTTTTAAAAAAAAAATTCCAGGATCTGTCATGGTACCTGCAGTGTGATGAAGGTGTCCATAGCCAGTTTCTCATTATTATATGGTAACAGTTGCTGATTCAAACTGGAAAGTACTAACATCCATAATAGCTGCTTTCACCTTGCACTTTCAATCTTTCCCCGGGAAGGATTGGTATTCCACTGGTAATGCAATACATAAATTGACAGTTTTCAAATATTTCTGGTTCCTACTGCCTCATAGATCTTGAGAGTCTTTGGATTTCTGCATTAATCTGCTCAGGTTTTTTCTAATACTGTCTTATCTCTTGGTTTCTCCCTCAGCTGTTATATTCCTGAAGCCTCACATTTTATGGTCCTAATTTATATTAAATATCTTTCATGCCTTGTGAAAGGACCTCCTCTTGTTCTGCAGTTCTCCTTAAGAAAAAGTTGTAATTTCTGTAAACAATTGCCACAATTTAATGCACATGTATATTGGGTGGTGGCTGCCAACATGACCTCTGAATCTAAATAATTTTTTAACAGGGTAGTTTTTGCTTTTATTGAACTATTTCAGGAGGTGAGATTATTACTTCAAATTAGTATTGTCATGTGACTTATTAATGTCAAAAAGTCAAAATAAAACTACTTCTCATACTGTTTATAAGTATTTTTATACACGCATTGGGAATTCTTATATTTTACAACCCTGTAACTTTACATACAACATGGATTTAGCCTACTTTGATTAAAATCCATTTATTTTGCAAAAACTTGGATATCCAATTGCAGTTCTTTTTCTGTTGGTGCTGTGTTTTGTATTTCATGCCTGACAATTACCAATGTATTATTAATTTCTTTATTCTTAAGGTATTTGTTACATCCTTAGCAGTTGTCTCCTAAAATGTTCCCATTTAACAGCAGGGTATTTGGATGACCTGAGGATTATCAAAATGTGATTTTAAGCACCAAGCATAATAAATCTCTGCCCAGTATTGGATCACTGATCCATAGTTCCTTTGATCTTTTTCACACATATGCCACTAGACTGATAATTCTGTATATTCAGTGTTGTGCATTTCTGTTGAAGTGTACCACCTTTTCTGCTTTGTTTCTCACCTGGGTTTTTCTATTTGCTAATAATTTGAGGTTTTCTTTGTTACTTCTGTCTTACATTCGTCAGCTTTTCCTTCAGCCATGAACTCGTGTTCTTCTGAGAACTATTCTTCTTATGAGGGCTGATGTCTAAATTGAATGAGGCATTGTAGGTTGTGGGAAATGTAGAGCATTGCAGGAAACGTTCTGAGAAAGTTAAAATCTTTCTTTTCAGTGCATGTTTCTCTATTAAATGGTAGTCAGAGCTGCCTACAAGTAGAATCTTCTAGGTACAAATCACCTTAGCACTACCTATTTATAGTGACAAGATATAAGTTAGATCTTTAAACTACTACCTTTTTTCAAAGACTATTTTAACTTGTCCTGAAAAGTCCAACTTCTGAGAGTTAAATTCATACCTAAGCTGATATTCTGATACTTCAGTTTAACTGTTTACGGTTTTGGTTGTTTCAGTTCTTCTGTATATGGCAGAAGGCATTGTTTCTCTCAGTAACTTTTTCTAAAGCTTCTTAGCAGTAGAACATAATCAGCTTATGATTAGACCTTTCTCAAATGTATACCTTGTACATATTTTCCCGTTCTTCTTTGTGTCTAGTTCTGATTTAATGTTATAATTTTCTTGACTGAATCTTTGTCTTGGTTTAAGGTAGTTTAAATGGGAACATTCTTAAATGAATTCTCCTCCTTTATTTTCACCAACCCCTTTCCACCAATAAGGAGAAACAAAATAGGAGTAAATATAAGTGAAAAAATAACAGTTTACTAACAAGTGGAATTGCAAAAGGCAAAACACCCAGAAAATAACCACTAGATACAATGTTGCTGAATCTCAGGAACTTCCTGAGAACAGAGAGAGACCCAAAACGGCAGAAATACCCCTTCCAAGAGGGCCAAGGGCGACTGCTGTAGGGAGAGAAGGGGAAGATGGCGTCAGTCCGTGCCCTGGAGATGGTGCCTTTGCAGGCAATCACACGGTCTGGGAGACAGAGGGGAGGGATGGCAGCAAGTCCTGGGCAGGCAGGAGCTCATGGGGTGGTTCTAGTGTGGGATGAGAAGTGCTGGTGCAGGTGGGGTCAGCACTGCTGCCTGCCAGACTCTGGCTGTGTTGTGGGGGGGGACTGGTCCATCAGCCCTGACACGGGGTGGCCGGGCCCCAGGGACCAGCTGGCTTTGCAAACCTCGCTCCAAAACAGTTTTTGATTGTGAAGTGCAGTGTATTGCAAGCCCAGGAAAAAGCCCCAGCCAACCACCCAAAGTAACCCTTCCAAAGCAGAGCATCGCTTTCAGCAAATGCTGCCAGTAGAGGATTTGTTCCCAACTTCCCAGCTCCAACTTAAAAAGGGACTGCAGCAATGCCCCCTCTGCCTTGTGGTTCCAGTTCTGGATGTGTTGTATCTTAAAGAGCCCATAGCATGGGCATTTTTTGGGCATAGATAGATGTGGAATACAGTAACTTTTTGGGTACCCATGACAGTCTTCCTCTGGCCTCTAATAAGCTTTCTAAGGGTGTAAGCTTTGGTGACCCAATTCATTATGATAGTGTCTTGGGGTTTTTTTAATGTGTGGTTTTTTGTGGCTTGGTTCTGTCCTAAGTGAGTTGCTTATACTTGGTTGTGCTTGAATTGTGGATTCCAGAAACTTTCTTATGTGTCAAGTTGTCTTCGTAGCCTTGAGCATCTTTTTCAGTCCATTGAGGGCATGTAGCAAAAACCTAACATAATTTAAAATTTGTTATGTACTTTAAGCTACAGTAAGCTTCACAGGTAAACAGATTGATAATAAGAGATGAGAAAGAGGTCTTGGCTCATTAATTGAAAAGAGAATTAACAATGTCAAGTTTCAAGAATTGACCCACAATAAAATGTAGCATATTTTATGTAATCCTAAAATAAAATAAAAATTAACTGGGCAAAGAAATTATGTGAACAACTGATATTACTCCCTTCAGAAAGATGTTATTGTTATTTAAACCCATGGTAGAAAATATACTACATCACAGCTTTGATAGGTTGAACCAGTGGGCAGTTTCTCTTTTCACTTATATATCAGTGAACAAAACTTAAATAACTTTTAACTGGTTGGATTTGGTATGACTTGATAACAAACTGGTTGCTAGTGGTATGACCCAAAATAGGAAAGATACCAATCCTCTCTTGTAATATGAAGTATTGTGTGACAGAAATAAACAATATCAGTTTTTAACTCAGAAAAACTTTATTTCCTTTATTATTCATTAAATTAAACAGAAGATATTGATTTAAAATTTAGATATTGATAGCAGTGGGAGGTTTCAGAGTAGATTGGAAAATACAGTTTTGCTCACATTTTGGCTTTTCCGACGCCAACAGACAGGATTTAGGTGGAACACTTCCACTGACACATGTAAATGCTAGGTTTTCAGGACATAGGTGTTTTCTTTTGTTTGAAGAGATAGAAGGGGTTTTTTTTTAGTTGTTTGCATGTTACCTATCAGTAGAAAAGTAGGTGTAATAAATAAAAGTATGTCAGCATGAAAGTTAATTTTGAAGGAAGTCCATCGTAGTTTTCTGTCACGTTTTTAATAGGTGTAACCATCTTCTTCCTCACATGCACCCCACATATGTTGTCCATCCTAGCAAAATACAAACCTATTTTAAACATTAGTCTTGAAATTTTGTTTGAAATACACAAGGAAAATTGAAGTTTTACTTTCTGAATTCCTGAGTACTGATAAATCTTTCTTCTCTTTTAATGTTTTCCCCTTCCAGTTTGTGAAGTGCTACCATATGGGAGTACAGTTCTTTTCATAAAAAAAAAATAATTACACAGAGCAGGACTTAATACACTTGTGAAATTCATTTTGGCTAAGTAAAGGGAAACCTTTTTTGGCCTTGAGGAATTTATACAAACCACTTAGAAGCCAATCCTATAGCCTTTGAAGATTTGATGGTGAAATACAATGATTGGAGGGGGCCTTTTAAAGCAGATGTGGAAATTAGTTCCCTATAATTTGAAAATGCATTTTGAGTCTGTTGGAGCTGTGTGTTAAGTGCTGTTGTTTAATTCAGAAGAAAAGAAAGAAAAAGAGAGATAAGAAAAAGAAACAGGAAAGTACAGAGAAAAAGAATAGGAAGAAAAGAGAAAAATATACACAAGAGGGAAAAGAGCTAAAACACAAGAGAAAAATAAATAAAATGGAGAAAAAGAGAAAAGAAAACAGAAAAGGAGCAAAAAAAAAAAGATTTAAAAAGGGAAAGGAAAAGAAAAAAAAATAGTTTCATGTGTCAAACCTGGGAGAGTTGTCTTGGTCACCATGTACACTACTGTATTGCTTTGTGAGGTTTAATTTGGTTGTACTTTCTGACACTTCATAAATTCCATGGATTCCAGTAGGATAGGAATGAATTTAAGTCTTGTGGCACAGTCTTTTTCTAAATATTTCATTCTAAAGCAAGTTTGGTGTCATCAGACAGACCAACAGATGTCTGTAGATTTAAGGGCAAGATTATGGTGGTTGTTAAGGAGGGATGAAGTGGAAGTTTTAACACTGACCATATGTGCATTTTAATTGACTTGAGGATTTTAGGATACCATTATATTCATGTTGCTTGTATTTAAGGAATAGTGTGGTAGAAATGGTAATTCTTGATTGTATTTCAGAAACAGCTCTATAATGTATCATTCGTCTGAAGCCTGCAAACAAGTCTAGGCTCGAGTTTTATGAGCATAGGGGATTCGCTACATCAGAATGGAAAATATTTTATTCATGCCTTGTTTTTTGGACAGTCATATTCTGGGCTATATTACAATGGCACGATAAATTGCTGAATACACTGTCTGCTGAATATGACCTCACCATGAAAAATTTGATGCATTAGAGTAGGAAAGGTTGGAATATATCAACCTTAGCTGACAAGGGACTTTGAATTTTGACCTAACACAGATGACCTTTGTGTGCAATAAAAGTGAGTTTAATCTCCAGGTCAAGGTTGAGGTGAATGGTAGGGCAATGTGGATTGGTTTGTACTGGCTATGTCTGGATCACACCTAGCAAGCAAAGAAATCAAGGTCTTTGCTCTTCAGAGTAACCAAATGCTTGTTTACCTAAACTTTATCTGTTATACCACCTTTTGAAAACATGTGGTACTGTAGACAGCTAACTTTTCAGCAGCTATGGACTACATAATTTGAGGCACAGTGTTTCAGAATAAGAGGTGTGAGGTATGTATATTCTGCTCCTACAGATCACTGAATAGGTAAATAAAATTTCTCCTCTAGTGCATAGACGAAAAACTGTTCACTATATTGCCTTGCTGTGAAAAGGGTGAAATCTAGAAGCTTTGTTTCTTTGACAGCTAGCCTGGCTTTTGAACATCGGAAGTTTATTCCTAAGTGTCTTATGCTTTAAGAGGAATGTAGTTAAGAGAGTTCTAATACGTTTCACTAGGCAAATACAAAGAAAACAGGTCCTTTTGAGCACTCCTTTGCTGTAAAAGGTATTTGATCAAAAAAGCTAAGTTACAAAATGTTTTGGAGGTTGTCTAGGTTACATAATAAAGACTTACAGATTAATTTAAATAAAAAATTGTCACATTTATAGTAGTCACAAACAAAATCCATCTTTTTAACTAGCTCATGTTCTAGGAGTGCTATTTCACTCATTTACCAAAGGTACATTCGCTGAATACTTTACACATAGAAGACTGGTAGCAGTGGTGCTGTTGGAAGGAGAGAGTTCTCTTTAAATCAGCCGGGGGAAAAAAAAAGTTTGAGACTAATGGAAAGAACCTCTACTCCTTTAATAGAGCCTGCAAAATATATTCTCCAGGACTGATCAGCTCTGAAGGCTCTAGAGGTTTGATGATTGGAATGGCAGGAAATCACGCTTTCAGGACATAACGAATTGACTAGGCCATCCATCATTTGTTAGCATGCGCTGAAACACTAGGTTTGTGTGCAGAGGTCTGTGATTTAGTAAATACTTGGGAGATGAATAGAGCTTACACACAAGGGAAGATATTGCTGTCCTTCAGCAGCCTTAGACACAGATCCCTGCTGAGAAGGCCGTCTGACAGCAGCTCATCAGTAACTGGCCTGTCACAGTCAGCGATGCCCACCAGCCATCCCCAGTATATTAAATGCATTTTTAATATCTGCTTCAGTAGATTTAATGAAGAAAATTTAGTTTCCATACTCTGATCACTGCTTTCTCAAGTGTTTTAAAGCATTGGATGAAGCACTTCCAAGAAAGGAACTGTACTGATAACAGGAGGAGTTCATTGAAAATCAAAATGAAACAGGGGTGTTATTATCCAAATAGCTCCCTTAAAGCAAAACAAAAATGTTAGGAAAAAGCAGTGATGATCTTAGAAACAATTGACCCTCCTGCAGAGGGACCTTATGCAGCAGGCTGTACAGCAGCAGAGACGCAGTGCTGGGAAAGGTGTTTGCACAGTGGTTCTGTTTAGTGTGGCAGAGCTTGCCAAAAGGCAAAATTGCATTTCTTACGTTCTCATGTGTCAGTACCAGAATCAGACCATCGTTCTTTCTGGCTGTCAGAGAGTCCAGAGAGGAGGATAGTTGTGAATGGAAGGAATGGAATAGATTGAGTTTTAATTGCTGTCACAGATTTTGGTTTGGTTTTGGCATTTTTGCGAGTGGTACTTTTGGTGAAAATAATTGTAGCATTAGATGCTATTATATAAACTTGTATAAGAAACAAATAATAAGACACAGTGGAAAATAAAACTGCCGTTTTTATAACGTGACATACTCACTGAGAGTTATTCAGTATTGACATTCTGAGTGTAAGGATTGTCCAGAATTATTTTTTAACTTCATGGCAAATGATAAGATCTTTTGCTGTCCATCCATATAGATAAACTTCATAGTTATTTAATTTCATTCCAACTTTCATGAAAAACTTCTGTTTACATAAAAGAAAATAAGTTGATTTTCATTTCTAATGGGATTCAATGCTTATGATATTTACTTCAAGACAGCAAGACAAACAACTTGATTTTGTTGCAAACATCTATTTGAAACATTGACTTCTTGAGCTTTTTCTCCCTCAGGAATCCATTCTGTGTTCACAGAAAAGAAAGCAAGTCCTGAATGAGACTTATAGATTTGACTCTTGTGTGTGTCAAAACAGGAATGTATTAAATGCATATTATTATAAAAATTTAAGTAGTGTCCTAAATGCTTACATTTTTATAACACACAACATATTAAATAATACATTTTCTTGTTAGCATCTGTTTGCTGTCATTGTTGGCAGGACCTATGATTTATTACTTAAATTAATGACTACAACCATTTTGGTGCTGATATATGCCCCTTATGGCTGATTGCATCACTTTAAAAAATAGCATATATGCTTCTATGAGAGTGATTTTTTGATTGTTCATTCATTTAAGTTCCTCATAAAAGTAATATCTCTGTTAGCAATGTGGAAGTTTCAGAAACTTGTATTACACTTTAAACTGGGTAAGGATTAATTTCTGTAGGAAAATGCAATATAGGAACTGATCCTATAATAAAATTATCTTCTAAGACAAGCCTGATAGAGTATTGTTACCAAGAAAAACCTACAAAATGAAAGGAATGGAAAGATAGTTCTCTGTGTTCTTCTGATCAGGTAATAGTTTTTGTTTGACTGATTGCTACCATACAAGTAGATTTCAAGCTCCCACAAGCATGCTCGGTCTTTAGTTTTCAGCTTGTATCTCATGGAGTTATTATTGTCCATGGACTTCAAATAAAGAATTCAAAGTAAATTAACTTCCTGTCATAAGGCTTAAACTTGCCAAACCTGTGCCCTGTAGTGAGAAAACATTTACAGTTGTGAACAACTTATGATAAAAACTTCCATTTGTAAGCAACTAAAGCATTTTTATGTACTTTGTTTTATTTTTGTACAACCTTTGTTTTGAATTCTTGTGTCCATAACATTTTGAGTAATGATAGTTATATGAGTAGGAGATATCATCCCTTCCATTGCACACACCAGGATATCCAGTATCCTGATTGATAGTGACAGTCTCATTGCTTTGTGCTGGAGAATTGTTGAACTTCAGTATCTTGCTTTATCCTTTTCATCTGAATAGAATGTTAAGAAGTGTTGCTGTCTATCCAAATGTGGAAAAAGGCTTCAAAGATCAGGATGTAGTGCTGAAGAGGACTTTATTGTTTGTGTGATTGTCCTCTCTTTGTATATCTGTATTTAGGCCTTCAAACTCTGGGAAGCATTGGTGGCCTATATTCCCATATACCTCCAGAAACACTGGGTAAATCAACACTGAATAAAAATGTGAAGGCACACATTCTTCTTCCACAGAAAGCAAAATGTTTTCAAATGTTCCTTTGAACAGAAGATATTCTCTTAAGCAGTGCAGCCTGTACAAAACGGTTTCAAAGGCAACATAAAACCTGCGATCAGGATGGAGGTAATACTCACTCCTGTGACTGAATTTCTATAAAGGATCTTTTGGAGTTCCCCATTGTTAATTGAGGACACAAGCAACAATGAAGACATCATGTATCTCTGTTTCTATTTGTGGTTGGGAGTCAGAACTTCTCATCAGTCCTCTGTTGATACTGGTAACATCCAATCTTTCATGTGGTATACATGGTATTCATGTGGATACTGGTAACATCCATCTTCTGTGGAATACAGATACTCCTTTGGAGACTACAGCTTGTGGAGAGTACAGTAACTAACAGGCAGAGAGTGAGTGTGCGTTCCTTTATATGAAATGGCTACTGAACATTAATATCAAATGCATGGTATGAATGCAGCTCTCCTTCAGTTTTCAACGCTGAAAGCTGAGCAATATGTCCTCCTAGACAAGTACATTTTCTTAGGGTACAAAAAATACAAAAAGAAAAAAATAATTTGAAAGCTAGATCTCTGGTTCTTACGGAGCTTAAAAAGGAGGATATGCTTTGGCCAGCTGGCAAGTACTCCAATAAGCCAAGCAAATTCCAGTCCAAATAGAGTTCAATGACCTCATTGCAATGAGTGATCTAACACAGGAATATGTTTTCCTTTATCCTGTTATTAGGAACAGGAGAATATAATTGTTGACCAAAAACAGTAAGTTGGGCTACATTTTTTTTTCTGGTTTGTATTGTGTTCCTTTGACATCAGGGGTCTGAGAAAGAAAAGAAAATGGTCCTTTATGGTATAAATGCATGGTTTCAGTCTAAATATTTTCTTAGCCATATCTGTCTGCTTCATATGTCATCTAAGTGCTGAGCATTTTTTTCCAAACAAATTCCATTGGTTGCCCAACAACTATTATTCACAAGCTTCCTGCTTACACTTTTTGTTTTAATTTACTATTTAGACACAGTCCTCGACAGTGACAGACGATCATTCTTACACATTGTTATTTTTTGTGGTTTCAAGGTTTCTGGATAGAGAATTTTGTCCATTTATCTGCAATAGATGCCTGTCATTCTAACATTTTAAATCACAGTAATTTAAAGATAATATTCAAATGTTTCAGCTACTGTGTAGAAATGAATATGTTTTTATGTAGACAGATTTAGGGAGGTCAACATGTATCACATATTACTTGTTTGTGTTAGTTTATTTTGTAATTCTTGTCTCTTTAGTTTCTTTTTCAAGGATATCTCTCTCTCAGTGGAACTTTGCATTAGTGGATCATGATGTTTACTGAAATAACCAGTTGAAATTATTAAAATATGCAGTGGAAAGCAGTGTGCTTAGTTTAATGTGCTTCTGAATATTAAATGCAAGTAAAATGTTATGTAGACATGGAGCCATTTGTTATATTATAGTATATGAAGCAATAGCTGTGTAAACCCTAACCTTGTAATTTTGCAAGTTCTACTTTATCATGTAGCTGTAAAAGGCAATCAAAATAAATCATGGAAGATGAAGAAATATTTTCTAGGGCTTTCTGTATGCTTTCAGAAGTGGCGCTTGATCCATGAAATTTTAGTAAGCATATTAAATAATACAATATGATGTGCAGCGTGTCAGGTCTGATAAATTATTTTGTATAGGACATTTATGCAACATATGGTGAGCTGCTATGTGAACAGCTTAATGACTAAATTATGTTAATCTTTCTTGCCATATTTACTTTTCATTTAAGAAAAGGCATTTTCAAATTTTTATTTTACTTTTTTGATCATGTGTAGATATAAGAAAGGTGTAGGTCATCTCTGAGAAGCCGTGACAGTGATCCAAGGTTCCTCAGCTGTGCAGTGTACATAACACAGATGTTGGGAGAGTCATCTGTCAGCTATGCCTCTCCTATGGAGTTAAAGTTCTAGGGGGAAAAGAATTCGACACAGTGCTGTCACTGTTACATTTTCACAATAGAAGAGCATGCAAATAGTCAACCTCCTGCTTAGCAGTAGTGCCCTGTCTAATGTCTGTGCTGGTTAGAATAAAAAAATAGTGGGTGCATCTAGGGCTCATAGATCTGACAAAGGTCATGCTATGCTGGGCATTTGAATTGGAAATTGTCTGGACTTAGATTTTATAAAGCTCCCACTGTTGTCGGGGAAAATTTCAGCAGGGTTTTGTCCCTAGAGAGGCCTCTTAGGCCCTTTTCTGTCCTATGAATGAATTTAGATGTGAGGGTTTCTCTTGCCTTAAAACTGTTAAGTTCATTTTGCATACATCCCCAGAGAGAAAAACTGGCAGATGCTTTTGTCTTGGAAGTGTTTAAAAGAAAACTGCAGAACAGGAACAAGGGAGAGAAGGGGCCCTGCATGGAGTCCCAGAACATTTTGGAAATGGCCAATATGCAGTTTTCATCAGTACTAAGGCGGGGCGCAATATGGTGCCTGTAGCTCACTAGGGAATATGAATGTTGATTAAGCATACTCCCAGGCTTTGAAATCCTGAAAGCAGTGTCAGAATAATGGATGTTGAGCAAATGTCAAGCATTTGTTAATTTCTCTGTTATTTGGAGTTTATCTACCATGATCAATCAAATAAACTAGTGCTTCTCTGTTGTGGCATGTGTCATTGATATGGTGATTAGGTGGATAGAGAGGCCTTCTGCCTTTTTTTTTTTTAATCCAGGTAACAGATTACATATGAACAGCCATAACTTTAGGTTAAATATTTCTTTGCAGTTGGTTTAGTGGAAAGAGGTGCATTAACAAAGTACTTTGGAGGTACAGAGAGAAAAATATATTTGCATATCTGCTGTGATAAAAATTACATTTATGCCATTTTTTCCATTTTTGGCCTTAAAACTTTACTGTCATGAGGAAGGAGAAATGACTTCTAAATAAAAGTTCATAAAGGAATCTTTTGCTTATTCTTAAAAGGATAAGTTTAAAACAAATTATATTCACCCCAAAGTACTAATTTATAGCTTAGCTCTCTTCTTCACTAAATCTTTCGGTTTCTAAAAAACTATAAACTTGATCTCAACATCCTCTTATTGATTCTCAGTTAAAAATAAAGATTACTCTCTTATAAGAATATATGCTCTCTTATAAGATGTCATGTATAATGCAAGTTGTTAGTTACTCACTAATATGCAGATATGTAAACATTCCAGTTGAGAATATTTTGTTCTCTCTCTCAATTTCACTATTTTCTGAAGTTTTAATTCTATTAGTTTGCCACTCTTAGAAATCAGGTAACATATAAAGACCTGATATTTAAGTGTGAAGAATAAATTAAGCTGAAAGAGAAGAAGCCTCTGTGGCCTTTGCTACCTTACTGTAATATAGTAAAACTTCAAAATAGGCAAGGATAGGGTTGGATGTTTTGTGTGAGGCATTTTTGAAAGCTGCCTGAAGGATATTATCATCAAATTTGAGTGGATTCCAGTGAAGTTTATTTAATACCCTTCTCATTGATTTTTTATTTTTTTTTACTTTAGTCCTTATGGACTTAATATAAAGACAGCAATGTGTATTTGTATTATGTTTTTGATAAGTCACAAAAATTTAGGAAGGGTCAGTGAGTCATGCCATAGTACTTGATGCATGCTGAGGTCATCTTCAGTTTATTTTAACAGAGAACTAATGTTTGTTCTTCCTTGACTTCCACATTTATTTATCAAAGGCTCTAGGCTCGTTCTACCAAAAGTGGTGAAATTTGGTGCTTAGTGAAGGAGATGCTCTATAGTCAGTCTTACTGACTGTTTGTATCAGAGATGATTCAGTTCCATTAGATTCTTTTCCATGGAGTAAGAGTTCTGGAAAGTCAGTCTTTCCTGCTGTGGCACTGTGGGAAACAACGCTTACAGTCAGTGTGTGTATTTTCAGGGAAATATAAGGAACACCAGAAAAATCCTCTGGAGAGGGGAGGAAGGGAAAGGAAAAGCCTGTTATAGGAGCGGAAAGGGTTAGAGAAGTTTTAGGATACACTAATGTAATGTTGTGATCAGCTGTTGTGAGATGTTCTCTTCATATTGCCTGCCAGTTTTAGGTATACAGTTTTTTTTTTTAAAAAGCCTGCTGGAAGAACACTAGTAAAGAGAAATAGCTGGATTTCCGTCTTGTGCATTTCTGCAGTCTTTCAAAGGGAAAGCAAGTAGTGGTATTAAATGACTTTATTCCCTCTATGGCACAATAAGCTATATGCCTGGGGCTGAAAGTAGGCTTTGTAAATATCTGCATGCATGGTACAACAACTTAGATATACAGGACAGAACACTGCACTGTTGGGTAGGTAGACAAGAATTATTCTCGTTTTCCTTTTGTTTTCTTCAATAATTACAAAGAGCTTAAAAAATGTATTTTTTTTTAATTATATATACTGTCTAGGGTTCTAAAATCTCCAGGGGACTAGCTGTAAATGGATTCATCTTTTGCCTTAAATCTGTATTATAAGTGAAATGGTAATTTACTAAAAATTATCACTTCTATATCATCCATGTTTGATTCTTGAAATTTCATCCTAAATATATTTTAAATTACGTCCAATGGGAAATGTAAATAAGATCCTGACTTGTTTAAGGAATTAACAATTTTGATTGGATAACTGGAAGCTTTTTTGACTTAAGGTGTTCACTTTTTACCCTGGAGAAAACTATGCAACAGTGTGTGTGTTTGACATGTGATGCATGCAAATGCTAAATACAGTAGCAGCATGAGGCAAGTGTCATTAACAGTAATTTATGTAATGAAAGCCACCTGGCTGTCTTTGTAATTAATTGCTTGTAAATACTAAATTTTAAATGTAGTTTATAGTTTTCTAAATTTGATTATATATTTTTAGGAGCAAATTGTTTAAGGGTGTTTAGGGATTTATTTAGTTTGGCACAGATATGTTTTTTATATACAGACTAATTTTTTAATACAAAATGAACAATCTAATTAGGTCTGAATTGCCATTCATTCATAAAAATAGTTTTATAAACTTAAACACCTAACTTGTACAGGACAGTGTAGTTTTGTTGGGAAAAAATAAGCTATAAGGTAAAATTATTTTCCTCTTTCTCCATAGTAAGTAAATTTGAGACTGGAGACTGAAAAACCTACCTTGACTTCTCCTGGTCTGTATTTTTCCTGGGCATAAGAGGAAGTAGCACGAGAGGTTAACCAAACAAAATGAGGGGATGAACACAAAATAAATATTTCAGATATTGCTTTCCAGTAATAGCCTATTGAGTATATTTTCAACATGTGGACCTTGGCCCCATGAGTAGGGCAGATAAAGAAGGAGAAAGATAAACCCCTGGTTTAAATTCTGTCTTCTTTGCCTTAACTGCCTATTGAGGTCCATTGATGTTGCACCCCAGGAGCATCCTTCTTTGCACAACCAACATCAGAACTACTTTAGTGTATTTTTGCCTAATGGTTCAACATTTAGATTCCGCTACTGAGATAAAGATGTCAAACTTGCAAACATGGTTTTGGTACAGTCTTAACTGAAGTAAATTGAAATAAAGTGTGGGTGATGTACAGCTGAGTGAAAATGGGGAGTTCACAGATGTTTTGTGTTTTTTCCTCAGTCTCTAATGTGCTGCTGTATGCCTCTGCTTTCGGATGTTCACTGATTCTTTCCTGGATATTAAGAAACCTTTCTTCTTGCTAAGTAACTTGAGGTAGTTGAAGTCAAGGACATAGCAAATTACCTGCTTTTGCTAGTCTCAGGTATTGGGTTTTTTAAATTTAGTTTTCTCAAAAAATTTAATGGTAGAGTTAAAAGCAGAATTTTTGAGAATACCAGGAAATGGAGAAGTGATGGACAAATACTGGACTATCAAGGTATATGTGGAGGCAAACCCTTTTTGGCTCCTATCAGTTTCTTTTTTCAGTGGATTCCCTGAGTAGATAGTGAAAGGGTACCAGACAAGTTCTGCTACTGTTAGGTAAGGATTTTCAATAGTCATTGAAACCTGATGTCAGAATATTTAAGAGTTTTAATTTCACATTTTAGCACTGACAGTGTATTTCTTAAGCCCTTATTGTGAATATATTTTGTGAATATTGTGAAAATATTCTTCAGTTTGAAAATTTGATCTTACGAAATAGTTGTGTATTTCAAGTGAAGAGACTTGAAACATTAGTGAAATAGTATTGACTTGTAGAGGTCTCTGTGTGGGTTCGGCATTGGAATAGGTTCCAAACATTCATGCTACAAGCATTGTTTAATTCCAGAAAGAAATTATATCAGAACAATATATTAGGCAAATTACTGTCTATTTTCACTACTTGGTTACTAAGATTATAAGAATGAAAGAGTAGTTTCTTTTCATATGGATCTGCTACTCTTCTATTGCTGTGTCTTTTTAACATACTATGTATTTAACCACTGTTAATGCATGATGTTGTTCTTCTCATCATAACCATATATATGTGAATGGAAAACCAACATTTTTGTTCTTCTCCTTTCAGGTTGGGAGATTGATCATAAATACTTTGTAATCATTACAATATGGCATATTTTTGGTTACATTTGTATTATTGCTGTTGGAAGTCAGATTTTTGTGGTGTGAGTGAAAGAAGGTGTAAATTATCTCTGTGAAGGGCTAGTGTTATTTTTGGATCATTGCCGGTATTGCTTATTAGTATTTACCTCTGCAGTTTATTTTTTTCACATCTGATACAGATTGTTCATGTCTCTAGTTGTTTTAAAATATATTGGTTGTTACAAGAGACACCAAAAAATTAGGTGTCTACAGGAAGAATTGGTGCTCTGTTCTTAAAGGAACTTCTAAGTCTTCCTAAATGAAAAATCAAACAGTATCTAATACTGGCAATTTTCCTCTGTCTGCTGCTAGAACTTATTGGCCAACTAGGTCAGACATTATTAAAGTTCAAGTGGCCCACTGGGAAAAGTAATGGCCTTACGCTACTATGAATTTTAAATGCTGCCATTTCTATGTATTGCACCATCATCTGTTCTTGCACATCACTAAATTGTATAGAAGTTGTGAGACCAACCAATGTCAAGGTCATTGAAGTGATGACTCTTCTCAAGTAGCCTTTGCTGAGCTGTGTCATACAGTTATAACCCTGGCTATAGGCAGCAAAGTTGTATGCACATGCTTGAATTAACCTTTTTATTAGCGCTGAATAGTGTAAGCCTGCAGTGCAGGATATCTTCTCCTCAGAATCTTTACTTTGGGTTTTATGTTTGATCCTGCCAAAGGTATGAAATTGAGGGAAAGGCGATTTTTAGGGATCTGTATTTTGAGTTGAACTGTTGTATAGGTTACTGAACTGGATATCAGAGAATTTTAAAATTGATTAATGCTATTGTTCTTCAGATGAGCTTGAATTTCATCTTGATTTTGAGTGTTCATATTTTGACTTCATATTAAGTCTGAAATGATCATTTCATCATGTACTTCTTTTCATATATACCTTTGTGTATCTACACACACACACACTGCATAATAATAATAATAATAATAATAATAATAATAATAATAATAATAAT
>JAHLSL010000007.1:26991710-27004210 GCA_025920805.1 Petroica traversi
ATAATAATAATAATAATAATAATAATAATAATAATAATAATAATAATAATAATAAAATAATAAATGTGTCATGAGAATATTTCCTCTATACAACTGTATTGACGTCATAGTTCCCAAAGTAGTAGCTACCAATAATGCATAATTGTATGGAAGGCTTCTTGTGAAGAAATAATAGAACTTGTTTTGTATTCCAGACTTGAATTGATGTAGCTGGAAAGCTGGAAAATTGAAAGATGTCCACTTTATAGAAGTTAGCGTTTTGTAACTAAAGACTTAGATACTTCTATGTTACTTAGTAAGACTAAGTCAAACTCGCCTATTGATTTAAGCATATATATTCACATGCATGTATAAAGACAAGTATATTGATTTAACTTAAATTGGTAATTCACTGACTTCTGATAAATCAATGTTAGATTTGTGAATGATAAAACTACAAATGTGTTAGGAGACAATACTCTGCTTTTTGATAATTTTCATTCAGAGAAGTGACCACAAGCATAGTAAACTGCAAGAAAGATTGTAGTATGAGAGGCTGCAGTAAAGAAATATTACAGCTGTAACTATTCTAAAGGTCAATGTGCCTCCCTTCCCTTCCATGTTCTTAAGTGCTTGGATGCATATTAGCATAACAGTTCCCAAGCTTTGGGTAGGCCTTTGGATTCTCTTGTGGAATCATTCAGACTGCTAAGAAGCCTTTTTGCTGTCTGGACAATCTTGACACATGGAAGAAATTCTGCGAACCCACTAGTTGTCACCTCCTTTCTGGTGGGAAGTTGACCATCAGACCAGCATTGGGTCTGTGGTGCTTGCTGCTTACATCCTGCAGTTCTGGGAGGCCACGGAGGCTTTATGCATCCATGCATGTTATGCATTTGAAACAGTGCTGCTAGATCTATTTGAAATCTATTACTGACAGAGTTTTTACGAATTAGAGTGGACTGGTTAGCATGGGATAAGCAGTAGAAACACTGCTTCCTTTAGGAGTCCCTGTTCCAAATCATCTGCAGTACAGAAAATGAGAATTTGGCCATTTGGATATCTTTCATGTCTTTAAAATGTAACAGGAAAAATACATGTTAGACACATGCTCTGAAACTTCAGGGTAGATGTGAGGAGAATTCCCCTTTCACCACTAGTCTTTTAAATTTGTTGGATTTATATCTTTCTTTCCTCACTTAGATTCTAAATCTGATGTGGCAGCACCACACAGTTCCAGCCCTATTACTTTTATTTTAAAGCTCAGTATTGTATCAGTAAAAGTATTTTTAAACTTACTATATGTGGAAAGGGGAAGTTCTTTTCTAGTAAAAAAAAAATAAAATGAGAGACTCTTGCTGTCTACTTGAGACCATATCATGAAAGGTATGAGTACCACTGTGGAAGAAACAACTTTCCCCCTACTTGAATACCTGCTATAGCTAAGTGGCAGTGTGTGTTCTTCAGAGAGAAGGTTTGAGGTTTCACATGTGAAAGCTTCTGAATTTTGGAAACACGGATCCCACCCCAACACTCCATTTTTTAACCAAAATATTTATCATTTTCATAAGGTGAAATATTCCATTTTGTGAAAAGGAAGCAATGAAGATATTTTGTTTATATATAACATATGTAGTCTTATGGCCTATGCTTTCCCCCTGCTTGTCTCCACTTGTGTGAGTACTTCTGGATTAAATACTGCAGTTCATATTTACTCTTGATTTATTTTTAATTTTTTTTTTCACGAATCCCTCTAGATACTCTTCCTTTGTTCCATGGTAAAACACATTAAAACTGATTTTTTACTCTTTCTACTTTAAGCAGCAAATGTGAAGTGAAAAGGGGGTTAAAATGTGGAGGGAAAGGAAATTCATTCTAAAATATGGTACATGGAGCAAGTGGAAATTTGGTTTGCATCTACAACTCCATGTTTTCAGTAATCTCAGAAAATTAAGTAAAAAACTGTGTTATCTTACCTGTAAAGAATTCATTATTTGCAAGGGCTGATAATATAGTATTTGCATAACGTTTGTTATGCTTGGATTTTCTCCTGGTGAGGCTGAAGTAAATAGCAAATATTAAGCTGGACAGCACTCCAAATCTTGGTTACATTTCCAACTCCACTTTGTTGAGGTGATGATCTGGTACAATTAAATTGCTTTCATCATTACTAGCTGCTTCTTAGCCAAAGTTTTTTATCTGCTCTAGCTACAAAGCACCAAACTGCTTATATGAAGTAGTAACTTATCTGTTAACATTTCTGTAATGCTCTCCAGGGATTATAACATTCCTTGTCTGCCAAATTCTGACATTCATTAGAAGAGAATGGTCTAAATTTTACTCTTACATAGTAATTGACCAAAGGGCATATTCTTTTTCCAGCACCAAATTTGCAATTTTCTTTTTAGCTTGAGTGATTCTAAATTCTTATGGGTAAACTCTCTTATCCCTTTATCTGGACTGACTTGGGCATCCCGTTCTAAATGTTAGATTTGTGTATTAGAAATAACTTTGATAACTGTAATACTTTTTTTTTTTTTAAGGCAAGCAAATTTTTGTATCTTTATATCACTTGGAACCTAGAAATTACACTTCATTTTTTAAAATAAAAGTTATTTCATATTTGAAAAATGAACATTTTTAGCCAGCTTTAGATTTCACAGTTTTCTGCTCAAATCCACTTACATATTGTCAAGAGCACAAAATACATCAGACATTCAGATGGAAGTATGCCATTGACATCAGCACAGAGTAACAAAAGGTAAATTGGTGCCGCTGTGAATGCCAGTGCACAAGCAAAAGAGGATATCTAAAGAGCAAGGCTGGATGCTTTGAACAAACCTCTGGGAGTTAGATTCATTACCATCTGGAATTGCTGAAGATGATGTTTCCATGAAAGTTGTCACTGTAGAACTTAAGAGAAAAGTTTGCTTCTTTGCCTGGAAAATATACTTAGTTCTTCAAGAGGGGTAACAAGTTAATTTATTAAATATTTCAACAAGGTAGTACTCAGCATTATGACTTCTGGATTTTTTGTTTGTTTGTTTCAGGAAATCAGCGATTATGTACCTTGGCTTTGCAGCTGTTTCTTAACAACAGTGTCTGCTTGTTACAAACATGTCTCTATTACTAGCCTTCAAGTAAGCCACAAGGCTTCCTGTATAGTTTATTCTATGGAAGGCAGTAACAGTACTCAAATACTATTTTGAATAAAAACCACTTTCAGTGTTATATTTGTTTTCCTAGATAAGTCAGCCATAAATGCATTTGTCTGCTCACTGGTTGCTTTGAAATCTTCTATAGAAGTATCAGAGGATGGATGGAGCCCTGGGAATTTAGCTGTTCCTGTAAAAGTAAAGATAACTTTTGTGGTAGTATTCCTGCTGTCAGTATCAGCAGTTGAGATCATGTTGCTGTTCAAATACATGTTCGTGACTTCTCTCCCCTTTCCAAGTACATAGTACTGTCTTTTTCAGTGCTTTCTGAAACCATGATGTTTCAGTTTTCCCTCGATGGGATCTTGCAATAGATGTTCCATCTGTGTTTTGAGGAGTTATTTCATTTTGCCAGGACGTTGTCTCAATGAAATTGTAGCAAGGAAACACTGAGTGGCAGATGAGTGGTTTTAGTGTTTAAGACAGTAACTGTGTTAACCAGAAGAAACATGGAAGCAGCCATGTGAAGATATAAATCCACTTCTCCTGGAGAAGGAGAAAGATCATCTGGTAGTAAGGCTTGAAATTCTTTGAATGGTATTATTTAAGTAATTCTCTTTGCCCCAGTGGTAAAATTTCTGTACTGCAGTCCAGTATATATCCATCTTGAACTGTTATTGTAATGAATTTTTTTAGTATTCATGTTAAGTCCAAAATTATCTGATCAGTTGGAAGCATAGGAGAGGAGTGTTGAACTAAATTGAAGTAGAAGGTCAAAATCCAAGGAGACCAAGGGGACAAATAAAATGGACAAAAATAGGAGAAACATTTAGTTTCGAGAAGACCTTGAAGGTCATCAAGTCCAACCATTAACCTAGCATTTCCAAGTCCGCCGTTAAAGGTGGAGTTGAAAGGGAGGGAGGGAAATGGTCTTATGAGTTTTTGATATGTCAGTGTATAACAGGATAATGGTAGAACAAGTACAGTTCTCGTATCAGGAATAGCCTAAAAACCAAAAAATTGCTATGTCAGTGAAGGAGAACTCAAACCAGAAATCTAGTCAAATGCTGTCCTGTTTTGGGTTTTTCCTCACATCTAGTATTATGACCATGTAATTCTACAACGTAGTAATAGTTATGTGGTGGGCCATTGGGGACCATATGTATCCTACTTATTTATAGTCTGCAGGTTTTGGGTTTTTTTTTACCAACTTAAAATATCTTAGCTTTCTGTATGTGTATAGCCTGTGCAAGTATATAATCTTAATTTCTTTCCTTTGTTCATCTTCTAGTGATTACATGTGGAGGTTGCAGGTTGTCATAATTGGATTGTGCACCTTTTGGAGAGGCTTTGTGGTATGTAACTCCTGGCCTCTGTGTCACATGTATATTTAAATAAATATTTATTATTTAAATACTATGTATTTTATTTAAATAAAAACGTTAATTAAAAATTAAATTGCTGTATTGTACTTCTTTTTTTTTGTAATCCATTAATTTAATAAATCTGTATATTAGTCAGTTTCTGTAGCTATCATTTTTTTATAGTTTTAACATTCAGTCTCAGTGAGTACTCAGGGTGAACGGTCCCATGTGTAAAGTACCAAAGATCAAGGCTCAGCTTACTGCTGTCACGCAGATGTTGCACTGGGCAGACAAGCCCAAAATACAGAGTTATGGCAAAAAGCCTGGAAGCACAGCTATGGACAAGACATAGCTGTAAGTTCTTTATAAAGCACTGCATTAATCCAGTCACTTTTCTCATGATTCTTCAGCTGCTTGGTTTAGAGGTAGCTTTATATCATGCTGATATACATACTGTCTGTTTAAATCTGATCCAGCCATTTAGTTGTTTGTGCCTCGGTGTTCCCTTTTGAAAGTGGGAGTAGGACTTCCCTATCTTCAGTTAGTATTTCTGAAGTGTGACAATTGGAAAGAGAAGGGTCATTTATGTATGGAGAGAACATATTATTTTAGTGTAATTATAATGCAATACAGGTGTTAAATTCACATACAAGAAACCTGACAAAAGAGTGAGGTTTTAGACATTGTAGAATCTTAGAACTACCTATGCTGTGCCATAGTAGGTAAGTTCATGAAAGGAAAAAATGTTAATTATTCATAATGCTTGGCTGTACCATAAAACTCGATTTATTGAGACTATAATTTGTTCAAGTTGCATGTAGTAGAAAAATATATCAGGAGTAATTAGTAGTATTCAGGATGTGATGAGGTGGATATATCCACAGAGGACAATTGAAAACAGTAGTGGTGTGGTATTGATTGCCTTTCAGAGAAAAAAAAAACTTGTCTCGTTTCTAAATGTTAACAATTCAGAGAGAAAAATTCCCACTTGGGAAGAATGCTTTCCAGGTTGCTTCATTGCCAGGTGTTTGACATTGAGTGGAGGCTTAGATGAATGAAGCTTATGGCAGCTTTTGGAAATGACCGACTCCGGGGAATCTTGGCTTCCTGCTGTGAAAGTTTCCATTTTCAAAGCACATCAGTTTCAGTGGGAATGTTCCACTGGTCCCATATGCTACTTCTGACAGAGGGGGAAGTTTTTAACCTGAATATGAGACAGCTACTGAAGAAGTTCCCTTGCTGCTAACAAAATGAATTTCAATATGTTGCCAGTGAACAAACGGCATGTTCCCAACTGCTGATGGAATTTAACTCCATCAATTATTAATGGAAATTTTGCTTTATTTTCCGTTTTTTCCCCTGTTACCTTTTAGCTCCACTCCTGGTAGGACTTTTGGGTTCTGAAGTTGAATCACCCAAACAGTATGCTAGTTTGATTTGAAATTCTTGCTATATTTTCCTCCCCTCCCTGATATGCTCTCTCCTTGACCTAGCAGCAGGAAGCCTTTGTCTGAGGTGTTCATCTGGAACAACTTTTCCACACTTGTTTTCATGTTCTGTTAGATTACAGGGCAGCAGGCCTACCTTTGAAGCTCCCTTCTCTTTTGTTTCTTTGCAGTGCACTGCAGTAATTAACTTTGTCCTTCTTTTATTTGTTCCAGTCAATCGCAGTCCACTCTGCTGAGCATCTTCTCCCAGGAGTACCAGGTTAGAAGTTTTCTCCTTTGTGAGGGTTGACAGGTGCCTAATTGAATGATGAATGTCCCTTTATTTCTTTGTAATTGAACTGCCAGCTTTCTGATTGGTTTGGAGGATGTTCCTTTTTCCACATCAAGCACCGCCTGAGTCTCAGTGGATGGCTGCCAAGCCTACCCATCCATCTGTCTAATAACATCTAGCCTTTGCTTATTTGGTGGACCTGTAATAAATTATGCTAAACCATTATTATTCTGACAATAATAATTTCCCTGTGTTGCGTGGTTCCATGTGCTAAATGTTTGCTGACTTGCACTGTCAGTGCTGCTTTCCATTGCTGACAGAGATGATGATAAATGACCATTGCCGGAGTGGCAGAAGGCAAGAGAGGCAGAAAATGGAGTCATTTATCATGAGATGACAGGTGTCAGTCAAGTGGCAAGTCTCTATGGAATTACTTTTTGTAGTTTTTCAAATAAGTTGTTTTTAAGCAATGTTCTTCCTGGTTAAAAATGCCAATTGAATTGTAAAACTAGAGTGCACCAGACTTAGATGGAATTGAATTGAGGGAAAATTAATACAAAGGTTGAAAGAGAGAACAAGTTTTTCTCTGCCCTCAGCAGCCTTCAGTAAACTTATTTAGATTCAATTATTGTGACCTTACTGGCTTTTACATATGGTACATTGCAGTACAGTCTGAAGACGTTCAATTCAATAGGTAGATTGAATGTCGTTTCTGTACGGAATCTAAAAGCATGGTTCATATCTATCAAAGAGTAGCCAAGGATCGTGTGCTTGCGTAGTCATGATTTCTGTGTTTTGATCTATGACACACTTGTAAAACTCCTTGTTTTTTCATTTTTCTAGAAACAAATCAAAAGAACACATGCCAAGCATCACACTTCTGAAGCTATCGAAACTTACTACCAAAGGTATGACCTCCCCACCCCAGTTAAGGCTCTCATCATAGCTACTGGTTTTTACAGCAGTTGCGAGTAAATTATCTTATGAAGCTAACTTTATGTAACAATAAATTAAGAATTTGGGAATACAGAATGGTTCACCTACAAATGTTTTTCTCTGGAAATGCAGAAATTTTTTTAGGATTTGGTAGTTCTGATTAAGAAATAGTTTACTTCCCTAGCTCTAAGTCAGGATAAGAAAATACTTTTTCAGTATACTTGATGGCATTTATTATGTATTGCCTATAGTTTGTAATTTTTAGGATTTCTGTGTCAAGATTGATTTTGATGACTTCCTTTCAGCAAGCGAGCTTGTTCTGTTACAGTTGCTTGTTTGAAACGTTTGTGTTACATTACAAAAAGTTACATATTCATGTATTGCCAGTTAAAGCACTAATTTTTAGATCACTCCTGTTTTATCAACAGAAGTGTCAGAAATAGTTTTTAAGGGAGGATGAAAACCTTTATGTCATTTTACAATTGTTTGCATCTTAAGCTAATAAACTGTGCTCACTGCACCTTACAGTTTTTCTGTTAGTTCTGTAGGCTTTACTAAAAATATTCCAGTGACATAATTGGGGCACAGTGATAACAGGTAAAGATATGCAATTAAAATATTACTTTGTAGAGTGACATATCTGAAGAGCATGCATGGCAAGTGAATACATACTTGTGATGTGTGATATTCATGCTTAATACTAATCTGTATGAATCAAGAAAATAAACAAAGAGTCTTCATTTGTAAACAATTAATTGTGCTTCCACCAGAGTAATGTATTTAAAACTTAACGTCAGCCTGATTATATCAGACACTGGTTTAGAATATCTAGTGTGAAGTGTACTAATTTGGGCGTTTGATTTCATTTTTTAAGTAGTTGTATTGTTCTGTAAAATTTGTTCGGGATCACATCACACTTTTGATGATTCTTGTTTAAGAAAAATGCTGGTTTAAAATTTTGTTGTGCTAATAACATTCATATACAGTACTACTACTAGCACAGTTTCAGTGAAGTGGCCTGTGGTAATTGTAACTGCTGTGTAAGTAAGCTTTTTCTTAAAGCATGTGTAAATCACTAGTTCCAGCCTGAGACTTCAACCTGAAACATGGGACAAAATTTTGCTTTATGCAAAGCAGCAGTTGTATCGGTGTCAGTAAGGTTGTAGGTATGATTAAGTTTGTCTCACATCAGGTAGGAGGATTTGGTCTCCTGTCTTCTTCTGTAGTCTGAAGTATGATAGCAGTACGTAACTAATACATTATGTATGAAGCTGTGTGATAGTGGTAGGGAAAATCATTCTTTATGCTATTTCTGGGGATGTCATTTTGCAAGTGTATTAACATGGCTGAGTAAAATGCACATGTTTTAAAATCAGAGATGTTCTGGTCAATAGTTATAAAACTCATTTCAGTCCTGTTTTAATAGATTTACTGTGTAGTATCTTTAGGAGGCCACAGAAGCAGACAACTTGAGTTAGAAGCCACTTTGAAATACTTCAGGCATAAACATGACAAACATATCTCTTCCTCTGCTCTTCCTCTGCTCATCCACTTTACTGCTGTAAACCCCAGTCTGGGTGTTATGCTTCTTAGTATTTCTGCCAACATAGAAGCAGATAATTGTGCAGTCATTGCTTTCTTAGGTCCGAATCCACCAGGTTTTGAAAGTAGACATTTCCAGTGGTCCCTTTTAGGAGCAAGTAAAATAGTTGAGTAGAATAGTTTCTTCTGCTTGGCCTGAGACTTACTAGTACAAAACTCAGGCAATCACAAAGTACAAGAAGGATCAGCAAGTTTTCAGAACAGTATTGCCGTCAACATGTGAGACCTGTTAGTCTATAAAGGATTTGCCAGAAGCATTAGAAATACCTGACAGAAATTTACTTCATTGTCAGTGTTGTGTTGCTGTTCGATCATCTAGATACATGTTTGAGAATATTAATCTCAAGTACATATTCCTGGTTAGTTATTTTGTGAATGATCTCTCATTTTCTTCTGTTATAAATTTTCAATGTTTAAACATACACGAGGCATCTTGTTTTGTGGGTTTTTTTTTTAATGTGGAACTGAAATATGTTGCAACAGAAAGCTTTTTTCATTTCCTTAATTCAATAAGCCTCAGAATAACTTACAAGCAAAAAGCCCACAATCTAACCTTTATGAAGGGGTTTTTTAAAGGTGTTCTACCCATTCCACAGAAAGGTAAAATGATAAAGAATTTTAATGTCTGTAACTAATGAGCAGAAGAGTGTCTTCTGATGGATAGATAATGATAGAGCTGGAAAGGCTGTGGCCTTCTAATGATTTCAGTAATGATGTGCAATGCGAATACAGATAGGATAAACGAGCAGGTTCAAATGTTGGTAACTATTGTTCTTTTCCACATGGCTGCAAAGCACCAAGTGGCTTCCAGTATCATAGCTCTTTCCCATCAGCTTCTGAACACAGGTTTCAGACTTTATCGAAATGTAAATATCAAGAGTGTAAGTAACAGAAGTGAGGAAAGAGACATTGTGTGAAACGATGGTCAGACACATCATTCTGTAATACCCTCAACCAGAAACATTAAGTCTTTGCCACTGATAGGATAATGACCTTCTATCCACCTTTATTGAATCCTAAATATTTCTTGTTTTATCTTTAGAATATTGTTAGACTGATTTCACTAAAGTAAACATTTAGTATTTAAACTACTGCCCAGTTGATAAAATCTGGAATAAATTTGAGAATTTATGTTTTTGTGTGCAATAGTGAATTGAGTAAGATGTACATGCACATTCATAGTTGAAGGTCATGTGGAACCAAAAATCTTTACTATGAGTAATAGAGGTTTATTTGTCTGTGATGCATCTTTAAGTAGTACAGATATAATTTATTTGTGTGTCATTAAGCCACATTTTTTTAATTTCTTGGTATATTGGGTTTCTTGCCAGTGTCTTCATTGAGATGGGTATATTTTGCAGATGAATAGAATAGGAGACAACCCTGGAGAGTTAACAATTTCTTAAAATACTTATTTCTTAAAAGATTTTCCATTAAATACTCAGTAATGGAATATTTTCCCCCAAATGAAAAAGATTCACAAGAGATGCTGACATGTATACACTGGCCTTTTCTTGCCACTGCAAAATTACCTGGCTTTGTCTTGTCTAGGTACCTGAATGGGGTGATGAAAAATGCAGCTGCCCCAGTATTACTGGACCTGGCCAATGAGGTAATCATCTTTCTTTTTTCTCTCTTTAATCTTCCAGTGTAAAACCTGAGGGGCATATCTATAGTGACTTTAGTGAGAAATGTAATTAACCTAAAAAAATGGTTTCAAGGCACATTAGACATTTAAAATGGTTCCCCAGTCTGTTAGTACTTACAATAATTAGACAAAAAGCCACATTTATTAATAAATCAGTTAATGTAATTAGTCTTTTATCTTCAAGGCAAATGTGTGGGATATCCTGAATTTGTATTTTGCTGAAAATTTCAGGCAGGCTTTAATGCATGAACTTATTTAAAATTCTCACTTTGATTAAATGGAGTTGTATCAGTTTGATTCCTTGCTTTTAATAACAAAACCCATCTAAGTTGTTACTATTTTTTAGTAATACGAAAGCTTAAAACAGATCATCCTCCTCACTCCGTTTATTTCTGTTCATATGGATTAGAAGATGGCTAATGAAAATTGCTTAAGATAAAGCACTTAAGCAGAATAAATTCCTCAGTGTATGAAAAGTTCTGTATGGATGCCATTAAAGTCTTGACAATTTTATTGATGCTGTTTATTAACTAGAATATGAATTTGCCTTGTTATACAAGGTGTTATTTGTATTAAAAACTGCTGTCTTAGCACTAGCTTAAAGAAGAGGTAAAAAGTTTGAACGAGTGGCCAGGAGTTTCCTAGAAAAAAAAATTGATGAAATACCTGTTTTTTAAACTCTAAAATATTTATTTACTGTAATAGTAACAGTACAATAGCTGATAGTCCCTGGAACTGCTTATGCAATCCTCAAAGGGATAGAATGAAATATATGCTGTTTTGTGTTGCATTTTAATAGGAAATGTTAGAAGGAAGCAGAAAATGAGTGTTTGCATTAAAATGATATGGCACTATGAACATTAAGTGTAGCAATAGCAGCAAGTTCTACATGTTACATTAGTAAAAAAGAATGGTTTCTCTCTCATGTACATAGCTGCAGCCAGCAAATGAGCGATTACCTATCAATTACTGGAAGGTTTTAATGGTCTGTGAAGTGTCTGTGTAACCTGATTGTACAGTTAGCATGGAATAAAGGATTTATTTCATATTAGTGGTAATGTGTAGCTTCTTTCCATCTCTGGAAAAGACAAGTCTTGAAGTCTGACAATAGAATGTATTTTACATAAATAAGTACAATCTTATTAAGAATTTAGGTAAACATCCCTGTGCATGATGCATTGCAGCCATATTATATAGGAACTGTCATAAAAATATTTCAGGCACAGAGTAATATATCTGTTACTGGTTCTTTGTATATTTTTCCCATTGATTTAGAGATGATGCATGTAATTTCTGACTCCAGTGAGCATATCTTTGTTTATATTTCACTAATGCATTTTTGCAATTCAGATCAAAGAATCTGCAGTTCAGAAATAAATAAAAATTAAATCTAAGAGAAAGGGGAGCTATATAAAGAGCTTACCTGCTTCTGGTTTTGTAGTAGCAGGTATATCAGAAAGGCAATGCATTTTGTGACTGCCACCTAATGCATTAGGGAAACGTGGCAATAACCAGCACCAGATTACTGCTTCCAAACAATCAAGCTGCCATTTTTATATGATAGTTAATATTTAAATGACATACTCTTGCATCTGCTGACAATTGATGTAATGGTAATACTTTATGAGTCAATATATATTTAATCAGTGGAAACTGTAAAAATTGATGAGAAATATATAACATAGCTGTATTACAGTGGGTAGCAGCTCTGTTAAATAGGAAAAGCTCCATATTGTTATCTTTTGGGGCTGTTTTTTTGAGGGTTTATAAAGCTACTTCTGATTCCTTTTTTAAAATGAAATTATTTGCCAACTGTTCATATTGTATATGCAGTACAAAAAGACTAAAATAAATCACATTTTTGTTAGAAACCATAAAATTAGTCACCATTCTCTTCATACAAATATTTTCAAGTGAGATTTGAAGCACTATGAATTTTACTTACATGCTAAATTCTGACGTGAAGCATGATGGCCCTATTTCAAAGAAAGATGGACACATGATTAATATGAAAATTAGGGCGATGCAAGTACCTGAACTAATAAGGTAGTCCTTATTCAGGCTGGACTACCTTCAGTAATTTCACCATTTTTCATG
>JAHLSL010000007.1:27009210-27016710 GCA_025920805.1 Petroica traversi
GCTCCTCAGTGAGTCCTTCTCATCTTGCATTGTTGCTGGGATTCCTTCTTCCCTGGTACAGAACTGCACACTCACCCTTACTAAATTTCATGAGATTCCTACTGGCCCATCCTCTAGCCTGTGTAGGTCCATCTGAATGGCAGCCCTGTCTGCTGATTGCTTGTCTTTTGCATCTTCCTGGTCATGGTTGAAGATGGTAAACAGGAATGGCAGTTGATGATGGCAGCTACATAAAGGACAAAATCCTGTACCTTTCTTTAATCTCACCTTTTCTGCTCTCTTTTTATTTACACTTAGATAATAATGTAAAATACAGTCTCAAGTTGCTTCTCTATGACTACCTGCTGTTGATTATTAACATTACAGTAACATGTATGTAAGGTCAGAATATCCTTTCACCTTCCTCTATTTTTTCTTGAATCTTGAATAAGCAATTGAAAAACGTAAACCAATATTATCAGACTTTCTACACTCAGCTCTTGGTGAAATGTTAAAAAGAAACAAGAAGATGCCTTTTATATGCTGAAGTTGAGTAGTTGCACAGAGCAGTGCTGGTATCTGTTGAAATACATCTACAGACCATCTCCCAAGTGAAGACCGATAGCAGGCAAGAATTGGAAAACAATTCTAAAACAAGCGTTCTGCAGCATTATAAACTACAGTACAGATTATTACTGAATTTTAGAAACTATTTTTAGTAAAAGGTGACTTCAAAATTGTCGAGTGTATCTATGCAGCACACATAACCTAATCTGTCTTCTCTGAACACTGCCTAAATATGAATTCCTGGCATATCAATAGTTCTAAACGTTCATAAAATTTTTTTTCAAAGTTGTATCACCTCTCCCAAAAATACATACATAGCTTTTAGAAATTATTTTCAACTCTGAAGAAGCTCTTTTACCATAATCTCAAATTGCTTGAATCTCCAGGAATTAAAATATACATTTGATTAAGTCTTATTTCATATTTTCCCTTATTACACAGTGTTTTCTACCTGAGATATATTTAGTCAAGGAACGCACTTCATAGTCCAGAAGTGTATTACCATGGACTACTTACCAGAGTGAACTAATGCAGAATCCATGGAAGTAAGGATTTGGTTTCAGGCAAGTAGCCTGGAGTTATGTTAAATACAGTCCATTTAAGAGAATTTGCTAAGTGCCTAACAAATCTAGACATTCAACAAGGCCGATCCCTAGTCTTTTAGGCTGTGAAAATACTGTTTGCAGTGTATTGCTGATTGTAAAAACAATCTTGAATATAACACTACTTTTATGTCTATTGGATATGCAAAAAACTTAAGTTGCAGTAGGTTGCTTTCTAGTAAAAATCAAAAGTGCACAGTAAGTCTTAGCAATGTTCTGTTCTACTTTTTTGCATGAGTTTTTCCACATGGATGAAATTTTGTTCATGCCAACTGGTATCAGAAAGCAAGAGTTTTTTACTTAAGAATCTTTTGGTGGATGGCTTCTCATTGTGATCTGTTAAGTTTGCATTCTGTTGACTGACTGTTTCGAAAGAGAAAATCACATGAATTACAGGTTCTTTGCATTTGCACACATATTATTAACACATAGACCTGGGAAACTCTCATTTTTAGTACTGACTAATGATAGTGTTTCTAAACAAGTATCTGAATTTGCTCTTAATTTTTTGCTTTCTCCATCTTCCTGTCTTTGATTTAATACTGATAAGGCAGATTATTTTTACAAAGTCATGGAGAGGAAATATACCAGATGTTTAAGCTCTCCTCTTAGAAGTTCTTTCTCTGGGAAAGACCAAAAGTTTTAGATACCTCTTTATTGTTTAACTTTTACTTGATTATAGAAGCGTCTGTATTCCCTTTGTTGCATTGGTGAGAAGTGAAAGCAGTCATGTAAGGACAGCTATCGCAGTTGAAGTAGGAAAAACAAATTCTGCATCTTTAAAACACAAAATATTAATCTGCTTTTATGTCCAGAATGGATTCTGCCTCTGAAATTGCATTACACTCTCCTTTTTTAAGTATATTTGTCAGTATTTTACTTGTTCTCATTTTAGGAATGGGGAACTATTTTTTTTTCACCATTAGACTGACTGCTAACAACTTGCTTATTTTCAACATAGAAACAGGAGGGTGAGTCTGCAAGGCAAAAATATAGTTTTCATGTCAACAGTTTTACTGTATGTTTTCAACATTAATACTGACAATAATCTCGAGAAGCACCCCTGTCTGTCTTTTCTTTTTATATATGGGAAAATATTTTTTATTTCCATTTACTCTGGTCAGCATGCACAATTGAAGTGAGTGAAGCTTACATGAACAAGTTTCTAACCACTACATACCACCTTCCCAATGTTCTTGAAATACTGGCTAATTCAGTGGCCATGCTGGAGTTTTGGTCCAAATAGTACTCCCAGTTTACAAATGAAACACTTGAACCATGAGCAGTTAATTATCTTGGCCACTGCCCTATAGCAAGTTTGTATCAAAGCAAAGACAAAGATTCAATCTTAAACTTGACAGCCATGGATTTATGAGGGCTTGACACTTCTGAATCCACACATGTTCATTTCTTGCTTCCTCTTTAAGCTAGAAAGGGAGAAACAGATGAACACAACATGAAAGGCAATTTTTCTTTTTAACCTCTGTGAGTCTGTTGTCCACTTTTTCAGAGAAAATTCAGCTTTTCCATAACACTGAGCAAGGTTCAGTCTTTCCATTTCTGTATAAATGTCTGATGAATGTAGTCTCAGTAGTGCACTGATAAATTGGTCCTGGAGAGAATTTTTCTTGAGACAGTATTGCTGAGAGAAGCTGTTTGCCTTCAAATCCCAAGTTTCCTTTCCAACTATTCCAACTTCTCTTTCTAGAATATATTAGAGCAAGCCTATGTCTTAATAGGGAGAGAACGTGCTTGGTACTAAGCATTGCACGTTGGTGAGCTCCCTGACCAATGTCACCTCAGTTTTAAGATCATGGCCCACAACTACATTAAGTTGGTTCTGTTTGTAGAATTGCCTATTTTCAAACTAACAGGAGGAAAACATTCTTCAGCATGAGATGTGTTACTTCCAGAGTCAATAAAATCTGTGTAAATATTGCAGCCTTAGTTTATCAATAGCAGTGGGAATGGGTCTTGCTGTCTTCTCTAAAAATGCCTTTCATTGCAAATAATTAAATTTTACCTTTTCTTTGGACTTTCCCCTAGCATATATGCAGCACTGTGTTGAAGCACGAGTATTAAATCCCTGGAACATCTTGTCATCAGTTTTGTCTCAAGTAACTACAGCATCCAGATACTTCATATGGAAGATGCTAGAAAAGCATTGCATGACTTAAGTTTGTTCTACTTCAGAATGACTCTGCTTGAGCAAAACCATAAAAGTAAAAAGGGTGCCAAATGCAGTGTACCTGAGAGGTGTTACTGAAACATCTCAGTTAAAAAGTTGACTATACAACAAAATACAGAAGGAGTCATCTGAAAGGGGGATACAAATATTTGACATCCTCAAGACTATCTTAAGACAATGCCAAGCACCAAAGAAAACAGTAAAAAGCATTTGAAACAGATATTTAAAATCCAATGAAAAACAATTTGCTGAAGGCTGATGTTGGGATTTTTTTTTTCCCATGTAGAATTGGTGAACCTGAAAACTCTCTTTAGGGTCTTTTAGATAAAATACAACAAACTCCTTTCTTCTTGTTTTGCATCTCCTTAATCCAAAAAAATATAGAGCCTTCAAGCAATAAAATTAGCTAAGTTTAATCACTTCTTTGACTAAGGAGACTGGAAACTACTATTTAAAAATCAGAAGAAGGTAAGCAGGTCAACAAAATATAATGCTGTCAGCTGAGCTCTCTTCTGATTTTTAAAGGAATAGTTTAGGCGGTTTAGATTATGCAAAAAATACCTTTAGGCAGAAGGGGAAGACGTGTCATCCCAGCTTTAGTCAGTCATATTGTCTTGTGGTTGCAGCACAGTCAGCACTGTGCTTTCTGATGCCTTTGAGATTTATTCAGCATAGCAGCAAAACTCTGGACTCCTTCTGCAGTAAACCACAGCTGTAAAATGGAGATGTTGATGGAGAGTTCACTGGAGGGCCACTGAGATGGTAAAGGGGATGGAGCACTTCCCCTATAAGAAAAGGCTGTGGGAACTGGGGATTATTCAGCTGGGAGAAGAGATGGTTTCACAAGGAAAGAAGAGCAGCCTTCTGCTACATATGGGGGTGTTATTAGGAAGATAAATGCAGGCTGTTGGCAGTAGTGATATGGTGGTAAGATTAGAAATAGGTGTAAATTAAAACAGGAGATGTATACAACTTAACAACGTTTAGTAACTTGTGGTCCGTAAATGTTGCATGTTTCGCTTTTTGTTCTGCTGAGGTAGGTGCTCAGTACTTACAAAATAGATATTGTGAGAGATTTGAGGATGAAGGTTTTCTTGTATAATTGAGTCTTGAACTTGTTTGGTGAGCCTTAAAATTACCCCGTTAATTAAGACTGTTACTGAAAGTTTATTGCGTACGTATGACAAAGCAAAGAAACAAGATCTAGAGGAATCTAGTGTGATTATCTAGAGGAAAAGTCCTACAGGAGATTGAAATTGAACATAGTAACTGTAATTATCTAAAAGGAAGTCTATTACAGTATGATAAAACTGTCAAAATAATGATTGAGAGCTCTAACAAGTCACGCAGAAGATCAATAAAGCTCATCTTATGTCACAGCATGAGAATCTAGAAATTGTATTTTGACCTTAGCTCACAATAGAGCCATTCAAAACATATTTAATAAATGGGTTATAATACTTTTTCTTAATTAAAACTAAAAATTGTTCCCAATTGTTTTCTCCAGTGAAGTATGGAATATGTTTCCAGTCCACATGGTGTGCATGTGCTTACTCTTTTTAAGAAAGATCTGTTCTTCATGTAGACGAATTTTGCTTTTTTTCCATGCAATTCACTATATTTTCCATTCTGTGTAGGAGTTATCCTCCATATATTCTGAATGCCTTCCAGTTGTGTGTTAAGCTGCATGGCTGCATCTCTTGTTTTTTTCTTCTCCAAAGGAGAAAGTGTTTGATTTAGGCTGGCTTTGGCTGGGGTAGCACGAACTTTTTTCGTGGATGGTGTGGGTCTTTTGTGCTGAGCACAGAGTTGATAATATAGAGTTGGGGGTTTTTTTATTGTTGAGCAGGTCTTAGAGCCAAGGCCTTTTCTGCTTCTTGTACTGCCAGGCTGGTGAGGAGACTGGGGGTGCATCAGAGGCTGGGAGGAAACACAGCTGGGACAGGTGGCCCCCGCTGACCAAAAGAATATTCCAGATCATGTGATATCATGATGAGTAAAGTGAGAGGAAGAAGGAGGAGGCAGAGGAGGAGGCAGAGGGTAGAATTGGAGTTTGTCTTCCCAAATCACTGTTACCCATCATTAGACCCTGCTCTCCAGGGGATGGCTGAACACCTGCCTGCCCATGGAAATAATGTATTATTTCTTTGTTTTCTTTTCCGTGTTTCCCTTTCTGTATTGAACTGTCTTTATCTCAGCCTATGAGTTTTCTCAGTTTTACACTTCCAATTCTCTCCCAGATCCTGCTGGTGAGGTAGTGAATGAGCTGCTAGTCATGATATGTTTCAAAAAACTCACTGACCATGTGTTTCTTCCAATTCTGCCTCCCAGCAGGCAGTTACAGATAACCTTTACCCATCTATCTTTCGTCTCCCAGAGAAATTATTAAAAGAAGTACATGCTTTTTTTTATCACTTTCAAAATGCTGATTTTTTTTTTTTGAGAACTGCTTGGTTTTCTTTTTATTTTCAAAAATCACAAGGCTAAATATCCAGCTTTTTAAAATCCTGTGATGTCTTTGGCCCTGATGTTTTGTGGTGATGAGTTCCATAAATGTGTCTTTGCATAGAAAAAAGGTTTAAATGTAAGCTATTTCTTCAGAGTAACTTGAATGCCTGCTATGAGTATTCTGACACTCAGCAGAAATGGTAAGCAGGCATTGCCTTCGAAAATAAATGTTTCATTTCCCAAATTTTTTATATTTCTTTAGGCCAGCACTGATTTTTTTTCTGTCTTTGAATGCCTAGTTCTTCCAGGGGACATTTTTGAGATAGGATGACAGAAATTAGTGTGATAGGTCCAGGTAAGTCTAAGTAATTCATTATGGGGAGTTTGGTGATATTTCCAAGTCCATTTCTTCTTATTCAGCATAATTAAAATAAATTGTTAGGGAATGTACAGGCCAATGTTTCAGCCAATTTAGACTAGTAAAATGTAAGCATAACTGACCTGTTTCTTCCACCTTGCATTACTGGATACTGTGATTTAGGAATATTTTCTTTCTTGCACTCTAGTGTCTCTGAAGACATAACCTCCAAGTGCTAAGCCCCAATTTCTTCACCTTTCTATGGAATCCCATAATTCAGATTAAATTTACACTCGGAGTTGCTGTCTCAAGTATCTCTTTGGAAAATGCAGCTCTGCCTAGTCCCTATTGTTGTTTTCTTTAGGAAAGCTATGAACAATTGAAAACTGTAGAAATAGAAATTTGTATAATAGAAATAGTAATAGAATTTTTAATTCTTGGCAATACAATTAATCCTAAGCTTAGTTACAAAACTGTAGAATTTCTTGTCTTTCTCAAGTTCCCGAATCAGAATTCCATTTATTTTTCTAAAGAACTTTCTTCTTCCTGCTTCAAGACTGATTCTTTTTTTTCTCAATGCTTCCTCCTGCTGATCTCACTTGACAGAACTGTTTAATTGCATTCAGTATCAAGATTTACTTGACTTACGTTTAATTTTATGTTTCTTTTCAGACAAGTAAAACAGTTCAGTAGACAGAATGAAGAGGCACATGTTTCACTTATAAAATCCTTTTACTCAGTCTGCTATTGAAGCATGTATTCATTTAGCCTTTTCTCTGAGATGTCTTTGCTTTTCATAAATTAAATGAGATCCTAGCCCTGAAAATACTTAGGCAAGGCCATCATGTGTTTGACCTGTAGCTTGCAGCTATGTGGAGCTGCAGCTTTTCAATAGGTGCCAGTTTACGGATTCCTCATCGGGATTGTAACCTGAGTTTGCCATATTTGAATCCCCTGTAACCTCATCCCTTTACTTTTGTTAGGTTCTTACAAAACATTTTAAACAACCTGATTTAGTAGGTATCAACCTATGTCACACCACTGTTAACTTTTGTTGTGAGGAAATGGACACGTATTTCTCTTGTTCAGAGTCTAACCCTTTCAGGGCTTTGGGATTTTTCTCTGGTTGTGTCTGTGTAATTAGTTTGTTTCCTTAGCTGCTACTGATGAACTTTAACAAAGATTTTATATGACAATTTCTTTTTTATGACATGTCCAAAGATTGCAAGAGTTTAGTGGCATTCCAACTTTTTGCAGTGGTATTGGTCGTCCCTTAGCGTATCACAGTCACTTAAGTGCTTGTTAGTGATCATTAAAAACATAATGTAGTGGATATAGACTTTATTGTATAATTCCCT
>JAHLSL010000007.1:27021710-27127403 GCA_025920805.1 Petroica traversi
GTAAAACATGCGGGTTTTACAGTATACAAAGGCTAAGGTAAAATGCCTGTCTATTCTTAGTATTAACTCATAAAAGTAATGTTTATTTCATATGAGATTGATAAGATACATAGATGTTATGTGGCATGTTGCTTCTGGAAGTGTTTTTGTTTAGTGGAAATCATCGTCTGTAAAGACGTTTGCACAAACTTTTGCTCCTGCTGATGATGATAACTCTTTGTAGCTCGTGCAAAGCCTTTAAACTTGTTCAGGGGTTTGTATTCCTTTGCCTCATATATAATGGTATAGTTTTCTAAATAAATTATTTTCTTGCACATTCATCTGAATGTGGTGCTTTTAGGAGGTAACTTGGGGAGAAGACTCTCCAGTCTTCTTTACTTATGGTGAAGCAATGCCAGTCTTCTTTACTTATGGTGAAGCACTTACACTTATTCAATAATACAGCAGCATTGCTGCTTATGTGACAGATCCCTTTGTGTCACAGGCTCCGTCAATCCTTTTCAGTGTCACCTGTGTCTTTTGATTCAGTTACTGAAGGCCATGACAAAGCTTTGGCTCTGAGGTGGGGCAAAACAGATAAAGAACAGGAAAAGAGTAGTTTTTCATTTTGTTTACAGGACTGAGACACACACAGGTTAAAGTAATTACTCTGAAGTCACACAGGAAATCTTTGGCAAAGTGGGGAGCCTTGCTAGTCTCAAACCTGATCTACAGTTAAGGATTCAATGGTGTAAATACACCACCAGCTGAACTCCATCAGAGGTTGTTCCCAGGACAGAAGCAGCATGTGCAGCAGTGTTGACTTTTCTCTAAGAAATAGTAAAATGAAATATTTTATGTCTGTAGAAGGTATTTTTCTAGAATAAAGTCATTCCACTGCTATTAGTAATTAAATGGTATTTGCAACTACCCAGACTAAGCCCAAGGAGAGAAAACAATGCTAAGGATTGCAAAGACTGTATTTGAAAATGAACTAAAGTTATCTCCTGTTTCACCTTCATTTTTCATTATAGTATCAATAGCAGTGAGTAAAAAAGTGTTAGGCTCTAAAATTAACTTCTGATTTCTTTTGAATTACATTTATACATTTCAAAAAAGCAAAGAAAGCCTTCTGCTTTTAAATGCAGTCAGAAAAATGTGTCAACACTGAATAAGTAAATACTTATATTTGGAAAACAATAAATTGGAATCATGGGGTCCTTAAAATGCTTTTTAAAAGCTGTTTTGAATTTTTATATATCTGCTTCCCAAAGTTCTAATAGAATATGAAGGTTATTTTGAGTTACACTTATTGTATACTAAGCAGTTTCAGTAGAAGCTGCATGATGCTTCTGGGGCACAAACTGTCCAGTGGAATTAAGTAAATAAGAGCCTGCTTTCACCTTAGCTAATAAAATCCTTTGATGGTTCAAGACTTAAGAGTTAATTGTATCAGAATGGGTAAGTAGTTATGAATTTGTAAGTTTCTGGTTGCGGGGTGGATAGTTTTCAAAATTATTAATATCATCAATGTTTTTATTAATGAAGTGTAACTGACCTATTTTTTTGTATGTTTTTAAATTTTTTATTTCTTCAGCTTCCAAAACTCTTATAAATAGTATGCTACGGGACCCTTCTCAGATTCCAGATGGAGTTCTAGCAAATCAAGTCTATCAGGTATTAATCACACTTGTTTTGTTTGGTTTGGGGTTTTTTTCCTGTGGCAATTCTGTTATCTGCCTAGCAGAGTAAAAGATTTTAAACCTCATTTAATTACTGTCATCATAAACTATCAGTGAGGTCAGAGTGCACTATAAATGGCAGTGCAATATTTGTGAGGGGAGCATTTCACTTTTTAATAGCTTGCTTTTATAGTGAATAAAAGCATGCAGTTTTTGTTTTCTGTGATTAAATCTGAACAGCATCTGATAGCCTTTTTGAGGAAAAGTAATTACTGTTTTTAAGATACTCTTTAACTGTAATGGTTTTGTAGTTGCCCATCAGTATACTACTTCTCTTATTTGTCTGCAGTGTACTGTGAATGACTGTTGTTATGGACCACTGGTGGACTGCATCAAACAGTATCCTTTCCCATAAAATTTTAGGTGCACAATTGATGAGCTTAGACTGTGTGGAAGAGATGTGTCTAGCTTTAACCTGACATAAAGTTCTGCTTCACAAAACACGTTTCATACTCCTCTCTTTTACATTCAGTCAGCTAGAGGGTCACTGCAGAGCTTTCTCTTTCGCTAACGAAAATCAGATGGACCATGGGAAGATGTCAGTTTGCTGGTTACACGTTCATATGCCTGATTGAACCTCTTTGGTTTTGATTAGGTGAAATGCTTCTCTGGTTTTCTCTTAAGACTAGCTGACCATGCTTTGAGTGGTGGAGTTGGATTAGGTGATCTCTGGAGATACCTTGCAATCTCAGCTGTTTTTTTTTATTAAATTAATAAGTTTTATAGATAGTGTTCAAGATTTTGGCTTTGCTTTTTAAACTCATATCTGACATTCCAGTGCAGTTCTTTTATTTTCTCTTCTTCTTAAAGGAGAATATACTAGTTGTAGTAAAAGTCTGAATTTTCAGGGATATTTTTTTTGTAGTGTCGAAATAGTTAATTAGAAAGCCATACCGTGAGTGCACTAAGGGAACTCCACATGGCACTGAGTGTTCCAGACTAAGATTAAAATTTGTTAGGAATGATCACTGAGAACCCAAATCTATTTTAATAAAGTGCTGCATGAGTAGATCTTCTCTTTCAGTCTGCTGTCAAAGAAACAATTTCAAAATCATGGCCTGCTATCACTGAGCAGGCTAGTAAGGCAGTTCCCTCCCAAGTCCTAGAGAATTCTTGCATGAATCTCTGCATGCAGTTTGGGGGAATATCTTGATTTCACTGTACAGATGCAGGATAGGAAAGCTACAGTGATGTTTAGTTATGCATGGAAAACAGTAGTTCTTGTAGTTGTGATATACGTGATTGTCACTTCTTAAAAATACTTTCTTTCCACTGCAATCACTTGTGTCTACTACAGCCTCAGTGCAGCTCCCATTAACTTTAACAGCAGCAGGATAGAGTTCTAATTGTCTTTATATATTGTGCTTTTAATTTTAAATACTCATTGAGATTATCTTCACAATTAAACAAAGCGCTCTGAAAGTGGACTAATCTAATAAGCCACACATTTTAAAAGGTTGTTAATCACTAGTTTTTGTATCCAGAATTTTGAGATTAATATTTTGAGGATTAGCAGTCTGGCTGTAGTCTTCTGAAAGTGTGATGTTTAAAAGTAATAAAGACACATATGTAAAATTATGAAACATTTTGCCTGCAGTCTAGAAAAGGCTTTTATATCCTCTTCAGATTCTGGCTCGGATCAGTTGTTGAATATGCAGTGACATCAATGGGAGTAATGAGGAGTTTTTCAATTCCATTTTGGTACAGAAAAGTTTAATACTAAGCTGTGTGAGTGCATTACTGCAAGTATGTTGCTGAATTAGATGTTAATTTTGAGGTGCATAAAATAGTTAAAAATCAATTTAAAGTTAAGGTTTTAAAAGCATAATGTCTTCTGAAGGATTACATATTGATTTTAAATATAACTATCTAATTGTATATGCATGGACCAAAGTATGAAGTCAACCTCTTTGTAAATGCCAAGAGGCTATTTTTCAGTAATAGTTCAGATGCTTACGGGAAACCAGGCTGCTAGATTGCATGAGTAGAAAATGGCTTGTGAGGTTATTTACAAGTTTTGCCCCATGGTCATTGCCATACATCAGTAACAGGTATTATTATAGACTAAGTGTTTTTGCTTATAGTGCATTGTAAATTCTGTTTGCAGTATTTTTCTTACCTTTTTGCCATTCATTTGTCCCTTTTGTTCTTTAATTGCTAGTAGAGTTTATCATAATACATACTTTCAATTGATATAAGCTGTATGTACATATGAAATAATTCCATGGAGTGATTTTTTTGCTGTTCAGTATGAAATATTCATATATGTTAAGTAATTAACTAATGGTGAGGTGATCTTTAGTTTAAGTTTTAAGAAGTTATTTTAAACAGAATTTGGAGGCTAACTGCTTTTAACATAAGATCTTTTATCACAATGTTCCATAGGATTCTTCTTAAAAGCTTCCAGAAGAGAACTTTGACTTCTAGGAGAAAACATTAAAAATATTTAATATGGTGACTTTCTGTATATTGCTAGGAATAGCACATTGGATCAACAGGCTGTCAGTGAAGTGAAAAGAACTTCACTGTAAAATATTATTTCATCTTTCCCTGACATTAGTTCATGCTTCTGAAAAATCAATTAAAAGGATGTTTTTTTACAGTAAGATGTTTCAGATGGATGTAGTACCCATCAATTTCTCAACACAAAGAAAGAAAACCAGTTTGTTTCATCCTTTGCTGGATTGGAGAATTGCTTACTAGTCGGTAAAGAGCAACTTAAAAGATATTTAACTGCGTGGTTTAGGATCACACTCTCTTTTATATTTAGAAGAATAAATAATAAATTATTCTGAATAAATGTGCTCAAATGGGTCTTAATCCTGTAATATGTATGCTGTTGGTACAATAATCTGATTTTTGCAAAGTTGTATATGCATCTGAAAATCCCTGTAAGGATTTCCAAAACTTAGAATTCAAATTACTGATCACTTCTGAAATACACTTGAAGGCCAATAAATCCTGTGATTAATTACTTTACCTATAATGTCTTTATGAAGTTGTTTCTTTTCCAAAAGAATCTTCCATTTCTTAACCTAAAACTATCAGCGCTATTGGGCACGAGCATGAAGTCTTGCTGCGAGAAATGCTTTTGGAAAAAAATCTTTCTTTCATAGGTAAGAATCTGTAGTAGAGGTTATCCAGTGAATTCTTAACTTCAGACATGGTGGTGACTGTTTTCCTAGGACAAAAATCAGCCCAAATGCTCCCTATATTAGGTAGTAAAGGAAGAGTAAAATATGATTGATGCTATACATGTAATCTTTTATTGATTCAGAACCGAGCAGGAACTCAGTTACCTAATACCCTATATATATAGCACATGCACAGGCTTGCAATTAATATTTTATAGAATAAGTAGCTAAAAAAATGCTTTAATATCTGCTGCAGTATTACTTTTGGTGTCATGAGATATTAGCCATAATCTAGGCCTTATGAGATTGAGGAAGAAGCATAAGAAATATTAGCTTCAGAATGCTTTATGTATTAAAGAACTGCTAGAAGATTCACTAATTTACTTTGTTGTGCAGTTGCTGCTGAATTTTTGTCCCTGCTTCCCAATCAATGCAATTACTCTTTTCTACTTTCCCTATTTTTAAAGTTATTTTAAGGATTAATTAGTTAGGAAGTTGCTTTCTTTTTTTTTTAGCCTGCAATATGTTTCTTTTACATGAGTGCCATTGAAACAAAGATTAGTGTTTAAAGTATCCATTCTCTAAATGTGGTAGTAAACAATGACTTCTTAACCTTGGATTCCTTATGTGGTGAGGCAACAGTGAAGTGAAATGCTCTCTTCTGTTAGTGGTTGATCATTGTACTAAATTTGTGTGAACAGGGAGTTTTGCTGGGTTTACCTGGAAATGTAATCTGTCCTGAAGTTATATCAGTTTAAGATTTTTTTAAAACTTAAACAAATTTAAGAAGTTAGAAAGTGCTAATAAGCTTTTTAAGAGATTTGTCCATATGATTGAGGAACAGAATTAGTGTGCTTTTTTATTTTAGAGAAAAGTGTAAAAAGGACAGGATTAACTATGACACGCAAGCTTGCAAATGATACTATGAAAATATGAAGAGGCAGAATTTCTTATTTGACTGTAGAAGCATAGATACAGGTAATAGTCTTAAGCTGTAATTGCAGAGATGACAGTGAGTTAAAATACCAAACAGTTCTAGGAACAATAAGTATAAAACAAACTGCCAGGAAAGGTTGTGGAATCACCTTCAATGAAAAATTCAAGGCCAGATTTGACATTCATCTATTGAAGCTGGTAATGAAATCAATCCTGTCACGATACAAGGGAATGGACTAGATGACTCACTAAGGGATCCTCAACCCAACAATTACCGTTTTATTTTGCGTGTGTGAACTTAAGCAGTGTAAAAGTCACATTTAAATTTTAGTGTTTCTTGACTTTGGATAAGCGTCAGTTTTGTGTTTGGAAATTAGCTCCAAGAGATTTGTGCTGTTAAATTAAAACATCTAGAATGGGTTAACTTGTTAGAAGATGAAGACAGAAATGAGAGAGCTTAATTTGTTGTTCATATTTTATGTATAGTGAAGTATTGTTTAATCATGATTTAAGATATGTTAAGATTTATATTTATTATGTCTGTGATTACGTGTGTATTTCACGTTCTAGATGTGTTTGGGGTATTTTTTTTAAAAAAAGGCTTTCCCTAAGTTATCTGCAAGATGAATCCTACCAAGTCCTTTGCAACATAACCTTTCCTTTCAGAAAATCTAGTTCCAAAACTGCTTGAAGAAAACATCAGAAAACCAGAAGAGGTGACAGTATTTCCTGTAGGTCCACAAATTCAGGCTTTGTTGTGTAATACTTCATTCCAGTTTTGAAGATGGCCTATGATTTACATGGATTATGACTTGTAATCCATTACTTATTAACACATTTCAAAGAAACTGAAATTTTGCAGTTTCCATATTAGTGTACTATTCATGAAGAAGTCAGGAGGTTTGTATCAAATGTTGTCACCTGGGCAATGGAGAGTCTAGTACAGGAGAGGAAAATACAGTCAAAGGACACAGGGAACATGAAATGCCCCAGTATAATCTTAGAGCATGAAGCAGCTTTTCAGGGTTAGGACAGAATTTGCCTGTTTCTAGAGCAGTTGGTTTTCAAAGCCTACAGATAGAGGTAACACCTTCAGACTCACCCTGGAATTATCTGGAAACCTGTACACCGTAATGGGAGTTACATTTTATTAATCCACTGTTCATGAGAAGTGCTTCATATACCATGTCTTCTCTTCAGCAAAAATACAGCTCTCAAGTCTTTATCACTTGGCCTGAGATTAAAGTGATTAATAGAAGCATTCTATCAAAACAGGCTCACTGCTTCACATGCTGTGCGGAAATGCCAGGAATTTCTAGGTTCTATATAGGATTTTTATCTTTAACATGATTATATTATGAAAGCTTTTAGGTATATGGGGAAGTATTGAGCTTTATCCTCCTTTGGTTCCCACCAGGGGATATAAATCATGAAATCTGATCAGTGTTTTTCTGCTGTAATCTTAAATTTGCAGTTGTAGCTCATTCATGCACCAGCAGAAGGTGGCTTTTATAAGAACAACGATGTATTAAATGGTTCTGATCAAGTGTGACATTATGGTAAAGATGAAGCTGCAGTTTTGTTCAAAATCCAAATTAATGGGGTATCTATTGACAAACTACCTATTAGGGCTATTTCCACATAATTTTCAAACCTGAACATTTATAAATGTAACTGTCAAAACTGCTGTTAGCTGGTTTTCAAGCAGTTACTAAATTATTCTCTTAATCCATGCTAGTTTGAAAATTTTTTGAGGTGCAGAGTGTGGCGTCTCTAGTTTCTTGACCAGTGTGAAACATACTTGGGCTGAAAAGCTATCCTTTTGATAGTGTATGGTTTAAAACAAAAATTTCATGGTGATTATGGGGAGTTTCAGTAATTATTTTTTCCCTAGAGTTATAAAGCTTCAAAACACTTGGAGAAATAGTAATGCAAAGTTACGTTTCTCCACATGATAGTCACATCAATAATAAACATGGTTTTTTATATGTTTTCCAGTGTTAATCACAGTACAGAATGCTTGGAGAAACGACATAAAGACATTCAGAACCAGATTTAAAACAAAAAACATGTTCTTTTTCAAGCCATGAATTAGTATTAAAAGATTTAAAAAGAAATCAGGCACCCTTGAAAAATAATCTGCTAAAGAACATTAAAAATAGTGCAGATTCCAGTTCAGAGATCTGCCACGTTGACATATTGAAACGTGTTTACATCTGGTTTGGTTTTCAGTAAGTGTTTTTAGGGTGCGCTTCCCTAATTTTGTGGTACTAGCATTTGTTAGATGTGAAAGAAAAGACTGGCCTTTCCATTGCTATTGCTTCTAAATGAACAAAATTTCAGCTAGGACATCCTACTGTCTATCTTAGATTGATTTAAAAAAATAAGAGCAGGTTGCAGTTAGCTAGATTTGGATAAAACTGTTTTGTTGATTTTTTTTTAAAAAAAGGATTAAAAGATTATGTAGAACATTAATTCATTTTTATGTTATGGCATAAAATTCTCCATTCATAGGTTCTATTAAATTAGGACCTTCTTGATTTTGACATCATTTATCTGTATACATGACAATCTTACGTTTCAAAAAATAGCCAAAACCTAAGTCTGTCTCCAAATTCCGGAAATGTTTTTCATGACCTGATCAGATGATATAATGAAGTCTCACATTGCAAAGGCTTCTATTTACAGTATAGTCTATTTATAGTGAGGAAATGCTCTCAAAATTAAAAAAAAAATATATAGTGCCACTTAAAAAGAATAAACAGCTATTGCAGTTTACACTGATGTGAATGTTCAACTTTCCAAATTTACTTCTGTCCCACATTCAGAATTAGTTCACTATATAAAATACTTCAAAATTATATTCTTTAATGAAAAGGGTGGGAGAGTTTGCTTTTAGCAGTATTACAATATTTTTCTTTCTAAGTTTGTATGTTTTTCCTGTCATTAAAATGTTACTTGGGCTCAAACTGCTGACCTTTCTGGATTTGCACAAAGTATTCAAAAACTGAGTTCTGAACATTGGCCATGAAACTACTGTCCTAACCTGATAAATGGATTGGAAATAAGCTACCCAACAGTGAGAATGGGCCATTAATTTTAATCAAAGGTGATGTAGAAAGGCGAATGGGATGCATGACAATGTCAACAGCCCAGTAGGTGTTAAGGGGCTACACAGCCTTACTTGTTACTAGGTAGTGCCATTAGTTGAGCTTGGGTGAAGACAGAAAGCCATGCCTGGAATTGAATGACCAGGTCACTCCAAATTCTAATGGGGAAATGGTTTCAGAAATACCAATGTAATGGCATCAGAAATCAAGGACAATAGTTAAAAAATATTAAGGGGTGGCTTGGGCTCTTTTTTCTTTCTTTTTTTTTTACCTTTTATTTAAAAGGAAGCATCATTTGCCTTTTGAAGTTTTGTCTTGCTCACTCATTATTATTTCTTGAAATATTCCGGTCTAATATTTGTAAGCAATAAAGCTGTAGACTTAATGTTAGTGGAATGTCTAAATGTTTTTATGTTCAGCAATTGGATAAATTCAACAGAATCCAAAATGCAAGAGAAACTAAAATTATGACTCTTCTCTACTTTAATAAATTTCTGGGAGAGAAGGATTTTCTTGTTCTTTTTTTTAACAACTTTATGCTGACATTAAAAATAAAACCAAGGCAGCAGTGACAGTATATCTACATTTGTGGTGTTGGTAGGATTAATCTTAACACATCTGAAGGTGCAGAGACTCTTCTTTCAATCAGTGAATATACCTCTTTATTTTGAATATTTGGAGGTTATAAAATACTGTATGACAGCTTGAATTAATGATGTTTATAATGAAGACATAAAAATGCAGGGATGACAAAGAAGCATTTTTATATCCATGCTTCAGGTTTTCTACAAAGGTTCATTTAATCTGACACAGCATTGCATGCATAAGAAAGATATGTATGACTGCATTAGTAATTCTTGCTCTCTTATTTAGAATAAAATTAATTATGCTGCTGCCTACTTAATGGAATAGTTTTATAAACAGTAGTTCTTATTTTCTATGTACAGCTGAAGATCAGCTTCGTGCAAAGGGTTATGACAAAACACCAGACTTTATTTTAGAAGTGCCAGTAGGTAAGTCTTTTAAAATAATATTTTTATTTTGTGTAGAAGTGCTCATGGTAAAATATTATGGCTACGTAAGTGAAGCATATTCTACGATACTGCAAATAAGTCTCTTCAGGAGTTACCCAATAATTTTTAAGAACTTCTAGTTTGAGTCAGAGAGATTTGATCCTAAATAGTGTTACCCAGTGTTTCTTCTTTAGTCTCTGCATGTTTTTATCTCATTATCAAAAAAAAAAAAGGGGAGAAAAGCCACAGTAGAAACCCCCAAAGCTAATGTATCCTACCCACTGCCCTTCTGAACTTAACTCTGAAATAACCTATAATTGTCTTTTATTTCTAGGCCAGATCAGTTCAGAATAGTCTTAAGAGTATTACATTCCAACTGTAGGTCATTGCATAAATGTTTGTCATCGTGCAATTATTCTTTTGCCATCACTTTGCATCCAGATAAAGCTCTGCAGTTCTTTACTGTTTTTTAAAAGCCTGAATAGCAAGAAAGAATAAGGAATAAAAGTATAAAGGTCATGTTTAAGTTCATCTACCTTTTCTGGTCTTGAGGCCATGTGACAGCTCTTGAATATCAGCAAGGAGGGAGAATGCACAACCTTTCTAGGTAATATGTGCCTGTTCTCAGGCACCCTCACAGTGAAAAAGCGGTTGCTGATGTTCAGGTGGAAACTCCTGTGTTTAAGTTTGTATCCATGGCCTCTGGTGCTGTTATGGGACCCCACTGAGAAAAACCTGTCTCCCTCTTTACCTGCTCTTCAGAAAGTAGTATACAATGGTAAGATTCCCCAGTAATGTGGGCTATAATAAACACAGTACATACTTGGTATTAAGGAACCCACTTTTAAATTAGAAACATGAGATTATATCCCACCTATTCAGGAGCCTGATCAAAAGGAAACTAGAAAATCAACTATTTTTTATAATTCTTGAGAAGGCAAACCGGGAAACATCCAAAATAATTATTTTTGTAATATTACCATATTAAAAAGAAGGTTAAAAATAGTCATTAAATCGTTTGCATATATTGGTCTCAAATTCAAATAGTAATAGTGCATTCCTTCTTTCAAATTATTATAAACACTTGCGACTTAACCGGAAGTCATATTCTGTTGTCTGAGCTGAACTAAGGTATAGCAGTCCTTAGATTCTTTTCTTCATGACTCAGTACATACCTAGAAAAGGCAAATATTTCTATGACATGGCTTCTCAGCTGATTATACCTTAGCTCTTACATCTCCTGGGGTCTAAAGGCCTTGGGGGTAGGGGAAGTATAGGCCTACACAAGTTGACAGGGTTACTGATAGCAGGGTAGTGGTGGCCCATAGTGCTTAATGTCATGACTTCATGAGTTATTTTCCCAGATTTTCTGAGTAGTTTTGCTGTCTGAGGTCAATCATTTGCTGCTATAGCCTTTTGTAATCTTTCTGTATTGTGCTTCTGGGTTTGTGTATTCTCTGAAAACCTCATTTCAAGTCAAATTTAGGCTAAGGCATCATGGTTGTGGCTATTGTAAGTAACTCAAAATAAAGGTAACATTTTTAAAGATCTTAACAATGATACCCAGCAACACCATTTTGGAGAAAGAATGGTCTCTTAGAGTGGTGCTCATGATTTCTTCTGCTTTCCTCAGCTTCAGAGAGGACATTCCTTTGTCCAAAACATGATTATTTTATTAATATTATTAGTTCACTCTTGCAGTAAATGAGGAAAGACATGAATCAAAGCAAATACCAAAGCACTGAAGGAAACAGAAATTCGAAATCCCATTTTTTCACATAAGCTCTCTTATTCCTTACTTCTTTCTGATTAAGCATTACTGGTTTTGCAAAAGAAAGAAAGCAGACACATATCCAGGATAAAGTTCCTTCCTTTCTTACACCTTCCATTCTGGATTGGTGGCAAGTGTCTGCCTTTAGCAGCTTAGCTAACTGTTTTTATCATTCAGCAGAAGTTTCCAATTTCTTACCTGAGAACTATCTTCCAGCGAAGTAGGGGCAGTAGAAGAAAACAATTGCTTCTTCGTTTAATCTCTTTTTCTTTACATTTTGTTTGTGTTAGAATAAATGCAGGTATGTGGAACAGGGTGTAATTAAACTGAAATTCATGTGATTGTCTGTTAAAGTATGTGCGTATTTGAAAGGTATTTTTTACAAATGCATACTCAGTTGCAAGCAGGAATTATTTGGTAGATTGTGGAGTAAATAGAATGTTCCCTAACACAGTCTTACAGGCTGTTGAGTGTGATTTTCAGAGTTCAGGTTTTTTTCTGCTGTCCCCCTAGCTGTGGAAGGACACATAATTCACTGGATTGAAAGCAAAGCCTCATTTGGTGATGAAAGTAGCCACCAAGCCTACTTGCAGGACCAGTTTTGGAGCTACTGGAACAGGTATATTTCTATTATTTTTCCTTATAGATAAATAGGACTTTATTTTAAAAAGAAGTTATTGGATAAAACACTACTGACTCTACATGTTACTAATCTGGCATTTTGAATGTCATTAATTAGCATTTCAGGTTGGTGTGCTGAAATATTTATGAAAAATTGAGCTTTTAATTGTTAACATGCAGCAGATATATATAGTGATTTTAAAGTGATACTGGATGACAGTAAGTTGTTTTGGTACAGAAGTTATATGTCAGGATTTTTAGTACTTGACTTTGAAAGAAAATTTTGCTGTAATGCTTTGGAATACGTGCAAGGTGACAAATTTGTTAAAAAATCTTCACAGTCTAACCAAGTGGATTTTCTGTATAAAGTATGTTATTGCTCATTGTCATTGTAAGTAGGACAGTACTATTTCACAGTGGGGTTTTTTAAAATAAAGTATTTCTTTTGTATATTATTTACACTTGAAGCAATGATTACAATTATCTTCAAGTTGAAAACGTAGTAAGTATTTGCAGGATAAGGGGGGGAAATAAGTTGTGCTAGACAGAATTTTGAGGCGCGTTGATGGTATTGGTATAAAGATATTTTCTCTTAAATATGGCTAAAAGACTTCTGCTTTTTTGTTGTAAAAGTCATAACTGTGTATATTTATAAACCTTTCCATGGTAGTAGACACTTCCTCACTGGATGATTTTTTCCTCAAAAAAATGCTAAACACAATGCTTCATTTTCAGTGCCATTTTTCTATGTATTAGAACCCTAAGCAAGATAGTGAGGCAAATTAAAGTTTTAATAATGGATTTTGTAAAGCATAAATTTAGAAGTCTTCTCAGTGTCCACAAGAGATTATCAGAGGGATAATGGAGAACATGGCCCAAGTGTGTGAACATGCAATAAAAAGAGATCTGTGCCAATATCAGAGACTAGTCTGGTGACCATTAATATTTCAGCTGAATGTGAAAATAACTATTGTTACCTTTGGAAATACCTAAAAATCAGGTTCAATAGAAGGCAGAAGAGAAAGGGAAACCAGATCTTGATAATAACATAATTGAAGTGTTGAATTATGCTCTGCAGCAACATTCTTGATTGATACGAAAAGGACTTGCTCTTATTTGACAATCCCAGAAAGCGGGGGATTGAAAAACTTTAATCAAGGTAATAGGAAACTTGGAAGGCTGTCAGTTGTTGGATGAAGATATTATATCTTAGAAAAGTTGTAGAATATAAATTGTGAAACGCTGAATATAAAACTTAGAAAGAAATTTGAATCTATACAATATCTAAGCAAGTGGTGAGAATGGCAGGAATGAATGTGATGCAAGCAGTGCTGTACTGCACTTCAGAGTAAAGGAAACAGAGTAGCTCAGACTGGGAGAAGGCTTTTGGATGTATTGGCTGGAATACTTTCTGAGTATAAAGGGTGCATTGGAAGGCATCCATTACCAGACAGAGAAAAGCACCTCCAAGAAGTGAATTTTAAACAGATGACTTGAGCATAAAGATACTAAGTTAAAATGTGGTGAAACTTGCATTGACAGGTAGGATGAAGGTACTGACCCAGTTGTTGTTTGTAGTAAAATTGCCATTGCAGTTTCTTCTTTTTTGTGCTACAGACTGTCTATCCACATGTTAGTGTAAAATATTTGAGAATAGTGTGTACCATTGCATCCGACATTTCCAAAGGAAACTTCTCTTATGCTTTTATCAGAAACCAAGTTGCTGCTAACTTCATTTTAATTTTAACATATAGCAATTAATAATTCAAATTCAAAAATAGAATAACATCTCTTGCTGAGCTGTTAGTCAAGTATCTTTAATGTTGCAAAAGCTAGACTGGAATGATATGTGGATCAATAAAACATTTTGGAAGTAGTTTTGAGATTTTGCCAAATCTACTGTTACAGTTGTTTGTATTGAAAACAACTACAAAAATGGTTGATTCTTAAATATGGTGAATTTCCATTTGTATAAAAGAAACTAGAACTGTCCATAGTTAGATTTGTTGCGCCCTAAATCCAAAATTTAGGTTAATCATGGAAATCAGGCAGATTTCTGTGGGTTTATTAAAATAATAGATCCTGTTTGTTTGAATTTTGGTACCACTTGGCCAAGCTGACAGTGTCACATCTTCTGAAAGGAGTTCTGAATTACTGTAGCTTCTAATATAATGACAGTTGGGTTAATGAACAAATGTTGACAGATTAGGTTGCATGTAGGTTGGACAGTTAACTTTCATTGGTCTCTGGAACTATTTGTATGAACGGACACAGGTGTAACCGCACAAACTGTGAATCAATTCTGTATTATTTAATCAGTCTATGCAGTGAGAACCAGATTCTCAGTCAATTCACCACACCTTTTTGTGTCCCTCCCTCTTGAAAGAGAAATTATTTGGAGAGCAAGCATGAGTTCACAATAGAGATGATACAGCACTCAAGTAATAGTTTGGGGTTTTGAAAACCTGACACATTGGTTGAACTTAAAGTAGAAATGAAATTCACGAGAAAATCTGTATCACCTGTTAGATGTGGATAGAAACAAAAAAACAGATACTTTGAAAGGATTGAAAGTGAGAGGTTTTAGATTTTTTCCATTCAGCTTTTTTATTGCTTATCTAAGGATTGGGAGTCAAACTGGAAAAGTTTCTCTATTCTTTTCTCATATGTCACAGATGTAAGATGAATTCTATCCAGTATCTGACTGAAAGCTTTGGACATAGCTGGGGTTTGTTTGCTGTTGTCTGTGTTTTTCATTAAATCCTGTACTTTGTGCTAACTAAAACTGTGAGTGTCTTAAATTGGTCTGGTACTGACAGGAAAGAAATGGCACTTTCTCATTTAACAGACCAGCTCCCTAGATGCAGTCAACCATGTCTGTTCACCTCAGTGCAGAAGAACACCTTTTTATTACTCTGAGTTCTGCAGGGACAGCTTAGCGGGGTTTTTTATGGCTCATACATCAATGGTATTGTTAAGCAATTTTCAATTGCAGTGGTGCACTGCAACCTCATCTTCAAATTAAGCTTCACATTAAAAATGTACAAAGTGTACCTTGACAGTGGATTTGCCCAGTTGTAATTTAAGATGTTGTTTAGATATTGATATTTTTCAATAATAAAGAAACAGGAAAAGGCAAGTTTGGCCTTGCATATTCCCAGACTGATTTTTCAGAGTTATGTTTTAGGAAAAAAAGCTATTTTATATACTGGATAAACTTAATATAAAGTGATTCATATACTTCCCTCAGTATGTTTGTTCCTCCAGAGGGGTGACATCCACTGAGCAGCATGTTGCTTACACGGCACTGGGTAAACAAAAAGACTCCATGCACAAAATAGAATTGCTTTGTGCACACATAGAAGATACCACACTTTTCGCTGGTCTATATTGGTGTATTTGTCACAACCATGAGAATAAAGGCTGTTGAATAGTCAGTATGACCAGAGGTAATTTGGAGAGCATGAACAGGAAGTTACACAGATTGCACTTTAAAATGGGGTCATTGAACATTTTGTAAACTATTTCAGAGTTAGGATGAATGTTGCTGGTTTCTTTCCCTCCACAGTGTCTGATTTTATAAGTTTTTTCTAACTCAAATTGAAAATTTGAGTCCTTGCTGTAAAAGTCTGTTAGTCAGAGCTGACAGGCATGACTACTGTTTTCTAAGGATATACAGATCAGCAACACATGGTTCAAACAGTAATTAGTGGGTGCACTGTCAGTGACTTGCTGTAAGATATAAACTCAAATTCAGCAATTTACATTTTCTGTCTTCTTCAGGCAAGGCTAAGGCATACATACAGTCTCGAATATAATTTCTAGAGAGTCTCAGGAGATAGTTTGATGTCATTATTAGCTAAAGAAACTTTACTATATGTGAGGAAAACCATAGGAAAATGTCATATTTGACACTGTTATTAAACTAAAGGCTATTTCACATAGTGAAAAATAAGCATTTCATCTTCTCTTTGAATAAAAATGGTAAGTCATCTCTGTACTAAATTCCTTCCACCTTTTGTTTGTGGACATGTTAGTCCTCTGCTTCTACTGTTTGAAAGAATAAATAAAAGCAAGTTTCCCATAAGTAATTTTAAAATACTAATCCCACTTTTTGAAAGCCTAAGTTCATGATTCAGCGTGTTGTTAATTGGTACATTATGCCTGATATTGAGACTTCAGTTTATGACTATCAGTCATAGTAAAATTATTAAATTATCATAGAGCCCCATCAATTAATAAAAGGGTATTTATTTCAGATAAGTCCAAATAGAAATGATGCAAAGGATTGTTTTTCACAACACAAACACAGATAATGTGTTTCTAGGGTTTTTTGAGAGAAGTGTTGTGTTCAAATTCATTTACAGTGGGCTATAAGAATGAATTCTATGTGAGCAAAGTCTGAATCAGGATATCAGAATTACAGACATTTTTTGCTGTTCATCCCTTTAAATTTGTTTAACGGGTTACTGTGAAGATAGTGAAGTAATAATTATTGTCTGATTGTAGGCAGTATGGGGAGATCTGTTGTGGGTTTATGGATGTCTGTTCTAATAACAAGTTCAGTATTCTTCAGTTGCAGATGGTTTAAAAAATGGTTTTGGTGAGTTGAAAGCCATTGTAACAACTTGACTTGGAAGAAACCTTGGGAGTTACATTTGTCAAGTGGCTAGGAAAACTGTTCATGCATACCCAGTATCCAAAGCAGCCCAAACAAAAGAACTGAAAGGTCATTCTTCTTCTTGCAGTATGATGGTTTGTTGACATATTTTGACACACTGGTACAATGCTGAAAGGTTTTGACCTTACTGCAACACTGAGGGACTTAGGGTTTGCTCAGCTATCTAATGCTTGTAGATTTTCACACATGCTGGGTTTTGCTATGCTCCTTTTTCTCTCCCTTCTGGCTCCGCTTGAATTACTAAACTAATCTTAAACAAAATGGATGTAGATAGAAGAGAGAGTTTATGGCGATTTTTACTGCTTAGGTCTTTATATAGTAAGTTTCTTCAAAACTAATTAACTTTTTTTAAGTGAATTACTATGCCAACTTGCTAACCTTAGTAGCACTGGGTAAGATATACTTGTTTATAGGCAAGAAGAGAACCAAAAGCAGTGAAAAATGCCATTTCCTACTACTTTACTAGTAGAAAATTCAGTAATTTACTTCATGAATATGATAAAATTGTGTTCTTCTCCAAGATAAACAGATTCAAGTGTACATTCAAATATACATACATACACAAACAAACATAGAGGCATATCTTTGCACTTCACAAATATCCTAGGTACATTTAACCTATTTCCAATAGCGTTTTGTATTGATTATTTTTGTCTTTATTTAATGACACATAACCAGTATAAAAATCAACATATAGCTTATGAAAAAATACATTTTTTTACTCCAGCTCAAAAGTAATGTTGTTAGATTTTACCTGTCATGCTCTCTTCTGCAGTGTGGTTGAATAACAGGCATTTTCACTGAGACCATGGCTTATGCATAGCATTGCTATAATGTTAATTGTTTCGCTGAGCATTGTAGATTGTTTAATTTTGTATCTAAACTAATTTTTGTCAAAGCAAAGAAAGAACAGACCATATTTTATTCATATTATCTTTTATATTTGATTTATTGATATTAAGTGTATATTTTCATGCATTTTTCTTCTTTGGTGCTGTATTTCATACAGACATGAAACTGGGATTTTCATTATAATTTAATTCTCTTATGTAAGCCTCTTTCACTGCTAGATTGTTACATCCTGAACTTAAAAAGTAGTAAATTAAGCAGAATATATCTTTGTTTACATTATTTTTCCCTTATATTTTTCTGTACTCTCTAAAGTATTTTCTTGTCACAGTAAATTCATGTAGTGTACATAGAGCATTTTCAGCTTTCTTCCATATTACTGCAAGGCTTCAGCTCCAGTTCTCCTGGTATTTCTCATTCAGATTAGACAAGCATCTAAGTTTATGTACGATAAGAGCTGACAGCATAGATCCTGCTATTCTTGCCAAGGGCCTGGTTGCAGACACTCCACTATGTCAAAGAATGTCAACCCCCCACAGACCTTACCTTTCAGAATTCATTGTAATTTTTAATTGACATTTACATCTGACATTTTCAATGTATCTTTTAGTGTTGGTTCTTTATCTACCTACTAATAGTTAAAACCAAACCAAAGCAAAAAGAATCCCTTCCTGTAAGCTATGATAGCCTATATTTTTTATTTAACAAGGTCAAGTTGCTGGGCTGAAACTCAAGAATGATCAGCTCCCTCTTCCTTTTTGTAACTCTGTAGGTGCTAGTCTAATCCATTTCAAATGACAGTTGAGGAGGGTAGTAGGCATAAGAAGTGAAATTTAACTCTTAGTACTAATGAACAAAGCGTAAGTATATTATTGTTACTGTGCATCATGTACAGAAAGGAAACAGATATTTCAAGAAAATTTTAAGAATGCTAATAGGGACTTTCCTTTGAGTGAGGTACTTGACTGTTGAAAGTGAAAGTATTTGTACCTGTATTCATGCAAGATATGTTAACAGCATAATATTGTGAAAGAAGTAAAGCTGGCAACTATGTAATTTAGCTGTATGTTGCAGTTGTTGTGCTTCTTTGCCTTCAGAAATCTCAAGTTTTTACTTGGGTTACAATGCTAAAAGCCTAATAAATTAGTTTGAGCATAATTATCCATCTACTAGAAGTTAGAATGGAGGACTACAGTTGCTCATAAATGTCACAAAGCAAAAAAAGTAGAAGCAGCATTTTGTCACAAATAATGTTGCTTTTCTTCTAATTAGTTAATTTACATTTTGCAAATTAAGGGCAAGATTCAGACAGAAGATAATCTAGTAGCATATCATAGCTTTACTGACCTATATTTGTATATGCCAAATTTAAGTTAATTAGAAATGTAGATGCTGTTTGTTTTATCTGTCAAAAAGCTCATGTTGAAAAAAAAAATCTAGACACACTTTTTCCCCCAACATTTATCATCTAAATAATAGTCTTGCCAAGATGGCAGCCTCATAATAAACTCTTTTCAGTGGAGTGATGGGTAATGAAGCTTGCTTGTGAAGGCAGCGAAAAATGTTGTCTAGCCAAATGTGTGGATATGATGGCTAGAGAATCAGTGGACTTTCTCAGTCATCAATCTTTTTAGTAGCCTCTTATACATCTGAATATTTTGATAGATGATCTAATAATTGAGTTATCTATCTTTCTAACTATCAGAGTTGCATAAAAATTATTCTCACATGCTATTGAATATTATATATATTGAGCATCCAGTAAATTTTTCAAAAAAGGACCAAGAGGTGGAGGAATTTTGTTTGTCTTAAGCAGCCTTTAATATATTAAATGATAAATTACTATGTGTAGAATACAAAACTATATGTACTAATATAAGGAAAAATAAATAATGTCAGTAGCTGATTACAGATAGGACTCAGTAAATAAAGCATTTAAAGGCATGAGACTGGTGAGGTTAATGCACAATCTAAGAGTAATTTGAAATACAAAGGGAATATATTCAGTAGTCCCTGGGCAGTTAATGGACAGGAATCACATTTACACACAGTTGCACAAATTCCTTGTGCCTAAATTGTGGCTTAGACAAAAAGAAGTAGTGTCACTATGGGTACCACATTTCTATTCAGCCTCTGTGAGAGCTCTGAGAGAGTTTCTTTTGATTAAATATGAAACTGAAATGTATATATTGAAACTTCCTACATTTTGTTTATTCTGAGCAGTTGTACAATATGGATTCCTGTTTCCAGAGCACAAGAATATGCTTCCCTAGGACACTAGTCTTGCATTAATGGAGGTACTGAGGATATTTGGATAAATTGCATTAAGCAGATCATCAGATATGTCTTACTAAAGCTTCTGAGTGGCAGGTCAAAATGCTTGTTGCTGTTGGTGAAATTCTTTTAAACACTACATTGTATCATTCTTAACCTCAAATGCATTTCTGATTGGGTAAAAATTATTTTAACAATAAGAAATACATTATTGCATTAAGAATGTTTTTATTTAAATATATTTTTTTCTGCCTCAGTGCCACTGGCTTATGTTCAATTACTTACTTTTGTACACACTGTAAATGTTCCTTCTTGTAAATTCTTGAAAATTGTGTGATGGGGACTCATTTTTTAGTACTTTGTTTCATAACTACAGCAAAGTATAAACAAGTATGTTTGATGAATAGTTCTCCAGTTAGCAAAGAGACTTTTCTTTCTCTGTTTAAACTAGAGTGACTGGGGTACTTTCTTGAGGATATCAAAAAGTTGTTCACACATTGCAGAATTTTAATGAAAAGTATCAGAGGGGTTTTCTTTATAGTTACTTCCTGCATAAAGGAAAATGAGAAAGATGGATTTCAAGGACTTGAATGTTATCATCATTTGACAATGCTTTATGAAAGTATCATTGAGCCTCATGGCACCTTGCCACTGCAAATTGTGGATCTCAAATTGAACAAACTTTTGGTTGTCTCACTGGCAGTAGTCGTGACTCATGCTGAGTAAGCAAAATTCTTGAGGTTTATTAGTTTTTCCTGAATATGCATAATTAGTTTTAGAAAATTTGGGTTCACGTAAAGCAAGACACTGAATTAAGGTGACTTGGGTTTCAAAAATGTAAAAGATTAAAATAAAAATGGGCTCTGAAGTTCCACATTTGTCTTGCAATATTGCATCCCATTTGAACAGTCTACATTTTTGTCTTCCTTAATATTTACATTGATTTTATGCAATTTTAAGTTACATAGGATGATGCTACAGAATTGTTATTTATACCTAGAAGACAGTATAAAACAAGTTACAAAAACAAAAAAAAAAGCCTAAATTATTCCCTTTTATTGCTTGTTGAATTTTAATAGGAGAAAGCTAAAATTGCTTCTGAATTTATAAATTCATAAGCAATTAACTGGAATTTATCAAAGTCAGTGTTATGTGGCTTCTTCTGACCTTAAGTAAATTGGCAGTTATTCTAGTTTGCATTTGTAGCATTTCTGCTAGAGAACATACCAAGCTCCTAAGCATGCATGGTGAGGTATGTACGCTTACATATGTTTGTGTGTATACTTTATGAATGTTTAGATCTTTATTTAGGAAGGAGGTCTTCATTTCCCTCCCCTAATCAAAATAGTAAGCATCTGTGTTCCTTTTTTCATTTGATTAGCATGCTCTCATCCATCACTAGTCTTTGATATGAGCATCAGGAAATCATGTCCTTTTGTTTTAAATGATAAATGTGCCTTTGTCATGAATAGTTACAGACATTCCAAGATTTACATCTGAATTGTCAAAGTGTAACTGCACAGCTTCTCTGATGTGTGACATTATTAGTGAAATAAAGAACTTCTAATTTTTTATGGATAGGCCTTAAATATTGATACTGCAAGGCTAATTTAGTTGTGATGCTACAAAATTTTTCTTCATCCACTGTTTTCCTAAGATGTGTTGTTTATCAACAAGAGACAATCAGCTGCATGAGAATCTCTGCGGACATTCCTATTTATATGTTCCAAGCCTGTCTCTTCATGTTTCATTATTCAGGTCTGATGTCTAGTTAGCTCTTATCAAAGCTAATACCATCTGAAGTACCAGGCTTCCGGTGGTCACACGACCAACAGAAAAATTTCAGCCTGACTAATATTGTTAAAGACAGTATCTCTTTAAAACTGGGCTTTGTTTCAGTGTCTAGATCAATTATATCTTGGAAATTCATTTCAGGGAATGAGTCACTGATTGTTTCAATAGATGAAATACATCTGCAATTATATTCTACACATTTTTAAATGTAAAAAATAGCAAAAATACAAGTGTTTAGACTAAAGCTTTGGTACCATTCTGACTGTGTCTTGATACTACTAAGGAAGAAAGAGCTACTCTATGGCTGGCTTCTTATTATTGGGATTGTACAGTAAGTTAAAATATTTTATAAAACAAATAACTAGATGAGATTTTATCAACTATTTTGTCATCTATTTGTAGCAAAATTTGAATGTTTCAGGCAAATAGGTAATTTAATTTTAGTTCCTACAGAAAGCTAGTGTTCCTTGAAATCTCTGGGTTTACTTACACAGGATAAAACAGTTTTTTCCTCTATTTTTTCAGCTCTTTCATTTATTGTATTCTGTATGTATCATGGTTGAATTCATTTCATGTTCTAAGTGCTGAAATGCTGAAATTGAACCTTTGAAATTTATGGTTTCAAGATATTGCTATTTGTAATCTTTAAAATTTGCAAAATAGTTGAGAGTTTAGTGAGGGATCCCACAAAATTATTTAAGGGCCCATGATCATGAGCAGTTTATAATTCCAATATTCTGTAATGTCATATTTACAATACACTGCAATAATAAGAATTATTTTCGTTTACCCCAGGGACTTTGGCAGCAACATTTCTTTTGTAGTCAATTTTTTTTCCATGCTTGTTTAAATTATAAAATCATGTAAAATCAATAATATTACTTTTATCTCTTTATTTGGAAAGTGCGGTTTGTTTTAAAATAATGAAAATTACATGTGTTTCAGTCTTTCTGTAGAAGACTACTTTTGAAAGTATATTCTCATTTACTTACTTCAAAAGGAGAAATATCTTGGATCCTTTGCAGCACAGCCCAGCAAAGTGAAATGGTATTTTCTGGCGTACGAAGGATGCCTGTGAGTTTTTGAGACACTGAAGCTGTAACCAAACTTGAAGAAGACAATGATGGCAATGAGCTTCTGTCCAGAGTTAATCAGCTGCAGAATTTGTAAACTGCATATGTGTCAAAGTTGAAAATGTTAGCACTCTGATAGAAGCTTGAAAAGGTTAGAGCTGATAAAAGCCATCAGCAGTTAAAGAAGGTGATTTATGGGAATGTAATGACACAAAATGCCTCATTTATCACTCATATATAGATAGGTTAAGGTTTCTGTGTCATACTTTAAAAACTTGACCACTTAGAATTGTCAAAATAGGTACTTAATTGCCCATCATACATTTCAGTTCAAATTTCCTTTGCTTGAATTTTGGTGATTTTACTGTTTTGCTTCTCATATGGTTCTTTTTAAAGTCATTCATATTTCATATTTATTTCATATTTGTTTCAAATGGTATGCTCAGTGCTCTGTTAGAACTTTTATTAGGTAAAGCTGTTGATTTGAATACTGTCCAAGTCTTTTGTTGATTTACAATTTCATTCAGCCTAACTGTAAGGAAAATAACTGAAGGTTTCGTTTTCCTCTGTTCTATACCACTAATTCTCATCAAGAGTTTACAGCTTTCTAATTCAATCCTTACATTTCCTCTCAAAACTGAAATACGAGATTTAAAAGTGAATCCATCAACTGGTTTCCAGTTCCAGTCACTTAAGTTACTGTTTATCTCCATGCAAATTAAATTTAATCCAAAACTACCAGTACTGTTAAATGATCCTAAAACAAAATAAAAATGTTAAGAAAAATGCACAGTAGTGTGCGATCCTTTTACTGACTTAATGCGAGGATAGCAGCAAGCAGATCCCATAGATTTGAGACTGGCTGGTTTTAACTGTCCACAGTTTCATCGTAGTACTGTAAAAAAAAGTAAATGCAAACATGGATAAATACTTATTAAGGTGTTATCTATAAGACAATTTTTGTAAATTAAAACAACTACTCTGAAGACATTGTATTAATATTAAAATACAGGTTCAACTGCCAAAAAAAAATGGATGATAAAGTTTCGAAATATTTATTTTTCTTTACCTACTAATCCTTCTTAAACTATTTCATCCTCCTATTTCTAGATCTTACACAGAAAATTCCGAACAGAATAATTTCAATTTTTAATATCAAAAACTTACCTTTTTGTTAGCTTTCACAATTTATGGCCCCAGTTGTATAGCATTCTGTTTGTTCAGCGATGACCTTCCAGGTTCGATTTAAAAAGAAGTCGGAAGCATTTGTCATGTCTGCTCGATCTTGTCCAGAGGTACCTATTGTAATTATAAAGGACTAATAAGGTTGTTTATAATATAACAGTCTGACAACCCTAAAAAATCTTCTGGAAAGCAACTTCTCTTTTTTTTTATTTTGTCCTTCTTAAGGGAAAAAAAAAAATCTCTTACCTTCTTGCTCTGTGTTGCACTGCGTCTTTTTTAATTTAGATCAGAAAGCATAAAGAACTTAAGCCTTGAAAAACTTTACTTAGTTTTAAAAGATAAGCTGTATAATTTTGTCATTTGTATTGTCTTTTCAAAATACTCAGCACTAATGTGTCTGTAGTAGAGTTGCACCCTGTATTTAATTGGTGTATATAGAAGTGATTATGATGTACTTAGAAGCCCTGAATTCTTTTTACCACGTAACAAAAGAAACCCACTTATTACTGTGTGGCAAAAATATGTGATGTATTAAGATTGTGATCTCTGTTTCTTAAAAGAAAAAATCCAAATTAAGAAAATCCTATTTATTCTGTTATAAACATTATTACCATACTGCTGTAAGTGGGTGTTATTATAGTGGTATCTTTCATTATATGTCAGGTTTTTTTCAGTTGACTTATGATCATTTTTCCCTTCATATGCCTTTGTCTGGTTTCCTCTTTTCTCTTTCCTCCCCCATTTCAGCATCATCCAGCAATACCACTTTTTTTTTAGACATCTATATAAGGTAAACAAAAACCCAATGGAATTTGAATGTTTGACAGAAATGTTTACCTCTCTTGTATGGTATGTAACAACACTGGAGTTTTGTCAGGCTACCATACATCATTTAAATACCCTTAGACAGCAAAGGCAAAATCTTGACAATTCAGTAATCTCATCATGTGATTTCAAGAAGGCTTTTTTCATATCTACAATTGAGACAAATTTATGTTGTGTGTATTTATGGTTGTTAAACTCAAAATTGTCTCATTTCATTAATTTTTAACATTGTGCTCTCTTAATGACTATGAAGAAATGTATTAAAATGCCTTAATTATAGGGCTAGAAGAAGAGAAAGCACAAGTCTTTTTAGCATATGATCTTTCAATTGCTCACTAAAGGATAAAGAGGGCATTCAAGCGTGGTTTAGATAACTGTCAGCAATAATAAAATGCAAGGTAGTTTGTAGAGCCTTTAAAGATCTTTCGGGGAAGTAGATTTAATTAAAAAACAATAAAATGGACTTTTCATTTCAAAGAAATCCAAAATGTTGTAAAATTTTTGGATGCTGCGGTATTAAGAGTAATGTATGTTTCCAAGGATAAGGAAGAATAACTGAAAATACTCTGCAGACCACAAAGCACTGATAGCTTTATTTTGTCTGTGTTAATGTAAATCCTTCAGCTTCTAAAACACAGACTATGAATAGCACATTAGAGACATTTCAAGTTTTCTGAACTGTGTGATATTACTTGTTTGGTTCTTTTGGCTTTTAATAAGGGTTGTTTTTAGAAAAAATAGGAGGTGAACACGTAGCTTCTTATTGTAAAATTATGTTCTCACAATTACTCTCAGAACCATACAATTCCTATACTGGCAGAAGTTCAGTTGCCTATTTCAGAGTCTATAGGTTCCTACTCTTCATAGTTGCCTGTCTTATGTACCATGGAAATACATTTTGAAGTATATTTCTGATTTCTGATTTTTTTCTTCACACAGAATCAAATATCACATTTGATAGTAATGTTTTTGGCTGTGGGGTGTGTTGAAAAGTTTATTCAAGCACTTGTTCTGCATTACTGAGTTTTATCTCCTCTGCCAAACTCAACTTAAGTTTAAGAGCAACCTAACTTACATTTGATCAGCAGTGGTTTATAAACAACATTGACTGCTGTCTTTTTAAAGTTGTTTGCACCCTTGCTGTTCCAAAGCCTCATGCTTTCCTGAGGACATTTTTGTGATTTTTCTCTCACTTTGGTGCATAGCTTTAATAGGTTTTAACCAGTTTGTTTGTTGTAGCCAAGTACCAAAGGAATCTGCATGAAAATCATCTTTGTGTTGCAAGGTGTTTTACAGGTAAATCAGTTTCACCAAAGTGCATTTTCAGCATTTGCTGAAACTCTGTCAGTTTTTTAGTTGCAAGTACTGGCCCTAGTACATTATAAAACTTGTTCACAATGAAAACGTGACTTCAATATTTAGGGACTTTTTATATCCTCTAGTAAATTTAGTTTGGATTGTTAATTCATAACAGTGTTCACTTTGTCACTGACTGATCATAAAACTGGAAAACATCCGTATTGTTGGAGTTAGTGACTTTTTTTAAAGAAAAAGAGTTTGTTTTCTGCTTGCTCACATACCTTGAACTGGAGCACAAATGAATAGCACAGCCTCTGTAAAATACACTGAGCATATGAGAAAGATAGCTAAAAATGTACAAATGTCTGGTACTGTTCTGCACAAAAGTGCCTCACTGCTTTCTTCATTGCTGGGTTTCCTGAGGCTTGAGAACTCAGACCCTAAGCTGCAACAGACACATGCATGGTAAGCTTTGGCTTATTTTTGACAAAGAAGTGCCTGACATTATCCTGTTATCAAAGTCCTTCTGTTTTCAGCTGGTTGTGTCAATTTCTTTCCACTCTTCTCTCCTGGTTTGGTAGGACTATTAAGTGTGATAATGTTTCTGTAGAATATGCTCTACTATGTGAATATATTCTGTAATCTGGGCTCCTGCAGAATCATTAGTTTTGGTCACCTCTGTTGGGCTTGGAAGTTCAGTAGTAGCTCAGGTCAAATGTGGAGTCTGCTTCCTTGCCTTTTTACTAGTGATTTGTTATCTGCTTACCAGCATTTTGAATGGTTGGGTTTTTATGACATTGCTGTCATGATTCATTCAGTTTTTCTGTTACAACTGCTGTAAACTTCTGTAGACACACTAAGCTTTCATAGATTAAAATTTACTATCACACTGTAGTGTTTTTCCTTTTGTTAAAAATCACATTTCCTATATTTAAAGACCTCTCCTTCATGCTAACACTTTATTAAAACCAGTAAACTTTCTGTATCATTTCAGTACATTGAAGTGCAATGTTCAAGAGAGGAGTATGCATTGTTGGAGGGCTGAAAGCTTAAACTTCTTCAAGGGCAGACTCTAGCTCCTAATGTGTTTGCCCAGTAGTTAACATCTAGTCTCACTACAAGCTGAGGGTTTCATGATGCAAATAGTAAAAGACCAAGATAGAGTAAAGGTCTTCGTTTATATTGTTATGCACAATGATTCTTAGTAACTGATTCTTGGGCATGTGCCTCTGGACAATGGACAGGGTAAGCTATAACAGATGTAAATGTAGCTTTGAATCTGTTCCATTGCTGATCTTGTTTGTTTGCTCCAGCAAATTACTTGTTGCTTCTGTATTTAAAATTTACTACTGTAAAAGCCTGATATTGCATAGTTAAACTGCATTTCTTAAAACTCGAGGTAGAAGACACTACAGATAGAGACATAAAAATAAGCTTTGTTATGAAAAACTTCTTTTTTTGTAGCAAAAGTGAAAACCTAAGCACAGACCTTCTCATGACTTTCGTTTTCTTAGGACCATTTACAGGGTGTGAAGGAAGAGAAAAAGAATCCAGAAGTGCTATCTGTGCTTTGACATAAACCATTATAAAAACAACATAAAGTTACAGATATTTTTTGGCTTGTGTTAAGGAGATAAAGGCTAAGATTCTAGGAAAAACACAAATCATGTCAAACTACTACTCAAATCATTCTTCTCTGCAAAGTGTCCAGAGGTACAAGTTCAGAGAGAGCAGTCTTTGTTCTCTCTGCTTGGGGAAGGCTTTCCCATTTGTACAATGCTCACTATACTGTCTGTTGTGTCCTGTGTTTTTCTGCTCCTTCTCTGTATGATCATCGTGTGCAGCTCTGAAAATTAATACCCCTGCTTGTAGATTTTTTTTTAAAATTTCATCACCACAAGACCAATATGGTGTAGTAGCATTATAGCCCTTAACCTGCTGAGCCTCTGCTCTCTCCTTCTTGAACAGACCTCAAGTGAGCCTGGGTCTGTGGAATTGGTGCAGAGGGAGAATCTCCTTCATGTGCAAATCTCAGGAAAACATCTGCACCATAAGGTAGATCTCACCTCAAAGTGCATATGTATGCATATGTCTGAATTATATAAATGTAAATAAAATATTAAATATAAATATAAGGTAATCTTATAATAGGTATTTTTGTGCATATCAATATGCATATGGTTCATATTGGAGCTAACAACAGTTCAAAATTGTGCCTTGCTGTTGATACATTTGTTATATCTCATCTATAATATTCTCTCCCTACTTTTGCCATGTTGCAGGAGTGAGTCTTAACTGAAATTATTAGAAAAATTGGGGTTTTTTAAGAACAAAAAATATGAAGACTCTGTAGTTAGTTGCAGATAAGACAAACAAAAGGTGTTAACATCATGTGATGTTTTTTTACCTATGAAGTACACTGTGTTGCATGAGTCTTCTGTGACATGAGGGAATTTGTGTACATTGCTGTCAGTAGCTCACACTCTCTGTTTCAGAGTATTAGTCAGATTATTCAGATTTTATTAGAACCCACTGAGTTTTACATAATTGAAATTGTAGCAATAGCTAAATGCTATGAATGCAGAATCTTTGCTTAGCCAAATATTCTTCTCCAGGGTTTCAAAGGAGCCCGGGAGAAGTGGGAGAAGCTTGAAACTCAAGTCTGATGCTTAAAAATGTTGAAATTTTATTTAGATCTGTATTTACCTTTTTATAAAATCTAAAAATTATGCATAATGGATTTTTCTGTTTCATTGGTCTCATAAAGCAGCAAAAGTATTACATGCAGAGTTTCTGCAGTAATTGCTCGTTTTAAAATGTGAAGTTGTAGGATTGCAGTAATGTGTCACTGTAGACAGGTTTCTGTACACCTGCAAGGTAAATATTTCAGATATATTGGGAGAAAAGTTGTTTAATAAGTTGTTTATTGTCTAAATGCTACCAAATGCATATAACTGAAAAAAATTATCATCACATTTGTTCATCATGTGGCCATCATGGGCATCTACAGAAGATACACATCTTTTTTTACGTGGAATTAATCTAACCAGCAGAGATCTAATTCTTTTTGAACTCAGTGGAAAAACTTGTGCTGTCCTCAATGCAAGTAAGAATAAAGCTGCCAGCAGTACTAGTTTTGATGGATGATTGTACTGAGAGTAAATTGTAGGAAATCCAAAGAAAGGCCTCTAAGATGGAGAAGGGACTGGAGTATGTTTCTTATGAAGAGAGGCTGGGAGACCTCCAGCTGGTTAGTGTGGAGAAGAGCAGAGTCAGGAAGGATCTTACTAAGGTCCATAAATATCTGAAGGGAAGAAGTGAAGATATGGAAGCCAGGATTTTCTTAGTGGTGCCCAGTGGGGGGGTAGGAGATAACGGACACAGATTGAGATACGAAGAATTCACTGAAATGTTAGAAAAATACCTTTTCATTGTGTGAGACTGAAGCAGTCTCTTTGAAGACGTTGTGCAGTCTCCATCCCTAGAGCTGTTCAAAACCCTACTGGACAAAGCCCTGATCAACCAACTGCAGTTCACTCTGTCTAGCAGGACTAGACTACCTCTAAAGGTTCCTTTTTGTTTGTGTATTAGTTTATTTAGAATTTTTTAGTTTGTATTGCCTTTTTTTTTTAAAGTCACAGAGTAATCAATGTCGAAATAAGTGGGAGAAAGGAAAATCTAAAGAGCTTTATTCCAGGAGACTGCTGGTTTTACATTTAGTTTTCCTAAATTAAGAAAACCTTTCTTAAGTTTAAAGGATGAGAGAGAAAACTAGGCTGAAATCTAACAATATGCACTAAACATCAGTAAAATACCAAAAATTAAAATAATTACTTAAACAGTTGGAACATTATGAAGGCATAATGTAAGGAAAGTAGTAAGGGGGAGGTATTTATAAGCCCTATTGGTCTGGAGTTTGGAGATCAGTTCACAGAAGAGTACTCAAATGCAGACTTACAAAGTTAGCCGACAGATCCTAATATGTTAAAGGTTGTAATCTTTTGAAAGAAGCTGGTTGGCTTTCCTGTTGGCCCTCCTATCAACTTTAACCTCCAACCTTCTCCGGCATGTATCACTACAAATAAAACTGCTGAGGTTTGACAAGAGGATATAAAGTCACTAGGCCATCGCACAGAAATCTCTACATGATTTTCTTTAACCTAAACCCTAAATGAACACTTCTTAAAGTCAGGGGTTTTAATAAGAAGTCATAAACATTCACTCATATCACTTTAGTTTTAATAATTACTGTTTTAACAGAGAAGAGAAGAAATATACATAGTAAATTATGTTTGACAACTGGAATTTCGTGGTTTTGTTATTGGTTGTCTTTGACTGTTATGTGAATTGCTGTTCTTCATTTTAATGTATACTTTTTCATGCAAGCTGCATATGATATCGATATAAACATGGCATTTGTGTACAGTGTATAAATGAATTTTTAGCTCTTGATTAAGGCAAACCAGATGACAAAAATAACTTATATGTTTGTATTTACCGATGTCAGAATAATAATCTTTAGATCTGTAGTCACCTATTACGATTTCGGCTTTTCTTTCTCTGTAGTATTTTGTGTGACTTTACACAATCCCTTTAACAACCTAGGCATTTTGCAGGCCATAACTACTACATTTTTTTCATAATTATTCCACTCCTGGAAGCTGCTTGTAGTTTTCATTTTGCCAGAGCTGCCATCCACAGTACTATTGTGTCACAGAATCACTCAGTGGGTGTTACTGACATACACCATTACTAATGGTATTAATTCTTGTGGATTCCCTATTCTTATAAGCATCTGATCTCTGAACATAGACTACATATTACTTAAACTGTATTACAATCCTAAAATTATCTTTCTTACCATATCAATTCCAAGTTAGGATTTCTGTCTTGTAGTCTGCTATTTGCATGACAAATTTTATGGTGATGTATAATAACTCTCTTCATGCTTTTTGTTGCTTGTAGATTGTCATATTTTTCACTTACAAATATGTTTTTTTCAGAGCACTTTAAGGGCTGTAAAAGCAATCTCTTCCTTCTGAAGTCCTTCCTTTCTTTGCCCAAGTTCTGTTCCTTGTATGAGCCACTCATATGTTCATTTCTTTGTCAAAGTTCACTTTCCATTATTAGGAAAGTACTACTCTTTATTTGATGAGGTACATACATCTTCCATCCTTGATTATGCTTTCTATGGCTTTTCAGGCTTCCCTCACAAACATAACTAGCAGACACTGGGCAGCAGTTTTTTCCTTTTCCTAAGCGGTTGCAGTGCACTAGTCAAGTCTCAGTAGGTCCCACATCTTGCTGTTCTGATGATTCCATATTCCTATAACATTTAATTGGTTTTCATCTTTAATTTGTTGAATATAAGCTTATTACATAAGTGCTTTGCTGTTGTAGATGCACTATGCTATTGTCTGTTGTCTGGGCTTATGTTTTTCATCTGCACTTGGATAAGTGCAGGTAATAACTAAGTGGTCCATAGAACGTAGCTAAGGAAAACAGGCCTTTTGTATGTCAGTTTGCATTCATTATCTATATAGGATATATTATATATAGGAAACCTGCTAGGCATTAGGATGTTGCAAATAAAAATACTGATTTCCACACTTGTCCTAGTGGAATCCCTAACAAACTTCACATAGATTTCTGGTGCTGCCTGTATCCAGCAGTGGATGTTATTTATCAAACCATGCAGTATGTAAATTCTGGAATTTAGATATTCCTGGAAGATTGAGAACTGATTGAATGGAGTTAAGGGAAAGCTTTTAAAAAGCTAAATATAGTTAGTTATTTCTTCTCCCAGCAGGATTTTAGATTGCATGAGTTGATATAATATCAAGAGGAGTATAATTTAACTGAAAATGCAAGAATTTGGTCACACCCTGCACTTCCCCCTGCAAAAATCTTCACCTACTACTTGTATTTTCCTCTGCAATTGCAAGAAATTAGCATGGTGTCAATCTGTGTTCCTTTAGTATTACCCTTGACATTTAGTGCCCATCATCTTCTAAAAGTGAGGCAGGAAGCTGACTAGAAAGCTACAGGTGACTACTACTTGAGGAGAAAGTTAAGATGAGTTTGCAAAGGAGTTAAAATATTAATACATTAAAGCAAAAATAATAAATGGCTTACTTACTCTTTCAGTCCACCTGTATTACATTCTGAAGACTCGTGTATAGTAGACTAGCAAACCCAGACTTCAAAAAAATGGCTTTCAGGTATTAAAGGTTTACCTGACACTATCAGAGATTTCTGATGCTTCTCATGTAAACACTACTACCATATTGCTTATCAAAGCACACAGGAAAGTGTTTTCTGCTTCTATAAAGTTACAGGGTGGTCACAATAGACAGGACACCAACATCTGTCTGGCCATTATGAAGGGATTGCCTTTTGTATTAAGCTGTTACACTACCTCACTGGAAACTGCTGTCTGGACACTTGGGGTGTAAGAATGTATTTGCAGTGGGAAAATTACTGTCATCTCATCATACTCAGTTATGACTTCAGGATCATCCTCAAGTAATATATATAGAAGTGGCAGAGCCAAAATATAAGCATAAAGTTATTAATTGAGGAGTGATTAAGATAACATGTGATATCCATAGGAGGTGTTCAGAGAGCTTTGTAATGGGCACAATAGCAATGATTAGAAGAAGGAATGCTGATCCCTTCATGCATGAAATAGTTTATCCCACTATGGAGCCCAGGAAACTAATAAAGCTTCTGTGGACCAAAGCCATAGAGGCTTAAATTGACCAGATTAAGACATTTCTAGAAATGCTTGCCTTTTTTTTTTTTCATTTTGTTTTGCATGACTTAGGAATGAAGATCAGAAGAAGCAAATAGTAAAAAGAATAATCTCAGTTACTCACCACAGTAGATCAGTAATTATCCTTGCCTTTTAAAAAGGCAATTTTTAACAGTTTAAAAATATGAAAGTAGTTATATGGAGTTTTTGTCCAGTTTTTGCAGTGAATTTTAGTGGTTAAAAAATGTTTGGGATTCAAGAAATGTGAGCATAGTTTAGTCTGGTACTGATTTGGAACCTGGAAATAGATAAGTGGAACCTAAAGGCACATATGACTTGATAAGGTCTGTAAATGTTTCTACATGAAACACAAACACGTGAGGATGGCAAATTTTCTTAATTTTTAAAATGTTTATACCATTTCCATCTACTCTTTTATAGAAATGCTGTTCTGTATTTCCCTATCAAAAAAAATTCTAATGAAAGTAAATGCCATAAATATACATTGGAATACTAGAAATATATAAACACTTCTCACGTTTCTTTTATGTATGCTCTGTATTTTTTTTCAAACCATCCTTTCCCACACTGACTCTGATAACCATGATTTTCATAGAAAATCTTACTATATGTTATTGTATGAGACTAAAAAAAATAAAATACACTGTATAATTTAAAACTACAGTATTTAGTTGCTGATATTTTCCACTGGATGTGAATGCTAAGTTGAATGTTCAAAGGAGGTAGCCATTGTTTTAGGCTGTCAGCATATAATCCCTGAATATTTGTACCACATAATTGCTTTATCCAATTAGATCTGATGACAAACTGAAAACTTGAAAGAAAACTTTAGTGGGAACTAAAGATTTGGAATGCTGTTTCATATCCTAAAATCAGTAAAGAAAAGGAATTTTTCAGTGTTCATAAAGAAGTTTGAGAAGAAATTGGAATAGGAATCAACTTTACTGTTTCCCTGCTTTATATTACAATTATAAGGAAATCTCTATCTGCTGGAACTTACTATGATCCAGTATTCATTATGTAAGTTTTCATAAGATTTAACCAAAGTAACTAATAGTCATTTTATGACATAAGTTGATGTCATATCTGGCATATTCATGGAAAAAATTCAGGCAACAATACACCTACCTCCTTCTGCAGGTGTACCCATCTTTTTACCTTGGTTGGACTCACACCATGCAAAGATCAAATTTCAGGCTTTCAACATAATTGTTTCCAAGTGCAAACACGTTACACATATGTAGCAATGAATAGCTGTACTAATTTGTATGTTAAAAACCTGCATGCACTGTTTTGGCTTAAAATCTTTTATTCAAATAAGGAGAACATATTAGTATTTACCATCAAACATTTAAATTCTCATTGTCTCCTTAATTCAAAAGCAAAAAGCCACTTGCAGCCTGTAGGCCATGGAATAAAATCACATAAATAGACGGATAAAAATGCAAGGTCACCCTCTCATATTCATAGTTTTCACATCTGACACTTTTTTCCCCCCTATGGTTAATGCATGGAGTAGTTGAACTGAGTTTTTAGTGCTCTTTTTGAGGCAAATAAAACTAACTTTCAGATATTGTCCTTACTTCTAAGTAATCCAGTTTCTTAAAGGGTAAGTCTGCAGAGAAGGTAATAGAAATAATTACGAAGAAAGCCTTTATAATGTGATTTTAAAAATTCATTTTTGTGCTGTTACCTAGTTATGACTTTTGGAATACAGCACCTCTAATATATTTTTACATGATACATAATTAAACTATGGAACTCACTGTGATTGTGTTATTGACTCTTAAGTTTTCAAAAAACAAGAATACTTGAACATAATACTATATCTATTAATGTTTTAAAATACTTCAATGTTATATGGGATGAAATATAAATACATAGAAGATGTGAAAGACTTTCCAAATAAATCTTTACTTGCCTTGCATAAAAGAGATATGGACAAGATATATTGGAGATGGTATTTTGGGATTTCTGTTTTGTTATGTTTTTGTTCTTTTGAAGCAGTTTAGTTACTGTTCAGAATGAAAGGCACATTTTGGAACAGTTAGTTTGGTATTTTATGTCATTATTCTCCTTAAATTTGATTATATCCTTTTTATTATGGGAATATGTGTTTTAAAAATACGTCATTCCGCTAAAAAGTATGAATTAAGATAAAATTATCATCTTGGTTTTTATATTTCATATTTGGAGATGTTTTGTTAGTGTAGGAAGTGGCTTAGGAAGGAACTGTTTCCCTCCTCTATTACATATCATCTTTGTTAGTGTTTACTATGTATGTTGAAACTACATCCAGAAATCCTAGTAAAATATGCTAGAAATTGCTGTAGAACAATTGTTTATTGTACAGAGTTAAATGTTCAAGTATAATACACGAGTCAACAAATGTTTACAGTGCAGTGCAAAGAGGTGGTAAGATAATATTGGTCAGCAAAATATTCACTGATCTGAGTGCATCAGAAGCCTGCTGAATTTTTCATGTTTTGACAGCTGAGATATTTAGAGGAAAATAACAGATTGCTTTTGTTAATGTTTTTTGAGAATTATTTCTAACCTTGAGAGGCAATTGGGGATAAAGAATAAAGGTGGTTTGCCAATTCAGTGTGGAATTTGACAGCTTGCTAGCGAATGGAGAGAGATGATGGAAACGTGAAAGGCATATAGGTCTTCCTCTGTAATAGTTTTCCACTTTCCATATACAAAGAAAGAAATTACGTACTTAAATAGTCGCACGATTGTTTTGCAGAGTTGTTTTGGATGGAGATAAACAGAGCAGGCTGCACTGATCAAGTTCATAAAAAGGTACTTTGCTTCTATATATAGAGGAAACTGACACTTTTATGGGGTCTCATCTGTAGATTAAATGAGAAAGTAGCAAATAATATAATGACACCCTGAAGAAAGAATTAGCCAGATTTAAACATTTCAGATATGAGGAGGTTCAGAGAGAACTCCAAATGGAGACTGATGAGAGGGCTATAGGTGTTTTTAGCGTATGAAAATGATCATGTTGACTATAGTGTTTAAGAAAGAAGGGTGAGAAGAATAAAGGTTCACTTAGCTAGGTTGGTAATGACCTAGTTATGAAATACATAGAGTAAGTTGTCAGGGTATAGGCCCCTGGCATTAGTTTGAGCTTTCATGAGACATACCAAGGAGAAGTGGTCCTCATCTATCATCCCATATGTTATTGACTTGTGCACTGTAAAAAGGGAGCAACTCAAGTGTGACTTTGAGAGATCCATTACAAATCTGGGTCAAAATGTCCGTGTTGTACCTTTACCAGCAATGAAATTTCCACCTCTGTTGGTTTGATAACGTACACCACATGCTCATAATGAGTTAATTCTCCAAGAATCTGGGACCTGTATTCTAAGTGGAGTGCAACAGCAGAGAGACATTCTTCAAGCCCTCTTGTGACTTTCTCAAGTTCATATTTCAAGATTCTACCCATACTGCAATGCCTGTCTGCATTTCTCATGACCTATGTAGATGTACTGAAGGAGTAAGGTAGATGTACTGACTGAAGCTGAGCTTAAGTTATAGTTTCTAAATAAGATTCTCCTGTGTAAGATTTAAAGAGGCTAAGCTCAAAGTCCTTGGGAACTTCCTTGAACAGTAGAACAGTTCTGGAAAATAATCTGTAAGACATGCAATTGCAATTCTAAAACAAAACCCAAATATCCAGCAGCAGGAAACTCACTTTCAGATGGTAGCCTTTCAGAAGCACTGACCCTGTGAACCCTAGACTAAGGCTGTACATCAAGTCCAGGGGAGATTTGCATTTCCTTCTGCTTCCAATACAAGTGCTACTAACTTTTTTTAATTAAAGTCATAGAAATTTGGGGGTGGAAAACTCAGGAAAAAATAATTAAACTGTTTATCTTTTGTTAATGAGATAATTTAATGTTCTAGTTGTTTTTTATTTTGGAGAAACTCTTTCTTCTATGGCATATCCAAACTTTAGCTGAGATACCATCCTGAACTGCAACCTGCTGGTTAAATTTATGAGCCTGGAGGTTATGTTGGGCATAGAAGATGCAAGAATAGCAAGAGAAATACTCTACCAAGACCATACTGACTGTAGTCAGATTTGGAGGGTAATCATCTTACTTTTAGAGGCCTGGTCTGCAGATAACGAGTTTTTGTGTCTACCATCCTACATTGCAAATAATAAGTTTTGTTATTTTCCCAGTTCTGATAGTGGTAGTATTGGAACATTATATTATGTATTTGATGGGGAAACAGTAGTGCTGCCATTTGACAGGGTTCTAGGGATTTTGCTTTTCTTCCAGTGTTTTTGATGTAAATCATGATACTGTTTGACTCTTAGGGCCTGAAGATAGAATGAGATACACTCTGTAGTGTTTCAGAACTGAAACAGAAAATAGCTAAGAAAACACTTTTTGATTTAGTGAGTTAAACCTGATTTTAGAAACTCATGAAACCTTAAAAGAAATTAAGGAAAGGCAGTGAAGGCAGTACAAGGAGCTGAACATTATGTTATATTTGTTACTTGATCCCCTTTGTTTTCTGCATTCATACTTTAGACTGCCCAAAGCTTAGGACTTCCAGACTTTATGAAGCTGCATTTCTGCATATGGAAACAATTCTTCTGGTACCCCACAGTGCACTCCTCTGGATTCTGATCCTTTCCAGATCAGTAGTTAGTATATGATGTTACAGGACAATGCAAGTTCCATTGACTTCATCAAGTTCTATCTATCAGGCACAGTCCCACAGAGAGTTAGTAATGTGTTTTCATTGTTGCCTTCGCAAAAGATGTGCGGTGTCTTTGTTTGTCTTACTCACACACTCAGGATAACGTGGTTTCTCAGTTCTCTTTGGGCTTTGATAGAATTTTTTAACTCAACATGACACATATCTTGATAACACCAGTTCTGTAAGTTTACTACTTTACCAAGAAGCCCTATTAACTTTTTTCTCAGGTCAATAAAACACGCAAGATATTTTTTAAAATTTAAAGTATGTGTTGGCTCTGTCATGTAGACAATCACTGTAATTTTTCACTTAGAATTTTTAGAACCATTTGCAGCTTTTAAATAAGTGTATATCCTTCATGTACTTTAGCACATCAGTTCTTAAATTTCTCTTTGTAAATACATACAGTGAGGGGGGAAATTGCCACTTTTTAAGAGGCCTTTTGATTTTATGACAAGCCTCAGTTGGACATGACATTCTAAAAAGCTCATGCTTCAAATAAAATGAAAGAAAAAAATAACTTGCAAAAATGCTTACAGATCAGCATTATTAAATAAGAACTTAAAACACAAGCAATTTGTGTAAATAAAGGAAATTAAATCAGGACAAATCTGGGGAAAGACAAGAAGAAGGACGTGAAAAAGGAAGATATTGGAATAGTGAGTATATGAATTCCTGTTTCTGTGGTTAACATGAATTTTAAGCCATTCCTGTTACAAAACTCAGAGTGAGTATGTGTATGTTGTGAAAGCCAGTCTCTTTAAATTCAATGTAGTTGCCTCCTTTGATCTGTATATACAGCAATCTGGCTATTTTATGTGTGTTAGTCTCTGCAGAAACAAAAAATAGAGATTTTTTTCAGCAGTTACCTTTCTTTTCATGCTTTGAGGTGATGCTTTCCAAAGTCCAAGTTTAAGGCCCCTTTATTTAAAGTTTAATACTACTGTTAGTATTTCATTTGATTTTGGGAGGAAGAAGAAACACAATTTCCACATGAAAAATAACATTTTTTTTCTCCACTTCCAAAATAAAATATTAACACAATAAACCACACATAATTGTTACTTGCCCAGCAGCCTGTGCAGGATGCCTGACCTAGAACAATAAATACTGTGGAAAATTATAATTCTTACAGCATTTTCTAGATGAAATAATTTTTTTTCCAGAGACAATGAGTACCTGGCCACTAATTGCATTGGTCTGGAATTTTAACCAACTTGTGTCAATGGTTCTTAATGGAATCTTTCCTATTTTGTAACATATGGTTTGCAAGGCATGGCTTCAGAGGTACATCATTTTGTTCTTTAGGGATGACTAGGAGTCTAGTATTTGAAAAGTTCACAAGAAACCTTTTAACACAAAATTCTAAAAGTATCATGTGTGCTAATAATGTATTTGCGTACTCTGGGATTGACTGTTATTGTCAAAGCTTTGTATTACAAAATAAATTCAACCTGATGATCTTGTGTTTCAGAGTCAAATTCTAAACTTTGTTTTAAAAGTTTTACAAGTTTTACAAGAACCATTTCCTTGGAGTTACAATGTCCTGTAAACCAGCTGACGAAAGTATGGATCCAAATGCTGGTGACCTTGATGCCGAAGGAACCACTGAAACCTGAAGGAAAGTTATTCTGCAAACTAGAAACAGTCAAGCAGGAAGTGCCCATGCATTGCTTTGTTCTGTTTGTCCTTTGCAAAAAAAATGGGTGTTTCGTGCAAAAAATTGCGCCATCAAATTTTACATTTGGAATACAATTAATTTCATGAATCATATGTGTAACTTAAAGGTTACTATGGTAACATTGCCACATATTTTACTTTAAGGTACTTTAGGTAAGAACTATGTAACAAAGAGGTGACTAATCATCATAGTACTGTATGCAAAATAGGTAAATTATTGTTATGACAATTTATGGGCCCTATTCAGCACACAGTGATGGGTTTAAGTGCCTAACTTAAGTGCCTGCATTGCTTGCCCATGATATTTGTACTTAAAACATTTATCTACATATGTTGGAATTTCTGAATGAATATTTCAGAAGTTTTAACAGATGTAATGTTATTAATTGTCTTTGAAACCTATATATTATATTAACTAGTGGATGTAGCACTTGGGGATGCATGTTTTAATGCATGTAGGGTTTTTTTTTAGTGTGGATGAGACAGATGTTTAATTCTGAATATACAGAATTAACAATCTGTTATGGAACATGAAATTGTAAGAAACTAAGAGCTCTGTTTTCATCTCTTCCAGGGTGCAACTGTTGTGGGTTTGGGTGGAAGAGAAGTTTTACTTCTTAAGATATGTGAATGCTCCATATGCAATTTTTAACCTGACAGGATAAACTGATTTTCTGTTTTAAAATCTGAAGTTACAGGAGATATAACTTCAAAGTGAATAGTGAATCAGAGCTATGTTTATCCCTCTTATATGTCAGAGTTTAAGTGCAATGTTTTATGTATACAGTCATCATGACAGTTAAAAAGGCTATAAAGAAAAGCAATTATATAATTGCTTTAAAGAATTAAGTAGCACAGATAAAGGCTTTTAGAAACTACAGAGCAGTTTTAATAATTATATCACCTGAAGTCAAGCTGCAAAATTATGTCCTAATTATTTGCAATGAGTAATTATATATAAAGTTGTAAGCTTTAAAGACTTTATGAGAGATGGGGAGTTCTTTGATTTATTTTTTTCCCAACACACACTAAAACAATACCCCATCATTTTCTATTTTAGCAGTTTTCACAACTTAAACATTAAATTCTTATTGTTGCTTTCTGTTATATTAGTAGTGTGTGTTTTGCAATTCTAATCTTCATGTTTTTCTTTCTTTATCACCGAAGCAGGCCTTTTGAAGCCAGGGAATTTTTCATAGCAATATTGACAGTGTTCGCATTTGCATGATGACAGCCAAGGAATGGAGCAGTAATTTTTGAAATTGCAGAAGTATTTAGAACACTGATAAAAGCTGAAATATATTTTTGATGGATTGAAGTTAAGCATACATGATTTTTCCTGCTGTCAAAAGGCTCTGAATTTAGTGAATATTTGCCTGCTGTGAGAATGCAAGATTAACATCACAACCATCACCCGGGCACCCAAACCCTGCAATTTAATAGCTTTTTAGGTTCTTTCCTTTTTCTAAACAGCAATTAATCTCATTTTAGTACAATTTTCTCGTTTCTGAAGTCGCTCATTGAATCGCTGTTTTGTTCATATTTGGCTTCAGCTCCTCTGCATAGTCATTAAAGTCCCAATTAATGTCACCTTTAGCTGAAGAGTACTCATTTTTATTGAGAAAATGACAGTTGCTGCCATGAGTAGTGCAGTGTAATATACATTAATTGCCCTGTAACACTGGTAATTACGAGTTTTTCAAGCCTCTCAGTAAACTGTCATGCCTAGACAAGACTGTGCTAAAATAGATTACTCATTAGGGAGACCTGTCCTGTTTTCTGGTGGGTTCTTAGTGTTGGTTTAAAAAAAATCTTGAGTTTGAACAAATAGTTGCCAAAAGCAATTTCCTACAACAACATGTCTGTGTTCAGTTTTCCAGCCATCACTTCAGCTTGCGGTCAGCAAACAGACAGGGTGCTGTGGACTCTAGAGATGTCAAGATTTTTATTTAGGTGGATCACAAGGATAAGCTTAGCAATGTGCAATTCAGTGCTTAATATAAATGTTATTAAAGCTGCCTTTTTCAGTCTTGTGTTTGTAACAGGTCTACCTGGCATTTTAGAACAGTCAACATCATCAATATTTTATGCTCCAAAAGACTTTAGCGCAGTGCTACAGACTGTCCAGGGAGTTGGAATTACTAAACCTGCTCTCACATAATTCTGTGTAGGAATATCAGGGATTATGTTGTATATTATGTGGAATAATTATCAGATCTTTCAGGAGCTGAGTGGCATTGCAAGATGTACCTTTTTAAAAAATAGAAAAAAATATGTGGAAAAAATTTGGTTAATATTGTGACCACCTTGGCAAATGAGGCTTTGATGCATATGTTGTTAGAAGACCCACCTTCTGATTGACTTGGGAAATGGTGGGAAGCAAGGAATGTATTTCACTGCTTTCTCTTTCTCTTGCTCTCCTATTTTATGTTTGTTTTTAAGGACAAAATAGTCTCTTTTAAAGCTCATTGCGGCATTGAACTGACAAAAGAAAACCTTTATTTTATCTTTGTTATAACACCTGCTTCAGGCAATCTGCTCTTTCGCGCTCTCTCTAAACGAATTTTGTCACAGCCTTTCATATTCTTCTGTGGTGATGAGCTAATGAAAGTAGATAGTACAATTTGTGCTGACCAGGTAGCAACTGCCAGCTTGCAGCTGAGAATAGTTTAAAGAAATAAATAAAATATAGCGTTATAGCACTGATTTATCCATTACATGACATTAATAGTGAGAAACCTTGGTGTGTTTATCTGTTTGTATTGGTGTGCATTTATCGAATTGTTTATGACAAGACTAATTGGGGTAATTGTAGACACTGAAATTACCTGTCAGCTATATGTAACCACACTCCCTTTCTTTCTGACAAATGATGACAACTGAGGGACCCCGTAGCATTACTCATGATGGCTTTTCGAGTGGTAATAAGGACAATAGGGGCCTTGGCTAATTTGACATGGACAGCCTTCACAACAAGAAGCCAGCTAAATGACTTGTCAGTAGGGGAAAGAAGTCAGAAAAGTAATGGAGTCCCCCATGGCGCTCTGACAGGGAGATGAGGCAATTTCAACGGAAAGTGAAAAGGCTTCAGTTTGTCAAGTATTTAGAACAATCAGAGAACAGCTAGAGGCTGGAACCTGACAATAAATTTGTGAACCATGGTAGCAGTTTCATATAGGTCAGTTATTTCATAATGGCTGTGAAGCTTTCAGAGGTTTCTGCTTTCGTAGCATACTTCACATCAGCCAACTGGTGCTTTGTCACCTTAAATTTGTGCTTCACTTTACACAGTAGGAATAATGGTTAAGGTTACAGAGGAACGGCAGTGTAAGACAGCATGATCTGCAGACACCAATCTGTTGAAAAGTAAACAAAAATTTAGATAGTAATACTGTGATTGCATCGATTACAAGCTAGAGGTGTTAACATGTTCCTTACGATTTTGGCCTACATCCTTTTTATAGATAAGTAAGGTACTTAATTTCTCGTGGACAAAACCAATGAAACATAAGCCTCTGATCCTATCCTTTTTCCCTAGTGTACAGTTAAATTTTTTAAGATTCGTTTCCTGATGCTTGTTCTTGAAATGTATTCTGGTTCTACAATTTTGACGTCTGTTGAGACACTGATGACACAAAAGAATTGGGAATATTTTTTTTCTTGGCTGCTCAGTTTAAGGTGATTCTTCAAAGTGCTTTTTAAAAAATCGCGATCTTTCAGAATTAAATACCAATTCTGTGTCCCACTGATAAGCAGGTCTTTTTATCTATGGTGTTAGGAGTCTCTTGGGTTGGTGTTGTTGGTTGGGGGGCTTTTTCGTATCAATGGTTCTTACCTGTTTATTTTCGTTGCGATAAAAAGTCCAAGTATGATTAAAGCATTATTTCAGTACCACACTGTGACTTCTGAATTCCTGATTCAGGCTCTTGAATTCTTTAAATGAGTTTATGGATTGAGCACAGATTTAGTGAGAAGTGTGAACTTGTCAGTTTTAGCAGGGATTGTTCTGTTAGTAAATAGGATCACATATATTCATTTTACTGTTTTTTCTAGATTTTGATTCCTTCATTTTACCAAATGCCCTGTTTCTTGGAGACGTTAAGGCTAGTGCAGAGCTGTTTGTTAGTTTTCTTGCATAAAGGTCTTAGAATAGAACCTTTCTGTGCCATATTTGAAAAGTAAGACTGCTTTCTTGAACAAATCCTGCTCCCCCATCCATATCCATCACCCTTTCCTCATCTTTTCTGGAGTTATGCTCTTGCTCTTTGAGTTTCATCATTTTGATTTGAAGGAAACTTAATTTAGGCCAGCCAGGAACTTGGCCCTTGATTCCCGGTATCTGAACATTTTTTGTTTTATAGTGATTTTCCTGAGGAAATATGCTGGTAAATTGAAGGAGCTTGTCATTCTGCAAGATGGGTCGTTGAGTCAGAAGTAATAAATACATTTCCTCTCTCCACAAAACAAACAAAAAAAGAGAATACCTCACCTATATGAGGTGATGATTTAAACATAGTATGTCCACACCTGACTCTCCTTAATTCTGGTTGCTTGTCCTACACTTGTTTATCTATGTTTGCCAATTATTCTGCCTAGTTATTCTCTAAGAAGTTTCTCAAGCAGAACTAAAGAAATTAACATATGCTAAAGCATCTTTTAGCACATGGGTCCATGGTTGGTGTCACTGTCAAGATTTTGGAATGTTTGATAATGGGATGATCTACACAGCAGCTGTTCATGCTCCCATCAGATGGGATTTGTCTTTCTCTAGAAGAGAAGAGAGTCTTCGGGTTAATGGGGCTCATGGACAGAGCTTCCCCCTCTTATGATGGAGGAAAAGGATAAGATCAGGCTCACCTGTGATAAGCTGTGGAATGACATGCCAAGGTTAGATGGACAGGGTGCTTGCCCTGCACAAGAGAAGTTGCCCTCTAAATCAGAGGTGGATTAAGTGTGAAGAACTCTCTCTGAAGAACAGCCACAAGCAGGTGGAAAGCTTATGGGCAAGAATCAAACACCAAAGCAGCAATGGGAATGTTGTGATTGGTGTCTACAACAGGCTGTCCAGTCAAGGGGAGGCTATTGATGAACCCTTGTTGCTTCAGCTACAGAAGGCATTACATTCACAGGCTCTTATCCTGCTGGGGGAGTTCAACCACTCTGACATCTGCTGGAAAAGTAGCACAGTAAGCAGCAGGCAATCCAGGAGATTCCTAGAATGCATAACTTCTTGAGCCAGGTAATGGACAGCCCTGCCAGAGGGGATGCAATACTGATGGTCACCAGTGCAGCAAGCTAATCAGGAACATCCCAAGAATGAAGTGGGATAAAGTGATTGTCCATTGGTGAAGTTTGCAGTCCTGAGGAATATGGGTCAGGCAAAGAGTAAAGTCAGGACCCTGAATTTTTAGGAAATCAAACTTCAGCTCTTCAAGGAGTTACTCAGTAGGACTCTCTGAGAGACTGCCCTAGGGGACAGGACGGGAGTTGAACAGAGCAGAACAGAGCTGGCGGATCTTTAAGGGCTCTTTCCATAGAATACAAGAGCTCTCTATCCCCACGCCTGAGAAATCGGGCAGGGAAGGCAAGACTGGCATGGCTGAGTAAGGACCTGCTGGTCAAACTATGGGGCTAAAGACAGTGGAAGCAGGTACAGGTATCCTGGGAAGAGTATAGGGATACTGTATGGTTATATAGAGATAGGGTCAGGAAGGCCAAGGAGCTGGAACTTTCCAAATGATACAAAGACTAACAGGAAGGGCTGCTACCAGTATGTCAGTTGGGAAGGGAAGGTGAAAAAAAGTGTGTCTTAACAAAAGTATGGATTGTATTTCAATGACATCAGGAGTTTGGGAGACTTTTCCTCAATGTAGTGGCAATACCTTGATCTTCTAACATTGCTGCCTAAAAAGTATCTATCCCTCATAATACCTTTCCTATCTTTTCTTCAATAAGAGTTTTCATTACTAATTTTGATTTAGGAGGTATTTTCAGTGCTTTCAGCACATTTATTTGCTGGTCTTAGAGGAAGAGGATTTCTTCATTTTTTAAAAATATTTTTGAAGGTCATTCCCGATTTCATTTCTCACAAAAGATATTAGAACTTAGCAGGACTGACAGAAGTTATGCCTTGTGGCAAGAAGCACCTATTTGAGAAAGAATGAAGACAACTTAATTCTGATTGAGGGCATAGAAGAATATTTCATTATGCAGTGGATTAATTTAGCTAAATATAAAAATCTCAGGATCAAACAATAATGACAAGTAATTCTTTATAAAAATTTTATCTTGACTAGGTAATATTTGTAGCAACTTGAATTAAATAATTTTACTCTTCAATGAAAATAAAAGAGAAAATGCTGATTCAATTCTGAAAGGCATTAAGTAGATGTATAAGGTTTTACATTGAATTTGAGTGAAATAATGGAGACTTTTTTCCATTATCAGATCTTTGAATACTTGTCAGGATTCTGTATTGCTATGTACTTACGACTTTTTATAAGTATTGTCATTATATAATGGTGCATGGGTTTGTGTTAGTATATTAAAAAATATAACATAAAATCAGTGAAGAAAATTATTTTTTTCCCATGGAAAGTTATGCAGGAATAGTACCAATCTGGTTTTCTAATTGTCTCCATCTGACTAAAGTATAACCAGTACAGCCAATGACAATCTCAATTCCTGCATTGAGTATCACTGGAATAGAAATGCAGAACAAAATAATTTATACCAAAACCAGAAACAGATCTGTGCATATCAATTGTATTTCTGTCACAGCAGATACTGCCACATGAGTGTCATAGTTCTGGGTTTCCTTAAGTGTAAAGTCACCTGCAAATGTAAAATCCTTTCCAGTTATTCTCTGCCCATTACTTTGAATTAATGAAATAAAAGTGGCTAATAACGCATTTTAGTTCTCATGGTTACTAAATCAGATTTTTCTTAAGTTCACAGCCATTAGGAAAATTTCCTACTCTGTTCTATTTCTTTATTAAATTGAAGAAGGAAATGTTTTTACTGGATATATACCAGGTTCAATTTGTAAATGCAGAGCTCCCTCATCCAAAAAAAAATGTTTAAGATCTTTTATACTGTAATGCTAACTGCCCATTCTACATTCTTGCGATGTATTTATTTATTTTATTTCAAAGAAGCAGTCACTGCCTGTGTATTAGCAGGTATAAATAAGTGATGGAAAATCTGGGACAGTATATGGGTTGAAATATAAACAGCTTTACATAGAGAGAAAGTAAATATATTTAGATATGATTAAACTACATATAACCAAGACTTTGTATGTTTTTGCTAACAATTTTAATTGCAAAAGAAGTACAAATTATGTGAATTGCACTTACCCAATATGTAGTCTTAATAATCCTCTAAACCCTCCAATACAGTAAGTATAATAATAATTCATTTGCTTTCTCTGTATGTGCTTTTCTTTCTCTGAAAACTAAGGAAGTAGGTTGACCATGAATTAAATAGACACTAGTACGCTAAAATCCGAAGCATCTTCTAGATAGGAGGAAAAAACAACAAAAGTCACTTCTTCAGGTTGGTCCTCCAGTACAAGATAGAGATCCATAAGTTAGTGTGTTCTCTGCTTGAGTATCAAAAAGATAGTCCTTTTTAAATGGAAGGTAGTGTAACTGTTTATTTCCTCTGTTCAGTTTCTTTAACCCAGCTCTGTCATCTTTGGCTAATCTAAGTTGAACAGTTTACTTTCTACTCAAGTTGCCACGTAAGTCTTAAATCCAGGAATGCAAGGGATAAGCATATATGTGCCAAAAACGTAGTTAGACTGTTATTTTGTAGGTAATTGAGATGGAATAAATATATGTATGTATGTATGTAGATACATTTCTTGATAGTACATAATTGTAAAATAGTGATATATAATCTGTGAAATAGGGATACAGAATCTTCACACTTTGTAAGTAAAAATCTGCATGGGTACTACTATAAGAAAACATCCTTCTTAAATTATCAAGTGTAAAATCTCAGCACTGACCTGAGATGCTGGTAGTAATTATAAACTGGATCATTAGGTCTCCCTGATCATTAGTGTCCCTGCACTATCATTCCATAATAGTCAAAAAGGGTGGATGGATTATGCTTTATACAGAGTCCAGATTCATATGTAATGTCTAGAGACATATGTAAGTATCAGTAGAAAATGGAATGAAATAAATTAATCTGATTAAATGTGACATATGTGAAAAGTCTGTCCTAGTTTGTGTAGCATTAAACTGCCATTCCAGCAGCTGGCAAAGCTTGTTATTCTAATACTTGGAAATAATCAATACATGAACTATTGGAAATAGTCAACTGCATTTAGTATTGATAACTAAAATGCCATTTGCTGTTTTTATTTGGGTTTATTGTATTTAGATTGTAATTTAACTATGATCTAATTAGTTTTAACTTAGTTCAATTGGAAGTAGTAAAACCTACTTACCTAATAAGTGACACATGTCATAAAGACACATACAACCTCCTTATTTCCTCTAGGTCAGTCATGCATGAACTAATGAACTGAATTTTTGTTTCCCTACTTTTTTAAGAAAACCAATGCAATTTAATTTGTCCTTTTCCCCCTCCCCAAATCAAAACACAGATACAAGCTTTTTTTTTTCCCCTTACTGCATTCTTAACTGTTAAAATATCCTAAAGCACTTGATCACGTTGCATTTTAATTTCCAAGTCATGTGTTGTATTAGTGAAGTGCACATGTTCCTGATTTCAGCTGAAAGTTCTCAGTCTGTTTAGCAGAACACCAGGCTGGCACGAACAAGGTCCTTGCTAGGTCAAAGGCCTGAAGTTTACATCTTTCTTAAATCTGACTTTGGTAAAAACATAAGAAGCATGGGTCAGGGCAACTAGCTGATGGCATTGCCTCTTACAGCCACTGATTAGATTACCCCAACATTTATCAACTACACAGAGACCTTTTAACTGAAGAGTTTTGATGTATCCTTATTTTTTAATGAGGACGTTATTGTCCCAAAGTGTCCCTTAAAGCTTTAGTGCAGATTTTTTCTCCCATTTAACTGACTAACATGATTTAAATGCTTTATGATTCAAAGCGTGGTGCTTATAATTGTGCTTTGTTTGGAGGGTAGAGGTTGAGTAATTTTTCCCTGAAACAACTTTTTTCTAAGTATGATTATTTTATCTCTTCAGTTCTAAGATTTTGCTTGTATCTGTTCCTAGATTTCAAGATGTAATTTATAGTTAGCTTGAATGCTAGTTGGTTTTCTACTCTAAATCATTAATTGAGAAATACTTACAATAGGAGTTCTTGTTTGAAAATATGCAGTAACTTACTGCTATGAGTTTACCTATTATCTGGTCTTTGTAATCACCTGAATTTTGAAAACTAATTCACATCTTTGCCAGGAGAAAAGTTGCCCATGATTCCACATCTTGCAGTCTGGATTCTATGTTGGAATATCTAAGTGATACATTTTGTCAGTTACAAGGGTGATCATCTCAGCAGAGAGGTAAGCTAATCCCAAATTTACAGATTCATTGGAGTAGTTGCAGTTCTAGCTGTGAGAAAGCTGCAGGCAGGTTACAAACTACTGTGAGCATAGTAAATGTGGGATTATACAATTTCTACACAGGCAATAAGATCTCAGTGCCATACTGAGTGGAGCTGCAGGCAGCTGGGGACTGAAGTCACTACAGATCTCTGTTGGGGTCTTCCAAGTCCCAGGAATGGCTGAAACAGATTACAGCAGTAGCAAACTGTGATCTAACACTTGGGGTGTCGGTAACCTAGATATAAAAAAACCTGAAATAACACTATGAGTGTTCTCTAGTAGGGTATTTACAAATAGTATAATGTCTACAAGAGGAAATAAAAGCAGTAGGTCACAAAAAGTTTTTCTATAATGCTTTTACCTGGCAACGTTTCTATTAAATAGTAGCATTAACTAACTTTTGCCTGCTATGGTTTAGTTTTGTTAATCCTGACAACAAGTTATTGAGCAGCTGGAACACAGAACCTATTACTGCCCTTTTACTCCATGCATGTTACTTTGCATTGCAAGCATCAGGTAAACACGGATTTCCATAAGACTCTTCATCAAGAGTACGAGGGACTCTACATCGAGGTGTGAGGGACTTGATTAGCACATGGGAGTGTGTGACCACATTCCTATTCCATGTACTAAAGTGCGCTGTTAGCAATAAGGAGGACCATCAGTGGGACAGAATAATATCTACTGCTTCTGCTACTTAAGAAGAAGTATAAAAGCTCCAGTCTGAGCAATTGCTATCTCTCATTACCCTCTAAGTATGGAAGGAAAATTTCTACAGAGGCCCAATTTCATAAAAGGTTGGTGTAGGGCATAGGTCTTTTTCATTACTAGTAACATTCTTATCTCCTTCCTATGTTAATGTGATGTCAGTAAGGAACTCATGAAATTGAACTAGAAAATGTTCTGTTTGGTTTCTCTTTTAAAAATTGAGTTTGTAAACAGGGCAGCGAACACTAATATTTCCTGGAAAGAAAAAAGGGAGTGGGGAGATAGGGAGAAATTCCTGTTTATGTTTCTTAAAAACCACCTTTGAGACGTAGCAGTATTTTCAGTCTGGTCTTCAGTTGCCCTTAATTTGTGCACTTCAACTCCATGCCCTAGCTCTAGCCTGGTTATTTCATGACAGACTTCCGTATCCATATCTGTGTAAGCAAGTTTTCTTGTTATGGTCCCACTAGTAAAATCAGTTATTTTAGAGCAGTATTCCAACATCTGGGGATGGAAGAGTAGCCTGACAGCAGTAATGGAACAAATCAAGACACAAGTTAATACAAATAAAAGAATTTCAATTATCTGGAAGAGAAGCAGCAGAAGAAAGACTTGCATTTTTTATTACTGAGTCTCCTGTTATCTAGGCATATGTCAAAAATTTATTTTCCTGCTTAAATTAACCCTTTGATATAGCCAAATGACTTCAAAGTAGAATAATTTTGAATCAGATGAGTTATTCAAAGCAAACATAGTTTCCTAAAAACATTGTTTCCTAAAATTAATTGCATGCTTTATAGATGTTTAGTCTTATCACTTATTTCAGTCCCACTGTACATTACAGAGCCAATTTGAATTTAATTTATTATAATTGAAAGTGAATATTTTATTGTTAGCAAGTAAAATGCAGAACAGACAAAATATTTAGGTTTAGTCACATTGTGGTTACTGGAAATTATTATACTGCATTCTAAATAAATTGAAGTAGTTTGAAACTTCCCAGATCCTGGAAATTAATAATCCTGTTTTATGAAAAACGTATCCAAACGCAACAGAAAAAGTGTTTCGAATCATTAATTGAATCAGACTAACAAATGAAAAATTTTGGCCAGAAGACTAATAAACTCCTAAACTTCCAGTTTTCCAAACTGATTAGTGAGAGCAAAAAACTGTTTTGCAATGAACTTGAGTCAGTGTAGCAAAAGTGAAGAGTGGTTGGTTTTTTGCCAACTTATAAATGTATTACGAAAATACCCATTTTAACGGTGCTTTCCGTATTTTTTGTTCTTAGAAGTCAGTCATTCAGAAAATACACAACTTTCTTTTTGCACAATTCCATGTCTTGCCAAAGTCAGTTTGTTCTGTAATAAAAGTTGTACTACAATATTCATATTGATTCTGCACATATGAAATCAACTGCTATGCTGAAAATAACTTGTACGTTATGCTCAGTTTACAAAACACATAAAAAAGTAGTCCAGAACAATTATTTACATTTATTTTATATATTGTATTGAATTCCTAATGAAGCTAATTCTAAAGTAAAGAAAGTGTTTTGCCTCATGGAATTCAGGTAGATCTCATGAAACTATAATGAAAAGCAGTCACACTTCACTCTGAAAAGGCAAAATTACTCCTATTTATCCTATGCTTTTCCTTAATCAGTTTAATAAATTTACACTTTAAATTTAGTGGAAGGGATGTGCAGAAGTGGAAAAAGAAACCGTATTTCGTTTAACAGAGATTGTCCAGAAGGTAAAGTGTTCGGAGTAGAAAGCAGGGATGGTGCACAGAGTTGGTTGTGTTATTACTCAAGTCTCACTATGTTTGCCTTGTCATGAGGAAAAACAAAATTTAACCAAGATTACTTTAGTATAGGGCATCCCATCATAAGCATTCTCTCTTCCATCTACATATACACTTATTATGTATATGTAAGCATATCTATGACTATGCCCAGTTTTTACGTTACCACAGCAATATATAAATCGTCAGATGAGTACTATTCTGACTTTATTTCCTGGGAATCTTTTAATATATAATTTATAAATAACTTTTAAGTTAAAAGACAGGATAGAGAGCGGGAAAATAAGTATGGAGTTGAAGTTGTCTATCTGAAAATGTTTCATTATGAAGCTTACCTCCAATTGGGGGGGGGGGTGGGGTAGGCAGTTTAATGATTTGTCTATTTTCCACATTTTTAATTTGGATTGTTTTAATATATGGATCAGTCTTGCACTTTTTTGGAGTCTGAAAGTGGATATCGTTGCTCATGGGGATCAAACTTGTTACTAATTTTTTTATGTCTTTTAACATATCCTGTCAGCTGAGCCATTAAAGCTCAGCCATTAAAGCAGAACTCTCAGAAGATATATGCTTGCTTGAGTGTATTAACAAAGATAAGCAAGTACTAAAAATCTGAAAAGCTTCATCAGACTGCAGTGGAGATAAGTCCATTTCTGTCAAAACATTCCTTTTGGTTATTGGATATCAAAATGACCTCTTTCTTTGATTTCTTATAGTACTTTTCTTTCTTTTATTTAAAAATAATCTTTGTCACTCCAGAAAATTTGTTGAGGAATTTTTTGTTGGCTGTTGGGGGCAGTTTTGGACAGAGAACAAAGTTTTCCTGTGTTTCAACATTTCTGCTCTAAAAGTCAAAGTGAGATGTCTGCTTTAGTCCAGCTGAGAATATATCAATTATTTGGGTGAACTTGAAATGTTTTCTTTCCTGTAGTTTTTAATAAAGCAACAACTGCAGTCCTGCAGTTCTCTGTATATAATGGGGATAGCCGTTGTGACTCTGGAGAATCATATCCCGTCCTCCACTCTTTTTTAGTACTTCATTAGAGTTGAAGGAGTCTAACCACATGCCAGCATGTTAAAAGAAAGGGGAGGGGGATTAGGGGGGATGCTATTTAATGCTGAAATATGTTTCAACAAATTCAATTGAAAAATTTCTTCCAAAATTTCTTCATTTTGGTCAAAAATGACTAGATTTTAATGTTGCTAAAACAAAACATATTTGAGTTCTTTTATTGTGGTTAACTTCTGCATTAAAACTCTTCATTTTGAGTCTGATGTCCAGTTGAATATTATGGGGTGAGTTTCCAGATTTTGCTCAGCCAACTAGTGACTGATATAGCTCATTCTGAATTGCTTCTCTGGTGTCTGTAATGTCGGGAATAACAACTGGAAAAGTAACTCCCTGGGACCAAGCTGAGTTTTGAGAACATTGCAGCAGGGTTTTGTTAGAAGTACTGTTAACTAAAGATTCACCTGAGATCACCAAGTCACTATAAAGAGGCATCTAATGTCATCCGTGACTTCTTAGTCAGAAGGACCAATAATCCTCAGATGTGATTAGCAATTGGTAATTGCAAATTTTTTTAACTTTGAAAGCAGTCTTCTGTCAAATTTATGGAAGTACAAAGAAGCATTCATTACCTACTGTTAAATCTGATTCTGATCATGCATCACAAATACAATTAATGATCAGCTCTTACTTAGTAATTCTGTATAATTTTGTTTGCATCTCATCCCATTTCTTGCATTGATGTCAAATTGGAATATAAAAGAAAAGCTGAGTTGCTGATCAATGACAAAAGTATATGCTGATTTAAATCGAAATGGCATAAAAACAGAGGATCCATTAAGTACGGATCATAATGAATGCCCGAAACTAAAATAAACAACTGTGAGATGCTGTAGTGTCATGAGAGATTTCAGTACATCTGTTTACCTTCCATTCGTGTAAGGGAATCATGAATGAGATGGAATGCTTCAAAACAGGAGGAAACATCTGAAATATTAAACAATATTATATATTGAGAAAAGACAACTTTTTGTTCGTTCATATTTTCTCTTAATTTTGAACTATTGCAGTAATTTCCAAGTCATCATGCAGGCCACCTTGTTTTTTCATATTGCACTCTGTGAAGATGACTGTCTTTGCCTTAATGGGCAGAGCATTATTTATGAGCTACATTTCCTTCAATTGTATTTGGAAGGTCCCGATCATACCGGGCAATGCCTGCAACTCCTGATTGAATGGTCAATATTTCTTCATTTGTGTTTTAGTGAGTTAATCAAAATCCTTTTGCCCACTACATGTTGTGAAAAAATGCCACGTAATATGAACAGTTCTGTATAATATATATGTATGTATTCACAACATCCTTAAAGTTTACTTATTTTTTTAAGATACCATCTATTTTAATGGTTTTATATAAAATCTGCAAAGACAGAGTTATTGGCTTATCCTAAATCCGGTCAGTGAATTATATCCAGGCACAAAGCGATAAGTAAAGATTTTCATTCTGATCTCTAAATTTCCTTGTAGCTGTGGGTTTGTCAGACCCTTAACAATACCCTAATGCCAGAGGCTGGAAGGCTGTGGTTTAATATGGACTAATGCACATGGCAGGGCTTTTGCATTACTATTAGTTCTCTCAATGTGTTGTAGTGAAATTGCATCTTAAAACCAGGCAAACTATTGATGCTTTTGTTGAATGGAGTAATTTATTAAATAAATATTTTAGTCTGTTGACATTTCATCATCAAATAACAGTAAACATAAGACACATTTCCCGTAAGGCCATTTTTGAGAGCCAAATATTTACACCTCACTTATTCTAAAGGTAGCATTGGTGGATGAGAAGCTGGACATGACCCAGCAATGTGCACTCCCAGCCCAGGGAGCCAGTTGTGCCCTGGGCTGCATCCAAAGCCCTGTGGGCAGCAGGAGAGGGAGGGGATTCTGCAGGCAGGGAGGCAGTGGAGGGGCTGCATTGGCGCTGGTGTGCCAGCACAGGAAGGACATGGACCTGATGGAGTGAGTCCAGATAAGGCCACCAAGATGATCAGAGGGATGGAGAACATCTCCTGTGAAGAAAAGCTGAGGGAATTTGAAGTGTTCAGCCTGGTAAAGCGAAGGCTTCAGGGTGACCTGATTGCAGCCTTCCAGTACCTGAAGGGAGCCTACAAGAAAGGTGGAGAGGGACTTTTTACAAGAGCATAAAGTGTCAGGACAAGAGAGAACTCAGAGCAGGTTTACCTTGCGTATTAAAGAGTTCTTTGCTGTGAGGGTGGTGAGGCACTGGAGCAGGGTGCCCAGTAAAGCTTTGGATGCCTTACCCCTGGAAGTGTTTAAGGCCAGGCTGGATGGGGTTGGACTAGTGGAATGTGTCCCTACCCATGGCAGGGGAGATGGAACTAGATGACCTTCGTGCTTCCTTCAAACCTAGACCATTGTATGATTCCATGATCATAATAACTACTCTATGGGCAAGACAACAAAAAGATATGTTTAGCAATAACCATGTTTATATACAGTGGTAAGTCAGAAATACACCAAAACAAGTTTGGTCTCTATTTTGAAGTACTAGTCGTAAAATTGACATTTAATTTTACAGTTCATCAGTTGTTTTTATTTTAGTAATGAAAAACCTGAACTACCAAGCATGTCTTCCTGATAATCTCCTAAAATTATTTGTTAGAATCTATGAATATAGAAGTGGTTAAAGTAGATAAAATTTAAAACTACATAGACCATTTAACTATAAGTTAGTCGAACATGAGAATTACAGATTTTTTCAGATTCATTTGAAAATCCTGAAATTCACAACAGGTAAAGGATTTTCAAAGCCATTTTAATGTTAAAGATATTTATTGTAAATCGAGAACTTCATATTTAAACTCACCTTCCTGATAATAGACTAATTGTTGAGTTTTTATCTTATGTTTTTTTGGAAAAAATTTTAAAATACATACTATTTCACTAAGCTCCGGATACAAAATCAGGAAATGTGGTTGCTTGCTCCTTATATAACTTATCCTAGATCATTTATATTTCTGAAACTGCATGAACATATAAGTGGCATCCTTTAGTATCTGTTTAATTATCATCAGCCTTTGTTGGCAAGTGCCAAGTAATGCCGAATGAGAATAATGGTTTAGCTCTGCTTTTTTAACATAGTGCATTTGGGAACTTTATTTCAATTATTGCCCAGTTGTTTCACAACACACTTCTGGTTTACATATCTTTCTACATTTTTATCTTTACAAAGAGAAAATCTGCAGTGAGAGTATGTAACTTTCATCTCTCATTCCTCTTATTTTTTAATTATCCCAGGAACATTGTAATGAGAAAGATTCTTTCTAGAAGCAAGATATGAAAGTAGTTAGAGATGGTTCTTTCTTCACACTTTGAATCTGATATCTCTAACATTTTATAGCTCATCCTTACAATAAATATTTTTGTTCTGTGAATGACTGTACAGGTAAAACAAAGGAATTTAGTGTACACTTCTTCTAGAGTAGTTGCTCTCCTTTTTCTCATTCAGTTGGTAGGTGACTGTAAAGAAAATTACCACTGTATGTATCTCTGTAATTCAGTTTTAGACATGCCAAAGCATAAATTCACTCACTATACGAACACAAAGTTAAGAATGGTAATAAAGTGTGTGCATAAAATGGGGTTTTTGCTGTCACATTTGATTCAGTTGCTATTGCTTTGTTCAGTTTTACTGTTACATTTACTTCTATTTGTAAGCAAAAAATGTTCAGCCCTGCTGTGCTGTTTTTACTGCCACCAGCCTCATTGGGGGTGGCAGGGGTTGCATTACACTTTGCCTCTGCCAGGAATTTGGTTTGTGGGCACAACCTCTGCACTGAGAATTCTGTGCCTTCACTTACCATTAGATTTTCTGTGTGCTTTTGAACTGCAGTATACACAATGAGTCCACATCTCCAGGTAGGACAGACATAATAAGATGGTCACCTGGTCCCAGGAACCTCTTATGAGATATGTGCTTTACGACCAGGACCTTAAGAAGAATTCATAAATTAAATTTCTTGAAAAGGGGAGAAGCAGAGTCTGACTGGGAGTCTGTGACTGGCACGGGCATTGCTTAAAGATGATAATTTTTTTCCCTGAAAATTAGGACAAGGAACTGGTGATGAAGCTATTACAGATTTCTGAGGTTTGGTGGTGGTTTCATTTCTTTCAACATAGCTTTGATTGTTCTCTTTGCTTTAGGATTAGGCAGGCGTAATCTGGATAACACTGAATCAGAAGAGCCTGAGGTAGTGGTATGTGTTGTAAAAACAAAAAGTGAAATTAGAAAAATACTTCTTCAATTAGAAAAGTTTGCCTGTCTTGGTGCATCTAACTTCCAAGTGTAGAGAACCTTGGCAATTTGGAGATGTTGACTTTGATAAAAATCAGACAAGCCATTATTATTTATGAAAAGTAAATTATTAAGCTATATCTGTGGGCAAATAAACATGGTTCAAATTCATATTGTTCATTTCAAAAGATTTCTTTTAATCTTACTTCTTAAAAATTCTTTCTTTTCCTGCATTCTGGTTGACCTTCTCGTATCTCGTTTTATAAATATATGTCATATTATACAGACATTTGTCTTCCTTAGGTAGAGAAAAGACATCTGAGTCTGTTTAATTTTGTTAGCAGTGGTGATATCATTCCAGAGTGCTTGAGAGAGCATTTTGTATTACTAGTTTTATGTACTACATTCAGAAAAATGTAAGGTTTTGTCACTGTGTCTAATCCCCAGCTATGATAAGCACTGCATCTTCTAACTTACTTGTTTAAAATACCAAGTGGAAATTTAAAATATTGTAAGGGTCACACTGCTCTCACTGGAAGTTTTTTCTAGACCTGGTGCATTAGTCTCCTTGATGTCTTGGTTGAGGACAGTACCTTGTCCTCAGCTTTTACTCTCCTAGGCTGGAAAGACCAAACTTAGTCTTCCCTATGAGCAGCTGTCCTTATTCCTGGACAGTGCAGTAGCCTTGCTCCATATCTGGCTATTACATGTCTTTCTTGAATGACCTATCTGTAGTTTCCAGATGAAGACTAAGCAAGTCTTCAAGAAACTACAGTATTGTTAGATTTGTACTGAAAATCTCTCTCCCAACACTTCATATGATTATTTTGCTCTTTCTTTAGGTGCACTGCTTTGTGTCCCTTTACTGATCAACTGTTACATAGGTTGATTGCTTCTTCCTCTGGGAAAGCAAGGGGAAATATGATTTCTTTATTGCAAGCATTATATCTGTGTGCAGGTTTGAACCAAACTGTAGTAATATTTTGAGCGTGTTCCTGTTAAGTTGCAGATCATGTACAAAAGTCACATAAGTTACCTGCAGTAAAAAAAAAACAAACTGGTAACTTAAACAATAACTAAAAAACGTTTGGTTTAGTTTCTGAATCTTTACTATTTAAGACAACAAATATTGTTAGATTGGTCATGGCTTCCAGACAGTGACATCAAAAGTTTAAAACTTTTCTGTTACTGTCACCACATCTGCTTTTTTATTAGAATATTTTAAATTCAGATTTATTAGATTTTTTTATTAAACCTGGGGAAGAATAACCCCACATACCAATACAGGCTGAGGGCAGATTTGCTGGAAAGCAGCTCTCCAGAGGTGGACCAGGGGGTCTTGGGGACAGTAAGCTGTCCATGGTCCCTGTGGCCAGGAAGGCCTGTGAGTTCCTGGGCTGCGTTAGGAAGAGCATGGCCAGCAGATCCATGGGAGGTGATCCTGCCCCTCTAATCAGCCCTGGTGAGGCCTGACCTGGAGTGCTGTGCCCAGTTCTGGGCTCCTCAGTAACAGAGAGACAGGGAGCTCCTGGAGCAGGTCCAGCAAAGGGCAGCAGAGATGATGAGGGGACTGGAGCATCGCTCTTCCAAGCAAAGGCTGTGGGAGCTGGGCCTGATCAGCCTTGAGAAAAGGCAGCTGAGAGGAGACCTCATCAATGTCCGCCATCTGAAGGATCTGATGGATCCGAGCTCTTCCTGCTGGTACAAAGGAAGAGGACAAGAGACAGAAACTGAGTCACAGAAAGTTCCACCTGAACATGAAGAAGAACTTCTTTATTATGTGAGTGACCAAGCTCTGGAACAGATTGTCCAGAGAGGTTGTGAAGTCTCCCTCACTGTACATATTCAAGATCTGCCTGGACAAAAACCATGTGCTCTGGGATGACCCTGCTTGAGCAGGGAGGTTGAACTATATGACCCACTGTGGTCCCTTCAACACCCGTTCTGTGATTCTGTGGGGGGGTTTTTTATTATTTATTTACACGGTAACAAACTAAACAAAGTACCTGGTTTGGATTAGTTTCTTTTTTTTTAAAGTGGAATGCAGTTGGATTCCTCTAACATAAATCTTGCAGCTCCTGCAATATATAAGTAAGGTATTCTGCAATTGTACAATTGTCCTTAAATGCCCATGGGGAAGAAGATCTATCAGGTTTTATTCATAGTTTTTTATTGATGCCTTTTTCCTGGTGTTAGAAAAATGAAGCTAGACATGGTTAGAGGGTTGGGGGTCATTACCTTGGTGTTTTAATTAGGATCCCGTTTGATGCATCCACTTCACCCAGGTGACAGAGTCTCAATGCACACACCCTGTCAATCATGTACACAAGTTATAGACTTTACACATGAACATATCTAACAAGGGAGCCCAATAATGGGGCTAGGGTGGGCTAACCTTTAGTTTACGGAACCTGTCCTACTAGTGGACCTTGGCTTCTTAAGATAGTAGAATGTTTGGTCTCCCTGGCTCTGCAGTTCTGGGCTGTTCAGTCCCAGGGCCTGCAGAACACTTACAAAACACTAAGCACTAGTCTAAGTGAAGGGTTACAAGTACGCATGCTGTATGGATACACAGACTGTGTAAAAGGGATATAAAGGAAAAGGAAAAAATCAGTCTGGCATCATTATAGTCATAGGACAAACTTCTGTGTGAAGTAAACCAGAGTGAAAGCATTCAGATTATTTTACCTACAGTGATGACATGTTACTGTCTATATTACCTCACAGCATGTCACAAAACATCATTATATGCTACTGAGTTTTATTTCATTTATTCCAGAATCTCATCAAGGCACTTCAGTTTAAGTATATCAAAAATTAAAAAATCACTCAGTACCACAAAGCTCTTTAAAGTCAGATTTCCATAAATTTGCACAGTACTAAACATTGGCAGTGCTAAGCAAATGAGAGCAAATAAGTACATTAAAGTGGAAACGTTACTTAAGCAAAGAGAAGCTGTTCTATACCATTTCCATCATTTTCTATGTGGTCTGACTTAATTTTTTTTTAATTAAAGAATGGTTCAAAAGTGCCTGTAGGTAATCAAGAAATTATTAATTAATTTTTAATTCTTATTTTTGCTGGTTCAGCTGGAATTATAGTTATCTTAATCTCCTGAATTTACCATTTTTCTGCTGTTGCCATAGTGAAATCAGGTAGAACAGGCAAAGCTGTACTTCTTCTTCTCTTTGAACTTAACTAAACATAATGCTTAATCTATTGGTATGGCTTTAGAAATAGCTTTTAAAAATGTTAATGTGGATTTAGCAACTGTGGAAACAGAGATATTCTGACCTCAAACTGGAAGTCCTATTTGCCCTCAGCAAAAATGCAATACCTGTGCAAGTTTTCCTTTAGCAGTTTGCCCTAATGCTTTAGGCCTAGGGGAGCTTGAGGGAAAAAAATCTATACAAACCTTATCAATTTATGCATCTTGATGTCCTGTACTTCTGAGTAGGGAAGGACTTTAGGGCAGCTGGTTTTGTAGCCAGGGCAGAATATACCATGCTATTTCAAGTGATAATCAGTTTGCATCACTGTAGCCTTATGGAAATAACTTGGTCACTGGGTAATTCTGCATAACAAAGATTTGGTACTGAAAAGCTCCAAATACCATGGAGGATTCATCTCATTCTTCAGGAAGATGGTGCCAGACTTGCTGGGTATATTTGTATTGATGTGTAGTAATATGCAATATCTAATTGACGTATACTAGTCTGCTGTGCTCAACTTACAAACTACAAAGTTGCCTCCAGTGTAGAAATTCTGATTTGTAAAAATGTGTACCTCAAAGGTACAGAAAGACATCTTGAAATCTTTGGCAAAAGTAAGCAGTTGATATGGAGAGATCTTGAAGTAGTTGAAATTGTGTAAATGTTCACTGACTGTTAAATGAGGTGGAGTTGTTCTCTCTTCCCTCTTATTTATTGACTCTATTTTCTTCTTTTTTGTGTGTGTGTTTTTGGGGTTTGGTTGGTGGTTTTTTATGACTTTCAGTTAAAGATGGTCTAGCTTGAACAGACAGAAGACCTTCCCATGTCTTTTGCAAGAGTGCTCTAAACTGAGGGGACTGCCAAGAATCTTTTTATTCTCTGTATTGGTCTTCCATTACTCAGTTCAAGTTGAAGGTGTCTTCAACATATTCAGTAATCTGTACTGAGGTCGGAGCAGATGGAAACCTTATGTCAGCACCTCTCCTTAAGCTGCATTATGGCTGTTCCTGACAAGTGGATTTCTGTGAGAGACAGCTTCTTGAGAGGTTCCTGTGGAATTCAGGAACCATATTTAACTACTATCCTTCCTTATGTTTTGAATGCATGATGTGCTTTGATATTTGCAATCACAAATACAGGGAGAAGACTGGAAAATAAACACTGTAAGAAACAAAACTTGGAAATTTTGGGTATCAAGGGAGAGACAGCTGGTCAGAACAGATACTAATCTTATCACTTAATTTACTTACTCTGAGCTTTTATGCAACGTAAGAACTGAAAAACAGCAAAGTGGCCGTGCTCAGGTGGAAGTTAGCCAAGTCTCAGAAAGGCTGGTAAAACTCATTATTCATGACGTTTCAAGCTGCTTACTCAAGCTTTATTTATCTTTGAAGGGAAAAGTGGTGTTTATCTTTCTTCCTGTTGTTACTTTTATTTTCTATTAATTTTGCTTTTGTCTTAAAGGGAACAGAAATTGAACAGGACTAGCAGCTCAATAGGTCATGCTTTTTCTGTTTTGTTTAAAATAAGACTGCAAGTGCTGTCTTTGATGCCCTTAGATGTCTCCCAACGAACAATGTTCATTTATCTAGCAGTCTAGCAATTGTATGGCAAGGCAAGGAAAGGAAAGGAGGAAAGGGACACAAGAATATGTAGTCCAGCTGTCTTTCACTGTTTTCAACATGTATTTGTATGCAGGAAAATGTTAATACTCCGTGATTTTATCATGTTGCAGACTTCTGTCTCAGTTCTCATCAGGCATGGATTTTAATAAGTCACTGGCTAACTCAACTAATCTGCCATTGCTTTTAAAACTTCACAAGTGCTAGCATTTTCCTCTGATTCTTCCTCTCCCTCCTTCTGGGCTCACTCACATTGCCATGTAAATTTTTATGTCTTCCTTTTGAACAGAATTCTGTACTTTGATGGTGAGCTCAAAAAAGTTCAGTGCATGGTAAGCAAAGAAAGCTGAAATGCAATTTGGTTTAGTGTTGGTATATAGTGAGAAGGAACAAACAACTTGTAAATGAATCTAAATAGCATGAATTTTTCAGAAGGTACATGCAGTAGCGCTCTTTTTGAAGGGGTGTAAATAGGTAAGGAGAGAGAAGGCAGAAGAGAAGTAGATTTCTTTGTTCATCCCTAGTTATGCATTTACTTCGCCTAATAATGAGTGTAACACTACAGATTGCCTTGGTGGTCTCCTAGAGTGTCTGGAGCACTCTCCAACTTTCACCATGTAAAAATGTCTCTTCTGGGAGGTTGGATATTTTGCAGGTGATATATAAGACTCGTGTGTCTCAGGATGTACTCCTTTCTGAATAGCGACTAAATCCCAAGTTATTTTCAAACATGAAGTGGGGCAGGATCAGTTTGGATTGAACAGACACTGGCCATATGAATCAACTGAGAGACAAGCTGAGGAGCCTCAGGCATTAAAAATAAGTGTGTGCCAGGCACAATTAAAGTTTGCCAGTGGATTCCAAAGGCAATGGGAATATTCAAGGTCAGAGGAGGTGTTTCTGGGTGGGCATCAGGCGCTGCAGTAATGGACAGCAGACATATCACTTCCGTTTTCAACTGTTCCCTGCTTAATACAGATAGGTGGCTTACATTTTGAGAGACAGTAAATTTAAGTACAGCATCACACATAAAATGCTTCTGCCTGTCAGTTATGGCCAATAGCATGTTTGGTAGTTCACTGCTAAGCAGCATTGTGTGGAGATTCTGTGTGATTTACTATCTGGTCTTCTAATTCTCTGATCTGGGAAGTTGGAAGCGCAGATGAGCTGTCCTCCATTTGTTAATTCATCTGTTATGTTGTTTGTTTTATTGCATATTTGTGTATAAGGATTTGAAGATACAGAATTGTCTAATAATTCATTCAAAATGAGATAGCTTTAATGCTGGCTCCAAGATTTATACTCAGCAAATATTCAACACACATATATAGTGTGTATATAGTGCCTTTATTTATCAGCATTTCTGCTATCAACACTTGCTGAGCAACTTTTCTGATTAGTCTGGTTCTGTTTTTCAGTAATTATTATACAAGAATCTAATGCTGTAAGAGCAGTTCTGCCTCCTTGGTTAAATGCACTTTTGGCATATGCTATCATTCTGCTTAGCACTGACACTGGATAAACAGCTGTACAGAAAGAAAGGATTGCTGCAAACTATGAGGCACTCACAGATTATTCAAATATCATCTTGCACTGGCCTTAGGATGGCCTGTTACTTCCAGCCCTAAAAATAAACAACTGTTAATCACCTAGTGGCAACCTGAGTTGACCAGCACTTGTGGCTGCCTGGACTTCAATCTAACAGTACTCAAAGGCCTTTCTCATGTTTTCTGTCACCCAGGATAAGAGGTAGTTTGCAGCCAGGCATTACTTTGGGAAGGCTGCTGTGAGTTTAACAAAATGTTTGAAATAACCTCAGTAACTCCTCTCGACACTGATCCACAGCTTCAAATGTTCAGAATCAAACAATAGTGGCCTTGCATCGACAGTCTCTGGAGAGCGAACTAATGGCATAAGGTTTTTTAAGGGAAACTGAGTAACAAGCAAGTACCTCAAGAAGCAACATTGCTTGCCTGGATTTAATCAGAAAGTGATGCTTTCAGCAACAATACATGGAATAGTTCTACGGTGCAAGCAACCATCTTTGTTCCCTGTTTATTCAGAGAACCACCATTCTTGCAGTGTCTTAACTGGTAAATACAAGTAGCACAACTTAAAGCAGAAGCAGCAGTGCTTTAGTACACTAGTCCTCAAATTGCATGTTGTAGGATTGGAAGGGTGTTGCTGTTTTGAACTGGAGCACATTAATGGACTTGAAAAACACTGGATAGTAAAACAATGTGCTAACACTGAATTTTGAAAGACAAATACATAGATGCCGCACCTAATATAGAATAGAATATTAGACTTTCTCCACCAGAACGGAAATTCTGTAGCTTCTGACAAAGGTGTAGAAGGTTTTTCTTGTATTGTGTCTTTTGGATTTTAGGGTTTTGTGGTTGAGCTTCTATTGCTTAGTTATGTCCCTCATCCAGGGTGCCTGAAGTCACTATGCCCTGTATTGAAATTATTAACTGATGTAGAATCCTTGTATTTCCCAGAATATTGCATTTATCTCCAAATTGCCAAATAACATACCTGGAGCACTATCTATTATCTCTTTTAGCCAGGCTGCCAAAATGGATTGTTTTCCAGGATGCATACCCAAATGATCCCCAACTAGAGCCGGAAAAGGCCACCAGTGTGCACTCGCAGCCCAGAAGGCCAAGCACATTGTGGGCTGCATGAAAGGGTAGTGAGGCAGGGGAACAGATTGCCAACTGAGATTGTGGTTATCCCATCCCTGAGGGCGCTCTAGGTCAGGTTGGATGGGGCCCTGAGCAACCGGATGGGTTGGCATCCCTGCTTACAGCAGGGGGCTTGGACTGGGGGATCTTTAAGGTCCCTTCCAACACAAACCATTTTATGATTCTGTGAAAAAACCGTGGCCATTATTTCCGTGAAACAGTTCAGCAGTATAAGGGTTAAAAATCTCTTTTCTAAAATGTTGATGTGAATATCATGTTAATTTTCAGTACATCAGCTCAATCGTGCAGTGCAGGCATAGGGTCACCTTGTAGTGTGTCTTTAGAGCACAAAACCTTACAATCTGATGTACAAGAAAGCATCTACCTGATTTTTGAACATGCTGAGACTGAAAGAAAAACATGTACCTTAAGTACATACAACCGCTTGAGAGTTGAGCATCTGGAATACTGCTAATAAACAGAACAAAACAAAATTTTAAAAAGAGTATATTTCAGTAGATGTTAGGGCATGAACCAACAGAAATTGAGAAATTCAGAGTTCACTCAAGGCTCCCTCCTCTTAATGACAAGCTGCCTTGAAGCCAGTATGTGTTTTCTTTCTCACTCACTGCATCAGTCTTCACTTAGAAAGCCTTGATCCTTGTAAATCACTGTAACCTTAATGTTATTTAATCATAGTTTTTAAAAGTTAGTTTCCATGAGAACTGTATTTTTTTTAAAAAAAGCCTAACTTGTCATTGAGGATTATAAAAATCCTTTATTTGCCTGGAGAACAGTACTCAGATCTGAATGAATAAGTGTAAGTGAAGAATGTGTTTCGACAGTTTGTTTATTAAAAATGTATTATGCAGCTAAAAGTTATATTGTATTTATAATATTTTAATGACAGCGATTTGCACAGTTTTTGGTGCAGTCTGTGCATTTAAAACTGTGCTGTGGAAAATGCTAAAATATTTTAAATGCCCCCTTATGTCCGCATAACTATCACTTGGTTTGTTTTTTTATTTTTCAAAATGCCAAAAACAATTAATTCATATTATAAGCTTTATGAGATGCTGCTATTTGATTGAAGCTTTAGCAGTCTTATTGAAGAGGTAAAAAGATAACTAGTGTAAAAAAAGCTCATTAAGATTTAATCCCATCTGAGTGAGGTGTAACTAGACAGAGGCCTGATACTAGTTTCCATCCACTTTTTTTTCACCTGTCAACTCTTAACTTCCACATCAACTGCCTATAATATCAGTTTCTGGCATTCATGGAAATGTCTACCTTTCTCAGCCCAAAGAAATTCCCACTTTTGAGTCAAAACCTCCTTGTAAATGAGAGTCTCACAAAATATTAGTAGACTTTGATTTTTTTTCTTGTCTTCAGTAAAAGTAAGACTTCCCCCAACTACTGTGGTAACATCAAAGCTTAAAGCAGATTAGGCTTTACTTGCTTAATTTTACCTTAAGCAGCATGAACTGGATGCCTGAATCCTTGAGACATATTATGCTGCTAATGTCTGTGTGTGAGGCATGATGTAGTACTTGTTCATGCCATGGACATGTTTCCTATTATCTTTATAAGTATGTGATCAGAACTTGTTAAACTTTCTTGAGCCACATTTGCAAGCAAATTTATTTATTTATTTGCAGATGCTACTGTAGGAAGTCAATGTTAAGTAGCTTAAGGGACCTGGGCAAAAAAGTATTGCAGCCTTATGGATTACCGGTTAAGGATCAGATTTTTAAAGAAAAAAAATTATCATTCAGTTATTTGATTTTGCTAAGTACTGGATTTTTTACTCCTTTCAACCAGATTTGGTGAAGTCAAAGTAATAAGGTGCTCTGTGTGTGTCACTGGATCACAAAATTGTGTGGAGGATTTGAAAACTGACAGGAATGATAAAACCCCGCTGTTATCTTTAAATAGAATTCAGAATTTTTAAAATGCACTGTCTTCATGTGCAAGTACCTTTATTTGATTTTAAAACTCTGTGCAAATGAACGGTAGAAAAAATTACCTTGTTATAAACCATTCTGAATTAGGACTGCAGTAGCTGTTTAAGTGGAAAGTTTCTTGCTAATCGAAGTACATTTCTGAGCAGTGGCTCTTAAATGTTTGCCAAGATATATAATGCTGTGTCATCAGCAGTAGTAAACTGGTCTAGACATAAGGAAGTTGGCTGACTTATGCCAGCTGACCTTATTTGAAAATGTGGTCTTTAGTTGTTGCCTACTAGCCTAGCTCTGCCAATTTCTAAATTTCTTCTGCTGACAATAATGAGACTTCTACAAGTACACTAAAATAAAGCTGAGTGTCCTTAAACAGTAAACTTACTATGTATTGTTATAGGAGGGCTTAATTATTTTATTTTCAAGGTTTGTTAGTATTACAAGCAAAACCTGTTTACACACAACTGTGATTCTGAAGAGCAATGTTAAATTGACTTAGAATGTAATAATTTATTTGTGAACTTTTGTAATTCCCCTTTCCCAGAAAACAAGTAATGATGTGCAAATGGTAATGCTCTGGTTCGCTTCATATCTAGAAAGAAAAACAAGGAGACAAAGACAGCTTTTTAGCTGGCATTGAAAAGTGAGGGACCACAATGCAGTCCTTAAAAAATACATTCAGGTGTGACTTTCATAATTAAAATCACCAACCAGGTAGACAGATACACTTTAATATTTGGCTGAATCCATTTGATAAAATATTTGTTTAAATGCATGCATATTAGAAATAATAATTCATATGCCAGCATTTTGTTATGAGAGTCTTTTGGAATTCAAATTATTTACATTATGTTGAGATGCATATAGCACATCTATAACTAATAGACTAAGAATAAATGAAGTGAACATTATATAAAAACTATTCCAAGTTGTTTTACATTTCTGTTCAGTATCAAGCAGTGTGTTGAAAATGCATTTTTTATAAATGCATTTTTCATAAAACCACATGCAAGGCTTTGTGATGGTGAAAAAATCACCTCACAACAGCCACATGTCTAGGCAAATCCTTAGAAGCTGGTATGGACCTCACACAGACATTCCAGAAGAAAAGACATTACTAGAAAGTAGTTTCTCTTGAAGTAGAGTATGTGCGAGCCTACTAGGCAGTTTGATAAATAAATAAAAGTATTTTTTCTGTTCTAGCAAAAAACTAGTTCAACTGGAGGGCAAGTTAAACCAGATTCATATTTTACTTAGTTGTTTTCTTTCCTTTTTTTTTTTTTTTTTTTTTTAAGTGATCCCTTAGTTTGTTGTTGTTGTTGGGGTTTTTTGCTTAAGACAACCATTTGGTTTTGGGTTATCTGAATTTTGCCTTCTGGCTTTACCTTATATCTCTGTGAAACTCCTTTCCAACACAAAACTTGGTGTCCCAGGATTATCAGTGTACTACTTTAGCTATGGTTTTCTTTCAAAATTTGTATGATTACACCGATACAGAGTTCCTCTGAACAATCTGAAATCAATGCAAACCTGACTTACTTAGAGCAAATAGTATTGTCAGATGCAACTTTTACCTAAAGAATTTCAGACTGAAATTATATTTTAACTATATTCAACCTGTATTTTTCTATCTGAAATGCTTCAGTTGATTCTTTGAAAGACACTATCTGCTGCCTTTAGTACTTAGACTAAATTTAATCATCTATATCAAGCCTAAATTTGGCCTAAAGTAATCCATGAGTCTTGCCATGCCCTGGGATCATAAGACTGTCTGTTCCCTTTTGGCATTTCTGGTACTCCTACCCCAAGTGCAGCTGAGTGGGCTTTGGCTGCCTTGTAGTCACAACTTCTAATGCCAGAACTGGACAGTGACTAAACTGGGATTTGTATAATGGTAGCTACCTATTTATTGGTTGATTTTTAAGTAAACTGATGTGGACAATTTTCACTTGCTGTGTTTATTATGTTCTGAAGGAAGCTAGCTAGTATTTCCTCTTTATTCTATTTTTACTGCATGGAGTTAACCAAACCTTAGTTACTTGGATTTGTTTACAGCTTCAAGAAGAAACCCCTTATAAAAGTGAAGTTCCAAAAGCAGTACTTTCACTGGAATAGCTAAAACTACAGTTTTGTACAACTTTTGGACATGTTCCTTCATACCTAAGCTTTCCACACCTAAGAACCAAAGACGGGGAGAAGAAATACAAGCATATTTTCAGGGATTTGTACAATTTTTCTAAGCAAGAAGAAGCTCCTCGGAGTCCAGTAGTTTGTTATATTTTAAGGTTGATTTTCAGTGTAAGCCTAAATTTCTCCAGTGTGTCTTTCATATGAAATAAGATAGCCTGGCCTATCTTGTATCTATATAGTTTTAGAACCAAGTGGTGCATTCGGTTTTTCTGTGCTACTCAGAGCTACTGTATGTGTCCCTGCAATACCAAGTATTCATTCTGTCATTTTAGTTCATTCTCCTGTGTAAACCAAGTCAGTCACTTAACTTTTTCTGTGTTACAACTGAAACGAGAAATCCATTTGTAGCTTTCCTTTGTAATTCACAGCACTGACTTCAGTTCCTCAGGGTGTCATATCTCCACTTGGGAAGGAGTCAAATTAAAATGTATGGTTCCTACTTTTAGGTTACATTTCCCTACCTTATCCCCTTACACATAAAGGTTAAGTGTCTTTCCAAATTAAGGGAGCAGTAATTAACCAGTGGCATTGTTTGTGGTTTGCCAACTCTGGGCGTTAATGAGAGAGAAATTAGCACTTAGCAGCAGGAGTTCCTGATAGTCAGTGGCAAATGCTTAATGTGCCAACAAGTTAATTTTGGTCTTAAGTACTGCACTTAAGTGCAGTAACAAAAGTATGGTGTGGGTTTTTATGTAATCATACACATGAACTTTGTGATACACAGAACGAATGACACAATAGAGTTGAAAAAGTGCAACCTAGGCAGCACAGGGCAAACAGTTTTGCTGTAGCACCACAGTCAGAAGCAGTATTGATGGATGTTTTCATGCCAAAGATGTACTTGCTCCTGACATTAACAGTCTGCAGATGTTCTTGTATATAATTTTATTATCAAATTTGGTATTTCTGAACATAATTTTTTAAGCGCCTCAAAAACTGTGCTTGAGTTGAGGTGATTTGCTCACAGGACATAAATTAGCCTTTTGAGGGGTCTCAAAATAGTAATTTTATTTAAAATTACAGTTTGAAAAAATAGCTAAACAAATTACTTAAGCACAGTGCCACATGCATTTTATGGTGGATGGGGGATTCAGACTGCCACACAGCAAAATGAGCCCTTCAGAACTTGGGTGAGCAGCTGCTCATTAGCATCAGGATTTTACCTGGCACATGTGCTTGTAATGAGTAACTGCTTGCATACATTTCATACCTTCTGCATTGCACAAAATAGCCCATTAGAAATGTAAGGTCTGCTCCCTGTCTTCTGGGGATTTTTGCTTTTAAAATAATTTCGATTAGCATGTAAGTACATCCTCACCCAATCACCCAATTCTGTATTTGCTTCATGTGGGAACAGGTATGTCATCTGTGAAGTGACAAAAGTAGAGGCCCCTCTTGGATCAGCAAACTGCTGTCACTCACCCAAGGGCTGCGAGCATCACTGGTTGACCTCACTTGCCTTGGCCCCTCGCTCCTGCTTGGGTCTCGGCTTGTGAGGTTCTGCACATTTCGGCCTCACAGGAGCTTAAGCAAATGACAATTGAAAGAAGTCCATAGAAGCTGAAGTTGTTGGCCAGCCAGACAAAACTTAGGAATTGGGTATAGGCAGCATTGTCCTTCGTATTAGCCACTTTTTATTCTGTGCTTTATTTATTGCCAAAAGTGTTAGGATGTGTTACCTAGTACAACCAGATGTGTCTGAGTTTTAACCTTTCAACTTTTGGATATTACCTTTCAGTTGCAAAAAGCACATTTGCCAGTGTGGTCTCAGCTATGCTGAGGGGTAATTTACTCTGCCACTGAACTGTGGCCACTTGGAGGTTGAGGAGTGGTAGCCATAGACCAAAACGTTACAATGCTGTGCAGCAGTTTCAGGCAAAAGAGTACCGCATCTAATTGAAACTGCAGGAGGAAGCCACAGGGGTTTCTTCTTCCTTTGATGCCTATTCCATTACACGAGCGCATCAAATGGAGTTTTCCGTGCATTGTTGGAAAGAAACCACCCTCATGAAGCCAGTCTGGCACTACCCATGGCTTTGAGTGCTTGTATTGTCTGCTCAGTGGACATTTAAGTTACCTCACCCCAGCACATATTTATTATAATTAAATGTTAACAAAAATTGGCTACCATATTGGTTGAGTCCTGAGTACAGCTCTGCATATAAACCATTACATGACATTCTATTGAACTTTTTCTTGTACAGACGGTACCTAACAGCTCATCCTGCACTGTTGGTTTTGGCAAGTTCACTACAGCATATAATAAATCAAGGAAAGAAAAAGCTTTTTGGCCTAATGTTGTACAGACTGCTGTAATGTTAGACTACAGAAAGCAGTTCTGTTTTTAGACATCCTTTTACTAACCCAACATTCATAATTTATGATTCCACTGTAAAATTCCTGCAACACTACACCAGAAGTAGTGCTGCCCTTTAATTAAGTGCTCTCAGTAGGAAAAACGTGAAACTGATGTGCAAAACATATCGCAGTACACAGTGATTGATAGTGATTACTTCTTTATGAACCCAGCCTGAAGGTCTGAACTTCCTGATGGGTAAAATAGTCCATGGGGCTACTTCCTGATATTGCCTAGTGGGGATCAGTCAGAGGTAGCAATATCTGAGGAATTCCTGAGGCACATTTCAGAGACATTACAGCACAAACTTTGTTTCTTCTGAACTGTGCTTTATATTATTAATAATTACCTGAATAATAGCTCATTGTAGAGATTATATTTTAAGGATTCATTGTTTTCTTCATGGTAATATAATTTGAATAAACTGGGAAATATGCAAACCCTTGTGTCTTTAATGTCTGTCGCACAAATCTAAAAGAGCAGAGTGCATGTCAAAGGAGGTTTATCTATATCTCAGTTACTGAATGTTATTTAGTATTTAATATATAGGATTTTCTACTGACATGCAGAAAAAACTGAAACTGATGTGGATTCTATGAGTCTCTAAATAGCGTTTTTATTCATGGAGTCGGGTATTACTGACATAGATCAATTGCACATTCAAAATTTTAAAATTAAATGAAGGCTAAATACTCCCTCCAATTTCGCAGCAAAGTTACCAGATTTGTGTTGGAATCACAGAGGTGGGAAATTGAAATTCCCCTAACACAGTAACATAAGTTCATTTTTCTTCTTTCTTTGCTAGATTTGGCCCTGGATTAGTCATCTACTGGTACGGATTTATTGAAGAGCTGGACTGCCATCGTGAGCGTGGTATCCTGCTAAAGGACTGCTTCCCCACTGACATTGTGACTCTGCGACACAGCATGGCTCAGCGCTGATGTTGGGAGGAAGAGGTAAATCCGGAAGCAATTTTACTTTCCTGCAGTGTAAACTAATGGCAGCATCTGCCCTGAACTTCAGCTGAACTCCTGCTGCCCGCCCTTATGCTACTGCTGCTTTACACAAACATATCAAGAGTTTCTGTTTTGCTTCAGACCTCTGTTGTGATCAGCCAAAAAAGACAGACACAACCCACTCATTATCAGCAGTTCTGTCTCTGTCAAACAGCTAGTTTCGAGATACTCGTAATCTTTCTTCCTTCCGGATGGCTTCTTCCAGCCTTCTAAACAAAGACAAAAATGCAGAGGCTGAAAGGTGGAGCTTTCAGTTCTTATCCCTGTTACAGAGTCACCTATAAAATTAAGTGCTTTTCATGAATTCACTATGTGCTAATGGTGTGACTAAAGCACCTACAGTGATGTGGAAATTCACTGAAGACTTTTGTTTTGGGGCTTAAAACAATATAATGCAGAGCTGGTAAAGCCCAAGGGAGGATCATGACTGTTACAGTAAATAGCCAGATATTGAGGTTATAATTGGTGTATGTGTTTTGTCACTATCTGATTGTTAAAATCAACAATGGAATCCCAAGTTAACAATTAAAAAATAGGGGATTTTGAGAGGGGGTGAAAGTGAAGAACACAGGTTTTGTTTTATTGTATATAAGCCTGTGAAGTTTGGGGGTGGTTTGGGGGAGGTTTAGTAAGTATTTTAATGACTCAAAAATAACTTGTGTTTTATCTTTTTCTCTCCCTCCCCCTGGGGAATCTATACCTAGGAATTTTTCTCTTAACTGACTAAGGAAGGAATCTGTCTTTACCCCTATAGGTACTGTAGCAAATTTCTGGCACGCTGAAGTCTGAAAGAACAACGTGCAGGAGCTTTTTATTTGGGTTATTTCTGAAGGAGTTTACCATCCTGATGTTCAAGAAGGGGAATTTAAAAAAAGTTAAAACAGTGCTTGATATTGGATCAGTTCCACAAGACAAATAAAGCACACAGAAGTTTCCTGCGTACTTGTTTTTTTTGTAAGAGCCTTGTTTTTCTCTTCTTAGAACTACCAAGATCAGAAGTTCATTGAGGTGGGTGCCTCCTTCTTGAAGTTTTGAGTTCAGTCTCTTTTTCCATTCACATCACCACTCAGAGGGGCGAGATTGGGTCTTGGGTTTGTGCTCTCAGACATATTTTAATAACAGCAGCTTCTTGGGCTTGACACACTTCAGTATTCTTTTCTTTGCTAACTATTACTCAGGAAAGGACTAAATATTTTATGCTCATCATGTTCAGATTTTCTGAGGAGAGATATGGATTCAGAATTAAAGGTCTGATAATAGTCTCCCTAAAGCACAAGTTGGGGATCTTTTCTAGAAAGAAAGGGTCTCTAAAACATTACAGCTCTTATTCATCACCTTTTTTCAGTTGAAGTGATACTTTGTGCGCCTGTATGTTTTCAAAAATCATATGCAGACTTTTTACAGTCTTGCCTGTGGAAAGGAAAGGATATTAATCCTATTCAGGAGTTTTTCAGCTGTAGTTCTCAGATGCATACACAGTGTTTTTATTTTTAATTTTTAGTTTTCACCTTAAACCTTTCTGATAAGTTTCAGACAGAATTTTATCATTTTGACTAATCTTTCATTTTCAAGAAAAAATATCTTTAATCTTCTATTACTCTGTCCCGTCCTACAGAGATAAACTGGTATAGATCCCCTATAGTGAGTTATTGTTATATAGAGATATTTTCCTGGGTTTGAATGAGTTATAGTGTAGAGATTTCTTTTTAAAAAATATTCAAACACTTATACCTCATTCGTGTTCTACTCTTTAAGGTATTGTGCTGAGCTTATTTTACTGACGAGCTTTAAGGATCTTCCCCTAAAGATGCACAGAAGCAATCTGTGAATGTACCTGCCTGATGCTACACACAAGCTACATTTAGGGTGTTATTCCCCTTGGGACTTTCAACTATGGTTAGGTTAGTGGAATGTGTAAAATCAAGAAGAGAATAAAAAAGAAGAAATAACTGAACATTATCGTAGTAGAAAATTCAGAATTAATGGTTGTCTGAGTGAAATGGGTTTTATAGGCAAACTGAATTTGTTTTAGCTACTGCATATGCTTTTTGTTGTATGAAATCATTTAAATCAGCTTTTGATGATACACTAATGCTGCTTTTTCTTTTTGAATAAATTAAATTTATCTGCACAGATGTTGAAAATTCTGCTAACCCCCATCAAAGCTTTACTTTATTTGTTTTTACATTAAACAAATTTATGTGGAAACACACAGATAAATCAGGTTAGGCTTATATTTGTTTATTTATTCCTCTACCTAATGCTGTGACATAACAGGTTGGAAAGCAGTACAGCTGTCTGATCAGGGCTTTGGACTCATCTTCATATCTTGCCCACTTAAAGAATCTTTCTATTAGAATGAGGATGAAATTAGCCACAAAAGTGTACATACTGTAATAATTTCATTGCGAGCTATCAAAAAGCTTTGCCGCTACAAAAAACTGACATGCTGTGTCACTATTTTAAATGCTGAAAGCAAAACATTAAAAAAATTAGGACTGTTTTGTTATTACTACTTGAATACTGAAAAAAAAAAACCGCTCGTTTTCTCTGTTTATCAGATGTAAATGTCAACTTTAAAATTAAAGAGGAAATACTGCTGTTTGTTTTTGGGTTTGGGGTTTTTTTCTTGGTTTTGTTTTCCCAAACAATGTTGTGGCCATTAGAACCTTAACATAAAAACCAAATTCAGTTTTATGGAATATTCTGTGAAGTGTGCTAATGAATTATGCCAAGCCAGAAAACAGAAGTGAACATAAAACTGAATGATGTTCTCACTGGCATATATAGACTTGCTAGCATCTGCTCTTACAACCAATGTTATAAGGCCTGTTCTGAGCTTTAGGAATTGATGCAATTGTATTGAGCAGGGAAGCAAAACTTCCTTGTCAACACAGTGGTGAATTGCACACTCTAGTATACGGAGAAAACAGGGGTTTTACCATTCCTGTATTCTGAGGACACATTTTTAGTATGAATTTAATAATCTTTCCCCAAAGACAGCTCAGAGCAGAAGTTTTGTCTAAAGCTGAAGAAAAGGGGCCAAATGTCTGATTGTGCTTATCTAATTTCATTAATAGTACTGATAGTTCATGAATAGTTTTTATCCTGTCCTCTTTTATTTGCTTATTCAAACAGTCATTCTTTCCTGGCATTGGCTTTTGGATTTCTCCACCATTTAGACTACTACAAAAGACTATTAATGCTTCTTTCCATTTGCCAATCCTCCCCTCTCAATTTTCTGTCTTATTTCAACCTTTTCTTTATTCAGTATCCTCCCATTTGCTAATGTGTCCTATTTGAAAATATTTCTACCATGTTTTCTACCACCTGCTTGTGTTTCTGTTACTGCTTCTGAAGAGTGCTGTTTCCACTTCTGTATACATTTGAATTGACCAACCATCTAAAGCAATTTTTCTCTTACTCTGATTTAAATAGTAGCTTTCAGTTCCAAGGAGACTGTCCTCACATTTCCACAGGCCTTTGTAATGGGGAACCATTGTGATGCTCTTCTTCATACTCGTGGTATGAAATGTAGGTCATTTCTGCAGTCTGGGAATATTCACCAAACAGAGCACACTTAGTGCAGAATAAACCCACACTCCTCAAATTAGAGTACAGTTGCACAGAGGATTAAATTAGTAGTGCCTCTGTGCTACTAGAAAACAGGTAAAGGCAGTATTAGGAATTCAGCTGTTAAAGCATCTCTTTCATTAAAGAGCCTTGCTTTCTCAGAGTTTGTGCTTTGTTTGTGCAGTACTTCTGCAAGGAGATACGTTGAAGTTAAAGGTTTAGCTTTCCTCCTATGCCAAAGTCCACTTGGTTCAGAATGGAAAAGATGGCTTTCTCCCCATCACAGTCAGTCTGGCAAAAGCTTGTACATCCTACAGGATGTTGTAATTTACCAGAGTTGATCACAATTCCTCAAGGATCAACAAAAAGTACACAGAATTGAACTTGATTCTTGATGTTGCTTCATCTGATGTAGTCTTAAAATAGATAACTTCTAAAGGGATCTTCTGCTGTTAGATACTGAATACTGGGTAGGGGTAGGGGGGTAACAGTTGTTAGAAACGTGTTTGTTATTTCAAGGATGAGATAAATTACATTAGAACAAATGCTGCTCAAGTATTGATTTAATATTACAGAATAAAATGGGAGGCTGCCTGCAAAACCAACAACAAAAATTCCTCCTATCATGTTATTCTAAGTCACAAAGGGCCATTTGTTGTGGATTTGCAGGTTATTCAGAAATAACCTTTTTATTGCATTGACAAAAGAAGAAACCTCAGGGGCTTGCTCTTTACAGTGGTGTGATAGGAACCTAAAGTGTGCCTGTTGAAAAATGAACTAGCTAACAATGGGAGCTTGGCAGCAACTTCACCATTTATAGAGAAAGCTTCTATCTAGTACGATCTGTATAAAATAGACCTCGCTTAGGTTAGGGAAAGGTCACAAGTTACACAAAGTTTGCATAGTCTAAATGTGTTACTCAAAACTAACTCTCCTGTGTATAGTAAATATTAATTGAACCTGTATTATTAAAAACATGCCAGGATTTAAAAGATTAAATAAGGAAGATGTAATTATGAGCTACATAATAAACAGAGCAGTTTTAGTTCCCCTTGTATTTTTCACTTTCCTGCTATTGTTTCATATATGGCTGTTATACAAAGAGCAACTGAGGTCAGCTACTATAAATTATAGGTTTTGTACAATAGTAATCTACCAAAATTATTCCAGAGCTGGATCAAAGAGCTTCAAAAGACTTCTCAAAAACTTTTCCAGATAATAAAAAGACTCTATTTTGATGCCCTATTTTTATGAGGATTTCTTGCTTAAGAGTTGCATCTTAGAGTATTCAGCTACTTGTATTGGTATGAAGACATTTTAACACATAGGTTTTGCGTAATTTGTTTGCCTTCTCAAATAAGCATGAAGTGGTAATATAAAAAAAGCTCTTTAAATACATTACCTGGTACATTTTTCAGGCTAGGTTTGTAAGTTGATCTAAGTCAAAAGATTTTTGTTTGTGTGTTTCTTTAAGGAAGATTTCAAGTGAAATTTGGTATTACTTCTGTTTACAAACATACAAATGATATTTGTAGTTTTAGCAATTATTAAAAATGATAGCAGTAATTCTTAGTAGCTCTCAGCTGGCATCATGTCCTGCATAAGATGCCAGCCTGCCCTCGCTTCTGGCCAGGCTTTCACCTAATGTGAACAATCACATGTCATCTGCACAGATCCATAGATGTGGCACTGCGATGTCAACGCAAAATGAAATGTCAATGCAAGCGAATGGAGACGAGGTAACAGTATTGAAACCATGTCAGTGCATATCTGCAGAGACCACGTTACTCTGTCAGTGTGATTTTAGGGAGATCACTTTGAAATGTTAAAATTAAATGAAACTAAGTCAATTAGGTAATAACAATTGAGGTTCAGGGATTAATTGAGGGCCTAAGGTGAAGCCAGTGGCCATTAACCCCAGCTAGTTATTAATTTTAGAGAAATAGAGAAATATCCTTGGCTAAGGTTATTGTCATTATTATCGGAGTTGGGGGAATTTATTCCGTATATTGTATAAATATCTTTTGCTGTTGCTTTTAAGAGTGATACACAAAGTGTGGTATTCAGAGGCAGTTAAAGGCATATTAGTGCAAAGTTAGGATTTTTTAGAAAGTGAATCTACCCAATAGCAGACAACCACTTCTTTTTTATACAGACATTTAACAGATTTATATTAATGTCCAGCTGTGAGTAAACAGACAGATTTACTACAATATATTTACCTGTGAGGACTTGTCAAAGGAAAATAATATGAACATGGAGAAATATTCATTTGCACAGCAACAACTATTTGCATGGCCCAAGTATTCATTGTTAACTTAAAGTAGGCATGTAAATGGATCAAACAATAACAGTACTAAATAATTACTTTTGAAAAACCTAAACAATCACCAAGTCAAAGTTATAAACTTTATGCAAATTCAGGATTTCAGAGTATATGACACAAATCTGTAATATTTTAAAATTTCAGTGAGAGATTCTTGCCCAGAGCAATGACTCTGTGGTTCAGCATGCTATTCAAATATATGAAATCTGACTGAGTCTCTGTCCTAAGGAGAGAAGGCAGGACGCTAGATCAAAACAATGCCATTGTTTTATTTTTATATATTTATTTATATAAATTTGTGTTTATTTCATATGATGATATGTATATTTATATATACACAAATATTATTTTTGCTATTAATAAATACCAACTACCCTTTCTCTTACAGAAGTCCCTGATAATTTGCTCAGTATAGGTATGTTGGTGGAGGTCTTTAGTAAATCAACATTTATTCCTTTTGTAGAAGGTGGTACCCCATGTTTAAGTGTTGGTGAGAGCAATGAGACATTTCTGCAAGTTGACAAGTGACAGTGATGTTGAGAGAGTGTGACATGGCAGAGGGGGTGAGCTACATCTGGAGGAGTCCAGGCCCAGCCCTGCTGAGAGCCAGCAGCTTTTAGAACTTGACCTGGACATACTGGGGCTTCTGTCTCCAATGTGAAGCTGCACAGTTGTGGTCTCGCCTCCCAAAGAGCCTCAGGGGCGCTAAGAAAATTTCTGAAAGGTCTTTGAAACTCCTAGTTAGAAGAGTACTGTGAAAATGCAAGCTTTATTACCAGAAAACATCTTCCATTACGAATGCATGTATTGGATTATTTTTTTTTTATTTGCTTTTGCTTTTCCATAGTGAACATTCATGCCACACTCCAATCTGTATTCTGCCTCAGCATGATAGCTCCATAATGAGTGGAAAAACATAAAAATTAGTTTGATCAGTTTATTTCCGTACACACTTTAAGGAGCCTTGCATTAATGTGTTTGGCACTGCATTACATACAAATTGTAAAATACACTTAGGAAAAATTGTCTGGCTGCACATCATAAAAAAAAAGTAGGCACAGTTGAGTCTCAAGACATACAGTTTCATCCTTCCTCTGAGGCACAACTGTCTATACAGATCAGCTTAAATGTCTGTCTAATCTAGTCTTTAAAGCTGCAATGATGGAGATGCTTAGAAAGATTATGGGAATCCATTTCCCTACCCATCTTTATTTAGTTAGAAAGATTTTCCAATGTCTTACCTAAATCATTTTTTGCTGTAATAAGCCTGTTACATCTCATCCAATTATAAATGCATATGGAGAGTAAATCTGGTATCTGCTTTCTTTTTCTGACCTTTTCTGTATTTGAATATTGTTTGCTCAATAAAACACCACAAACTTTTACAGCATTTTTTCACAGAAATTTTTTAATGTTATATTTGTTACTCTACACATGTGTCATATTTTAGAAACCGGTAACTTGCAAGATTTCTGCAAATATGTTCCTTCAATGAGAAGTTTTGCGTCTTCTGTTTAGGCTGGACCCTTTATAAAGCCCACATCCAGATTCATCACAAATCCATCCTTCTTTTATCCTTTTATGCTTTTCCTTCTTGCACATACTTCTTGCTAGTGTAGTTTTAGTTTTAACTTGCTGACTGCAAACTACTTCTGTGTTTTGTTTAGTTTGAATTTTAATCTCCCGTTTGGAAATAAATACTTGATGTGATTCAAAAAGTTTTGAATGTGTAATCTGAAGTCGGTGAGTTAAAACATTCAGTGTTTCAAGGTTATTACAGAGTTTGATGGTTAGCAGTCACCAGTAAAATATAGACTAATGGGATATAGCCATCATAGGATATGCTCTTAAAACTTAAAATACCAATCTTCATAGTCAGAAGATACGGGGCTTACTGCGTGAAATAAAATTTGCTTAAACAAAAGAAATAGTTGGAAAGAGTCTGCTAAATGCAACATACAAAGGCAACAACTTCTTTTGCTTAGGTTTGCATTTGCCATGAAGGCCCAAATTCTCAGTTCTTAAATTGGCTTGATCATCTTGAAAGATTTTACTAGTCCAGTTACTCAGACACACTGACAAGCTTGTACCGGCTTGACAAAACGTTGGAGGCTCCAGTTGTCAGAGGTTTTCCTGTGCTTTCCTTTCATCCCAGTTTTTCTGTAAGGTTTGCTGAAAGCAGAGGTTAAGAGTTATTTGTGCTCCAGCAACCCACAGACCCTGGAAGCTCAACAGCATTTTCTGGCACGACAAGCAGTTGGGTCACAAGAATGCAAGATAGTAAGTGTCATAGATTTACTTTTGTCATCCATTTCCCTAATCCATGCTGTGTTTGGCTTGGAATAATCCTATCCATTTATGCTTTGCATAACTTTTTTATGCTCCTTGACCAGAGACAGATAACTTACTCATAGCCAATACTACTAAAGACAAAAAAATAAAGTCTCTAATATTTGGGGAACAATGGGGTATTTTAATTACATCCCAGATGAGATTGTTAGCTGAAAAAGTAACACTGAAGAGTGTATTTAGAGGAAAATATGGCATCACTTGTTACAGAGTGTAATTTGCAATCTCCCTGTTCCCATTTTACAAACCACAGATCTTTCTCCTCCATTCCCCAGTTACTCAGGCGTAACAACTCACACAAAGTGGTCAGTTTGTCAGAGCTCTGCCATGAGGACTCCCAAGCAAAGTCCATAGGATTTTTCTCATACTTACCCATCTCTGCCCCAGGTATGCCTGGGGGCAGCTATGAGACTCCTGATGGGATTTTTTCTTACCCAACATCACTCCATTGCTAGACTAGGTCAGAAACAGTCATCTACTGGCATCTGTGTTCAGCAGCATCCTGCTGATGGCTGAGCATTTACTGTCTTACTCTTCCACAGGGACTGAATTTTATTCAGCCCTACTGGTCTTCTGCATCTTCTTGGCATGTTAACAAGCTAGGTTTTCCAATGTAAGGAATTTGTTATGGTCTCATTCCTACTTCCTGGGACAACCCTTTTAAAGTCACAGTGACTTTCACTAATACTGACACAACGTCCATTTTGAGCTGTGTGTGCACAAATGTGGCAAGGGCCAGTACAGTGAGCACCAAGTAGAAAAATATATTCTTGTGCTTAAACAATTAGTTTCTCACTAATGAAACTGCTTCACACTCACCCTATAAGCTTTTTTCTCAGTTCTTTTTTGTGTGTGTGAATAACACTTTTTTTTTCTAATTCCATTCTCCTTTAAAAATTGTGCTCTACTGGCCTTCTTGTTATCTTTTCTACATTATTCCTTCCTGCACTGCTGTGTCTGTCTGCTTCTTCTTCCAAAACTGCTTGCTTACTGTGCTAAGCCTGACTAAAGTTTTTAGTCGCTGCTTCTGAAGAGAGGCAATCTGCAACCCCTGAAGGACAACAGGGGTAAATTTGTCCCCAGAGACTTAGGTAACAGCTGCTCTTTGCCCAGTCTTGCTTTGGAAGACACTCTCAAGACGCCCCACCTTGCTGGGTCAGTACTCAGGTGGCTTTTAACCCACGGAAAGTTTTTTCTGCTAAATTGCTTTCAATAAAAGGCATCTTTAATAAAAAGCCAGTTTATTCTCCCAGCGTACTTTTACAGTATTTTCTATGAAATTCACTTTTTTTCTAGTTTCCAGTTTCAGTAATGAGCCTTTCTATTATTTTTTCCTTTATGCAGTTTTCACTGTTTTCTCTCATATGATTCAATTTGCTGAATCTCCCGTATTTCCTTTCCATGTGTTTTTAATCTAGGATTTAGAAAAATAGTATTCTTAGGGGCATAGTAGCCACCATGTTTACAACAGTGAGACATCAAAACTCTCATGCACACAGCTTATGTCCTTAAATATGTTAGCTAGTGAAATGCATGACTGTGCTTCCCACTGATCTATTAACAATGTGAGAACACGACTTCCTCTGTCTATTTAGCCCTTGGATGGCAAGCCCGTAAGTGATGGCTTCCTGGTTTTATAAATACTTCAAGCTAAACAGCAAAGCATTTTCTGATTTCTTGGCCTCCATTTCCTTCAAAGATATCAAAAAGTGTTTTCCTGAATTCTTTGGCAAGGCATATTCAATGTGAATCAGGAGCAAAGGAAAACAAAGGAAAGGACCCTTCATAAGGATGAAATCCCAGGTTTGAATTCAAGCCTTGACAGTCCTGTGACAGAAGAACCAGACTTTACCTCTCTGTTTTTATCAGTATATAATGGGTTTTATTATCTAGCTCTACAGAACTGAATCAGAAATGGCATTAGTCTTGACCGGGCTTAAGGTCTAGAAGCAGTTTTACAACATGTTCTCGTTGTCTGCAGATGTACTCCTGATTTCTCAGTCTCTCTCCTTGTCACTGCAGTGCTTTCTCTCAGCTCCACAGGTCCAGATTGAGAGGCAGCTTGTGAGACTGGTATACTTTGCTAAATGTATTCATTTGCCAATGTGCTAAAAAGGAAGATATTTTTATATAATTGTTTCATTGTCTGGTTGGTTTAATCTTTCCACATTGTTCTCACTTTGGAAAGTTCCATTAACTCACATGACTGGAATAATATATTTGTCAGAAACATCTTCAGTTTTTCTCCTTAAGTTGTGGAACGAGGTCTCCTTCTGTGCTGTAAATCATCATTCCTTCAACGCCTTAAAAAACACATATTTTCCAATCTACAATTATTAAAGCTCTGGTGCTCAATATAAAAGTCAATGCTTGAAGAAGGAACAGGAAGCCAGTAGATTTCTCTGCTTTGTATATGGCCTTTGCCAAAAATACTGAGATACAGATACAAGAATACTGGCAAGTTTTAGACATATCTGAGTAGCACGAAGGACGCTGAATGGCAGATGAGCACACTGAGGGTACACAGGTTTGCCGAGAAATAAGGGGTATCTTTGAGCTGATAAAACTACCTCTGTGTGCCATTGTTCATTTAAGGAAAGGAAGCATACAGTACTGCTTGAATCTAACGACAAAAAGTTAATTACCAAATATTGGACTAGGGAAAAAAACAATGGACAGTACCTCAGCTTCTGAGTTCCATTGACATCTGTGCTTCTGTACTACAGAATTTACTTTTTTTGTTTAAAATTTGTTTGGGATTGGGTTTTTTTTAATTGGTTTTGTTTCCCACATAGTGTTCAAACGTAATCTCATGCTGCACAAACCAAAATATTTGCAGTGTGTTTTTTTCTTGTGCACTCTGACTAATGGCAAAGTGAGGTTTCTATGTACTGAAGCTGAGGAGGATTTTGCAAATAAATCAAAACACACTTTTGTATTTTTGGTTGCCCCATGCAACTCAGTGCTGCTAGCAGCAGAAATTAGCAACTTCAATGTTTTAGGCTTACCTCAGCTCTGGAAAGTCTTAAACATATCTCTTAGAAGTACTTTAGCCTTACCACTGCTGTTCAGGGGAGAATATTGACCCCTTAATTTAGAAAGACAGGGACTAGAGTTTCTAAGCACTACTTGACAATCCATATACTACAGCCTACAAGAGATACCTTGTTGCCATATCTTCCAAGACATTAATTAAGACATCATGAGTGGGATTTTGCTAGTGCAATCAGCATCATCTTAACTCATTGCCTCTAGGCATCTCTTGCCAATTATTTCAGAGGAATCTAACTTAAGTCGGTTGCCAAATGGTCTTGAAAATCTCTATTCAGTTTTATAGGACTTCAATTTGAAATGAAATGCAGCTGTATTTTTATTTACTTTTATCATAGACACAGACAGTTACATGGATGCTTTCAATCAAGGAGAAGCAACTTGGTTGTATATCTGAGTTTTTCCAGTATAAAGCTGTTTTGTTGCTTTTTTTTAATCAAAACTGTTATTTAGCAGGAGATGTAGTAGATAGTAAGACAGATTCCCAATGGGATGTTTACTGTTAGCAGAGATTTGGAGTGGTTCCCAACAGAAAGAGCTTTAGTCAGTGATGCATATTGGAACATAAAACAGGTTTTACCAACTCTGCAAAGCTACGAGGTTCAGAGTATGAAATGCTGCTGAGCCGAGACGAGCACCAAGCAGATGCAGCAACCTTGTGTTGTGTGGCTTAACTGTTCTGAGCAAAGACATTTTAAACGCCTATTTAGGGGCCCCAGCTCACCGTGTCATTCACTAAGGGAGCTGCCACCAGAGCAGGTGCATTTTAAACCACCTCCTGACTGCTGAAGGTCAGGACTGGCTGACTCCAGCAGGAACAAGCTGGGGAGAGCTATTTGCAAACTCTTTCTTCCCCCTGAAACAGGAGTCTTTGTAAAGGACAAAGTGGTGTCCCCACCTACTTGCAATCCAAAGTCTTAAATGTTAGTGTTCCAAATGCTTTCACAATAAAGACATGTAGAGAATTCCTCCAAAAGTGCAGAAAACACAGAGCCCTCTCTGTGGAAAGGTGGTTACAGCACCTTCTTGGGATCAGAAAGACACAAGTGGGAGTCCAAACCTGTGGGCACAGTTAACAGTCTCCCCTCTGATCTGTCAGTCATTCCAATGCAGGAAAACCTCACATTTCGTGGGCCAGAAAGTGGGAACAAGAATGTTGGGAACAACATCACAGTGCTATTTTGGATATGTCTTCAGTCAATCTAAATCCTTCATACAAAGGAGAAAACTAAATACATATTAATTCACCTATCAAAATGCCATTGTATATGAGGGGGACTGCAAGGACTTTCTCTTCCCATATGTGTTCTATGAAGAAAAACGTTGCTATTGCTGCTCTTCAAGAAGAGATTGATTGACTCGCCATATGTAGGTTTGCGTTTAGATTAACATGCACTTGAAACCCAGCAGGGAAGTTGCTCTAACTTCTGGATCCCAGCCAGGAAAAAAGCCAGAACAAGGTGACAAGGTGATGGTGCTCCAGGACATGGGGAGCAGCAGAACTTCAGGCTTGTGGGGAATTCTGGGGTCAAAACCTGAGGTCTTGGTTTGTCCTGGGAAATGTTCTGCTTAAACTAGGATCTGCGGGAATGGAGTTCCAAGTTTAGTCATCTGAATTTATTCCTTTTAGATCTCACCTTTAAGATTAAAATAGCAGAAACCCAAGATAAAAGCTAATAAAACAGAGGACAAATAAGACTGACTTCTTAACATCGCTAACAATATAGAGAAACATTCCTTCCAGGCTCAGCTACTTAATGTTTCTGATCAAACATGTTTCTGTAACCACTGTATATTTTTACATTATAAAAATCAAGTAGAAGGAGTCAATAGAGAGTTTAAGGGTTCTAATAATCTCTCTAACTCTCAGCGTATTTTTTGTAGTCTTCAATGGCACAGCCCAGTTAAACTGGTTTATAAACCTCTTAAGGTGCTTAGCATAAAAGTAGCATCAAAAAATATTAGAGAAAGATAGATAAGAAATATCCTTAACACCAGTATTGAATTTTCACCAGCTAAAGATGGACTTTCATGTTCATGCTTTAATCTTATGGTTGGGCCTTTTTAACTGATGCCAGATATATACAATTTTACACTTCCGAGTTCACTCCCTTCTGGGATGTCAACTTTTAAACCAGTATTTCTCTGTAATTCCTTGTCAGCTATTTTTGTGTTCAAACCAAGAGTGATTTGATATAGCCTGAGTCCATTAAGTTCACACAGAAGTACCAGACACACCAAAAATTACATTAATTAAGGCATTTATGTACTCAGAAATGGGGGTTTCCAAGGTTTATATTGAGTAGCTCTCCACGACAGCTTCTGGGGACCTTAACACCTTTCCAGCTGCCACGTGCTGAGCTGCATCAGCTGCAGGTCCTGTGTGGTGCTGAACACCTGTGTGGTGTTCAGCTCCTTACAGGAGTAGTCCTTGCTGCTTTAACCGGCAGACATTAAGATCAGAGTGGATCCTCTGTGGCATTTTCTGAGTGCACCAGAAGGCTGAACAGAAGAACCCAAGTGAGATGCAAACAAGTCTTGTATGGTATAACAGAATTAGCAGGAAGACAATATTCACTGTGTAAGGAAGAAAAACAAAACAAACAACACTATAAGCTTGAAAACATTCGCCTCACTCTTCTGTGGTTTGAGAAGTGAAGTCTAGCACGGCAAAACAAAAATCAGACCTGCTTTTAATCTGTGAACAGCTCTCTTGATGAAATCTGTCATGTTTCTGGCTTCGTTTTTTTTCTTGAGAAAAGAGCAAAAATGTTATTTTTCTTAAAGAATTTCCAAATGTTTTATCTTTATTAATGTTTCTATATTATACAGTTCATCACTGCAGGCAAATCTGTCTCGTTCATTAATTCTTCCATTGTCAAAACAGCATAACCAATAGTTTATAACATCATAAATCTTGGACATCAGTCATATAGAGATTTCGTTTTATGTATAGGATGGTCTCTTCTGGTGTGTTTGAAAGGCTGGTTAGGACTGTTCTTACAAACAGTATAGTATTCTATATTGAAGCACTAAGCCTGTTAATGGCATTTGAATTTTTGAGTTGCTTTTGTTGCTGATTGTGGTTTTCCAGATGGTAAGAAATTAATCACTTCGTTTGAATATTGTTTAATGCTCTTTCTGTAAGTTTCATATTTGATGCAAGATTTGGCAAGTCCTCTGAAGTTAGGGTTCCTAAAGATACAGTCTTCTGTCCAACAAGCTCAAGTTCTCTATTGCATCCAACTAAATTGCAAATAAGAAACAAAAAATCACTTTAAGGGGAACAAAAAAAAAAATGACATAACAGAAGTGATTCATAGTTTAATTTCGTACAAAAATGCTAAGCAAAATCTAGTCTCACTCTCAGTCTTCAAAATATCCAGTTCAGTAAATATGGTAACTTCAGTTCTCTTTAGAAAGATGTATCCATCAGCTGTCATTCTTCCCTTAAGCAGGACAGACAGAAAAAGATTGAGTGCTGCCAGCACCTGTAACACACATTTAACAGAGTCAATGCCTTTTCTTTGAGATAACTTGAAGAAAGAGCAGAAAACCAAAACGACTCCCAGGGTGCTTCATGTGGCTTTTTTCTTTTTTGATTTTTGTGCTATTAATGCTGGCATTTTTGAACTTGACTGGGGAAGGTGAAGAGGAAGCCACGTAAGTCATTGCTGCATCTGTGCATGTTATGTGATCATTTAAAGGCTCTAAGAATGTGTGGATCCCATTTGTTCCATTACACAACTGTAAGCAGGTCTAACACTACAAAAGCCAGTGCAGCTACAGAGCAGATCACAAGAATGAAGGAAATGGGAAAAGCCAATGCTCCAAGTGACAGGCTTTTATGTTGCAAAGCAATGTCATCTGCAAGTATTTAAGTCAGAAGAAGGGAGCAGAGAAAAAGCAATGGGCTTCAAGTCTTAAAAAGTGATGATCAAAGAGGGATCAGATCACAGGGAAGCACCAGATTGGAACTGTGCAGTGCTATGTAGCAGGTGTTTGGGTTCTAGTCGGACAAACACCATCTTGGGGTAAATCAGCTGCTCAAAAGTGTGTTCTTCAGCTGCTTAGAGACACCCTTGCTTGCTCAGAGGTCACCTCTAGTCTGACCTCTGTACTTTAAAGTTCTGAATATAACTGATTTAATAAAAGCCAGAACAGCACAGCCAGTTCAGTAAGAACATTAAACCAGGCTAATCGCAGTTAGCTGTTTTAGACAGCTGAATTTGCAAGCCTCCTTCAGCAAACACCCATCCCCAGCTGACATGCTGCCTTAAAGCCAGAGCTCACAGAAGCCACAGCCATCCTGCTCATTTTGAAAGTATTATGAGAGTCCTGGATTATGGTCACAGGCTCTAGAAATTGTTTCCCCACTTCTCTGCCCTGGGTGAAGATGCTTTTTCGAAGCACCAAATTCCTTCTTCAGGCAGGAGATAGCTTCCCATGCCTAACCAGGCACGGCACTGAGGCCATCCCACAGCATTCAGCAGTGTTCCAGCTGTGCCAGAGGAATGCAGCACTCACAAACCTCAGCCCTCTAGGCAGCCCTCATTTTCCTCTCAGCTTTCTCTCCTTTACCTGGCATTTTCTTATCAAAGCCTTCTTACCAGCCAAAAACATGAGCTGGAGTTTCTATCAGAATTATCACTGCAGGCATTCCCTAGATAACCACCAACCTGGCTGAACTGAAGAAGATGGGTAACAAAGGAGAACAAGGGTTTCATTGATTATTTTTGTTTCTCATTGACAAAAATTGCTGATAACTGATACCTCTTGAATTCCTATGGCTGATTTTGATCAAGACATTGTACTGAATTACATATTATGGTCTAAACTTAGAAGCAGTAACTGGGTTCTTTGTTTTAAGTTTTGTTTTGAATTTAAGTAAATACTGCATTCTTTTCTTCCTCCTTTCTTTTCAGCTCTCAGTTCTTGCCAGGCCATGTACCTTCATTTGATATGATTTGCAGTTTGGAAAGAACATAGCACTGTAGAGATCCAAATACACACAGTTTTGTTTCCTTGCTACTGTGCTCTGCACCTGAGGAAGGTCCTTACGTCATTGCTGTTGCTATCCCTGATGTTGTACACATGTGCAAGATATCTTCAGTTATCAGTACTGTATTTGTGAAGAAAAAGAAAGCTTTATTCAACCTTAAAAAAAAAAAAAAACAAGGAAGAAAGCAAAAACTAATGTTTACCACATGCACTGCCTAAAGAATTCAGATGAACTTTCTGTACATCTCTTCTTTTGCTTTGGAAAAATGTGTAAGCCATGATTTTAAATCATTTAGAAACTCCCCTGCTTTAATTTATTAACGTAGGCTGACTATAGAAGTGCACTATTTTAACCTTAAACTGGAATACTAATAAAATCCCTACGCAAAACCAGATATGTTTAATTTCAGCTTTTATCACTCTATTATCCCAGTGGATCCCAAGAACATCTAATTGAAGTTACCTTAAAATTTCTGCCCTTAGATATGGAACCAAATAAACTCCACTGATCACAACAACCTTGAACTTGTGGGAATTCAAATCTAGATCCAGGCTTTGCAGCTGGACTCCATCCTGAGTTTAAATGCTACTCAGAATCAAAGAGTGTTGTGGCTGCACACACAGTTTATAGGAAATGTTCAATTCAACGTTTTTGGTAGGTGTTCTATCCTCTAATTACTCCCAAATTTCTGCCCAACTCTTCATACCATTACCTGACTTCAGACTCTTGCTTTCTGTCTGAACTGACTGAAGCCTGAGCAGACACATCAATTCACTGCAGAATAAACACTGTGGCACTGACTTGAATCCAGAATTCTCTGAACAACTGTTTCACATCTAAGTAATTGCACCAGCAGTAGTGGGGTCGCCTCCCTGTTTATAGGGGGATGAAGGGGTGCTGTTGGAATCACAGCCCATGACTTTATCATACAACATGAAAAGCCTTTGGGCTATCTTCTCAGCTGGGATAAATAAGCAAAGCTCTATTGGTTTCTGGGTGAATGAGATTATAATTCAAATCAGAAGCGTAGTGTTTGTTTATACCATAACAAAGTATCACAGAAGTGTGTATCATAAGCCTTAAAACACTGCACTCAAGGACAGTAAAACCCACGAGTCTGAGCTTAGGTTTCAGTGACTCCAGTGAAGTTATGCCTATTTATTTCAGGATAGCAGTGCTGATGTGCACCAGCTGAGAATCTGGCTCTTTAACTCCTAAATGACAGCAGAAACCATTTACAAGGGGAGGGAGAAAGGGCTGGGGTGGGAATCAACTTGAGTACAGAGCTGTAAGGCTGATAAATGGGTATCAGCCATCTCTTAAAAGAGGCAGGCCTGTTTCTTCCTAAAATGAAACTGAGGAATTAATAAACACATGCAAAAGAATAATACAAAATACATGTTTGCTTAAGGAATTCCAAATGCTTCACATGCCAGTACAAAGCATTTTGACAGTAACATTTAACCAGTTTCTCGTTTTATGTGCTTGCACACACAACCCTTGTGATTCAAAACAAACTGCTGTATAAAATGCCTTTCAGAGCAAACTATCCACTCATTTAAGGACAGCTCATGTTCACCTAAAAACAAAACTACCCTTTTTTCCATGCACCCCAAAAGCATCCCAAACTAGCCAGCAGAAATAAAGGTAAAGGACAGTTTTTCCTGATACCACATCCACGCAGCTCATCCCAGTGGGAGATGATACAATATGTAACATTGCTATGTTTCACAGTAATTATGTAAGAGAAGTCACATGTGGCACAAATGGAATGTATAACAAAGAGCAGAAGCGTATGTTCAAATAAACCACTGGTTATGTCAAAACAAATAACTTGTTTGCTGTGGTGGACTCAGCAATAGGAGGCCAAATGAGTCTGATGACTTTGCTACCACTCCTTTTGCTCCTCAGTGAGCAGGCTGGAGCTGAATTTTTTTCAGGAATTATGTTTGTGCAATACGAACATATTGTTATTTGCTACTTTCTGCATGATCATTTTGGCATTCTTATGAGAAGATGATGATGGCTCTGTCTAAATGTTTGGGAGGATTATCTCTGACATGGGAAGTTATTAGGTTTGATGCAATGTAGAGAACATTCACAGTCAGAAAACAGCATCTTTCATTTTTAGGAATGGAGGTAATTGTGCTTTGTGACAGTGCACATCCTTAAGATGTTATGTATCATTGCGTACTTAAAAAAGCAGTACACTTTTCATTGATCTTTCAATTTCATTTTGATTTAAAATGCAGATCTCTCCCTCCATTGAAATCTTCGCATTTTTATTTTAAAATGTATCGGAAAAAATCCATTTCAGACATATGCAGCACCATAAATTACTTTTTGTGGTTGAAACAGTATTCGCTTATGTCACGGGTTGAACATCCTCCTTTATTAGAATGCTATTTATTGCCACCAGCTGCAGTGCTTAGCTAGGAAAGTTCTTGACACCAGCGATTGCTTTTCAGCACCGATGCTTCCGGCTGCTAACGGGGGCTCCCATTGCCAAATGCAGCCACTCCTCCTAAACTGTTCCTTCTGCTGCACAGGCAGCTCCTGTCACTGTTACCCAGAGCAGAAGCTGGGAGAGGGGATCGGGTCTGAACCCACTGCTCTGCAATCTCTTTAGCTATAAATCTCCTATAACTTTAAAAGGCCTTGCCAAACACCACTAGCTTGAAAGCTGTCAAATGTGCTCAGGAAATCAACCCATCAGTAATGGATTTTTTTCAAAATTAAGATGCAAGTTCAGCTTGTGAGCAAAGGGTGTCTCACAGAACAAGCCGCAGGTTTAGTAAAAGGGGATTTTTTTTTTGTATCTATCAGCTACTTAGCCAATAGTCTCTATTTCATGAGATTTTCGAGCAGGGAGAAGCCAGACAAAGGTAATTACTCTTCTTCTGTTAAGAGCTGTTATTACTCCTGCATGAACAGCTAGCACTGCCTTTTTTTCCTTTTGCCTCTGCCTATGGCAGCCAGGAGAACTAAACAGGAGCAATATAAAAGTGCCAGTGTCAACAGCTGCCCTACCAAACACTGTGTACCTCATACAGTAAATCTTCAAAGCAGTAGCATGTGTGCTGCTCCTGTGTATGCAAATCCTGTTATTTTATTGATATCATTTACACACATGCCTTCTTCACAGCTGAACCCTTGAAAAGCCATTGCATATAATTGGGCTCAACTAAGTAACAGAGGCAATCAGTGACAGGAGGAGACTGAACCCCTTTAACATGGAAAAAATTCCTTTCCTCCCTCAGAAAAGAAACACCCAGTAGGTCAAAGAGGAAGGTTTCCCTGCAGTATAGCACAGACAAGCCTGTTATACAGATGCCTGAACCACTGGAATCTACAATTAAAAAAAAAGTCAAGCCCCGAGCCTTCATGAATGCAAAATTTTCCTTTGTTTAAATAAAGGAATGAGCAAATATACATATTTTTGTGTATATGCATGTTTAAAAACCCTAAAACATTCAAACTAAAATCTTTGCAGGGTTAGGCTCTGCCACACACTATAATTGAGCTGGCAAACATTCTGAAAATTTTTTTACTCGCTGTGAAAACTGATAAAAGTTGGTGTCCTGTTCATCTTACAGACAGACTACAAAAAAAAATAATCATTCTTCTGGCCATAAGGAAATTCCTTTACAGATTCAGAGAGTACAAGCGACATCTGAAAGTTGGGAGTTATTTATGGGTCAAAATACAATTGCTCTTTATTTCTTATCTTAGTCCCTGCAAAAAAAACCCAAAACGTTGTTAGCAAATTACTTTCTCTTTCATATCTTTAAACTGGAGATAAGGATATGTTTCCACTAAATGACTCATAAAAATAAACTGGCATAGCAGTTTGACTGTAAGTGTTACGTGTGACTGAGCAGCCTTCGTAAAAATTACTATTTCCTTTGCATCTGTGTTCTCCTTGGGCCAGAGTTCTGGCCATGCTCTGCCCTACACACAGTATCCTCATATAAGGCCACTTCCCCACCACTGGAAGAGGTCTGCTCCATTACACCAATCCCACTCTAGCCTTTTCTTTGGGAAGTGCAAGACAAGATATGATAATGTAACATCATGAAGAATGGGTGTCTTAAACAGCTCTCCTCTATTCCAGCTGGACTTCAGCCAATTCAAATGGATGAGTGAGAGCCAGCAGACATATTAGTGCAACCCTGTATTTAAAGCTAAGTTATCCCCTAAATGACCCTAGAGTCAATTTATAGATGCAGAGACTAATGTACAATAGAGTTCAGAAATACTCTAAAGCCTAGCTTTGAAAATGTCTTGACACAAGCCACTGGGAATACACTCTGAGGGGGCAGAAAGGGGAAAAACATATATATGCTTACTTTCCATGTTTTTCCAGGGTCCTTTTTGGTGATTGTTTTTTTTTAATTTCTTTTTGTCACTTCATAATTTTAAAAAAGAAATATATGTGTGTGTGTGTGTGTTTATATTTATATACTTATATTTTAATATATATCCAATTAAAATAAAGCCTACCAATTTTAATTCTTACTACAGTTTAAAACCATAATTAATCCCTGCAGGCAAGTGCTCCCCTAAGGAGTTCAGTAAGTTGAACAGGACAACTCTTCCCCATCCCTACAGATGCAAGCAGTATCCAGTGGCATGGAGCACAAGCAAGCTCCCTGTTTGTTTCCCAGTGCTGAGCAGCTGCCTCTCAGTTCCTAAAGCTCTTCCTGCATGAACACACCACCACCTTCCCCACTAATGATTTCCCATGCAGTGGGGTAAGTAAGGCAAAAAATCAGAAAGGAAATTCATTCCCTGGTCCTTTCTTGTGCCTGCAATAGTGGGAGAACAGGCAGAATGGGTGTCCAGAGTACAGATTGCACAAATTGTGCCCATTTAGTTGGCTGTCAGGTTACCTGGCAGTAAACTCTGTAGGATGTTGCTCTTGGTTTCCACAAAACTTGTGCTGCTGGAAGTTCTGAGCAGTTTTTCCTTCCTTGGTGTAGAGTAACCCTCTCCAGTACTTGATTGGGATTGGATTTTTCCCAGGTTGCCCTATATAGGTTTCATTCTCATTGCTTTAATTTTTATCTTACTTTATCAGTTGACCTAGATTAAGCTCCCACGGAAACCAAACAAGCTTTAATCAGCTTTCTCAACTGTCCCCAAAATATAATTTCAGACACGATTTGGATTTTCAGAGCAAGTTAATTACAAAAACAAGATCACCAAAAAATTTTGAATAACAAAAAAGAAATGCAGATGCAACAACATCAACATTTTATGCAATTTTTTTTCTTTCATTCATTTAATACCATTAATGACATTCTTATGCCCAAGCTTCTTAAATGTATCTGGAAAGTAAAGTTTCCCAAGACAAGACGCAGAGAAGATAGCAAGTGACTGTTGAAACTTAGAAGAGGGAGTTTAAAAAAAAAACAAACTCAGGATTAAAGTGAGTTTAGTATATTTTATGGCAATTTCAATAAGTTTTGATGCGTTCCTATAAATAAAATTTATAGTTACGACAACCAGAGAGCTTTCTGTTGTCTGGTCAGGGATTTTACTTGCTTTCTTGTAGAAGAGTTCACAATTAGCCACAGCTTTCTTTTCCATGGAACACCTATTTCCATATAAGCATACTGCTTTAGTGTTTTAATACTTGAGTGCATTATGAGTTACATAAACATCAGCACAGGATCCTGTCCTGGTGCAGAAACACAAGTGGCCAGGTAATGACTTCCATGCCACAGACTCAGGGAGAGTCAATAGCAGTCTCCAGAGCAGCTGATTTACAAGCCCAAACCTTTCAATGATCTCTGAGTTGAATGCAAACAAGAAAGGGATGAAAGGCTGTGTGGGAGCTCCCAGAAATGCAGCTGGTCAGTGTGGCAAGCAGGACCCCCTCCTTCATTTGCTCCTTTGCACACAATTATCCCCCCCAGCAGCAATAGCCAAGGATGACACCTGACCACTGGATGAAGAAACATCCATCCCATTCATACCACAGCAGCTGCACTAGACATTGAAATGAACCAACCACCCCACCAGTCTGCAGACTGAGCAGTGCACAATTCTGAAGCCAAGACACCTTCAGCCACCTTATACAGGTCATTTTCATCCTGGTGTTTCCAAAAGCAGGGAAGTAGGACAAGCTTTCCCAGTGCCTGAAGCAATCCATCTATCCACCTGAGAAGCTTATCTGAACAGCCTAATTTTTAGATGCAAGCATTCTAGCTCCACATTAATTCATTGTCAGAGAATTTCCAGGACCTTTTGCAATGGCCAATATTTAGCACATTTATTTAGCACGCTCTGTAAAAATTAGGGATGTGCTTCAGGTTTTGGTTGCCTAACTTGAGAGTTAGATGGTCATGTTTTTACAAGTGCTCAGCATGTGCTTTGAAAAATATTAAGCCTTATCTGAGTCCTTTAACAACTAAAAAAAATTTAAAAATAAAAAAAGATACTTTGAAGCAAAACAAGTTTCTGCCCACTGTAAATACCTTTTTTCAGTTCACCTGAGGATAGCAAGTTTGTCCACTTGCTTTGTGACAAGGACACAAATGGGGCAGACACACCAAAGTCACATGCTGTTGAAACCTCATGGCTAAAGATGTGCCAACAAAGGCAAGAGCAGTCCAAGACATCTATTACTCAAACCAAATAAAACCATATAATATCAAGGTATTCCTTAAAATTCTAGAATCCAGGACAAATTTTCCACTCATGGGCACTGATAACCTTCCATACTCAAGCAATCTAAACAATTGCCTGAGTCATGGGTGATCCGTTATCTTTAGAAGAAAATCATCCTGCAGGGAGTGAAGAAAAATTCTAAAAGACAAAATTGAAAAGGGAAAAAAAATAAAGAAGGAAAAGAAAAGAAAAAAGACAAATTATGGGACTTCAGAAGAAAACAGTTTTGCTATCTTTATGGAAGACCCAAATAAACTAGGACAATAAACAGACACTACTCAGGAATTGCGAGTTTGTTTTGCCAAAGATATTTTACTTGGATCCAACCAGAAACTAAAAATTAAATGCACGCAATAATACAACAGAGCATCTGAATGCTCTTTGGGACTGTAAACTTACATATTGAAAAACTTCTGTTCAAAAAGCATTCCACAGAACTGAGCTGCAGCATCAAAGTGAGGGCAGTGCGTAGGATTCAATGTGCAGAAGGACAAGTCAGTGCTAATGGGAAGAGGGACCATACTTTGGGAGCTGGTAGCCAAAACCAACAACCTTGCTTTCACTAGATCTCAAAGAATAATATTTAATTTAAGTACTGGCATTATAGAAAGCCACAAAAAATGAGACTTCCAGGGCTGGAAGTGAGAACATATTTCATCTCCAGCCAGAATACTAGATCCGTTCCAAAGCTGAGTTACTGGAAGTCTTCCATTGTCTCCAATTTTTTCTTTTTTTTTTTTCATTTTATTTCCCTCTTATTTTCAAACTGAGTGAGTAGGTATTTTCCATGTAACCCCAAGAATTAGAAATACATTATATATACATTTATTAATTTCAAAAATATAAAATACAAAATTCAATTCTCTGTAAATAATTATATTTAGTGTACACCACACTACTGAAATAAATTAAGCATAGTTTCAATTAAAATGTTTTAGTTCAAGTTCTCCAGTATTCCAGTACTCTTCTGAGAAAGGAAACAAAAGGAAAAAACATTTACAGGTCCTCCAAATGCTATACCCATACTTTAGTAAACAAATGATAATTGTTATTTTGAGATTGTTACTGTACTGCAAGAAAAGCACAGCAGATAGAAGATTAGTTAATCCTTAGTGTTAGCTAAACCAGAAACATTTTTAGATGCAGTACTTTAGTAGTAAAAATATAAAATTTTATGTCTTCTGATAAACTTGTACTACATTTTTATTTAAAGAAAATAAATTTTTGAACATTATAGTAATACAAATTGTTCTTTAGAAAGCAAAATGTCATTGGTGAACTTTAAAATGTTCATTAACAATCGTAAGCCAGAAGCAGTCACCAAATAATCATGGCCACAGAAGAATGCTGTGTACCCACCAGGCTTTATTAGAGTTGCAAATCACAAGCAATGGACCGATTCCAAATTTATTGTCTCCACAAACTTTCAGAAAAACAAAGAGCTGAAGGCATCAGTGAAACACAGTAATATGCTTCAAGTCTTTTTGGAAGGGTATTTCTATCTAAAGATAGAAGGTACTATTCAGCAACTGCAATACATATAAATGCACACTTTAAGCCAAGTAAGAAATAGAAAAACCCCTTTAATTTGTCCCACAAAGATCTTTCCTTTATTTTTTTTTTTTTAATTTGGTGGGTGCTCACTGTGGTATCCTGAGTTTCTGTTTCCACAAGGGCTGCTGTAAAGAGGCTTCCTTTAACTAGCCCAGATAAATTCTCTAGCTCACTACTGCAATATCCAAATGATTTACCCAAATTCCAATCAGGGACACCATTTGAAATGTCTCTGTAGAAGAAAGAGCCCTAAAGCACATGCATTCCCGCTGCCAAATCCCAGGACACAAGTGGGGGGTGTTGGCCACCCTGCTCAGGCAGGCTGTGCTCACCTCAGAGCTGAGGTTCACTGAGAGCTGCCTGGCAGCTGGGAGCCTGGGTGGGATTTTCTCTTGACCTTTAAAGCCAATTGCCTGCTGCACTTCCAGCTATTTACTGCTGCTGCAGGGAGGAATGATATTTCCTTGTAAAAGTCCTTCTCCATAAGACCCGAGGTCTGCATGGTATAGCCCTCTGCTGAGAGCTGCAAACACTCATGTGTTAATTGCTTAATTGCTGCCCTGATATTACTGGGGGGGAGGTTGCCCTGAGCTAGTGTTTTATAGAATCAAGCCCAAGGGTTGCTGCAATAACTAAGAATAAAGGGAGTCCATAAATAAAGCCCTCTTCAGACAGAGCAAAGAGCTATTTAGCTCAGCCTCTCTCTGAGTGGCTAATGGAGTGTATTTGAGGGAAAAGCTAGGAACAGAAGCTTACTGTACAACATGTGAATATAAAACTTCTTTCCCTACAACCCCTAATGCTTTCTGCAGCTTAGGAACCTCCTGAGCTAAAAGGAATAGATTCTTCTCTTTTCTTAAATCTTCCAGGTTAAAAGCAGCCGGTAGTAGACCTGCTTTCAATAAAACCAACACACAAAGGCCCTGGGTGCTGTGAACCTGACAGCAATTTACAGCCATTTAGAACAATGAGTGAGCCTATTGCCAATACACGCTAGAAGAGCATGATAAATGCAGAGCAAAATTTAACATTTCAATCTAGATTATTAAAGAAAACAGTACTTCATCCATCAAATTTATATCTGTCCTATCTGGGTATTTACCAGCATAGTTCTGTGCTACGTAAGTAGAACAACAAAGGCAGTGGCAGCAGCCCCATAAGCTTTGCATCAGCTTGCACTGTGTCTGTCTGTGCAGAGGTGTGCTTGGCACAGAGGAGCTTTTACTGCCATGTGACTCCAGCCAGTCCTCAGCATCCATCAGGCATGACAAGTTACTTGGTGAGAGCAGGTTGCTCTTACTGGTGCATGTTTCCATGAGCATAAGAACTGAACCAACTCTGAAAGAGCAAAATGACTGGGATTGGGCTTCAGGTGGGGGACAGTGCAGCCTGCTGTCCTCCCTGTTAATGGTACACTCTGTGATGTGTGCTTGGCTCCCTGCAGTACACTGATATGCATATTAAGTTCACTGTGTTTTTAGTAAGAAACATTTGGAGGCACTGTATTATATCCTATTAGAAAGAGAAGCCATTGTATATGCTAGGGAGTTAATTTCAAATTCCCTTACTGTACACATCACATGATATTTTTTCAATTAAACTGATTCAGTATCTGAATAGAGCATAACTGTTTCCTTGAGTACTCTCACAGGCAGTTGAACATCTGGAGGAAAAAAAAGCAACAATAGAAGAGTTGCCATACAGGTTCTTCACAACAAGCTGAATAAAATTCCATAGTCCCTACATGCTGCTTGAAAGTAGATATCAAATATCTCTGAGAAAGGAGCCATAGGGTTTGAGACTATGAAGACAGAACCAAGGGTTATGAAAATGTGTACATATGTTCAGAAGGAAATTCTAAGGCACCATTGTTGTCATCTGTGTTTCTGCTCTGGGTTCCAGCCTCTGTTGCTTTTAGTGTAAAGTGTACGTTACATTTTTGCTACTACTTACACCGTATGCATCTCAAGGGTTTCCTGACTCTTAATTAAACTTAGATTAATTAAGTTTATCCTCAGAATTTTTAGTGTCTTCTGACAGTCACTACTTCCAGGAAGAGGCCTACACCAAGACAGAAGTGGGAAAGGGCATAGGGAGTGTAGTGAAACAGGGACAAGGAATTATCTGAATAAGCTCCATGTCCTACAGCTTAAAGGCAATGAAGCATTTTTCATTTATTGCTGTGGTCCAAAGGCTCTACCCAAAGCAGTAGCTTAGTTTCATGTTTTTACATATTTTACACATAAAGTATTTCTGCCTCAAATATAGTAGGTCTTGCTCAGCACATCACAGGGGTCTCAGCAACCCTGGCTGAATTGCAACGGAGAATTTTTACACTGTTGAGTTGTTTTGGAAGGAAATAGAAGTCATGAGTTAGCATTTTTGCACCATTCTATCTTTTCTCATCTCTCTCACTTTTAACTAGGGTGATTAGGATAATTATACTTATGGCTGTTACTCCCTATGCCCTTATCTTTATGTAGGTTCCTGTATATAAATGTAAATAAACCTGAGGTCTACTCTTACATGAGATGGCATTTGGGTTGTTTTCAGAATCAAAACAGTGTTTGAAATTCAGGAGTTTATTTAAAATTTTCCTTCAGAAGCAGTATCCAGTTTTCACATATCTAATACATTTTGTTTGTTTGTCTCATTGAACATTAATGAATTTTCAGGAAGGAACCATGTAATGACTAAATCATTTAAGGGAAGATTTATGTAAAAAATCTTGGCTAATGATGTAGCCAACTTTGTTCAGGTGTCAGTGGCCGAATGAGACAAAAAACCTCTGAGCCCTAACTCACAGGTGATCCCCTAGATCTACAGCTCCTTGGTGCTGTTTCAGAAATAACTTGTAACCCCTTTTCTGTAATACATTTAGCAGACAGACAATTAAATTAAGCACTTTCATGCTGGTTTCATCTTGATATTTGATTTTCAAGATTCAAGCCAAGCAGTTCCCTATCTCTTCGAAACATTTATCTGAAGATGCATCAGCAGAAAATCATTAAATCAAGCAGCAGCAGAAATATATGAATGCTGAAGTGAATAGCAGTTTACAATTGTTGCCATAGATCCAAATGTTTTCTATGCCGCATACACTGAGACTAATTGGGACAAAATTTTGAGATGTCTGACCAAATTCTGCTGTGACGTGAAGTGAAATGGTTTGCACCTCTTTGTCACAGCTAAACTAACTTTTGACTGAGGATTGACACTGTGTATTGGTATCATTAACAGTTAAGAGCTTCCCACACCCTATTCCTGGATATATGATATTATATATGATATGATATATCATATTACAGAAATGGCTAAAGCCACCCATTACAAAGACAGGCAGGGTAAAATAAGTTTAGATTACACCCCTTGCCACTACAGCAGCCTTCTGGAATGCAGAGCCCCCACGATGGAGAAAGCAAATAAATGTTAAATGAGGTGTACCCAGGGAGAACGGTTTTGGTGTGGTTGGCTCCTCCAGTGGTCATTGTTCAGTGGATGGATTGTTGATGCTGTGGCATCTCTGAAGGAAAGGTATTAGTTTGCCAGCCGTGTGACGCCACTTGCACTTCAGATTCTGCAGCCTTGAAATGCAGCTAGCCCACTGGGTATAAAAATACAGCCCTTGGTTCTGTTTCTTATTTTAATATAAATGGACTCAGGAGATGTATTATGTCTCTGGATAGAGACACAGGGGCAAACAAGAGCAAATGGCTTGGTCTTCTTAAAGTTCTCCTACAGGGGGGGTGCAGTTTCCATCCTTTGATTGCCAGAGTAGGACTGAGGGCTGTGGTTCCGAGACTTGGGGCAGTGCCCACAGGTTGTTTGGATGACAGGAGAATTTGGCTCAGGCCAATTTCAGAACAAATCTTCAGAGGTTTTTGCTTGGTTCACATGGACTTTTCAGCAGTGTTATCTGTAGTCTCAAGAACAAGATGCCTGTGGGAGTGTGGGGGAAATATATACTTTCTTCCCAGACCTCTCTTGGACAGAGCCCAAGTTCCTCAGTGTAGGAGGGCTATGAGGTTGAGATTTGGGAAAAAGGTTCTGACAGACACAGCCAGCTGGAAAGAGACTGATCCACATGCACAGTTTCTTCCAAAGGATGAATCAGGATGAAATGATTTTACATGTTTTTTCACTGTCCTTCCCACCTTGTAAACATTCCTAAAGCCTGTCTGTAAGCCCTGCATAAAGAAGTGCTAATATCCATATGTCAGTACTGGAAATGGTTTTCCCCACACCTAAAGAGCCAAGTTCATCCCATATGTAATTCACCCTACTTTAATAGCTCTGCAGGAGGAAGGATACTGGCCCAGTAAGTGCACCCAAAAGCTGCAGATCCTGCTGAAAACAGCTGTCTACCTTGTGAGGGGGGTGAAGCACCACAGACCTCAGTTGCTCAGGCCTTTGCAATAGATTCCTCCTCGCTTCTGTATGCAATTTTGCCTGCAAATTTCTACATTATCTGGACACCAGCTGCTTCAAAATCTTGAAAGCCCCATCATAAGAGATAAGGACAGAAGAGCAGCCCTTGCTCTCAGTTCCTAGCCTATGTCCATTGAATGTGTATCTGGGCTGTAGTTATACTGTATTTATACTACTGCAAGGCATTTCTTGATTAGCCACAATATCCAGGAAAGATTTTTGTTCTTTCTGGTACATCTCTTGATTTTCAGAAAGGAGCAATGGGTGTTCAGCCTCCTTTGCTCAGTGACACACTAGAACCAGGATGTAGGTCAGGGTGAGCCAATGCACCCAGAGGTATTAAATTGCTCCAGTATCTGGCCAGTAAATCTTGATCCTGTGGTCAGGAAAAGCTGAATGCCAGCTTTGCAGTGAAAATGGACCAGCAGGGAGTTTCAGAGAAGCTAAGGGGAAAATTTTCATAGGATCATGAGGGAATGTTATTTAACAAATTCTCTTCTATTACAATGATTCTGTGACCCTGGTGATGCCTTCCAGTCTTATGTTGCTATAAATACCTTGCCTGAGAACTAATTCCTCTTGACAATCTGACAGAGCTCCAGCTCACAACAGAGCATGTCACCAGTTCGTTTATCTTATGGTTAACATTAGCATTTGATTTTTGTTTTCTGTTGCTGTTATTCTGGACAGCAAGATACTGTTTTAATATTACCTGTTGATAATTTTACTTAATGAGTAAACAAACTTGCAGCTCCTTCAACAACAGATGCTTTAAATTAAAATATCTGAAAGTAACATTCCTATTCTTTGAGCAAACCGTGCATTCTAGGGTCCTAAATTATAAATGTAATTATAGATATGTACCAGTTAAAATAATCTGCTTGGGACAGAAGTTCACCCTTACAAGAATTCATCACAATTAGTCTTAAGTAAAAAAATAGTAGAGGAAGGCTCTTTAGAGTGACTGTAGATCAGTCATTTTAATCACACTAGAGCTTTTTTAAATTTGCTTTTGTGATGGAATAAAACATGAGACAACATAGTTGTATGAAAATTATTTTCCACTAGCTGTGCTGAAAAAGAGATAAACAAGATAAATCTAACACTCTCTTGGATACTGAAAAATATATACACAAACCTACTGCTATTTCCTGGTGGGGAACACGGGGAGGGAGAAACAGAAAAGTTAAGACAAAACTATCTATTACAAATTTTCCTGTGCCCAGACAGGGTCGTGAGGAAAAGTCATTTTTGTAGCCAGCCTCTCTCATACTGCTTAACAAGTAACACCTTTCTCTTTTCCAGTCTGTTGCATAGTGCTCTGTGTGGTGTGAGATTAGGGCTTCTTCAAGATGTTCTTTGTTCTTCCCATTTGTCCTAATGCGACAAGGCAGGGGGTTGTCAGGATTTTACCAGGCAATAATATGACTATTTTTTTTTAAACTCTAGATCCATAAATACCTCCCTCTCTGCATGTTGTCACACAAATCCCTTAGCAAAAATTTCATTTCATTTTTCTTTGCTTTAGCTTTCTAAAAGGTATCCCTAAGCACCTAAAATCCTAATCCAAAGGTCACCTCTTCTAATTTAGGCATCTAAATTTGTTCTGCAATTAATGCACCCTTACCATCATATCTCACCTACCATACATTTGTCTCAGGATCCTCCTCCTAAGCACATTTCATCTACTTCTAAGACAAATTAGTTAAATAAGTGGACTACAGTGTAAAAGAAGGTGACCAGTATAGATGTCTGACTTTTAGACAACTAAAATTTAAAAATATCAATACCAATCTTTGTTCAGTTTCTTTCTGTGTAAGTCTTCACATGATTATCTATATGAGGTATTTTAGATTCTAAATTGAAAGATCTTTTTCAGCCCAGAATGTACAGCTGACAGCAGGAGACATGTCACTTCGCATGTGTCAGCAATGATTCCTTGCAGACAATTTCAGTCATTTGTTTGAAATTAGGAATCATTTTGCTCTAGACTTGCTGTACAGCCAGTGAAGAAAGGCAAGAGTGGTGTCTCTGGGTGTGCCTGCCTTTCTTCAGTGACAGCAGAGGAAGACTGAAGCTTCTGCAGTCCTACCTTGTGAACTTCAGCTGAATGATGGGATGAATCCAGGTGCATCAGCTGCAATGCTGGGGCTGGTAATAAATTTGGACTCCACATTAAAACCTTGCAAGTATCATATAAATCATATGTATCAGTTGTGCTTGTGTGGGAGTACATGCACTACATGTATGCATGCACGGTTTTTGTATGCTTCTACTACAACAAAGTAAAACAACATGGTCACATTGTCTGAGAAATGGTGAAGATGGTTTTCAGAAAGATGTGGAAAACCTTTGCATGCAGACCTCAGCTTAAATTATCCAATTATACGAAGTGGAATAATACTTTGAGAACCAATCAAATGCAATATTGCATTTTCTGGTTAAGTATAATTATATGGTGAGACCATTTGATTTGAAAATAATAATAACAATGATTAAAATAACAATAGCAATAATGCTACTACTAATGAAAATAAATAAAGCAGCCTCTGTAAAGACTTATTGCCAAGACTAATATTGTCAGTGACATCCAGGATCCACAGAGGTTACAAGCAGTGGACACAAAATGAAGTTTTCTGGTTTTGACAACAAAATATTCTGCATTTAGCAAATGCATATGTTTCAAACTCAAATGACTTCACTTCAAGTTAAAGCAAAAAATGTTTTGAAGTGTCGTCATTTGATAATCATTTGCTTTAAAATAAGCAACAGATTTCTATTTAATGGGATCCACATCTTTAACAAGTGAACCAACATTGTGACAAACAAAAAACAACCTGCTCTAAAATATAATTCCAAACTAAATTACATCTAGCTGTTTTGTTGTTGTTGTTGTGCTCTGTTTTCCTTTTTTGGCCGCCTGTAGAGCTCCCACAATTTTTTTCATTGCTACAATGACAAATGCTATGAGAAAAGACCTGGGCCGCTGCCAGAAATCTACTCTAGACTTCAGTGTATGTTTCTGCTTTCAAGAGTCAATTGTTTTCCTTCTCTCCCAGGGGTCACTTGCTACCTTATTACCAGAAAGAATGACCCCTTGACAGAGCAATTGAGATCCAGAAACTCAACAAAACTGTAACCCCTCCAGTGGCATCAGAATTGTAATCAACAGCAGTGGGTCTGGAAGACAAATGTACTTGTATATAAGGCCACCATCTTAGAAAGCGGCTTCTCCACTTGCAAAGAAACCTATCTCTATTTGGTTTCCTTTGATATTTTTATTACCCCCTTTCTTGTAACCTTTTCATTGCTAGTGCTCTCAAGGCAGGAGTGTTTTCACAGCGTTAGAATTACCTGTGCTCATTTTACACAGTTTGCTGCCTATTCCTTCTCTTGCAATCTGTGCTGTGAAGCACATGACTGGAGATGGGAGCCCCCAGTCATTATGGATTTCTTCTCTTACTCAGCTTAATTCACTAGCAGAATACTTGTTCCTTCAATATTCTTGTTGCCCTGTAAGAAAGGCGGGTGCAGAATCTACAGCCTTGAAACCTCAGAGGAGAATGAGCTTGGAATATTAAGGGGATCTTTACAGAGAATATACCTTGCCCTTGCAAAGGCATGCACTGAAATTGTGTTATACAGTAATATTTCTCAAATATAGTTATTACTAAAAGCATTAAACTTATTTGCTGGATCCTTTTGCATACCCAAGATCTGCAAAACCAAGGTTGTTTCAGATAAAGACATACAAAGATATTCTGCAGCATAAGACCCTAGTCTAGTTCTTATCCCGTACATGTGGAACCCTGACCCAGAGTCCTGAGGTTACTCTAAACTGCCTAAATGTTTTTTCTTAAAATGTTGGCAAACTTTCAGAAAATCTTGGTGTGAATTAAAGCTTGAAAAGTTTCATATTCTGGTGATTTTATTACCAGAATTACTTGACATGTGTGCTAGAAAGAATTTTTTTTAAGACCATCCAACCACATGGTAGAAAACAAGGTATCCATGAACCAAAGCACTGCTCCCAGATGCTCTGCCATCTGACTATCATTACACAGATATTGGGAAATACTTCAGATAATTGTAGGAGAAAGTTCCTCGAGATACACAAGGATAAAAATAGCTAAAAACCAGACAAAAGCAGTCAGTGTGGCAAAACACAAGTACACAAAATCCCACTGCCTTTAACAGAGATTTGGATGAATGCAGGCATTTGCAGAGACAGGAGTCTTCAAACAGCATCATGGCCTGAGGTGCAGAACACCCAGGAGCAGTGTTCTGCTGAGCACGTGCTGGGAAGAAGAACAAGAAAGCATGAGGTCAAACAAGAAATGTTTTTGTTACCTTTCCCACACATAAGTCATCACTTTTTACAAACAAAATAAAAGGTATTAGACCCCTAAGTGATCCCTGGGAGGAGCAGCAGATGGCCAGCCTGGCACCTTCAGAAGAAAAGTAGCACAAATAGCAAGAATGTGGCTTTTCCTACTCTGTCCTACCAACGAGATGTCACCATCATGCAGAGAAGGTGCCAAGTCCCTGCCCAGCTTTCCCTGCTGAGGCACATCAGCTCTGCTGCAGACAGGCAAGGGGGAGGAAGCTGTGAAAATGGCTCTTGTGCCCCAGAAACCAGGCTGTGGTCTCTGGTAAGAGCAGAGGAGTTAATGTTTTGGATTTCATGTTGCTGCCTTACAGAAAGCTCTGTGTGACTGAGCTCTTCCCCTGTCAACAGCCACACTGCTGACAAGGCAGTGTTGTCTTCTCTGGCAAGGAGACAGGCAGAGCTGCCTCACACCTGTGTTTTACTTCTGCAAATCCAAGGGCAGGATTGAGGCC
>JAHLSL010000007.1:27143460-27145960 GCA_025920805.1 Petroica traversi
CCTCTTCGGCCCTGCGGTGCCCGCTCGCCGCCACGGGCAGGGCTCGGGCGGCAGCGCTGCCGGAGGTGCGCTCCCCTCCTCTCTTCGCCTTAAAGGCAGCAAAATCTGGAAGAAAAATCCCTCATTTATGGTGACTACAACTCCCAACGCAGACCCGCTCGGCGAAATGGAAATTTGGGATTATAAACATGTGTGTATGTAAACAAAAGGTGTTTCTTCTGTTACCCTTCGTTTCCCACAGCATAAGCAATTTTTTATTCAGACTCGAGTATTTTCTTTAACACTATACCGCTGTCAAAACATTATTCCCGTTTTGTTTGCTTTTGACAGCTGAGCAGTTCTTAAAAATACCAAAATCGGAACCTTCCATGCTAAACAGAAAATCTCAGATGGAGAAATCTCTGCACGATATTGTACCTTGGATTTCAGCAAGACATCTCACGGAAAGCACAGCCCAAAAGGGTGAGAAAAAGAAAAAGGAAGAAAATAAAAAACAACACAGCAATGCACATATTTAGTTCATTATAAAAACAAGTAATCTACTATGCCTAAATTCTTCCCTGTCCTTCTGGCATCGTGATTTCTGACATTTCTCCTCAAATTCTAGAGAAAAGATCTGCAAGGAAATAAAGTACTGATTAAAAAAATAAAAATAAAAGCGTCCCCTTTAAAGTGCTAACACAAATAATCTTGCCTTCTTAAATTCTGCATCCACAAAAATCAGAGAATTTGGAAATGAGCACCCAGGCTGTGGTCTTCTTACGCGACTGAAGGGTCGATGTGATTTTAACCAGGACAGAGAGCATCAAAGCCGAGCAGGGAATTATAATCAAAATTTCATACGAAAGCCTTATAAGAGACGCCCACAAAGCAGGACCCGATTGCTATATAAATCCTCACACCCATTCCATTGGCATCCTTCCTTCTGTCGCCAGCAGCGTGGGTCCATTTACTCAGCTCAGAAATTAAACATTAACTATGAGGCTGAGCCTCTTTCCACATTCCAAGGGTAAAAGTTGTCACTCAAAGTTTTTAAAAACACCTTGGCCTCTTGGAATGATGAGAAGGAAGGAGGAAAAGGGTTACACATTTACAGATGTTGAAGTTGGAAATTTTTGTTTCCTAGAAAGTTTAGTTAATCACAAGTCCTTTCCCACTCCCCTCCTCCCAGCAATAAAGGCAGGGCTTTCCCTTGCTCTTTGGGCCCCATCCCACTCTTGCTGACTTAACAGGGCCACTAAGGAAGGTGAGACACTGCTTTTTCCAACATTGCTCATTACTTTTCCTAGTTCAAACTCCCCTTTAGCTGCTTCAAAATGCCAGAAGATTTTGTTTAAGAAAAAACCAAACCTTTAACCATGATTCTACTCCAGCTATTTGTACACAAAATGTCAAATCAACATTTTCTGTCATTAGCTGATGGTTTGTTGTTTTGGTTCAGGGTTTTGTTTTTTTTTTTTTCCCCCTGAAAACAGCTGAAAACAACAAAAGGGGTAAAACCATCTCAAAAGCTAGCTCATGTCATCCTCACATAGGAAAAATTCCCATTGGAGTCAAAGCTTCTTTTCTCCTCCTAAAACTTCCAAACTTACTCCTGCAATAAAGCCATTCTTTGCCTCTTAGCTAAATACCTGGAGCTGAGGTTTGCTGTGGTTATGGATGTACACACACATATATGCACACACATGGCATTAATCATCTCATGTCAGGGCCTTCACAACTCAATCTCAGCTTCCATGTTATTAGCAGGTATTACAAGTATTAGACACATATCTCTGAAATGCAAGCTGGTGAGACAATACTTCAAATTTTGTTTAATCTGGCAAAAATATAGTATCAGTAATCAGCAGAAATACATAACCTCAGATGGTCTTTCATTCAATTATTCTACTAAGGCAATTACAAGATTGTTTCTGATTTTTCCAGCCTTTCTTCTCAATGCTGCTACGAAACATGTTGAGACATCTCTCATGATAACCTCAGACACTCCTAAACATGATTAAAAACACAAAAGCCTAGCAAAAAATCAAAAATGAAATATTTATTACCGCATTTTGTGACTTAACACCTTTTTTTTTCTTTTTAAAACATAACGTCACAGTCCTCATACAAGTATTTTAATGTAAATTTTGACAAAGCTTAAAGGTAACAGCATTTTCTTCTAGTGAGGAACACGTGCTGAGAAAGGAAGAATTCATGGACATACAATACCAATTCCACAGCAGATCTGATACTAGCAAAAACATTCTTTTTTTTTTCAATTGAGGTAAACACATAGAATATCTAACATGAAACAATTAATAGACCGAACTCTGTACGAAGTTTGTTACAGTATTCTCTTGCTTTTTTTTCCCAAGCTTTGAGTTCATGATAAAGTCCTAGGTTTGGTGCAAAGACCGTTAGTAACTTCTTTCATTGAGGAAAGCTGCCCAACTTTTAGTTTTGTTTTGTCCAAAGCCAAGGCTCAGAACTACTGGAAGAAGCTTCTGCTCTGTCTGTT
>JAHLSL010000007.1:27150960-27159320 GCA_025920805.1 Petroica traversi
CCTCTCTAATTACACAAAGTTGTGAATCTGGCATTTGTGACATAGGGTATTTACGATGAAACTTAATAAAACTTATAAAACTACTCTCACCTACTCTAGAAAGAGTAGGGAAATTCTGGATGTGGCTTTTCCTATTTATGTACACACTACATTTGGCTTAATGTTTTGCATAGTTAGTTGAGTTAGTGTTTTCCCCCTTTTTCACCTGTTAATGAAAAAGAAATGTAATGCTACATGGGAAGAGTTTCCCAAAGGTTTAATAACATTTTCAAAAACCTTTAAAGTGAAGCAGCAGGCGAAATCACCATCAAGTTAAAGCCCTTGTTAGTGACAACAGTCATCACCACATGGAGAACAGTTTTATCCCATAACCTCATGTTAGGAAACCACAACTCCCTAGAATACTGAGGAAACGCATATTAGAAAGTGGAATGATTAACATGGTACCAGTTGTTGTGTAAAGTGTTACATATTTAAATGCTTTAATAGAAATGTAGAAAAGGTATTGTTATAAAAAATCATAAGTTTCACTGGGAGCATATCTGGTACATTCTTAAACAAAAGTAATAATCTTTTAATATTTTCTGGCAGTATGGTACCATGTCACATTAGTAGCATATTGTGAATAGTCAAAGCAAATGAATGGATACAATGAGTTTTACAGCTCGCCTTCCAGAAGTGAAAGCAATGCATACACCAAGGAGTTGTGGGTAGCAAGAAAATGAGATTGTCCTGCTGATTGGATGCAGACAAGCAATGAGTAATTCAAGAGCTCACAGTCAAACAAACTGCTTGTGGCACTACTACTTGTACCCAATTACCAATTCAGAGAGAAAATAAAAAGCAGTTTCAGTAGAGTCAGGGTGGGAAATCTCCAATTAGCACCAATTAGCGAAGTTGCTTCCTACAGCGGAATTCTGGGGACATAAGGAAAAAAATAATCTCCCAGAATGCCTGGTTGGAGCATTTATTTACCAGGTGATGGAACTCCTGAAGAATAACTTGATGAGGATTTGCGCCTGTGGGACTTGAATACAGATACTACTTGGAACTTGCCTGCTCGATTTGACTGGTCAATCATAGGCTGTACTATTCTTCTTCTGGCATTAATAAACCTGCAACAGAATACAAAGAATAGAAGTCCTTTCATCAGCTTGCTTCTCTGTTTTGAGAACACCTCTGCTTCAAAACTGACAGGATTTTAGCGTGCTGTGGAAATGTGTTTTGCTTCGCGTTGCTTTTTTAAAAGAGTATAATTTCACTTTAAAGGATTTTCCTCTAAGTGCTCAGAAATTGTAACCTGTAACACGCTTATCTTACTAGCCAGCTTTAAGCTGGATTTGCCAGAAGGCTTTGAACAAGTAAATGCGACTGAAAACTTGTGTTAAAAGACAATTGTTTCTTTAACTTCATCTAAGTGGCTCAGATTCTGGTTAAAGTTCACAGGCTGGGAGACTTTCTTTTCCCCTTTCCATCTTAGGGATCCAGCTCTCCTTGCAGCTGGCCATAAATGAGGACCAGGCTTTGCCACTCTGTGCTTTCATAAGGTATCGTTAGGTCAGCAAAGCCATCAATTAGGCTGTCTGAAGTTTTATCACCAGCGCAGCAGCAATAAGTGCCGGCCCAGAAAGACTTCTGCTCTTCTACAACTCCTGCAGTTGGAGCCTGTAAAGGCGAGGGTCGTTTGGAGGTCAGTGCCAGCTGGGGGCCACCTCTGTGTCCAAGCAGGGACACTCTGTGCAAGGCGACCGCCCGCCTGCCCTCAACTCAGGCACCTTTCAACTCGTTAGAAACCCCCAGTCACAGGTACATGTGGTTAATATTAGGCCCAAAATAACCTTTTTTTTTATCTCAAACTGGGGTGGTTGCCGAGGCTTTTGAGCACTGGTAAAGGCAGTTAGTTGGCTGCGGAGCCTGGATTTAATTTTGCTAGTAATCCAAAAATAAGTGCTTGCATATTTCTTATTAGCTTAATGCGCAGCAATCCACATCAGCACAAGCTAAGCCAAATTAATTTCCCTAAAATAATTTTAAAACTTGCGTGTTCACAAAATATCTTTGAAAACGGGGCAATTTTCTATCACTCGGGAGCCACACTTGTTTTTGTCCCTTCTCTTTGTGTTTGAGAACACTTCGGAGCCTTCTTGCAGGTTTTGTGTGCTATTTCACAGCTCAGGCTTTCGCCTGGTGACCCTTAAGGAGTGCTAATGAAGTCGAATACTAGCGTTTAATCCTCTTCAGAAATACTAACATGCCCATCATCCAAAACAGCCTCCAATAATTGCCATTGGGCCCGATCCAATGCCTAGCAAAGTCTTTCAGTCAGTTAACTGAAAACTAAGTTCATCTGCTCATTTAGTAAATTGCTAGCCTTTATATAGCATCAACTCCGCAAGGCCTTTTGTCACGCTTCCCTCACTCCCTCCCACCCTCTGGTTAAATTCCTTCGCAGATAATAAAGGACGGTGGCACACCTTCGATTGCATCTTCTGTAATCACAGTCATGGAAATTTCATTAGACAGATGCATAATGCTACAAGTAACACTAAAGGGCTCTTTTGCATCTTTCTGTTTACATCCAAAAGACATTCTTTATTCTTTAGGAAAAGTATCATTCAGTTGTCAGAAATGTCATCCCGCCTCAGAATTAGTCGTGACTTCAGGTATTAAAATAAAAACTCAGACACAGTCAATATATTTGTTTATTCTCTTCTGATTGTGGCACAGTGAAGGCATCTCCTACGCCAGTGCTGTGATTTTGAAGTGTGTTTCCGTCCTCAGAGACAAAGGTCCCTGATAGGACTTATTTGCTGAGTTAGTTTCCAGTAAGGTTGCTCCACTGACCAAATGGAGCCTGACCTGAACCTCCTCCATCCAGCACGCCTTTTATCAGCTAAAGTGAAGGCCAATAGAGATTAACAGGAAAGCCTGATAAGACTGTTTTCTCTTCTCCTGTGAGCTTCTAATGGTGTATACAGATGGCAAGGTTTTAAAGAATGGAATGAACACTTATTTAGGCCTGTAAAAAATCACAGAAACACCCCCCCCACACACGCACACACTTTCCATCTTACTAACCCATTTTCTTCAATCAGGCCACTCTTCAGGAAAACCAAATTGCTCTTTCTTTTTTTTTTTTTTTTTTATTTAAACCCCAACCACTTTTATTATTTACATCTGGTGGTCCCCTTATTTATGTCCTTCTCCACTTCCCTGCACACACACCCCTGCTCACAGGGCTGCGAAGCATTATGGGCCTTGGCTCTCAGCAGGAGAACTCCACACTGTCTTCAAACAAATAATTAAGGGGAAGGTTAAAGGTTCACCCAGAGGTCATATCTTTGGATACTCCTCAGAAAGTTTACATTAGTAAGAAATGGGTGCCCTCTGAAGTGTTCTTTCAATGGGCTCGCACAACAAGGCAGAGCATTAAGAAAATTCTACATCCTTAAGGGTTTCAGGACATCTGCTTTACCTCTGAGCACAGAGATTGGGATGCTGTGCTCCAGCCTTGCATATTTGACAACCTCCACAGTCTAAGCCTTTTGGATGGGTGTTGAAAACCCCATCTTTCCCAGCCATTCCCTCCCAGAAGAGCGTGGCTTTATTTTATCCTGCTGATGTGAATAAAGCCAGTCTTTCACTGCAAACTCTACCTAGAGGCAATTCACTAGTTGTTTTGGAAATGGGAGTTCAAGCCCTAAAAGTGAGTCCTCCATATTTGTTTTCCTACCGAAAAAAAAAAAAAAAAGCAATAAAATTGATACAATTTGTCCAGTTAAAATTCGTGAAAAATAGCTCTTGGGTTTGATTTCTGATTTCATTATTTCTCCATTTTTCTTTTGCACATCTACGTAATGGCAGTTGCAAGCAATATCCTCTAGACCAGCAACACTTCATCTAGAGAGAAGATACACTGATGTATACTTGCAAAGATATAGGAGAACAGGCTTTAGGCACCCAGGTAATTCTGAAATTCCATTTCTATGGCTCCTCTGAAAAATCTTGCTCATAAACAGCATCAGTTATACCCACCAGTGGGTATGTCTGAAAAATGACACATGAAATTATTTATATTTGCAAGATTGCAGGTGCAAAACAGACATACATTTCAGGTGAAGCTAAAAATCGAATCCTAGTTTCAGTAGCAGTAGCTACATCATGTAATGCATCAGCACAATTGGTAGACAAGGGCACAGAATGCAGTGTTTGTGCATTATTATTTATTCCTTATACTGCCTCATAAATATGCACAGTGCATAATAGAGACGTAGAAAACGGCATCCCTGCCCTAGCCTTTACATTTTTTGAGGGCTGTTTTTGAATCCCTCGGAGAGCCATATCCAGGGCCAAAGTAAAGCAAAATACAGCCTTTTGCACAGCACTTCAGTTTGTGTTGCAGAAACACTCTGATGTTATTTAGGCACAAATGTCTTCAAAAGGCATTAAGAGACAGGTGAAAAAAAGAGAACACCAGTGCCACTGTTTTGAGCATTATTTGGAATCCTATAAAAGAAGAATTCACAGCTCTGCTCCTGACACTAATTGCTTACCTTGTTCATACCCTTCACCCAGAGGCCAAAGATTGAATGGCCTGAAAAGATGAGTAAAATCTATCAAAAAGACACGAGCTTCTTTGTTACTCTGCTGTTAATAGTAATTCCTACTATTTGGATGATTGCAGCAGTTAGAGGACCCAATGAAGCTCAGTCTTACTCCACCCCATGCTTCACAAGCACACTGTCCAAGAGAACTCAGAGTCTGAACAGATTTCCAGGCAAAGCCTGGGGGAGAGGAGAGACGCCTTCTCCCTGTTTGCAGAGGGGAACAGAGACAGAAGGAGATTAAGTGACAAGGCCAAAGTCATACAAGAGATCTTTGGCAGAGCCACACACCCAACATAGATTTCCTCAGTCCTCTTTCAGCGCTCCTACAATCTGCTATCCATATGCTATCTTTCCTTTGTTCCCCCAGCTTAACAGTCAGGCACACTGGCAGGGGACTGCAAAGAGAGCTCACATTGCCACTGTTTGTGCCTTACCTGCTGTGTAGATAAAGAGGGGTCATCAGCCTCCAGGGCTGCGAGGCAATACCTTCACAAACTCTGCATTCATGTGGTACTTGGTCCTCATTCCAGAATGATAAATGAGGTGTGTAATGCTGAGAAATACATGTCATTGACATAGCAGGCTCAATAAAAAACTCACTCCCAGCATTTTGCAAATGACAGATTACCAACCTTGCTTATTCAAACAATAGCCATTTGAATCAAAAGAGGTTTTGCATCTTGTATTTTTTCTTTAATTGCTAGCTAAAGCAGCCACATCTATTTCCTATAGACAAAGTCTTTCTCACACAAGTAGTTCTGGTAACTTTTGTGGGACAGTTTGTGAAAGCACAAATGAACAAGATCTGGCTCAAAATGTACAGCAATATGGATTTTTAAAGGAAGTATTTTCATTTCTATCTGTTTACAGCAAAACCCAGTAGAGCAGTAAAGGTGCACTAGTGAATATGCAATGTAGTCTGGTGATTTGGTAGCACTAGTCCTAATTGGTTCCTACCATTGATAATTAGCATGACAATATAATCTAAATATATGCATTTAATCACATCTCCTCAAATAGAGACTTGGCTTTCTTTGTCCAAAATAAATATGCATTCTGTACTTTATAGGCAGCCCCGTAATTAATCTTCTTTATATATTTATCATTTTTTTATCTCAAGTCATATCAAATGATGTTAAACTCAAATTTGCATAATACATTTTATCCTTACAATAAAATAATGTTCTGATAAAGTCATAGAGAACATATTTCTGCAAAGTGCAAAGAGAATAAATAGCAAAAAGTGATCTCTTAATCTGCTTGTTCAAATCTGGCACCCTCAGCAATAATTTTGTTGTGTTTCCATAGTCATTTTTATACATAGTATATATATATTTTGAAACACCGTGACCACACCATAACTGAACCTGCTTAAGATTAGTTCTTGAAAAGAACTGTTAGTGACTGTCCTGATTGGCAATCAGAATCAGAAACATCTCCAGCTTCACTTTATGGCTATCATGGAAAATTCACTTTAAGTATGCAGGGTCGCAACAGATCTTGTTTCAGGAGGATGAAGTGCATGAATGCTTAGGAAACCGTAACTCGTTCCCAAGATGGGGCCTAATCTGAACTCAAGCAGAGAGTGCTATTTAACTCCCGTCACTTGTCTGTATGCCTAACATCTTCTGTGAGATGAACTGGTGCCAAACTGAACCAATCCCGCCCCAGCAGAAAGGACTGCTCCCCATGAGAAACTGAGGAACAACATGGAGCCACCACGTACAACACAAAACTTCAGTGTCAGTCTTCAATCTGGATTTCCACTTAAAATATCCATCCCAGAAAACGAGGTGCTAAAATATTGAATTTATTTAACAAACCAGCCACCGCATAAATTGGTTCTCAATTCTTTATGTGAAAACCAGAGAAATAAACAAATTTGTGATATGAATTCACAATCAGTTCTTTAAAAGGATTAATGACAAGGAAAGTTTTGACTCAGTTTTAGCCCACGACACTTCTGCTCTTAGACTTGAAAAGGACAGAAGTACTGAATGAACATTGTCACAGACTTAGTCATAGAAATAATAAAAATGCAAGTAAAAACAATAGCAACACTAATTTGGGGTTTGAATCGTTTGCTTTCTGTCACCTGAATAAAAAAACATTAAAATTTTTAGGTGTCCAGGGGAACAGTTCTGCAAGACTTTTCTAAAACCTGCCAAATGTAGACGAGAAGCTCAACTCTTATTAAACCTACATAAATGGCAGCTGATCTTGAGGAATAAATGGGGTCTAAGCACCTGCTTCAATGTTTTTGCTGAGTAAGAGTCTAAGAATGTATTCTAAAAAATAATCCAAATGTTTTCACCTTGGAAGGGGAAATAAATCCTTGCCTAAATGATATTTCAGTATTTGGACTATGAACATGTCAGTGTTTAGCTCAAGTACATATGCTACACTGATCCCTTGTTGCCCAAGAATGTCCTAATTTTGAAGGGAAAATAACCAATGAAAGAGTCACAAAAATGTTTTCCTAAGTAACCTAGAAAATTACTTCTTTCTCAAGCAGAAAAGAAAATTTTAAAACTTGTGAGCTGCACAGAGCAGTCTGAAAGAATACATTAGAAACGACTAATTTGCAGAAACACTTTTATCAATATCCACCCCCCTGCCTTTACAGCAGTCTTTGTCTATCACCTAAACTTTTATCTGAGCAAGTAAAATCTATTTATCTTAGTTTATTTAACTTCTCCCTCCACTATGTATTCTAAACTGACAGAATTAGGTTTAGGCGTCCTTCAGTATGTGTATGTACAAAAATAGTTGAAAAAGCCCTTGTTTATGCTTCACTGAATCTATGCCACACCTGGTTACCAACTCATATTTGCAGCATTCCTTATAGGAAATTAAAAAAAAAAAAAAAAAAAGCTGAGTTAGTCACCTGGAAATGAGCCATCTAAATAAGGCTTCCCTAAGTCATGAATATTGAGAAATGGAGTCAGTTACATGATTGCTTTGGAGAAGAAGGGGGAGGGACAGGCAGGTTTATTCCGTGGCAAAGTTTCACCTAGGTTTGTACAGCTTTTTTAGAGAAGGGGGGTTAAGGACTTTTTACACCTACTTTCTAAAGCTTATTCAGACATCTTACATCTGTCAAAGGTGTAATTCAAAGGACCTAAGACACCAGCCACGTTTGGAGAAGACTACAGAAGATGACAGAGAACAACTTAGCTGGGTGCCTGAGGCAGCCTGAGGTAGGTGCTAACCATCCCAAAGAGTTCTGCCGCATCTTCTGTGTTTATGTTGGACCTCCTAAAAATACGTTCTGCCATTTGGAGCTGCCAGTTGTTGGAAATCATGATTTTGCTCGTCCTGTAACTGTGAGACTGTCCTAAAAAAATCAGGAATTTAAACAGCACTCTTCTCAGTGTTTACTTTGCGAGTTTTTCAGTCATTGCACCTCATTTTTAAAATGTTCTTCTCCGCCACAAAATCCAGAAACTTACTTGCAAAGATTCTCACATAACCATTGTCTCCTGGAGCTGGGACCTCGAGTTAACATGAAATAACTTGAGCCTTGTGATAAAATCATGAGAACTGGCAAGACGGGCATCTATTCACCTCAGAGGAAAATCCGCCTCGTTAAACGCGTAACCCCCGGTTACCAGAGAACAGCCTGGGAGCTCGGGGAAGCGCTTTGGCCGTGCCCAGGAAGGCCGGGTGGCTGTCCCGGCCGGCACCTGCACCGCAGCACACACCGGGGGAGCCGCCCTGCCTTGGCCCCGGGACAGGGCTTTGTTCGCCGGG
>JAHLSL010000007.1:27159720-27202220 GCA_025920805.1 Petroica traversi
AAAACAGACAAAAAAGGATTACAAAAACAAAGATGGGAAGAAGTAAGGGTGGTGGGGGCGACATCATGACTACAAGATCTTTTGCATATATGTTAGCTTGTGGAAATAAATAAGAACTATTACAGCCAGAGCCCTAAGGGAGCCAGGAAAATGATGATGTACAGGATAGTATAAAATGATATATTAAAAACTGTGCTGTCAGTGGAACAATAGAATATTAAGCAAAAGTCCATAATAATTGGCAGATATTTAGCTGTAGACATCTTTCTTTGGTTGGTGGGTACTAAAGTATACGTGAGAGGAAAGAGAACTAGTTAGGCAATTAGAATTAATGGGCATAAATAATACACTATGTATAAATACATCTCCCCCTTTCCCAAGTTATAGCTCTTATCCGGATGCACCTAATAACCTCTCAGTAAGTCATACCTACGTGCTGATATCCCTTGTGCTTTGCTCTTTGCACTGTCTGGGTACTGGAGATTCTGCTTATGTAAATCTGTAGATGCAGATGTTAAATGTTTTCCCTTTAATTTTTACAATACTGGTGGCAAGACTTTATCAAACCAGAGGGTCTAATGTCTTAGTAGTTAAAGATGTGTCAACACCACAGACACCATGAGACTGCAGCCTGGCATGTTATGGAATACATGCTTCACAGTGATGACCTGGTAGCAGAATGAATGTGGGACAAGTATATTAATATGCTAAAATGAAGAGGTAAATATACAGATCTTCCCAGTTTCGTACTGGTGAAACTTCTGCTATCTCTCATCCCATCTTGTGTTCTCTGTATTCCATGTGAATCAGGGGGAAATGTTCTAAAAATGTTTTTGAGAGTTTGTTACATATGAAAGTGTTTCATGGATGCTTGTGTCTTTGTTGTAAGCCAAAATGGTTTGGGACAGAAAAATTAAAAACCTCAGTGGAACTGTTTCCTCAGCTTATCACTCTGTATCCCAGGCTCTCATATTTTCTGACCTTCATCTCTCCAGGGCTCAGTCTTGCTGCCTAGCCTACCTTGCTGACTCCCCAGAAATAAAAAGTACAGCTGGCAAGTCAGTGATAAAGCTTGCTGGTGTTCTGCAAGGGTCCTAGATGGCCAGATACGATGTGGCTGAGGACATACATGTGAATGTTACATCATTTCTTGTCCCTCTGCTGTTTTGAGCAAGCTTCTGTCTTCTGAACAAGCAAGGACTGAAACTGTGAAGGTTTGCTCTTTCTAGTACATTTGATAGGCTGGGTTCTCTTGGTTTCAGTACTTGACTGGCTTACGGGCAGAGCAGAACATTGGAGAAGCCTGTGTTCAAGTGCACCATGTTTCAGTTGTTGGCTTTCCCATATAAAGAGAGGTCTTTTAATGTATTTTTCTCTCTTCAGTTTAAGGATGGGTAGCTGGAGAAGTGTTTGTTTTTAATGCAGTCATTGCAGCTTAAATAGCTCATGTGAAAATTAAATCCTACCACAGAAAGTAACTTGAAACTGTGCATGTATTTCTTTAGTCAGAACTGGCTAGTTCTGTAATGTGTTCTACTATCCCATATTTTGCATACAATTGAGATATTTGTCATGAAATGAAACCCAATCTATATAACCTATCTAATATCTACCTTTCTTTCCTTATGAGGGCAGTTTGGAAACTGTGTGATCTTACATAATTTTAATAACTGGTTGCTGATGGATTTCAGTATTAGCTCTGACTGATAGGTTGTTGAGGCTTAATTTTCAGAATTTCACTAATTGTTCCTATACTGCGTAGGGGTAAAGGCATCTAAGAATATGTGTATAAACCTGCATTTGGGCCCACAAAACTGGTAATGGCAGGGCTGTATCCAACAATGTTCATCACTTCATCCTGGTCTAGTAAAGCACTCAGATGTGTGAGGCAAATTTTCAAAATTATCAAATTCTGTTATCAAAATCATTATAGGCCCAGTAAAGTTAATCCAAAATGCTCAGGGAACTTCTGAGTTAGAAGGCAATACTAGCAAATGAGTTGTCACTAGTGCCTATATTGTAGGTGATCTGCTGTCAAGGAATTTTCTGTCTCTGGTTAGATGTTCCAGGAATCACCAGAAGGTGGACTTAGATACCTAACTACATTTTTTTGGTTAAAAAAAAAAAAAGCCATCACTTAACACTGAAAATGCCTAAATTTTTTAGGCATGTAGATTTCTACTTTTTAAGATCCCATCCCATCATCATTTTCGCTGCTGTGTATTTGTGTTTCCTAGCAGTCAATTACTTTCTTCAGTTGCTCTTTCCCTGAGTTAGGCACTTGTGTCCCATCAGGATTCCTATGGATCCTTTTAGACAGACAGACTTCTTAGGTCAGGCTTGTTCTTCCTTATAATAACACAGATAAATATCTCCCCTTTTTAGCAGACACCATAATTATTTGACTGTTTATCTGGAAAGAGGGAGATCAAGTTTTGCCTCCCTATCCTGCTTGGTTTGGAACACAGATGAGCATGGTTCCATCACATTCTAAAAGAATATCTGAATCATCCACAGATTCAGTACAATAAACAAAGCCCTTTCAGTTCATGTTCTGAAGATGTTCCACCCAAATTAAGCAATTTTACAGGCATAATTAACCAGCACTTAACTTTCACACATCTGAAGCTGGAGCCCTAACCAAGAGGCTGTACAGTCAAGCCCATATTCTTAATTAATTTTGTTCTAGTGACTTGTCGTTACATACACAAAAGAACTGGAAATGAGGAGAACAAGAAAGGCACACTTGTGAAGAAAGTAAAGATGGAGCATTATGTTCAATAGCCCATTGATTGAGAAACTCAACTCAATTGGAACAGTTAAGACATTGATTTAAATGAAGAAGAAGAGAAGACCTGAAAATATATATTCTATTTAAGAAGTGAATTTTCTAGCCAATGAGCCATTGAGGATAGCATTCCCTCTACCCCATTTGACTCTTTTGTGTAAAGCTTGGTACAGCTGATGTAAAACAAGAACTTTGGCTGAGTTTGGCCCTTGGGGAAATACAGTGAGTCGAGGCTGATTTTGTGTTGAAAGTTGTGTCGCTGTGGAACAGGTTACTGTCTATTTGTCATTGTATATGTATTTGTGTTCCTCCTCTGTCCTGGAGGTCCTTTATATAATAAAATAACCATGGACAGAGCAATACCTCACTTTGCAGTACTGCTAGGGATACAGTTCCAGATTTCTGAATTACATCCCATTCTAAGCAGTTTTGTGTATGCTCACCAGTGGAAAAGACTGTATGCTGACCTAAAGTTCTTAAACTTCTTGGGACTAGATAGCAACTAGATGATGCTGGAAAATTCAGTGGTGGGAAAAGGTAAAGTTTCACTTAAACTAAAGATTGCAGGGTTTGTGCTTGACACTCACACACAACTCAAATGTGATACATATCTAACAGATACATATATATTAATGAGGAAATATTTTATAAAATATGCTACACAGATCTTTTATTGTGGCTTAATTAGGTCATAGGCAAATATTATAATAAAACTTCCATAAGAAGTTCAAGCCAAGTTTTACAGCATCTTTAACCAACCTTTGAAAGAAACAGACAGTTTACGGTCAGTAGAAATATTATGTAAAACAAAAAAGAAAAGCCAGTGAAAAGAGAAAAAGAAAATGCCCCAAATTCACAGGCAGCATCTTCAAACAAAGTAGTTCAGCATCGTACTTTTGTGCATAAGAATGTAAAAATTAATTTGATAAGAAATTAACTATAAATGGAACAAAAGCAATGTTTTTATTCTAATCCACTGTCCAAACAGATGAAAACTTAGGAAGATAAATCAGTCAGTTAGAAGAGGGAGAGTTGTTCTTTGTTTTTTGCTTTGAATTATTAAAATTGTCAATTACTTACTTCCTTGGGAATAATCAAATCTTTAATTTGCTGGTGTAGTATTTAACTATTTTAGAAATCAAAAATACCTTTCTACCCATAAACTTGTAAACTTGCAAACTTGCATCCATGCAAAACAGAATAATAAAAGCTACAAATGCAGGCACCCATTCAGATTGACTGGTAAAGGAGAATTAAGTTTCCATTTCCTTTTCTTGATTCTTCCCCACTTGTTATAATCCACCTTTACAGTGTGACTCTATTATCATCCACAAAATTTTTAGCATCACTGTAATCATAAAAGCTATGCTTTATATCTATAAATCACATGAAGTTTATCAGACCCTAGTAATGCCACATATGTTTTAATCCTAGTAAATTCTAGCCTAAGACAGCATAGCCTGTGGCGTCTCACCTGAGTTCTCAGAGATGTTTCAGGAAGTGCATTAGCTCTGTGAGTCAGTGAAAGAAATAAAAATAAATATACTGGTCAATAGCAAAAGAAAAATGTAGCACTCTAAAAGGATTTTGACAGAAGCCTGAGTTGAAAAATCCAGCTGTATTTCATGCATGTCCCTTAACCGCCAATCAGTTTAGCTGCCTAATTTTTGATGCCTAAAAACGTGTTCCCAGTTAAAAAAAAAAAAAAAAAGTATCTACAGTACATGCATTCCTTTAGTTCAAGAAACTAGGGTCTATAAAAGAACAAATATGAAAACATCATAATGTGAAATTCCACAAATTTCACAGTTCCATGTACCTGATTGGACAAATGATGTGCAGCTAAGATGGTTGCCTACACTTCATTTTCAAGTGTAGTAAAAACAGATAAAAATCAGAAAGGGAAAAATCTTTTGGGGAATGTTTTGCATCCAGACCAAAGCCCCCAATTTAATCCTTCTGCCAAATTTATTCCAAGTGCTACCAAGATCATGCTCTGTTTTTTTTCCAATATAGCACAGACCTATAATAACTGCTTAAGCATGCCATACAGTATTAATCTTCCTCATGAATGCTGTCCCAAACTAGTTTCCATGGAGAGAAATTAAGTGGTATGTACAGGCAAAGGAGAAAATATATGGCTAGCCAATGATACAGAAAGGCTCTTTAGATACAGAAAGGCTCCTTAGATGGGACCTATGGTAGAAAGAATGTATTTTTCAACTGAGATTGCTGAACTGAGGGGAGGACAGCACTAGAGAGAGTGAGAAGAGAGGAGAATGGGGCAAAAAATAGAGACATCTATGTTGAAGTAGGTTTAAACACTTTTTAAAGAAGACAATTTTGAAATTGATCCAGAGAAGGATGGAAGAAGGTTGCTGAAGTGCCTAAATTAGAAGGGGATTTTTTTTTTAAATGTGTGTGTGTATGAAGCACCAGCATTTGATACATTAAGGGGGGGATGAAGAACTGGGACTTAAGAGTCCTGGGAGAGGGGGACTACAATTGTCAAGGTGGGAAGAGATGAAGGCAGAAGCAAAAGAGACATATTGTTGGAGTGGATATAGGAAGAGGGGTGGACACTGGAGGTGTGAGAAGAAGAACGCTAGGAGCACTAGGAAATGCATATGGGTTTGGGACAGTGGGAATAAATGTGTGAGGAGTATCAAGAAGTAAAACTCATATTTAAGAATGTCTGAGAGTAATGTTGCTCTGGGTTCACTGTCAATTTTGTTTGCCAGGTTATAAACCCATACATATAAAATGATACTAAAACATGAACTTCATTTAGACAATACTCTGTTTATTGTAAGTTTGTTAGCCAAGCAGTCTGTAGTAGCTGCAGCTGTGGCTTCTTCCATCTCATCAGTTATTTCAACTCTAATAGTCATTAATATGGAGCTTTCCACAGTATTTTAAAGTGACACTTTCCTCCAGTTCTTGAGTTCTTTTTGCTTGAATGGCCTATGTATCCTATTGCATCAAAATAATTTGCCCTGAGAATCATCATAACAGAGCTACACTTAGGAACAGAAGATGTGAATATGGTTCTGCAATATTTGTTTAAAAACCCCCCAGACAAACCACAAACCCAAAATATAGCTTTGAACAGTTTATGATTACCTGTAATCAATATCTTTCTCCATAATATAGTCCAAAGAACCAAGTCCTGAAACTGTGTGCATCTCTGTGAGGGGATGGCCTCTATATGCCATCAGTTTTTCAATCCTCTCTCTTTGTTGTGTGCAGAGCATGAAGCAGGCTATTACTTATGGCTGCTTTAAACGGTACCTGCCTGCCCTATGACTTTTGAAAAGATGCCAGGATGAGGTTAGCATGCTAAGGAGCTTGATTTCTCTAAGCAACAGTTATTCAGACTGATGTCACATATTCATTTACTGGAGACCATACAAAAATATAAAAATAAAAAAAAAGACTCAACAGTTGGTCTTAAGTCTGAATAGGCAGCTACACTATCATTATCACCAAGTGCATAAAACCTGAGCTTGATGTTGGCCTACTTAAAATTACTATTTTGCGGGGAAGGGTTGGCAAAGTAATTTATAAAATGATGGGGTAAAAGTAAGAGAAGTCCCATTAAAAGCTTTTTTTTTTTCTTTAAATGAGAGTGAACAGGGTAGGACTGTTATAGTTTGAACCACTTAATACCTTTGTACGTTTGTCTTTCTTAACTTTATTAACTGATTAGATTTCCCTTAGAAGTAACTGTGCATCGATAGATAATTGTATCATTGTGGCTTCTTATTGGGGAAAAGTATTACATCCACACACTTAAGATAGATAAAACCAGATGGATGTATCTGTCTGTCCATCAATCTCTGTACTCAAGAAGCCTTTGGGTATTTTTAGAGAATTTAAATCAGTTGCAAACAAAAGGGGCATTTTAAAGAAGGAAAATACGCTTAATTAAAAGGATGTCAAAATTATTTTATTGTCAACATCCACAGTATCTGTGACACAGTGATGTTGTGTAACTTGAATACTTGAGAACTGTAATGAGTAGCTATTAGAAAAAGCAGGGACTTATTATTAGTATCCCCACAGAGTTATCTTCTAAATTATTTACACTTGCAACTCTTTCACGTAATGGCAGTTCTAAATTCAAGCAAACAAAGCAAACCACACAATAAAGAGAGGGGAAGAGAATTGTACAGAAACCTTTTCTGAATATATGTAGTTAGAAAGGCGAGTCAAACAAACTAATCAGATTTTGTTTCCTACTCAAATTCTCATGAGATTTGCAATAGACAGCATCAAAGCTTTCCGGGATTGTGTCACCTTGATAAAGGATTGAACAGCACTGTATCTGTTTTATGTCTCACATCTAAAATGTAAAGGAATGCAACTTTATTTGTCTGGTGCAAGTTTGCTTATTGTCTTTGAAATTCCACAGCAGACCCTCCACAAAAAGCTTAGCTATCAGAAGGGTGCAAATAACACCAGTGCCTTGTGTTCTCTTATGTTCATCCCTCAGGTTATGGTGCTAGGTTTGCATTGGAGTTGGGGGGATCAGCAGGGGAGGATTGTTGGTTTTATATAAACTTAATATTGTGAATTACTGATTCCGCTTTCCACACATGCTTTTCTAATACACAATGTAATGATTAACACTTCAGAAGTCAATGATTTTCAGAAAAATTGAGGTGGAATGCCTTTTTTTTAAAGAAAAAAACCCCTTCAGCCAAACTCAAGTCTGCTCAGTGCATAGATAATTTGAGTTAAATTGAAGAGAAAATAGCTCAGACTGAATACTGTAATGGTCTCCTTCTGGTCTTAAACTGTTTGCATTTATGAACATATAAAGATCATCCTGTTCACTTTCCATTAACCAACCTATGAAGTTTTGTCTTAACCATCAAAATAAATTCCAGCTGAAATCACTTTCTTATTAGATTACTGAGCAGCTACATTTGCTTACTTTAAAAACAAATTTCTACCCCACAAAAAGAAAAAAACCCTGCATGTTTTTTCCCCGTTATAGAAATATGTAGCTAAATACTCTCAGCTTTTTGTCAGTCATAACAGAAGCAGGTTTTAAAAGTACCCAGTTATTCTGAGTGCCTCTTTTTCTGGGCATTTGGTTTAAGGTACCCAAAATAAACACACAATGAAAATTCTGGCCTTCTTTTTAAGCAAAATGACCCTTACATGTACTAAAAATATTATTTGCCTTATGCTACTTCAGTTGCACAACAGCCCCCACATTGATTACCGTCGAGTTACATTAGTTTAAAATTGGAGTAACTGAGTAGTGAATCAGGTCCTATAGTCAGACATATGTTTTCCACTAGATAATGGCTACTTATATATTTATGAATTTTAAAATGCTTTTCAATTCAATTATCATTGTTACTGTGTGCAGGAAGTAAAGAAGTAAATTGCAACCAAGCTTTCAGGGGTTTATTCCCTCATGAAACACTTGTATTTCAAGTGTCAGGGGAGGGCAACTGTATAGTGCCCTCTACATAATAAATGACACTGTCGAATATTCTTAATGTTTTTGTATTTGTGGTTTTTAGGGAAAGAACTATTACCTGTTGGAATTTACATGCTGTGTAAAATAGAGTAAAGGGCAATATGCTATCATGTCTTTAACCAAGCTGCACAGAAAAGTTTCAAGGAGGTTCAAAATAATTGGTACTCAGATCTATTCTGTTCTGATCACCCCTAGAAACAGAAAGTACTCACAAAGTGATAAACAGCTTTCAGGCAAAGGCATAACTCCAGTGTCAATTGGAGTTATGTGCAGACACTCAGAGCAGGAATAGTATATAGCTCTCCATTCCTGAACATGACAGTCATAATAAACCTTAACCTCAACATTCCCTGCTTTCCTCAACCACAGCTAAAAATGCTACACACATTTATACCATCTAATGAACCAGACATTAAAAGGAAACCACAGATCTATACCAGTAGATTATCAGGGAGAGAAGTGTGAAGTGAATACTTGCTCATTACAGTATCATGGTAGTTACAAAAAGGAAAGACCTAATAAATCACTGTTGTCATCCTTCAGCAAGAGTAGGGGATAGTCTGCTATTGGAGGTCCCACCAGCTACTAAAATAACTGCTTGTAAAGTGGATAGTGCAAACATATAATGCAAAATCCTTGGGGACAGCAACTCAGACTCACCGTGGTGAACCTGGGAAGGAATGATGGATGTTTATTTTACTCTTCTTTAATGGCAATACAAAGGAAGAAGAGACTATGGAGTGCAGGACTTTGAGTTTGAGAGATTAGTGTCTAGTTTCTCAGTCTGTTACATATTCTCTTTCCTAATGTGTATAAACCAATTCATAGTAGATGACAACTCTGATTATGAAAAGGAGAGTCTTTATTTACTTGCTTCTGAAAGACATGCTCTTTCAGAAGCAAGTAAATAAAGAAAGAGTAGGAGTGAGTGGAGTTTAGAACTGAGTCCTTTTCCACCCACACCTCCTTGAAGCCAGAGAAACATCCAGCACTGAAATGATCAAAACTTACTGCAATAGTGGTCAGTAATGAATACGTATCACTGTAATGAGCAAACACGAAGAACAAAACTCTGCTATTGTTATGTCTCAGAGACATATTTCATGCTATTCCTACAGTTTCACTAATAACCAAACCCCGAGTCCATCTGATGCTCAGTTTCTTGTCGGTTAATAATATTAATAATTATTTCTTCCCCATCTCACCTCTCATTTTCCTTATTTTGACAAGATACATTTTCTGTTGTTTTTGAGACAATTTGACAATAAAGGGCACAAATATATCTAGCTACTCATATATCCATTCCTCTATACTGCACAGGATTTACCTTCCTCTGATTGAAATTCTGATGATGGCTGAGGGCCTGATTGCACTAGCTACAATTACTAGAGTCTGGTTTACAATTTGTTCTGTAACTGTTATTCACATGTAACTTTTCAAAAGTCTTTCTAAGACTTTTTTTTTTTTAATGTGGATAATTAGACTGATATTTAAGAATTCTAATCTCATATAAATGCTCAATCAAAACACATATTTTCCTGTGAGCTAAAAATGTCTAGATTTCGGTTTTGATTCTCAAAAGAATGTTATTGTTCCTGCAGGACGTGAAATGGAACATAAAAGAGTACTTTACCTCACCATTTGAATTGGATAAATTTTTTTCTTTTCTTTTTTTCTTTATTTTTGCATGCTTAATTGATTATTTTTGTCTGTTTTTTTTTTTCCTGATATCTTTATCTTCTTCTCCTGTAAGTATGGATTTACTGCTTTCAAAAATCTACAAAAAGAATATTGTCCTCATTTTATGCTTTATTTTTTTTTTTATTTAGTGCCTAAATAAAAACCAGACATTTTCAATTTCAGGACCCAGTCAGTTAGCTGTCTCTCTTAAGGGACTACCAAAGAGCATAACAACTAAATCTGACTGTATGATGTGTATTCCAAGGTGTACCAATTCACCTCTTTTTTTTCAAGCCACAAAACAAATGCTGGTAATTGACTTTTGGCAAGTCTGATAGGAACTGGTCTAAAACTTAGAGCTGAAATTGCAAATATTTTGGCATACGAAATACTTTCTTATCCAGAAGATAAGCCTTTTACCAAGTGGTAGATGGACAAATTACAATGTCCTCATAACTGTTTGGGTTAATGCCTTTCTCAGAAACAGGGGAGGAAAGAAAAAGGTTTAAAAAAGCCTAATAAATAATATTTTACCTTTGCAGGCAGTAAAAAGAAATGCAATTCAGCAATCAGAAAGAAGAGGAAAAAAATGACCACTGGAAGTGGGAGGGCAGAATATAGAGATACAGAAGGAATTTACTTCTTCAGTGTGGACAGAAAAGTCAGACATCTGAAATGCCTGGGTCTTGTTCAAAGACATTTGTGGGCAAACCCACATTTTGTGTTGAGAAAGCACAACTTAAACCAGAATATGGCAGAATGTGGTATCTCCACTATTGTGTTTCAATATGAATTATTAGACCCCCTGGTTTAAAAGAAGAAGAGTGTTGATGTAGACTTCAGAAATTGTGGCAGCAGGCAAAACAACTATTTGTGCTTATGATAAGAAAATATGTAAGCTTCTTGGCATTTTGTTTCACTTCAGCTCTATTTGGTTTTAATCCATTTCTGTTTTAATGGATTTATTTTAGAAACATTTCCTATTAAAGACATGGACTTGAGATTCTTTGTAAGGTTCGGCTCATTTGAAAACAAATGCCCTCATCTGTCTGATGATGAATGCCATGGAGAGGGATAGCAAAGTCAATTCGCTTTGGCTTCTAGTGGAAGAAACAACGGCCAACAAAAGAATAACAGGTGGAAATGTGCTGAAGTGGCACTTGAGGACTTGGTTAAGTGGTGAACATGGTGGTGGTGCTAGGTTGGCAATTGGACTTGGTCATCTTAGACATCTTTTCCAACTTTAATATTTTATGATTCTGAGTGTCAGGATCCAGCAGTTTTCAGAGACCTGGTTCTAGGCTATCACAGGAATGGAAAGTCTGATTTACCCTGGTTTTGCACTATGTGGAATCTCTCAATGACAACTAAGGTTCTCTTCATTTACTCTGGGACAAGCAGGAGTGTCATTGGATCAGAACAGCCCAAAATTTCCTATCATACGGGTCGCTTCCAATTAATAATATTCTATGATTCTATACTTTACAGTATATAAATTGTATATACTGTATATATACAGTATCTATTAGACCTTGGAGGAAGGTACAAGTAATAAACATCATGCATCCTCTTTCTTTTTCCTGTGAAAAAGTCAGTGCAGACTATTATAACCTTATCAGGTGATTGAACAGTTTAGGGAACAGATTTCCAAAGCTATCCATGTACATAAAACAGATATGTGCACTGTATTTATAAAAATGTGGGTTTCAAAGCTGATCCAATACTACATGCACATGGTACACAGTGAGCTTTGCATCTCAGCTGGAGCTCCTTGAAGCTCCATTATTACGACTAATAAGGCTACTGATTAGGTGTTCTGGACTAGTTTCCAAAAGAGGAAGACCAGAAATTTCTGTGTAGAGTTGTAGGAAATACTTGCACTAAGCACAATCAAATAAAATTAAAGATGGATTTCAGCAGAAAACACACACCTCAGCCAAGGTTCATAGCGTGATTTTGGACTCATCTTTAATTTTGCTTTACTATCATATCTTATTTCAAATCTAAAGAAATTGCTGTAGTCAAATTGATGCTCAAACCATAACACAGTTTCTGGGTTTGTCTATGATTTTTGGAGAGAAAAAAAAAAAATTACATTTAATGTGAATTTTGACATACACAAATAAACAGAAAGTAGTGTGGCTGAGGAAAAAAGTTCTTCCTCAGAACTGCTTTTATATAAACATGACCCTTCAGAACCTCAATGAGGCAAAGACTGTTGAGACTTGCTCTCCCTGATTTAGCAGTTTACTTAAGCGTTTGCCTGTCTATAAGCATATGGATAACTTCATTAACATGACTGAGAGTTAGGCAGGTGCTATGACAGCCTAATGGAGTTAGGCCTTGCTGAAGAATGAGTTCTGAGTGTTTGTTCTTGAATAAGTCAGCCAACAGTCATCTTGGCTTTTGCTGAGCAGACTACTTTGACCTCTGTATCAGTGGCCTTTGACTAAACTTAGCAACAGGATTCTCAGCCACAGTGAAAATTTTTGGTTGTACGTAAATAAGGCCATAGACATCAATCATCAATTTTATACAAAAAAAATGCTAAACTAATGATTCACTTCATGAAAAACACCTGTGAATAACATGGCATCTATTTTTTATCCATAAAGAGAGTAAAGTCTGAGAAATGAGGGATCAAGAAAAAGGCTAATGATACAGGGAGCAACTGAGAAAAGGTCTTGTCTTGAATCAAGTGGGTGGCTTTTTCCTGAGTTCACTACCCAGATCTGAGTAGCAAGAACTCAAGGGATCAGCAGTACTCCATCTTTCCCTCCAGAAAACAATGATGTTCTCCTGTGTAGAAGTGGACTCTAAACTACTGTGCCTTCTTTTCTCTCCTCCTGTTACAGCTCTGGTTGACTAAACTACTGGGTTTCACTAGGCACTGAAAAGTTAAAGTTGAGAGGAAGAAAGGCCTCACCGCATTCAAGACCTTCACAAAGAAGTACAGAAGTAAGGAAGTTCCACATGGTTTTAAAGTTAATAGAAAAATCCTGATTTATTTTTCAATATAAACCCCAGAAATATTCTCAGTGCCTTCCAAAGCACTTACAGGCTGCTTTACAGGACTCTCTGCCCATCAACATATAATATATTCATTTTTGAGATATAGTGTTGCTTTTAAAGTGTAGGTTTTGTTTTCCTTTGCTTTGTTCCCTCCATGTAAAATGGCATATTCTTCCTACATAGGGAAAGTAGACTTTATTAAACTTGCAGGCTTACAAATGAACAAGGCCAGACAATGTAAAGAGATGTAGAAACTTTTTTGGGGGTTGATTTATGTTGAAACAAGTGAAATACAGCATATTTCAAATTGTCTGATAAAAGATGTTTATAAAAAGCCCTTCAAAATGCAATGTTTTGAAAACCACAATGAAAAATGAATTTTTGATAAGTCTTGCCTCAGTGATAGTCTAGGCCAAGAAGAGATTTCTACTATGCAAGTGCAATACAGAATTTTGACTTGAGACACTCTGTATGGACTGTGTTTTACATCAGTCATTGAATTTAGGTAAGGAATCCGAAGAAAAAGAAAGAAGTGATAGAACCAGTAGATATAAAAGGATTATTGCAATCTATTTACCGTGAGAAGCACATTCTGGTAATTTTCCTTATAATACAGAAATGCCCCTCTTTGACAATCCAAAATTTTAATCTCTTTCTGCTTTCATTGGTATTTTTTAAGATGAAACATAGTAAATCTTCTAATTTCTCTCAGTGTTCAGTTTCTCCTGGAAATTGCTCTTTTATCATTGGTAACACCAAACTAACGAGTTCACTATGCCAATCTTATTCTCCAAATAACAAAAAAAAAAAAAAAAAAAAAAAAAAAAAGAGAAAAGGGAAGACAGCTGTGCTTTCAGAGAGGTGTAGAAAGGCCTATCATTCTGGATTATTCACTTGTATACCAGACAAGACTGTCTGAAAATTCTGACTAGGGAAGATTTTTGCCAAGCCAGCATTCCTAATTCTGCATTGACCCACATCTTGGATATATACATCATTTAATACAAAGCCAGTATAGGATAGTCTTAATATTTATTGTGGGCTTTTGTATGCATTGAGTGTGAGTCAGTCATGTAAGGTGCAAAACATTCACAAATCAGCTTTAGTCCCATTTTTCTGAGTGGAAAGGTTTTATCAGAACATGTGCCCTTTAGGGATCTTATATTCTTCAAGCATGTCTATTCTTCCTTTTCACTTATTTTTGATGCTAAGTGGTAAGTAAAGCTAATTATACCTTTACTGTTCCATGGGCCAATTTCATTGGATGTAAATCACGTTTGTTTAGTTATGCTGATTACTATTATAATGTTAATTTTTGCATTATCACTGTCCTAGAAAGCACCTACCACAGCACCGAACTCCTAGAGTCTCTCAATTTGAGCACCTGTAAATCTGAGCTCAGTTCCCACAGAGGGACTTCAGGTGATGCAGAAAGTTTTCTGGTGCACATGTTGCCTAATGGAAAAGGGACAACTTCCTAAGAGCATATTGACATCATGTTCCCTTAAACCTCAACCCAGACTAAAGTGTGGGTTAACTAACAGTTTAGGAAACCAAATTACCGGCTTTCCTTATTATGTAACATTTCTCCCTCAGCAGCACACCTTGAATTAATTCAGTCAGTCCAGTGTGAGCATGTTTTCAAACTTCTGAAAGTTCACTTGCTTGCAGGAGTCTTGAACTTCATTTCGGAGAAGTGAAAGTGTGTTTGCTGCCTTTTTGTGAACTCTCCAGAGAAATAATGTTCAGTGTAATAAGCATAAGCCTTGCTACCTGACAGGAACTTATGGCAAGACCAGTAGCAGCACTCAGCTGAAAATGTTCAAATTGTGCAGACCTGTGTTTATGCCAGGGATTAATTTGGCCATTAAGTTTGGATTGCATCTGGATTTTAAAAATTCAATAGAGCTATGTTGCTTTGAATCCAGGGCCTTAGGTTTGGGCTGACCTTTCCTATTCTAGCTCAAAAACATAAGTAACTGAAGCAATTTAATACTATAACTGGTATTTTACCAGCCACAAAGGCCTAGTAAAGGTTTGGTATTTTCTTCCAAGTTTTCAAATAATCTGTCTTTCTCTACAGTTTACAAAATTGCAGTTGCCCTGACATCTTCTGAAATCTAAGCAGGGCTGTTGGTTTTCATGGATTTTTTTGTTTGTTTGTTTTTTACTAATAGATCTTTTTGAAAAGAAAAGCCTAAATGTTGCACAGAATTACAGTTTTTAAATAGCAAATAATACTGTATAAGTCACTCTTCCTACGTGTTTTCCTTAGCAGTCTGTGGGAGAAGGGGGAAATGCAAGAATTCAATGAAACATAAGCAGCAAGTAAACCTTTCTATCCTCTCCAATTACACAAAAATAGGAAGGGAGCATCATTTTCAAAGGAACAAATGTTACACAAGACATGCCCTTTAAATCCTTTTTAAGGCTCTGTGACCTGTAAAACTATCTGCAATATCAGCAACAGAAAGCCTTGCACAGAACAAATGCTTATGTTTTATGTGTACTGTATTTGCTAATCATTAGTTCATAAGCAAGAGCAGATATACAGTGTGCTATAAATAATGGCGGGAATGTAAAAGTGAATTGATCTGTCTGGCTATCTAGTAATACTGCTGGCAGAGAACCAGTTTTGAATGGCTGCCAACTACCATAGACCCAGCCAGGGATTTGTCTAGGGGTCTTGCCCTGTCAGGCAGAAAACAGTCTTAAGCTGAGCTCCCAGAACTGTGAGCACCGCCTACTGCTCAACAATGAGCATTTCCTGCAGCGTCCCCTTTACCCACTTAGTTAAATAGCAGAAAACATGCACGAGTTACCAAGCTATGAAACCAAGCATCTAAAAATATTAATCACTGGATAGAGAGGTCAGCGTGCTTGTGAACTGAAGTGAAATACATTGTTCAAATTGACTACGCACACAGAGAGTGAGAAACTGAGAGCGAGATCCACACAGGCACACAGACACGCTCAAATATGCTTAATTTATTCTGTTGCCAGAGCCCTTAAAGCATTCCACAAATGTATGGTAGCTACTGTGCCGAAATCCTCATGGGTGAGGTAGTAAACAGGCAAAAGAACGGAAGCATTTATAGTTGATCTAGATATATTTAAGAGGATAATTATGCTAAATAATGTGATTGTAATAGAAACAAATGGGGTGGGGCTTTATTACAGGAAAGAAAGGAGGTGGCTCAGAAGCAAGTCCTGACAGCAGAATTATTTCCCCATCTCTAGTGCAAATGGAGCAAAATGGTGGGCTAATTTTCCCCTCTTACTTTAAGTCAGTCATGCCGATCCACTTATTGCATTGCTTGAACTAGTTTTCCCTGTGTATAAACATGGAAAGACAGCTCAGGCAGCAAACTTACCTCGGGATGCCTTGCAGGGATTCAATAATGTGCCTGCTTGGCACTGTTTCTTGTATCCCTCAAGGCTCTCTCCCAATCTCTTTGTAAAATCAGCCCCGGCTCAAAAAAAAAAAAAAAAAAAAAAGAGAGAGAGAGAGAGAGAAGAAGAAGAAGAAGAAGAGGAAGAAAAAAAAGGAGTCCCATCACATGATACAGTTCAGCTTCATGTAATATTTTTTCTAAGTGATTCTGATTCACTGTTTGGTACAGAATCAGAGTGTGTCCATTCATGTGCGTGTATGTGCGCATGTGTGCAGGCACACTGATTATGTCTGTTCAGTATTTATATTCCTACATAAACCTATATATTATCCTTGCTTACAAAGAGAGGACAAGTTGCTAATTAAGTACTGGTAAATTGAATTTCTTCAAAGTGAAGCTTATAGATCAGGGACCACAGGACTTGGGCTGCTGCTTTGGTTTTGAATTTGGTATTGCTTTATTGAATTTTATAAATACCAACCAAATTCAAACAAAACTGATTTAGATTTCACCTCCTCACTTAACATATATTTTGTAGAGTACAGCCTGTGCAGTAATCCTCTGCTATACTTTAATTTGGTTTTAATTTTATAGGCCCTGTTTTAACTGCATATTTCCAGACCTTTATTTCTCTCACAGCTCTTAGCAAAATGGTAGCTCATAAACACAAGCTCTGCTGTATAGACTTTGCATTTCATCCCAAAGTATTTCCTTTTTTATAGCCATGGTCTTTCCATCTTAGTGCTCAGAGCTTGGGTCACAAATCTCACTGCTATTCCAGTGTGTGACATCTTCGCTCGTTTGCCGCTGCTCATTAACAAACAATACTGCTGTGAAATTGGTTTAATGACAAAGTAATAAAATTGCTATTCTGCTCACAGATTGCCTGAGGCACTTTGAGCTCCTACAAGGCTTACTGTGGGTGCCAAGATACATTAAGCTGCTTATTCGTAAAAACTGCATCATCCGTTTTTTTTCACAGGTTTTTTCCTTTCCCTATCTAGCCCCTGCTTCTTTTTATCTTCAAATAAAAAGATATATTTGCTTATGTTCTTCCATGCTGTCAAGTTTTTACTTTCATGCATATTTCTGGAAAATGAAAGTGTATTTCATTTCATTTTTCTTTTTAAAAGGTCACTCCGTCCCTATTCCAAGGTTGTTCCTGGACTCCAAACCCTTTGCAACGCAACATTAAGAGAGACTTATTTTAATATACCATATTATGTAATTGGGATACTAGATAGAGTTAGTCCTATTTTAGGCATAGCTGGATAAGAGAACTACTTATAGAATGAGTTTCCTTTTTTAAGGAACTGATTCGTGCAATGCAACTATTTTCTGTCAAGGTTTTAAGGCAAAAGCATTTTTTTTTCGTTTCTGTTTTAAACGTGAAAATAATTATATCATACCTAGTTACTTTTCATACTCAAATTCTACAAATACTAAAATATGGCAGAGTAATTACAACCAAAAAACACTGAGAAGCATGTGGTTTTCGTAAAGAACTGCATGTTTTAGAAAGCCTTCCTTTTCTTTTTCTTTACACCCCATTTTCTTTTTCAATTTGTGTGAGGCCCAGGGATTTCCTGCTGGCAGACAATGGTAAAACAACCCTGATCTTTGACAGGTGGACAGGTCCTGATAGTTATAGTCAGGCATCTTGACACTACCAAAACAGTGTAAACAAACAGTCCTAATTAATACTACTTTCACATTTTAAACAAGCATGCTAAACATTTATATTTATCAGTTTTCATTCAGGGAATGATTGTAATCTCTAAATGCTTCATTGCACTTACATGTGTACATTTGTGCACACCTATATAAAGCCCTTTTTAAGGAGAACAATGGGAAAAAAACCCCATGTCTTATTTCCACTTCAATAACAGGTAATTTGACCTGCTGAGTAGCTTAGGAAATGTGGTTGGGTATCTGTGATGGTTAGCTAGCAGTGGAAAAACTGGTTCAGAAACAATAAGACCTGGTCTGAACATGAATCTCACAAACACCCCGCTGCCCCCCTTCTCTGCTTCAAGCCTCAGACTGATCCTCCTTTCAAATATCTTGTGCTTCAGGGCTTCCCCAGGTCAGATTCATTGCAGAATGTGTCTGACCTGAGGAAGCCTCAGAGCATGAGATTTGAATGTAGCAGGCTGATGCAAGCCCAGGAGAGACTCCCAGCCTAGTGAGCACCCCTCGGTGGGATTATCCAAGGTAGGAAGGCCTGCTGGAGGTCAGGAAAGGATTTAAGCACGCACAGAGGAAAGTGAGGGATAATGGGAGTCACTACGGCTGTTGGGCTGCTGACTCTGCTCAGAGGTGGTCATGAAATACGTTGGGACATCAGGGAAGAAAAGGGAAATAAAATGGAGGGAAGAGGAAACTGTGAGTCAGAGGAAAAGGATAAGCTGATGTTTAAGAGAATTTTACTGGCTGCTAGGAGGTGACAGGACCTCCAGAAGTGTGGGAATGGAAAGCCTGTGAAAGGCTGGCAATTATCCTGTTGGTTGAGGAAGAGTTAATGAGGTGAAAAGCCACATCTCACAGAAGGTTCAAATCAGAAGTAGATCCTTTTAGTGCCTTCTGTAAGTATTTTCCAATTTCTTTTTACCTATGATCTTTTTCTGTGTCCAGTTAAAGGACTGTAGAAAGCAGGCTAAAGCTGATTATGGCCCCCTGATCTCCAGGTCAGGTCTTTTTTCTCTCCATACCAGGTTTAAAACTTCCTGCTCCCTGTTCTAAACTCTGCTATCTAATCTTCACTTCCAACAAGTGACCTACAAACTTTGTGTAGCCTGAGCATGTGGGTGTGGGTGCTGTGAGTCTTAGATTCACTGACTCTCTGCTTATGGGGGGATTTCCCCACTCCAGAGGAAGCTAGCAGTTCATGCTCTTTTTGTGTTGTTTTAGAGCAGCAAAGGTGCTCATCATCTTGGTCATGGACATCGGCAGGAGCTAAGCCCTAAGCAAGAGTTAGGAGTACACATGTGGAGATCAGAGCTTTTGTATTCCAAACAGGAGAAAACCTACAACCCATCCACTGGAAATACTAATGCAAGATTAATTAAGCTTCTGCTTAATTCTTCTGCTAGGCAGATTTGGCCTGATTTACTGTTCAAAGGGAAAATATCCAACTGTCTACTTATCCTAACATCTACTGAAGACCCTAGAAGTACATATCAGGCCCCAAGGAGACTATAGGGAAGCTTCTTTTTACTTCTTTTCTTGTCTGTGACATATACACTCATAACTTACTTATTTTTCTATTTCCATTTTAATGGATCAAATCTAGGCCCAAAGTTTGTGTTGTAGAAAGCATATGTATATCTTTTCTTGGACCCCTGTGCAGAGCACAAGCACAATCTGAGAAAAGAATTTGGCCCGTATGAAGGGATTGTCAGGTTTTAAAGATGTGGTAATTACAAGCACACAAGGAAGCCATGAAGGTCTGGATGAAAAATTCAAATGAGCCAGCAAAGACACAAATTTGGCTTTGAACTAGGAAAGCTCTTGCTTTGATCCTGATCCTTTTGGGCTGCAACCACAAGTTCTGACAACAAGCCACATGTGTATATTGAATGAACTGATGGGGCTGACTGAGAGGTGTGTCCACTGCCTGTTCTTGCTACCCTGCATGCTTACATCTGGTCGATATTTTGGTATTTTATATTTTTCATTTTATTTGCAACTGGTGTCTTGTGGGACTGAGAGCACTGACGACTGTAAAATGGAAAGGTTAAAGGATAAGAGAAAGATGTTGAACACAGTGACACTGAAATTTTGAAAGAAAAATTACTGAGTCTGGGAACTATTCTATAGCAAGTATCTCATTTCTTCTTATCGCTTTCTTTCCTCAAATGGATAAGAAAATCCTTTTGGCCCTCTAAAGGTTCTCAGGTTTAGTACATCTGTGCTTTTCCAGACTGATTCAACACACCTCATTTTGCTGTCTTAGAACACCTGGGAATTTTCCATAGACTTGTTTTGAAAAGTTTCCTCATTGTTTGTAAAGTGATAAATGAAGGGATTGTTTATTTATGAGTAATTAGTGCAGTACTCCCATGGCAGATAACCTGGAACAGATTTTCTGGTGCAAAATTGCTGGGAAGTGTGCTTTTATTAAAAAAATTGGACCAGAAAAATTGTCAGATCATAGAAGAATACCCCAGTGTAGCTGTAACTTTGGTAGGATGGGGATAGGATGATGAGTGCAACAGCTATCTATTGCAACAGCTGTGTGCAATGGCAACGGGAAGTGCAGAAACAGAGAAAGAGAACTGGCTGGGAAGACCTTACAGCCAGAGTCTGGTGTGACAGGTGCAGCAGGAATTGTCCTAGTTTATCTCTGCAAAGATCTGATACCTACAGCTCTATCAAAATCCAGGAGGAGAAATGACCAGTCTGCAATCAGGTAAAGTGTAAGGAAAGCTCAACTTATTAGATGTTCTTTTCATGAATAGATTTGGTCTTCATACTTGCAAAGGATGACTTGCACTGGGCCAGAACAGTCCCACAAGACACTGTGCCCCAGGACTCCCTCCTGGAGCTCAGCTCTCTCAGCTTCCTCTCTGCTCTAAGGGAGCAGCAATTTACTGCTAGCCCACACCAGCTGCCGATAATTCCATCTTCACTCCTCCCCCAAATCCCTTCATAGCAGCTTGTATTTTGAGAGTACAGGGGAAGAATCTCCTCAAGAGATAACACATTGAAAATAAATGTTAGCTTCTATAAAAGGTACAAGCTTAAGTATGCCATGCCCACTGCATTTATTTAAGGATACAAGTTCCTTCAAGCAAAATGTCAATATTTTATTTCCTTCAACCTATGAAACTATGTTATTTAAGTTGAGCATTAAAGCAAGTCTCTGGTTTTATTTGCTAATTGCAATAAACCTTCTCAAAGGAATGTGATTTGAAAGTTGTTTTAAATGCAGATGACACTAGATTTTGGTCTACAGAGTAAACCAGAGAAATATTTGCTGAAGGTTAGTAGATTTACTTTCCCAAACTCCCTGAGTATTATGTTTTATGAAGGGCCGTGTCATTCAGTTATACTTGCACCTTGACAATGATAACTAGCATGGTGCCACGGAAACCGGAAAAATGCATTTAGGGTTGGGCCTATGCATCAGAGAACAGAATCAATCTTCCTAATTAACTGCAAATTAGCAATCCCAAAATGAGTGGGATCAACCTGTCTTCACTGGCCAAGAATCATGTTAAGTATATAGCTTCCTCTAAGTGCCTCTAAATTACATTTATGCCTGTATAAAGTAACATTCTTTTAATCTAATGCTGCATTAATGTCACTGATCTGAAAGTTATTGCACTATTTTAAATTTCTGCAGATAGGTAGACAGATAGAAAGATAAACAAATTAATAGACAGTTATGGAGATAGCCTGATATTTTGTTATTCAGGGCTCAGAGTAGCTCATAAATCACACTGAAGCCACAAACAAGGTACTAATTAGCATAAGTCTCTGGAAAGAAAAGTTTCTGTTGAATGGAGAAATTCTTTAAGGCCACTGAGCAGTAGCTATTAATAAAGATAAAAATAGTAAATGCAGAGTGGAAGATAAAATGCAAAAATGGGACACAGTAGATATTTGATTAATTCCATCCCTAATGATCAAAATCTCCAAATAATGTTAGGCTAAAACTAACATTACTGATATACTGTTTTTACTCTTTAGGGTGTATGATCAAAAAGATCTTGGGTATTGTGTGAGTACAAAGGACTGACCTTGGGTGAATTAGCTTAATTAGTTAATGCTTGTAAAGCACTAGATGGGTGTTAAGTATTAATTAATTATTAATTATTATTGGGTAAAGATGGGATTTGGAATCCCATCGCTCATACATGTGCCCCGTCCTTCATGCAAGAGCTTCATGGGGGCCCCCATGGTCTCTGCTTGCCTGTGTGTCTCAGCAGAGTTTGGCAGCCCCGTTCCAAGGAGAGGGAAATGGGGAGACATTAGACACTTTGTCCTGGTGGCTGAGAGAAAAGTTGGACTAAGACACTTAGTTTTCAGTTTTGTTCATGTTTCGTGATTTGATGAGAGAATTTGCAGTTTTTCTCTAAGTCAAATTCTCGGTGCAAGTTCCTTAAGGGACTGATTCTCAAATGAATGTCCAAGTTTATCTGCATGTAATGTGATATTCAAAATGCTTTCCTTTCAGTGCTGTTGTGAAATGGCTTTTTATTTTCTTTGTCTTCTTTTGCTGTTTCCTCATAAAGGTCATTAACCTTATGTCTTAAGATCATGATTTATACTATTTAATATTTAAAGTGAATAGTTTTAAATTATAGAGGATCCCTGATGAGTTCACAAAAAATACCTTCTGGAAATTATTCTGAGGTATCCTTCCCAGTCACCTTTGTCCAGAGCTGTTCTTGATCAAATGTTGGTAATATTCATTTTAGGTTTATTTTCAGGGTTATTAAAATATTAGTTATTGTAAACCCCTCTAATACACCAACTCTCAGGCTAATATTTTTCTTTCATTTTAGTATGATACATAACTATTGGTAAATGACATTGAAAGGAATGTAACATTTAACTATGTTTCACTTCACATTAGCATTGTCCAATTTCTCAAGTTTTAAATTTTTCTGCCTGACTGCAGCCTAGAAGAAAATACATGCTGGAATAATTATATGAACAATTTAGATTTAACATATTGAATAGCAAAAGAGATCATGCCCGCCCATTTGTAATTTTTTTTCCTCCTTTCTCCACGCTAGTCTGGAAGATGAGTAATTTCTCTCCTCAGAAGCATACCTAATAAACAAAGCTCTAATGCTTAGAAGGGAGTGAGGGGAGGAAAGCGCTTTATTTCTACTGCTCAGATCAATACACAAAAATCTCAGGATGATAGGGTAATTAAAACACGCACAAAGTAATTCATCAACTTTCACTTGCCTTTTGAACCAGCTTTCTGATCCCTGATGTTTTTACTTGCAGGAATTCAAGGCAGCTCCCAGCCAGCATTTCCCACTTAGCTTACAGCCCTGGTTTTCATTCACAAACAAGAAATTGTGTTGGCCTTGTAACGCATATGCTTCATGTTTTTTCCCCTTTTTCTTAGCTCTTAGGTAAATTTCACTGCTAGCTAGCATCTCACACCAGACAAAGAGCAGGGAAGGGATGAAAAAACAATCTGCGCTGTTTGACAAGTGAGAAGTTCAGCATCGACTCAATCACTGATAATTTTATGCTGCTGGTTATTACACTTGGATTGTTTGTAAGTGCTCCCATTAAAAAATGAAATAACCACTCCTGCTGTAATGAATAGACCAAAGAGTGTTTGAAACATTTTCATGATTAAAAATAATATTAAAACTTACTCTGAGTTATCTAGTGGAAATGTCTCATTTCAGCTGGGGGCTGTGAGGAGCAGCGCTCGCACCACAGAGCACCACTTCCTGTGCTCCCAGAGTCGACTGTTATGATAATTACCTTTCTGGCATTCCTGTTTTGTTTCCCAGACCCCCAAATGTTTCTTTTCTAATGACAGAGCTCCAGTTGCGGCACTTAAAATGAACAGAATACTTCTTAGAAAGAATTCAATTCCACACTGATTAGCAAAAATTTTCAATATAACTTCAGTTGGGCTTGGCTATTATTACAGGTAAAGGCTGTGGATCACTGAAAGCAATGGAGTTAGGTCTTCATAGGAGTCAATTGTGTATTAATGTAGCAGAAAGGCTCGGAAAGATTTATGCACTGAATAGGCTCAAGTTCCTGCAGAAGATTTAATCGTGTTTCTTTGCTTACACAAAACACAACCTCCCTTTTGTTATTTATCATTTGCCCTGTAAATACCTGCTAGCCTATAAAATCCTCTGTTATTATCTTGTGTTACGATGATGCACAGGGTGTCATCTAGGGATCAGTCTCCTTGTGCTAGGCTAAATGTACTGATCAAATAATAGAGTCCCCACCCCAAGCCTTTCCCAATCTGCATATCAGAGCTCACAGGGAGGTGTGAGGGGGGTGGAGGTGGTTTGGGAGGATTAAGTAACAATAAAACAAACAATTTAGCATAAAAAGCAGGAGTCACTTGCCTAACCAAAGACAGATGGGAGTGATTTTAAGGCACAGGTAGAGGCAAGCTCTAAAGAAGCATTTCAAAGAGTGTAAAGGTTACTTTCAGATCGTTGGCAGGGAAGAATCTCTCCACACAAGATGGGGGAATATCAGTACAACTAAAACGAAATTGCAGTTCTTGCTTTGATTCTCTAGTCACTAAATAAATAAACCAGGTGACCAAAGTCAAAAAGAGAAGCACATGCTTCTCCATGAGGGCAGTCCAAATTTTTTACAAGAATTTAAGAAGTATCTCTACACTGTTTTTGCTGTTCTCCCTGACCAATAGAGAACCTTGGCTGCAATGGCTGGTGTCCAAGGCTTCTCCATTCCCCTTTAACAAGCCTTAGCAAGGGCTTTACAGTGGGACCACAGCAGTAGTCAGCTGGTTTTTGGTGGTAAGCTAGCCACTCTGTTCTAAGCAAAATTTTCAAAAAACCCAAAACTTTAAAAGCACCTTACAGCATTGCAACCAACTAATTTCAACCAAAATGCAATTATTTCAATGAGACCTAGCTATATATACACCTGTGACACTTTGAGCCTGAGAGACTTATGCAAATATGATTTTAGGTAGAACTGGAACTGCTAAGTCACGCTTTAAAATAAAACCTAAACTTGGGGTTTTTCTCCCTTATTTTTCTTGGGCAAAATGAAATACAATATTCAATAGATTTATGATAGTGAACCAGATTGAGCAGTGTATTTCACAACTGCTAAAAACCGAACCAAATAATACCTGCCATTTGTTGAATATCTTACCCTGAAAAATAATCCAGCTGTAGTTTAGATTTTTAAAATTAAACATTCTAGATATTTACTTCTGGGATGAAATTAAGTGTGAAAATTTCTGCTCAAATCTAGTTATTTCAAAAAGTTATTGATCTCTGAAAAGAGATGCTATTTATAATGAATGTGTCATCCACTATTGTTGTAATAGGAACAACTAATGAAAACCAGAATTATATTTAAAATTAATAAAAATTATGAAATTTGATGTGGCGAATGTAGTATATATTCTTCAGTAAGCAAGCTTTAAATGAAATACAATTTTTATTGGAAGATAATCCATTCTAGCAATAAACTCAAACCCACATTTTTTGCAGCCAAAAATAGCAACCTTGCTGACAGTTTTCTCTGAGCCTTAAAAGCAACAGTCCATCACAGAAAATATATTTTTATTTCTGATAGCTCTCAGTTCCTGAATATAAAGAAGAGGTTATTGTAGTACTACCTAACATCACAAAGTATGACAGCATTATTATTGACATTTTTAGATGGAATAACTGAGGCAGAAAGAAGTAAAGTGACCTGCCTAAGCAGCTCAGAGACACAAGAAAGAAAATGCTCCATCTCTGTTGGGCACCAGCATACAATTCACTTGGCTACACTGCCACTTTTTGTAGCTGCTATTATGGATTACTTGATCTTAGCATTTGAAATTCTAGGATCTCAATAGGGTAAATTCTATCTATCCCAGAATACATCTTGTGTATTTTCAATTGCCTTATTTAATATGGGTTTGATATCTTAAAAATAAACAAGTAGAAGTCAGAACAAAACCCATACAAATATTTGTGTGTTGCAAAGAATAGGAACTGTATTCCATAAATATGAATTCAGTAGGGGACATAAAAATTTCCTCTCTTTAAGACCTTTTGATCTCAGGGATTTGCCAGACTATCCCATTCTCCAAATCTGATTCTCTGTCACTGATCATGAATATGAGCAGCCTGATTTGTGGATGTGAGAAACGTTTCACAATAAAGAAGTTCTGCTGGTACCAACTCCTCATTCTCAACTGACTCTCCTTGTTATAGTTAGTGGAAATAAACATGGAACCAATTCATGCATTTCTGTACTCAGACAAACTTCCTCTGATTTGAGCAAGGCCTGGCAGGAGCTCCCCTGGGATGGAGGCTGTCCCTGTTGGGATGTGGGAGCTGTACCTTCACTGAGCTGGGGCTCATCAACTCATCCCTGAGCTTCCCTGCCCACATGCAACATGGGCTGCTGTGCATTTTGCTAACAGGTGGTACCAGTCCAGGGGGGTGAATCTGCCCCATTCCTGGTGCTGTGAGGAGATTCTTGCAGCAGGATGTGCACCACTTCATTTGAAGGCTGCACCTGACTGTATGGTCTGTTGGGGAGATTATGGATGTAACTGTCCTCTACCTTTGCTCTAGTCCAAGCATTGTAATCAACCTCCATTTATTACACAAATGCTTTTGCATGGCATGTAGATTTTGTTGTCTGAGAAACAAAAAATTTGACAGGAGCTGAGAAAAAAGGAACCAACAACCCCCAACCCCCTCCCCCAATTACAAATTCTGAAGAGAGAAATGCTTATCTCCTCACGTGTGCTTGAACAATTCACAAAGGGCTGACTGTCTTTTCATCCAGTTCACCATGAACAATATGACTGTAGACTGTGCTGAGGTATAAGGTGTGTCAAAAAATATTGCACTGAGAAAAGGACAGGTGAAATATTTGGACAAGGATCACATCCAATCCAAATCTAGCCTCATAAGAAAATAAAACCTGAATTCTCCGTAGACCATCTTGGGTTTTGGCACTGCAAGTTCAGTATTATGGCCTAAGTGAATAGAAAAAATGAACCAAAAATCTCTGAACAATATGCACTTGTTACAGAAATATTGTCTCAGACCTAGATATGTAGCACTGTGACTGTGAACTAACATATTAATTCTCTTTAATTCATAAAGTATTACCTTTGCAAAAATTTCGCACTTCCAACCACAGTTTCTGTGGTTTTTCTGAGCAAATTGAAAACACTAACTATAATAACACATAGAAGATTTGTTTCACATCACATTCCCTCACAAACTCTCACAGTTACTGACTTCCTGAGATATTCGGTCTCAAAATTTGAAGTTGCTGTGTGCCCTCCTTGAAGAAAAGGTTGGGTTCATTAGCTCTGTGATGGACCAGAAGTTAGGGCACAGTGACAGTCTTGAGTAGGATAACTTGAAGTGTGAATATACACTGTATCAGTTGTTTCTTAATAATGAGCTGTGCATGCTCTCCAAAAGAGTAAATCAGAATTATCCCACCTTTGAGAGGTGAATTGTCTCAGAAATGCTGCATTTATCAAGAAGAGAGAACACACATATAAGTAATTACCATAGAGTGGTTGTCAAGATACAAGTACATGTTATACTTTTCTTCATGGTAGGTTGTGTGCCCATAAAACCTGTTGTGTGACTCTCCTAAGACAGAGAAAAGAAAGAGAGGTTGAGCCTGCTTTGCTGGCATTGTCACCTGTAGTGCCTGAATACAAATGTAGTCAGTAAATGGTGGATGAAGTAAAAGGTAGAAGGATCTCTCAGTTTTTTATTAGATGGTTTCTTCAGATTCCAGAAGGGCCAAGCTTTCACCTGACTGTGCTAAGAATGAATTTTTCTGATCTTGATGATATTTTTACTCAGGATATGGATAGACAATGATAAGCAAATGCTTTACGATTTCTCAGTAAGAGGGCACTCATCAGCTATACCTCTGCTAGTCTGAGCTCATTATACAGTCAAATCTGTTTCTATAGACCACTTCTTGGGGGATAAATACAAGAGAGATTGAGGAATGCACCGTCTAACCAGGCATCAAGTGTAAAAGACAAGTGAACAAAGTGCATGGAACAATGTGGGGTGCTCTGACAAAGGAACCTATGGTCTCATGAGCTCCTAGCCCAAAGCTTGTTTTGGACTGAATTTTGAGGATAAAAATTAAACAGAATCAGGGCATCCTTACTCTGATTTGGGGGAAACAGAATCAGGCCCAAGTTCATCCTGCAAAATGTAAAACACTGGAGAGTCACTCCCCCCCAGCAGCAAAGAAAACGAGGTACTTTCATAGAGCACGTTAACCTGTGATTGAAACTGCCCTGTGAAGTGTTCTTCCCCATCTGTGTTGATTAGAATATAGAAACAATACTCTTAATTTAAGTGCTCACTTAGCTGCTTGATGTCAGCTTGAATAAGAGTGGATGGGAACCAAGAAAATTAACCAAAAGCACAGGTCACCTTTTGCAAGATATTACACAAGCTACGATGTTGAGCTTAATGTAGAGCAGCAGGATTTTAATAATACAGTGCCAAATCGGGAGCTTCTTCTCATAAGTGAATAAAATATTGACAAGCATTCTATCCTCCATGTCAACAGTTTTCAGAGACAGACAGAAGAAACATGGCAAAGGTAGGAAAGGTAAGAGCTAATCCCCCCTTTGCAGCATTGAACCACCACAGTAAACTAAAGCTAAATGTGAGCCCAGAACAGACAGGTAAGTCAGGGTCATTTCCTTGGGGACTACCTGCTGCAATCCAGAAGGACAATAGACAAGCACCAGACCAGTTAAGAGAAATAACAGCTAAGCAGGAAAGGCTGCACACTAAAGAAGCCAGGAGCTTACAGCCATAACATATAGGTGCCACCCCAGCAATAAACTCGACACCTAAAGCAATAAATAGCAAGGCAAAAATCACCCCCAGCTCATACACAGTACCTGAACAGAGTTCTGACAGAGCTGAACTGACTTAACTACAAAACATCATCCAGAACACCCTGCTAGCCTCCAGAAGATTCATTCATATTGGAACTACCTTCACCTGGTGAGAAGAGATATATAAAGAGTATAGGTTTCCCGCATAAAACTAACCAACAGTATGAAGACAGCAGCAAAGTAGAAGAAAAAAGGAATATCCATGGAAATAAGGATTTGAAGACCTGCCCAAAAGCCAGCCCACTTGAGGTACTTCGATGTCTCAAAAGTCATAGGAGATGGCATGGGTGCCACCTCTCCAGACTGAACTGTATGTTAGCTATTTCTGGTCTTCTGTTGAATGCTTGTTGGCACAAAAGTCACAACAGCCAATAACTGTTAAAAACAAAAAGTAATAACTCACTGAAACTCAGGCTGTAAGCAGGTAGAGTTTGGAGATGGCCCCAGGAAGTCATTCTGCATTACAGGTAGCATGAAGCCTAGCTGTTGCTACAGGAGCTCTGTAAATAGCTCTTCTGATACATAGCCAGATTAACTTGGGGTGGATTTTGTGTACCAGCACATAGTACATGAAACACCTATTAACTTCATTCATTCCTCAGTCAGGACAGGGCTAAGCAATCTCCAACCATGCCATGCAAGTGCTGCGTCATAATTCAGTCATCAGGAGGTGCTTACAGAGTCAGGAGCCATCAGCAGGCGCTGCTGCCTGAAGTCAAAGCTCCTCACCTCTGTGACACATCAGAGCATCAAAGGCTCATAAAGAGAGTGCCCCCAGGCCACTCCCAAATTCAAGTCTTCCGTGTGGCAGCACTGCTAAACCACTGAGATAGCTTCACTTCATCTGTCAGAAATGGGGTTCTTTTGCTGTCTGTGTGTAAAAAGACCATTTTCAGGCTGTCTGAAAAAAAATAATATACAGGGAGCAGAGAGAAAGAAGTGCAAAATGATGCTTCCACCTCACATAGCAAACCTCTCAAGCTAATCAGTCATAGGGGAGGCCAGGTGTCATTTTTGACATATTATTTAGCATCTCTCTCTTTGTTTTATTCTTTTATAGACTGATGCTGTTTTGCTAATTAAGAAAAATGAAATTTCCAGTGCTTGAAATTCAGGGGTGGCCTCCTATGTGAGCCAGTTTCCCTGTTCTCTATGAACAATTTAAAAATAGAATCAAGTTGGGTTTGTTGTTTCGTTTCTTTTAATTGGTATCACTTTGTCAAGTGCACAAATGCACATGGATGTAATTTAGTGAACTTCAGTCTTCCTCTTGTGGCAAATTGATAGGAAAATTTTATTATGAGTGGAACAATGACTACAGGGAGTGAGGGAGAATCTTGGAGAACTACATGTAATTCGGTTGACTAAATGTAATACCTGCATTTTATCAGTAGCTAATGAAAACAATGCTGAATACTGGCAAAGCCTAAACCATTTCTGATTCCACCTCCTGTCAAAAGGCCACTCCATAAATCATACCTGAATTTTATTTAGTGTCAGAAGCCAGTAATCTGACAGAGTGCAATGAGGTGTTTGGACCAAAAGATGTATACCAAGTCATGTGCTCCCTAGCTTTGTAATCACAGGTCACACAATCCGTCTATGGATTTTAATAAGTAACTTATTACATTCCCTTTAGTGTTAATTATTTTACACATCACTTGTTCCTGGTTTATTGACACAATTTAATATCTTTATCACATAAAATTACCAGTATAGCCAATCAGTATTTATTATAAATGAGTAGCCTGTGGAGAGATTCTGTTATTTCCTTTCCATGCCAAAATGTAAAAGACACAACAGAGTCAGCATCATATTAGACCTTGATTATTTTTGAGATACAGCCAGTCTCTACCAGCATTGTTAGGGACAGCAAGGTCAGAGTTGTTGATGATTTTTGGTCAGCAATTTTCATCTGATTTTTATTTTTTTATTGCTTTCCTTTATACACCTGAAGAAGGGCCAGATCCAAAACAGTCTGAGTTTTCTTCTGCTAGCTGCTGTAAATCTAAGAGAATGCACAAATACCCTGCAGGAACGGGATCTAAGTACCTAACCATCCTCTGTGTAGAAAACAATATGAATCTTATTTATTTTAGTTAATGTAAAATGTTTTTTCTGCTTCCAAAAGCTAGCCTTTTGCATCATGTTTTCCAGCTTCTTTACAAATTGTGATGCTTACTTATATTTTAAAGAAATGTTAATTAAAAAACAGGCTCTTAAATATTCTAAAATAAAATAATAACTAATTTTTATAAAATATAAAAATTCCGTCAAACCTGTACCCTATTAAGTACCCATTCTGCAATAAGAATCCTAACAGAGGATGAAAGCATGTGTTGAATTTCTTGGAGGAAGGTGAGTCTGATCAGCCTATTACTCTGAACCCTGGCTCATTCATTTTTCTCATGAACATTGGAACAATTTATTTTTTTCTCCATGAATGTTTGTTGAAAAATTCTTTCCAAACTCATCCACTTATCTAAAACAGTGTTTTTTTTCAGATGGAGCAAGTGGGAGGAATCTCTCCTATTGTTTTCTTGCCTTACTTTGAACGTTTGCACTGTGAGATTTGTAGCATTGCACCAAGCGCCACGCTCCAGCATCCCAGCAGAGGCAGGGTAGCCAGCAGTTATTCTAGAACTGCTTATGGTAGGACCTTCCTGTTGTTGGATTAGGACTGCCATAAACTTTATATCAGGACTATATTCTTGCAGCTTCCTACCTTATTCCATTGCTGGCTGGTTCCTTAACATATTGATAATATATGAAGACAAGTAAACTATTGCACTGCTTTGGAAATAAGAGATGTTAAAATTTCTTGTACTTTTCTTCCCTTTCTCCCCCAGCCAGCCAGAAGGCTGAAGGAGTCCCTAACTGCAACTTTGCAAGTGAGGAATGAACAAAGGTCCCCATAAAGTGGGAGCAACACTGAGAATTTGTCACAAATAACTGAAAACTGTTGAATGTGAGAAAGGATAAGAAGCACTGTTGAATCCACAGTCACATAGGTTTTGCAGTTGGGGAGCTGAGTTCCACAAGGAACAGGCAGAAATACAAGTGTGATGCTTTGTGCTCATGTTGCACAGAGAGTTTGGCTAGAATAAGAGCTGCTTTGCCCTGGCAGGGTTCTGGGATAATCATACTATTGATGCAAGAATATCTCTCCTTCAGCCTTCTGACTTTCTCCATTGGCACAGGACTGGTTCTCTCTCTTGTTCTTCCACTCATGTGCTAAGATCTAGGTATTCCACTAATTTCTAGTTGTTCTGTTGATCCTTAATATAGACCCATGTGCCTATGGAGTTACTGTTCTCCAGATAAGATGGAATTTTAAAAATCTTGTCTTAACCCATATCTAATTTTTCTACTATACTTTCTAATAGCAACATTTCCGGGTAAGATCTGCTGTAAGAGAACAGGGGAAAAAAAAAAGCAAGTTTCCTGTTTTTGCCAACTTTCCTATTTCTAATTCAGTAAGTTCCTGCACTGTCCATGAGAGAATGCAAACTTGATAACATCCTTCCTTTGGTTAGCAAAACTATTGTACAGCTACTTTCATGGAGACAGTGATCAAAAATCATGTCATGTGGCTTAGGCAACCAATGAAAAAATGGAAACAGTGAATGATGATGCATATGGGGAACTGATTTGCAAGCAATCCTGGGCTCAGATTTATTTTTGGAAAACACTCACTGACTAATCAACAAATGAATGGAAAAGCAAAAAAAACACTAACCCTGTCTGAATTAAGTCCGTGTTAAGAAGTGATTTCTTCATTCCATCCCTGACAGTGTTTCCATTCTTTAAAAAGTCCTGGGCAGAGCTGAAAAAATATTGGGAAACTACTGACCCTGCTTGGTCAAATCCTTGTACATATTAAGGGAGCAAGGTGGAATTGCAGCAGGGTTTGGTCCTCCACCATTTGCAGCATAACTCTCACCTATTGAATGGTTTGGGTTGAATGGGACCTCAAACACCATCTAGTTCCTCCCCTAGGGACACCTTTCACTAGATCAGGTTGCTCAAAGCCCCATCCAACCTGGCCTTGACCATTTCCAGGAATGGGGCATCCACAGCTTCTCTGGACAATCTGCTTTAATGTTTCACCACCCTCACAGTAAAGAATTTCTTCCTAATATCAAATCTAAACCTATCTCCTTTCAGTTTAAAACCATGTGCTGGTTTTTTCTGGAACAGAGTTAATTTTCTTCACAGTGGCTAGTGTGGGGCTGTATTTTGGATTTGTCCTGGAAACAATGCTGATAACGTGGGAATGTTTTCAATACTGCTCTGCACTGCTTACACAGAGTCAGGGCCATTTCTGCTTCTCCCTGCATCCCCACCAGCAAGTGGATTGGGAATGCACAAGGAGCTGGGAGGAGACACAGGTGGGACAGCTGACCCCAGCTGGCCAAAGGGATATCTCACACCATATGGCATCATGCTCAGAATGTACAGTGGAGGGAAGAAGTGATGCTGTTTTTCCTCCCAAGCTGCTGCTCCACATGATAGAGCCCTGGTGTCCTGGGAATGGCTGAACACCTGCCTGCCCATGGGAAGTGGTGAATTAATTCCTTGTTTTCCTGTGTGAAGCTTTTGCTTTACCTATTAAACTGTCTTTATCTCAACCCACGGGTATTCTCACTTTTCCAGTTCTCTTCCCCATCCCCGTCCTGTTTATCCCCACTGGCAGGGGGGAATGAGTGAGAATCTGAGTGGGGCTGAGATAGGACTAAAGTTAAACCATGACAAACGCTGCCTCTCGTCCTATCGCTGCACATGTTGATAAATGGTTCCTCCCCATCTATCTTGTAGGGCCCCCCTATGTATTAGAAGGTCCTGTAGGGTCTCCCCAGGGCCTTCTCTGGCTGAACAACCCCAACTCTCTCAGACTGCATTCATAGGAGGGGATGCTCCAGACCCCTGATTATCTTTGTGGCTCTACTCTGGACCTGCTGGAACACAGCTGTGCCAGCTTGGGCTGAGGGCCCCAGGGCTGGACACAGTAATCCAGGGGGGAATCTCTTGAGGCGGAAGATCACTCCCCTGCTTCTTTTGATGCAGCCCAGAGTACACTTGAATTTCTGGGCTAAGTTCACAATACTGGCTCATGTTCAGCCTCTGATCCACCAGTACTCCTGTATCCTCCTCTGTGGGGCTGCTCTCAACAGGACAAGATCCTTACAGGATTTCAGAATGGTGGAAAGTATTTTATAATGCCATGGTGGTTGATGCTGCTCTTCAGCAGCACATCTCCCTTCACTGACTGGAGGGAGAAACCACATCTTTTGGCAAGCACCCTGGAACAATGCTCTTTCTGAAATACAGGCCACTTCCTCTCATAAGCACTGTGCTGAAGCCACCATGATGATTTGTCAATATATTTATGTCTTCACGTGGGAACTTTTGCCACATTTGCATTCTGCCTTCTCGAGATAAAACCCTAACACTAACTCATGGCACCACCACTCCCTCACTAATAGCTGTTAAAATTTCTTTGCTTATCAGTGTTTTTCAAGGAAGTTCACAACTTGAGAGGTCAGCTTTAAACAGACTGAAACATTAGCTTGTAGTGACAAATATGAAAGATAAGATATGTCTGGAAATACATGGAAAATGTGGGAAATATCTTTCCCTTGTTTACCTTGTGAGGTAGAAAAAAAGGAATAAACCTGCTCATGTTCCCAATCAAATACTAGAACAAAGCAGGTCTCAGACAAGGGCTGGGACACAGCAGCAAGTCTGAGCTAAATGAATAGTCAGCAACAATGATTATGAGTCCCATACAAAGAAGGGAATATGTTTTCTGCCACAATCACAATAAAACAATGAAGTAGGAAATGGAACTTGAGCAAGCACAGCAAAAATATTCTGAAATTGAAATTTTAAAGCACTGGTTTTTCTATTTTCTCTGTTGATAGTTTTCTTTTTTTTCTTTATTCTTTCATCAGATGAGAAATCTGGATTGTTCACACTGGGAAGAAGATATGTTTCTCTCTTTGTTGGTAATCTAAGAGATCTCCTGCAAAAGAACATGGTCTGTGACTAGGAAATCCCCTCTCCTGCCATGCAAACTCTCTCATTATGACATTTTTCTATTTCCAGAGCTCTCCAAATCATGTGAAACTGCAGAAAATATAACTAAAATAAATCCCAAAAATGAATATTTTCATTTATGAGTTGTGAACTATTTGAACTAACAATATGATTTCACTGCAGTGTGAGGTGTCAGGTAAGTATTCCTAGACACTTTCTCTTGCACTGAATTAAAGAGGAATTACCTCTCAGAGCAGTGACTTACATGTTTTGAATCTCAAGGATAAGTCAAGGAGAGCAATTAGAGTATATCATGCTGGGAGAAGTGAAAAAGCTTAACCTTTTGGAAATTCCAGTGAAAAGTCCAGGCCCAGTGCAATGTCCCTAAATTCCCTCCCTTTGTTGTATTTCAGGCTGGGACCAGTGGAGGGGACACAGATGAAGAGGCTGTTCTTAATTCACAGGGGACCTGTTTGGGCTGAGGGAGCTGAGCAGACCAGCATCACTAACTATCTAGAAAAAATAACTCAGAAGAGATGCCTCAGGAGTTAAAAAAAAAAAAAAAAAGAAAAAGAAAAAGAAAAAAATATGTATGAGAGGAAGAAAATTCGCCTTTATTGTGTGTTAGAGTCTTAAATGCTTGAACAGATTCACATGGTCAGACTATGTCATAATCAGAAACAAATTCCTTGTCCTCCAGGAGCTGCCTCAACTAGTTCTTTCCTGGAAATCTCCAAGGAAAAATTCCCCCAAGAACAGTGAGGCAGCAACGAGGCCCTGTGGCTGTATTCTGGAGTTCTCCCTCCTTTCCCTACCTACCCTGCAACTTGGCACTCTCTTGGCTAACACAAACAAACCTTCAAATAAAAATAGTAAAATATTAGCAACTTTCAGGCAGTTTCTTTTGGGTGAGCAGTAAAGGCTTGGCAAACGTCTTCTCAAGCAAACCCAGTGAGACTTATTGCTGTCATTAGGGAGCCAGTCTCTGGCGAGTCCTTGCCTGCAGTGCTAGCCCTAGAGAAAGGGAACCTCTTAAATTAATCTAGGTGCAGAAAAGAAAACTAATGTGGGGGAGGAGAGATGTTTCCAGCAGTTGAAGTCTGATGGAAAATATAGAGCGATAACAATACATTTCCTGATTACAGAATGGTTTCTGTAGGTTTGGTTTCACATAAAGGAAAAACCTGCCAAAGAGAAAAGTGAGCAAATATGGTCTCTATTATAAATACTTCTGCACAGAAGTGCAGAAAGAGAAACCTGTGCCCAGTGCATGAGTTTTAGACAGTGGGATTTATTATCCTCACTCCTCATGGGTGGGAGAAGGATAATGAAAATCCCAATTATCAAGAGGAATGGAAAGCTTTGTTGTATATCTGAATAGGCCAATGAAATAATTGGTGATTTCTGAACAGGGGTTTCAGTGTATGTGCTAGGGATGACCACATTTCTCCTCCCTCCCCAAAGAGTCTGGCTACCTGCCTATTTTTATGTGTTTATTTGTGTTACACAAAGTCGGTACGTTACTTTATTGTTCTTCATTAAATGCAATCAGGAATATGAATTAGATATGACAACACTTCAAATAAATACATATCCTGTGATAATACAGAGGAGATCCTTATTTCTGACTTCCTTCATACAGTAAAATGATGAGGCACAAAGGAGCTAATACAGCTGAACTTAAGGGGGTTTCTATTAAATCTCTACTCGAGCTGGCAGTTTTCCTTTCCCCTTTCCTTCCTGCTTTGTTGACGTTTTTTAAAAGACTCTGGTTGTTATTTGCACAGTGTTTCTGGAAACAACATTATTTTGAACAAGGGTTACTCTTTCCAGAAATGCTTATCTGGCACAGTGGGGGACAGAGAAATTGCAATTTTAGTGTCAGAATAGGCGTTTCAACAATCAGTCCCAACACTTCCAAACACAGGAAGCTGGCAATGCTGCCTCTCTTTCCAAATACAAGTGGTGCAGTTGCACACTCAGCGCTGATACATCCAGCTTCCTCCCACACCCCTAATTCCAAACACAGAGACCTTTTTTTTTTTTTTTTGACTCTCACCAGTATCAATCAGGAAAACTGTGCTAAAGCCAGTGATGTTTCACCAGTAAAAGCAAAACTGCACGTTAATGGAAAATTAGGTCTTTGTGAAATTCATTTAACCTACTGTACAATCTTTCTGGTTCAACCTGAAGAACATGACTTTTGAAAGGGCCTCAGTCTGGCCTCCTTTCCTAGAGATGCAATTTTGCATCTGCAATCAGTTTAAACCACAATTTAATTACAGTCATAAACCTTGCCAATTACACATCCAAATGTCTGATTTGTGAAGCGCTTGGGTAGTTAGGTAACCACATATAGGACTTGGGTTGAGAGTGAACTTTGAACCTGGATACAAAAGTTAGTACTAAAAATTGAATGTTGTTTCAATTTTTCAATATTTTATGCTTGTTTCTGTCTTTTGGTTTTTTATTTTCTATTTTCTGAAAGAAATTATGGTGTGACTGTGATGACAGAGAGAAAAACAATGAGCTCATCAGAATTGGTTAGAGACAGAACTAGCTAGACACACTATTTGGAATTAATTTGGTTATATTTTCTAATATCTTTAATGATGATGTTTTTGATGGCTCATCTAAAATGTCATCACTGGAAGATAAAACACTAATAAAGGAAATTTTCTCTGCAGGCTAGCTGGACTGGAAACATACAACTCTGCATGATACTTTCACTAGCCACAGATTTGCTAAGAAAAGGATTGTAAGGCACTACTACATGAAGTAGTTTGAAAGTTGAAGCAATAAAGTGCAGTGTAAATAATTCAATTTTTGGAGAGAGTGGGGGCAGTTGAGCTTGTCTTAAGTAGGTGGATCAAGCAGATCTATTACTGGCAGTGGAGGCTGCATCAGTAAAATTCATCTTCTGAAACAAAATGTTTCTTCTTTAGACATGGTGACAATATGTAGAAATAGCATTCCACACAGTAGTTTTTTTTGTATTAAATTTATAAACATAAGAAATTGCTGACTAGAGAAAGGATCCTTTGGTTCATCAAGCCTTTTCTTTCAGTTGTTTCATCCTCAGCTCCCTGGTTTATTACTATATCCTTCAGTCCTTTCTCTCCTGAGATAAAATGTCCAGCTGTCTCTTAAACTCATTTAGATTACTTGCTTCACTGGCCAATTATTCCATATGTTTACTACTGTTTCAGGCAGAATTATGTTACTCAATTCCCAGTTTACTCTTGATTTCCTAGATTTGCAACATATTTCCAAGGTCTCGGACTACTGATTTTAAGAAGTAATGTTCATCTTTTGCATTGTTAAAAATATATAGAAAATTTTAGTATCCTTAGCTATTCCTTAGTGTGCTTACATATAGACAGATAAGTAGTCATCTTTTCTATGAACAACAGAAGTAGATCAAGGCTAAATCCATGGCTTTGGCTTTCTTTTCCTCCTGAGTTTATAGCCTCTTCTTCTTTCAATGTGTCCCTCCAAGCTCTCAAGAAAGAGAGGTGTCTAATGACTCCTTGAGCCAGGGGTACTCACCCAAAGATGAGCAAGGTTCATCTCAAAGGCACCTACCATTTTATTTTTCTTTGCCAGTGAGAACAGACCTATCCTTTCTGAGTTTTTGTAATAAATATTTTCTTAAAGGGATGTATGAAAGCTGAGCTCTGACAGAAAGTGCAGTGACTCCCAGATCACTTCTCACTTTGTTATAGCACTTTTCGCAATGCCTGTGTGGTATCTGTTACCTGCTATCTGCTATACCTGTAAGGTGGCTTCTGCAAATAGCATTTGGTGTCGCAATAGCAACTGAAATTTCTCATGCAAGATACTGGTCCTCTTAACTGCCCCAGAAAGGGAAGGGTTTCTTGGCTTGACAAAAGTGGGGACAACACATTCTCCCTCTTTGTAAGAAGGGATGATGTTCTCCTTAGAAGCTCATCTGTCATCAAAGAGTGACTCCTTCATAAAACTTCAGGTGGAATTTTGCTACCAACTGCTACAAATCAAACCACATGGTTCAGTTTGTGAACCTGCAGTGTTTACGTAGCATTACAAGACACATAATTTAAAAAAAAATAGTTGGTGCAAATAAAAGTCTACCAAAAACAGCATCTCCTCAAGAATATGCCCAAGAGCTGAAGTCTGGGGTTTGGTTTTGGCTCCAGCACTTTTCCCCAAATCAGCAGGACTCCACCCTGTCTTAAAGTTTAATTCTGGCTCTTGGTGACTGATCTAACTCCTGTTGGGACTTCCTCATGAAACATGTGAGGTTGATTGTTTTCCCATTTACACAGTAAACATGAGAAGGAATATTGTTTGAGAAATATTCATAAGAAATCAAAAATTTTTAACTTGTGGACTCTTAATTTTCTGTTGTACATTTTGATCATGTTCTGCTGAGGACAATTTAGTCTACAGACACAAGGCTTGCTTTTTTACTTGTCTTCTGTGGATATGTTGAAGCAAGGCCCATTCCAAGTTCTGGTTTCCATATACTGAAAAACATTTCCCTCCAAAAGTGAAAATATCAAGAAATTCTAGGGAAAATTCAGCAAAAATATTCCGAGAAAACATTTTAATGTTTTCCAGTCAGAAGCTATCCAGAATAAACCATCTGCTGCTTAACGTAAGCAAAAACTTCGTAGTTATCAGTTGCTTTTTGGAAAAGATCAATAATATCCCAAGCAAGTGGTAAGTAAATATCTAAAAAAGGGTTTGCAACCTTTCTGATTTTCAAAGTTGTAAAATGTTTCCATTGAAGATGTATAGTGAATTTAAGCAACTGAAGTCAGCTGGGACTTTCCTCAGTTTTTACAGACCATCCAGGAATAATCCAGAGATTTCCAGATGGCAGACTACAGGTTGAAAACCACTGATCAACAGATATCATCTGGATAATCCTCCCAAGTTTTTAATATTCAGTTAAACTTGCTTCCAAGTGGAAGTGTAAGACCAAGAAAGTCATGAGTACCTCCTTTATCTGAGATTTGTCACACATATTTAGACTAAGTGAATAATGATATAAAGCCTATAAACAAATGAAAATTAAAAATTATTAAAAATAATTAAAAAGCTGAAAATGTATATGTCTAAAAGGCTGTGCAGGTATTGACTTTACAAAAACCTAAGGAAAGACAGAAGTAAAAAAGTTAGCTGAGTTGTTTCACTTTCAAATATGTTTAACTTAAAAAAAAACCTTAAAATGCATGCTTCTAATGTTTTCTTCGATTCTCTCATTATTTTCTGTAGGACCGTGGCACTGTCCAAGTATGGCATTTAATCCTTATGGCATTACCTCCATAAGTTAATATTTTATGTCTCCAAAATAAGTATACTTTTGGCATGTTAATTTACTGAACCCAAACATTCTCACCATGTTTTTTAAAAAGAAATGAATCAGTGAATCAGTTAGTGAAGAGTTAATCTTTAAATTAGGAGTTTTTTCTAAAGCTCAGATTTCAGTTCTCTGAAAACCTGGTGCAGGGCTTCTTACCTGCTGTCAGAGTCCTCTCCTATCTATCCTCTGCTGTCTATCTTCTGCCTTGTCTCAGAAAAAGAGATTTAATTCTATCCCTTCTCATTAAAACCAGTTATTCTTTTTAAAATGTTACTTGGACCTGGAAATGGCAAAGTCTGAATTTCAAAGTCATATCAGATATGTGAGCAGAATTCTTTTCTCAAGTGTCTACACAACAAGTTGCAGCATTAATAGTAAGCATTCTACAGTATACCAGCAATCTGGAGAAATGCCTAAATCTTTCACAAGTATTTTCTTTTCCCTTTACAGCTTTTACCTTCTCGCTCGCACCACAATCTAACAGGGTGCTCCAGCACTGGTGCCAGCTTCAAGCACATTAAGGATTCTCTCTGCAATTCGTGCACACAGTATTTTCAAATACAGCATCACACATACACATGGGCCTGGACCTATGTCTGGAAATGTGATTCCTGTTCAAGTAGCTCTCCAGCCTGATTTCAGAAAAAAATACTCTTATCTAGCAAAGAATTTTAATCATATGCTTGGGCTTCATTCAAAACAATGAGAAAGATGTGTACAAGTGCTTAACTTTCAGAATACTAGAGCATGTGCTCCATTGTTTAAAGTAATTATGAAAAAAATTAATAATTTTGCAATTGTTTTAATCCTTTCTATTCTATTTATTCTACTTGTCATTTTTTCCTCTATCTTTTTCCTGCTGCAAATGCTTTAACAGACTGCAGCAATAAGGCTTATAAAATTCTTTGTCCTTCATTTTCAATGTACGTTTTTAGCTTCCTTTTGCTGATTTTGCCTCATACATTCAGACTGGACTAGACTTGTTTTTATCAGTCTTGCCCCTTGCAATTTTTGCCTCATTTTGCAGCTCTGCTCACTTACAGTGGTTTCTTTGTCTTTCCATCAATTGAGATGTAAAAAGGGTAATTTAGGAAAGTGGGAGGATATGGAGTGGGAAGTGAGGATGAGGAAATCTTCCAAAAGTTTTGCCTGTTTTTTACCTTGTCATGCAGCCTTATATAAAAACAGCCTCTCCTGGCCATGGCAGGCCAGACTACTTTCTCCCCAGTATATTATGGATGACCTTTCAACAAAACAGTAAAATCGTTGCTTAATTTTAGGTACACACATAAATTTTATTATCTTCAATAATCACAAGTTAAAGATAAGCATAAACTGACATGATTTGCCAAGTAAGGATGAGCTTAACAATTGTTCTTAGTGTTCCTTGTTGAATCTTGGCCTAAAGATTGGCCATACCAGTCTTCCACCCTACTGCAAAGTATCCAAACCTTCTGGTACTGTGCGTTATCTATCCATGTCAACCAGTCTGACACCCATTTCTTGTTCACTAAGGAAAAGGCTAAGTTTCTGCCTTTGAGTCTGATCCCTGTGCGCCCCTGTCACTAAATCTTAGCTCAGCGCAGCTGAACTGCAACTCTTTCAACAGCTGATCAAATGTGCATATCGTCAAAAGCAATGTAAGCTTCTGGTTTGAACCCACTTAATTATTTATTTTTAAATCGTGTATTTATTTTTAGAACAAAGGTGCTGGGCCATTCAAAATGTAATGTAGAAGCCTTTGAACCCTTCTAGCCTCCATTTTCTAAAAGAGTATAAAATAACAAGGCTACAGATGTGATATTCACTGAATTCCTACTGAGTAACATTGCCTTGGTATAAAATCCTAAACTATTTTTAATAAAGATAAGGGTTCAAAGTACCGTGGAGTCCTCCACAACCTTGAGACGCTGGGAGAAGGAGGGTAAGGTGGGCACTGCCATCATTCATGTGGAAGTGGAGCTAAGTCAATACTGGGTGCTGGTAGAAATTCTGCCTAGAGTAACTGCTAACATTTTGTGTGCCATTATCCTTACTTTTACAATTCACTATGCTGACCATAATGGATCGTATTTGCTTAATTATTTGTGTGGCATTCCATGGAGATCAGTGCTATAGAGCATTTGCTAACA